>JAHHUM010001162.1:252193-852193 GCA_036173005.1 Crenichthys baileyi
CCAAACCCCAAAAAACAATTCCCTTTTAGGGAGTTTCATCCTAGTCTCTGGAATAGTGGAAGAATGTATCTAACCAGTGATAATAACTTAAAAATTATTAAAATTTTTTATAAGGTTAGAATATTCTTTTTCAGTCAGACTAACAAGTCACGACTTTTGGGCAACAGTGTTGGTTTAAACTATTGCAAAATTTAACTCTTTTAATTAACAGTTAATTATTAACAAAATTACTAATAAAGTTCGAATATAAAATTTTTAATCAGACTAACTAATCAGGACACCACCTGATCAGGAAATCAGGTATTGTCCGGTAAACCTGGCCCCAATATGGCATTTTACAGAACTTTAGATGGAAGGGGGAGGTACGGATTGTGGAGTTCTGGATCAGTAGGCCCCGGCTCGCAGATACAGAACAAACAAACAAAACATCTTCTCTCAAACTAATTTTTAAATTCTGCTCCAGGTTGAAATAACCTCTTCTACTAGACTAGTGACACTAAACTACCCTAAGTAAAAAGAGAGAACCAGGAAAATTAGTAAACTCTAAAAAGGACCAAAGAAATTAACCAGAACCAAAAAAGATGCAGTGATGGTCCAGTTCACGGGGAATATATTCCTTTAGAACCGGGTTTTGTCTGGAGGAATTTGTAATGAGTAAAAATTAATTTTAAAACTAATTAAAACAACAATTTGTCAGTGTTCAACAACCAGTTGAACCAACAAATAACGACCAAAAGGACAGACGTGATGATGTCACAGCCGGAGTTAGCAGTTAAGCTAAAACAAAGGAGGTATTTTTTTTAGCTATGCACCGTTCCTTTAACTTCCATTAATATAAAATATTAATGTGTGTATGAGCGCTGGTTCTGCGGTTAAACTCCTGAAGTAAAGTTTGTTGTAAATTTTAAAACCCAAACCAATAAACTACCCTCAAGGCTTAGAGGCCTGTAGGCACTCTGGGTCATGGCTGTTAGCCTTAGCTTAGCTGATTACAGATACCAAAAAGCAAAAACATAATGAAAAAAAATATCTGATTGTTTTATGAACTAAGGTTCCTGCCAGACACCACCTCTGACAAAAAACCATTCTGGAGGACAGGAGATCCAAAGGGGGGCAATGAATAAAGAAGCCATGGTGGCTCCTCTCAGTAGCAGCTGGGATGGAAATCTTCTGCTCAGGTTATATTTCAATGCCGTCTTCTTCAGGCAGTGGGGAAAACTGCTTCGGCTTCTCTTTTTGGGAAATCTTTGGCTCAGATTTTTACTTTGTAGAAGCCCAAAAAGAAAGGTACCGGGACAGCTAGTCTTTAATCCTGGCCGAGTTACGATCACCGGGTGCACATGCAGGCGACCGAAGTTGACTTTGGATCCTGGATCTGATCCTTTTTTTCGGCCATCGAAATCAGGACTTTTACGCATTTGGTCTCTCCAGTGCCAGTCTGTGGAGAGCTGCGGGTAACAGAGTTTTCTACTACTATGTCATGAAGATTCCAGCTGTGACTCCTTCTTCCTGGGCTGTCCTAAAAGTAGTTTAATGCTGGGCATTGTGGGATTCTGAGTTTTACCAGCGTGTTGTTCTAGCTCAGTCCATGTTTCATCCAATGGCAGGGGCACAACATCAGAACGTCTGCCATGGAAGAGACTGTGTGGAGGTTCACTGTATTGGGATCTTCTCTCCGCTCTGGAGAAATTAGTTTCACCTTTGTTCCACCTTCAATTCAATTCAGTTTTATTTATATAGCGCCAATTCACAACACATGTCGTCTCAAGGCACTTCACAAAAGTCAGGTACATACATTCCAATTAATCTTAATCATTGAACAGTGCAGCCAGATTCTGTTATTTATTCAAATTGGATAAAAAGTTTTTCTATCTAAGGAAACCCAGCAGATTGCATCCAGTCAGTGACTTGCAGCATTCATTCCTCCTGGATGAACATGTAGAGACAGTGGACAGTCACTGGCGTTGACTTTGCAGCAATCCCTCATACTGAGCATGCATGTAGCGACAGTGGAGAGGAAAAACTCCCTTTTAACAGGAAGAAACCTCCAGCAGAACCAGGCTCAGTGTGAGCGGCCATCTGCCACGACCGACTGGGGGTCAGAGAGAACAGAGCAGAGACACAAAGAGAACAAAGAAGCACTGATCCAGGAGTACTTTCTATGGGAAGGAAAAGTAAATGTTAATGGATGTAGCTCCTTTAGTCGTTTCACCTAGAAAGAAGGAACATATAAACTGTAGTGAAGAGGGTGAAAGTGGTCATTATGTCCTCCAGCAGCCTAAGCCTATAGCAGCATAACTACACAGATAGTTTCAGTTCAGATTATTTAGTTAGACGGTGCTTATTTTCAACAATGTCGTTTCAAGGCACCCCACAAAGGGTCCCACTGATGGCCATTGTTATACTAAAAACCACCAGGATTGGGATACCTCTCTCTGTCCGACTGATTATAACCATTGGAAAAGAGAGGGGGTCATACAGGTAGCAGAAATGGAGGGTGTGTTTGCACCTCAACTATGACTGAGCCGGTTTAGGCTAAACCTGAATCCCCCTTACTCCATCCAACAAGGGGAGAAGAAGACGGAGCTAAAATAAGGAAGATAGCTCAGGATAACCTAAGCCACTCTAACTATAAGCTCTATCAAAAAGGAAAGTTTTAGTCCTAGCCTTAAAAGTAGACTTTTAAGGCTAGGACTAAAACTGGGAGCCTCACGGACTAAAACTGGGAGCTGGTTCCACAGGAGAGGAGCCTGATAACTAAAGGATCTGCCTCCCATTCTACTTCTAGAGACACTAGGAACCACCAGTAAACCTGCAGTCTGAGAACGAAGTGCTCTGTTAGGAACGTATGGAACAATCAGCTCTCTGATGTATGATGGAGCTAAATCATTAAGGGCTTTATATGTGAGGAGGAGAATTTTAAATTCTATTCTGGATTTAACAGGGAGCCAATGAAGGGAAGCTAAAGTAGGGGAAATATGATCTCTCTTTTTAGTTTTCATCAGAACTCTTGCTGCAGCATTTTGAATCAGCTGAAGGCTTTTAACTGCATTTTGTGGACATCCTGATAGTAAAGAATTACAATAGTCCAGCCTTGAAGTAACAAATGCATGGACTAGTTTTTCAACCTCAATCCTGGATAGGATATTTCTAATTTTGGCAATGTTCCGGAGATGAAACTGGTTGGGCTCATCAGGATTTATGGATAAGTAAAGCTGAGTGTCATCAGCATAACAGTGAAAATTTATTCTATGCTGCCTGATAATTTTACCTATTGGAAGCATATATATAGTAAAGAGAATTGGCCCAAGTACTGAACCCTGTGGTACTCCACAATTAACCCTGGAGTTTAAAGATGATTTATCATTTACATGAACAAACTGGAATCTGTCAGACAAATAAGATTTAAACCAGCCTAGCGCTGTTCCCCTGATCCCTACAGAATATTCCAGCCTTTCTAAGAGAATATTATGATCGACTGTATCAAATGCAGCACTGAGATCTAACAGAACCAGTACAGACACAAGTCCATTATCTGAGGCAATAAGAATATCATTAGTGACTTTCAGCAGAGCTGTTTCAGTGCTATGATGAGCTCTGAAACCTGACTGAAACTCTTCAAACAGGTCATTGCTGTGTAAATGCTCACATATTTGATTAGCAATTATTTTCTCAAGAATTTTAGATAAGAATGGAAGATTGGATATCGGTCTGTAATTTATTAAGTCATCTCGATCAAGCGAAGGTTTCTTAAGTAAAGGTTTAATTACAGCTACCTTAAAAGCCTGTGGTAAAAGCCACCTTCTTTGTATTGCCCCCTTACTGCTGGATACCGGCATGTGGAGTTTCTAACTTCGATGTGACCAATGATAGAAGCAGCTGGAGAAACCCTGGATCCATTAATTCAGGATGGCTTTCCCTATTCATTTCTTGACTTTCTGTAAAAGTTTATTCTGCTTCAGTTCTAAAGGGACCTTATCAGAGTTCATCAGCAACATACAGAAGATATCTGTCCTTTCTAACAAAACCCTGGAAATGTTCCTTCATGCAGGGAAATCTGCATGCAGGGAATGTTCCTGGAACTGTTACAGGTCAAATGTCAGGCTGGCTATCTGACCTGGTCTGAGGGGAGACTGGGGGAGGGGTGGAAGATGTCCTGCAGTTTGCATTCAGAGCTGAATGAGGTCTGAGGAGTGGACTGGACAGGCTGGACCTTCTTCTTCTTCTGTGAATATGTTATATGATTCCAGCTCGGGGTCAGAAGATCCAGATGCGCTGAACCTGAGGTCAGAGTTCAGTTGGTGAATATTATAAGAGGTCAGTTTTCCAGCTGTGGCTTTGATGTGGTTTATAAGGACCAGCTTCACATTTTTATTCTGAGTTCATTTTGAGCTCAGAAACCTTTATCAAACCAGGAACACTGGAGAGGAGCAGCTGATCCTGCTCCTCTCTGCTCTGTGCTAAACCAGTGTAACAAGACTCTGTTGGTGAGGTAACAGTGTAAAACCACATAATTTCACACTGCTGGACTGATGGACTGAGGAGGCTCCAACTGTGAGAAACTGTCTGCAAGATGGATCCATTTCATGATGTAGGCTGAGGTTTGAATCATGCTATATTTTTCAGATGTTCTGACTCTGCAGAAGCTTTCAACCTTTCCCTGTCAGTAAAACAAAGAGCAACATAAGAACCCCGAGATGCAGGTGACCTGGTTCTGATGAGAGACAAAGAACCAACCACCATGTTGTAACTTCAGTGTTACCTTCAAACCTGCTCAGATTTGCAAATGCATTTATTACCAGTCATTTCATTTTCTATTGTAAAACCGTTCATATTGGTAATTTAAGTGTTAATAATATAATATAATATTATAGTGCAGAATGAAGAGAATTGTGTTGTCATATGTTGTGTTGTTGTGTCGTGTTATTGTAATGTGTCGTTTTGTTGTCATGTTGTGATGTGTTGTTGTGTGGTGTCGTTGTTTTGTGTTGTGTTGTGCCATTGTGTTGTGTTGTTTTCATGTTGCATTGTGTTGTTGTGTTGTGTTATTGTGTTGTTGTGTCATGTTGCTGTCATGTCGTGTTGTGTTGTTGTGTTGTTTTCATGTTGTACAGTGTTGTTGTGTTGTGCTGTTGTGTTGTGTTGTTGTCATATTGCCATAATGTTGTGTTGTTGTCATTTTGTGTTTTGTTGTGTCATTAAGTTGTGTTGTGTGGTGTCGTTGTGTTGTTTTCATGTTGTACAGTGTTGCTGTGTTGTTGTCATTTTGTGATGTGTTGTTGTGTCGTGTCTTCGTGTTGTGTTGTTGTGTTATGTTATGTGTTGTGTCATTAAGTTGTGTTGTGTTGTGAAATGTTTCATCATACTCTCCCTCCAGGGTGCAGACAGATACACAGACAATGGCAACAATGAAGTTGTGAAGTTTCTCAGCGAGGTGTTCAGGGACCCATCATGGCCTCCATTGGATCAGTTCTGGTCCTGCCCTCCCTAATGGTTTTGGCCGTCAGCTCCCACTCTCTGGTGCAGGTAAACTCAGGTGTGCAGGTCCACCGAGGTCACTCAGTTTCCATCACGGAGTCGGATTTGAAGATCCAAGTGGATCCAAGCTCCAGTTGTAAGGTGGAGGTGGTTGCAAATGAGCCGGTGACTCAGAGGGTGGGGAAGTTGACTCCACAGGTGAGAGTAGTACCACCAGGTCAGCTAACTGGGACCAGGTCAGTGAACTTACTGGGTTTCTGCTCTGCAGATGTTTGACTGCAGTTTTCTGAAGGATGAAGTCCGATATGTCCACTACGGGAGTCCTCTGCTGGACGATGACACGGTGCTGCTCCGAGTGTATAGGTAGGAACACACACTGAGACAAGATACACCGAACAGCACCAAACAGAGTTTCCTGACGTTTCTGGAACTAGAACCTGTCCCTGTCCTATCAGACCACCTCGGTCCACCTTGACAGCTCAGAGTCCGGTGCCAGAACCCAGACTGTAAGGTTTCCTTCCTCAGGTTCACATCCTCAGACACGCAGGTAGAGATGGTGGTCCTCAGAGTCCAGGTGCTGGATGGGGGTCCCGGTGTGGTGGAGCTGGGCAGCACTCTGTTGGTGGTTCCTCAGTTCTTCGGTTTGTCCAACACCATCAACAGCACTGTGCTGAGGATCAGGACTCCAGGGGACCTGGTCTGTACGGTCAGGCTGATGACCGCAGAGACCAAGGTCCCGATGGTGGGTCGGCTGGTCCACGAGGAGGACTCCATCCTATGGACAGGTTCGGCACACCTGATTATAGCTGACCTGTGACCTTCGTCTGGTCTACGTTTTATTCTGATCTGATTATAAAAGCTTTGAGTTGCTGCGGCTAAACCAAGCCCCAAAGTATTCCTCTGCTCTCCTACAGGCCGTCAGGTGCAGGAATTCTGTCCTGGAAACAAACCATGTCTCCACCACGCCACTGAGGTCCAGTTCCTTAAAACTAGCTGCCAGCACTTCCTGAGCTCCGGCCTCAAGTACCAGCACCTCAGTCCTCCGTCCCCTCAGACTGACTACATCCCAATCCAGGTGGAGCTGAGGGAGAAGACGACCAGGAAGCTGCTGGAGGTATGGCAGCAAGCAGAAAGGTCAGGGAGCTCATTGTGTTAGTGAGTAGATGGTGCCACATGTTCCTGGTGGGATGATGGTATGTTTGTTGGCAGTCAGGATCTGGAGGTTCTGACACCTCTAAAAGGCTCCAAACATTCTTCCTTCACACTCATTAACACATGAGGCAGAAGCGCCGTATGTATTCCAATCCTTCCTGACCCGTCTGCTCAGTTCCACACACTCCGTGCTGATTTGCACATGCTTCAGGATGTCCAATGTTCATTTTAACAGATGGCAGGGAGCTGCTCTGCATATTACTTTCTGCTTCCTCTCTCTCAGTCACAGGCTCTGTGGCTGCCGGTTGTGATCCATGGCGCTGTGCAGAATCAGCCCCCCAAGGCCGACTTCATGGCCTCCTCCATCCTGGAGGTGGACCAGTTTATCCTCACCCCTCTCAGCACCGCCACACTGGACGCCACAGACCCGGAAACGCCACAGGACTGGCTGGTGTTTAACGTGACAGCACCTCCTGCAGAGGGATACATCACACACCTGGAGGACCACACCAAACTGATCCGGTCCTTCACCTGGATGGACCTGCATGACATGAAGGTGGCCTACCAGCCCCCCAACAGCAGCCAGAGTCTCCGCCAGAACCTCCAGGTACCATGGTGACCCAGAGAGCAGTGGTCAGTGATCAGTAATCAGGTCTGTCAGTGAGACTTGACTAACACACTGCTTAATATCTTAGAGAAACTGTCTGCATGCAGCCACCTGGGCTCTGGTTCTGAGCAGAATAACAGACTGTTTGGGGTTTGGATTTAGCCCAGCAGAACTGGTTAAAAGCTCTGTGTCCTCTTCAGGTGGAGTTCCAGGTGATAGACGGATCCTTTACGAGCAGCCAGCCCATCCTGGTCTACCTGTCTATCAGGGCGTCAGAAACAAACGCACCCAGAGTCTCCTGGAACATGGGTACGTTTGATTTTCACTCCTAACATCAAACAGTGTGATTTCTGACGCCGGTTGAAAACCTCATCCTCTCAGGTCTGGACCTGCTGGAGGGTCAGTCTCGACCAATCACCTGGAAGGAGCTGCAGGTCGTTGACAAGGACAATATCGATGCCGTTTACCTGGTGGCCGTGGACGGACCACTGCATGGCTGGCTGAGCGTCAGAGGTAAGGGGTCAGAGGTCAGCAGGGGGTATCAGTCAAAGACCAGGAACTAGATCCTGGGAAGAGAATTTAAAATATTCTGATTTATTATGTACTGATGCTGTTTGACTCCCTCTGTGTGCTGCATTCAAGAACCTTAGTTAGTATCAGCGGCTTTAAGAACTTTGACCTCAGCCCAGTTTTATTCAACATATTTTATTAATATGTATTCTTTATTTCCAAATGAATTTCCTTCCAGAAGTAAATAAATCCCGTTTTTAACCAGAATCAGGGTGTTTATACCAAACTGGCTCTAATCTGGTTTTCGGGTTGGAATATTCAATAAATTCAGGGGATATAGAGATGATGGATAAATGGATTTCATTTGGTTTGTAGTCTGATCACAGACCTGCAGGTCAGAACCAATGTTCCTGTTAATGTCTCAGTAAGATCCAAATCCGATCAGGGCAGAATTTTACTCAAAGAGGAATGCAAATCGCCTGGCGTCCAAACGTATACGGCCTTATTTTCCATCAACCAACCCATCTGGATGAGAGCAGATGCTCTAAAGATGCATCAGAACCTTTTCTACTCATCAGGGTCGACAACTCCAATAAACCTGGAGTCCAGTCCTGTCTTGTTGTGCTTCAGCCAGACCTGCCTCCTCCTCCACTGCTCTTCCTCCTCCTTTGTCATCTGTTTTTTTCCGCCCTCTTACCTCCATCTTTTCTCCCTCAGCAGCATACATCTTCTGTCCCTGCATGTGTTTTCTAATCAGGTGTAAAACAGGGCCGGGGCCACTTTGCCAGGGGCCACCTCTGACCCCCCGTCCGCCTCCTGTCCCTTCCAGCCCGCTGCCACCGTTCGGACGGAGCAGCGAGCAGCAGATTGGAGCCGCTGATGGCTTTTCATGGAGCCATGCACACGGAGCAGATGCACACACACACACACACACACACACACACACACACACACACAGTATGTCTTCTTTCTATCTTTACAAGGACTTTGCATTGACTTCCATACATCTCTATGGCTTAAACTTCTTATGGGGCCCAGGCCCTGGTTCAGCTGGTTCTCCTCATCCTGATGGTAAGAAATGACTCGACAGGTTTCACACAGGTGACCTAGTGTGACCTTTGACCTTTCAGGTGGCAGGGTTTGAAGGTTCTGCCTCAGTCTGGATCAAAGATGCTTCCTAGTTGGGCTTTCTATCGGTACCTCAGGGTTCTATAACAGATCCACAGGATCACTGACAGAGAGGACTCAGGCTAATTGGCCCAGTTGGATTAGAACCTGGAGCTGCAATTATTTTCTACCAAAACAGGTCCGATAACATTCTTAATATTATTTTTGTTTTATTTGAAAGTATTCCTAATAAATGTTTATTATATTTGATTTTTATGCATAAGAATCATTTTTGAATAATACTTTAAAATTGTAAATGTATATAAAAAGCAATTGCATAAGAACTTTTGGTCCTAGGACCTGTTGGGCTCAGGACCCTCAGATCAGGGTTTTGTGGCTTGTGGCAGCCCAGTTTAAGGGCTGAATGCAGACAGGTCAGGGGTCACTTCTGGACCTCATATTATTGAAACAGAACCTTCTGTCCCATAACAGAGTTCTGACTGATGATAGAGTATTTTCACCGAGCCGCTCCAACTTCATAAAGAAGCATTAGAGAAGATGGGTCACTGTGAGGAGCTTCCGGTTCTCCATCATTAACTATCACAATGAAGCAAGATCTTAGTTCAGGACCTCCAGAAACCTCTGATCTAAACCCACAAGATGCTGGAGGAATCGCCCTCAGATCATTTTCCATAGCTGAGAGGGAGACCCGCACTTCAACTCTCAGGTTTCCGGATGCTGTGACTATTTTACTGTCCGACCAGATCCAGAACCTGCCCTGGAGATAAAATCTGAAGTCTGAGCCCAGTGGATTCTGAGGGTTTTCACAATAAAACATCTCAGCAGTAGACTATAAAACTGGACTCTCATGTTTTTACTCCGACTGACTGAAGTGAAGGTTTGTACCGAGCTCAGATTAGAACCATTCAACTTGTAAGACCCAAACCCATTCTCTGACATCCAGACCCCAGATCTCTCGGGCTGTTTCTGAGCTTTAGTTTCTGCTCTTCAGTGGATGCAGCAGAACATGCATTATGAATTCTTCAGAACATCTCAGCAAACAGCTGAATGATCCCACCCTGATGGTACCACCTGGCCTCTGACATCCAGATCTCCTGCTGTGTTTCTGAGCTTCAGTTTCTGCTCCTCAGTGGACAATACACAGCAGTGATTCTGTAGAACATCCCAGCTTTTGTCAGTACAGTTAATGAGTTGGATCAGTGTAGAGGTGCTTTATTTCCTCATCTTGCTCCTCACTGAGGCCTCCTCTTCTTCTGATGCTCCTGTGAAGTTTGGTTCAGCGTTGGAGGCTGTGTCCTGCAGGATGCTGCAGAGGAAGGATGCTGTGTCTCCAAGGAGACCCTCAGAGCATCGGCTCGGGACAGTCACTTCAGGCTCAATCCAGCGCCTTCAGCCAAATGGACGGCTGCCGGTCTCACACACACTCTCTCTGCAGCCCGTTTCTGCAGTTATGGGCCTGTTGCCCAACGCCACCTTTGGGCCCAATTACCGAGTTGTTTCCATCTCTTGGATGGCAAGCCGGTTCCCCTCGGTACACTCGCTAATGAGGTTCGGGCTTGCGACCATTCGTCTCTCAATCTGTCGGCTGACCTTGGCCTTCTGTCTCCCTGGCACAGCGAGGCAGGATGTCCCCGTCTTCGGGAAAGACGCCACGGTTTGGCCCAACGGTGTTCTCGCCTCGCCGTGCCTTCAGGCACCGACACAGACCGGATATTTCTCAGCGACAGCGGCAGGAGAGGCGCACACGTGCTGGAGACGGTAATTGAATCAAAGTGTGAAGGTCTGACTGGAAGTGGTCCACCGACAGCCGCTGATGTTGGCTGATCGTGTGTCTCTGGCAGATGGATTCGAAGACACTTCCTTCACGTAGGACAAACAAGTTTTTCATGTTCAGCGCAGCAGGAGATGAGGAAATTACCCAAACAGGTTGTCACTGCAGCAGAACTTCAGTTAAAACAGAACTTCACTGTTTAAAGCTGCTGAAACTGAGAAAAACCATTTTAATATAAGCTGCTGCAGATGTGACTGTGAGGTCTAGCTCAATATGTAAGGCAGGTTAAAGTCACCGTTACGCTGGTTCTCCTCTGGTTCTCCTGCCCGTTTCAATGCTGTGGAATGTATTCTGAATTCCATATCACCTGAAACGGAGAGACAACATGAACTTAGGTGTGGTGGTGGTGAGCTGAGGAGGTCAGCCCTGCTAAACTCCATCACGGTTCCTCTCGTTCTCTGTTAAGTGACTTATTTTAACTGGACCACAGTTTCTGGGACATATTTTCTAAAACCAAACATCTGCTTCTCAGAACTTAAAACCCATTTTTCAAACATCAGATTCTTCAAACCCTAGAATGTTGGCGGACAGTTGCCTCTAAAAGATTCAAATGTGATTAAAATCGACCAAAGAAGCACAATAATAATAGTAATAATAATAAATACATTTAAAAAAAAAATCAGTGACAAAGTCTTCCTCCATTACTGCATCACTCTGTAAAAATGGTGAGTGATGCTGCAGAAAGCAGGCGTAATATTCAACATAGAGAAATTATGGCAACATCAGCAACATTAATTAGATTTGAATGCATGTGGCTCCAATTAGAAGCTGATTGAAAACAAGATAAATAACAGTTGTTATTTTATTTATTCTTATCCATATATTTAGAAAAGTATCATCCATAAAATTAGTAACTAAATAAATTCCACGTAATGGATTAGTAAACCTAAATGACTTTCTTTCAGATGCTTAGTAAACATGAATCAGTTTTTGCTGTAAAATTTACCTTATTTTTAGCAAAAGATTTTGACAAAAGATTTCATTATTTAAAAATTTAAATGTACATAATTAAACATTAGTTTTTATTTAAAGTTCTTAAAATATGTTTGATAATATTATGAACTTGTTGCCGTACTTTGGTCTAACTGTTCTGAGCGCAGGAAATCGGAGCGAGGTGATTCCTCACTGAGCTTCATCACGCTACTCTTTGTACGTTTTGTCAGGATCTGCCGTTTTGGGTTTACTCAGGTCGTTCTCATATGCTCTCTGGTTAGTAGTTATGTGCATTTATGTTTATTCTCTGCCTAGGTTCTTGTATTCAGTTTCCCAGTAGTTTTATGCTCCTTAGTTGTATTAGTTCCTTTTCTGTCATGCTTAGTGTCACTTATTTTCTCCCAGGTTAGTTATTATAGTATAGTTCTCTGGTTAGTCGCTCGTTTCGTTCCTGTCTGGCAGTCAGTTATATTCTGTTATTCAGTATTTCTGTTCGTTTACTTAGTTCTTTCCATGTCCTTAGATTTAGTTCCTTCTAGAGTTACTATTTTATGTTAGCTTATGTTTAGGTTTTCTCCTCCCTGCTCATCCCAGTTAGTTTAGAGTTTGTTTCCCTTAGAGTTGTCACTAGTTCGGTTTCCCCTCCTGTCCCTGCGTTTCCCGTAGCCATGGAAACCTATCCCCTCAGTTCCCTACATCTGGTCATCACACCTGTCATTTATCATCTGATTGCCTGCCTCCCTTCCCATTGGTTCACATTGTACTTCCCTCCGTATATTAACTTACCGGTTCTCGTTGTTCCCCGTTGGTTCCTCCTGTTATCTTCCTGTGTCTCCTGCCCCGTGTCCCAGTGCAAGTCATTTGTTATTTTTTATTAAAAGAAGATTCATAACTATGTGGCTTTCAAGTGTCTGTCTGCATCCTGGTCCCAACCAACCACATACCGTGACACTTTTGTCTTTCTCCGTTCCCCCTCCTCTTCCTCATACTGTTCCATCTCTAACAGCATCTCATCCCTTGATTGGCGTCTGTGTGAATCTCTGCAGACACCAGTGTTATCAGTTCTAGGTTGTTGTGTTTAATTTGGGCATTAATTATGTTCACCTTTGGCCTTGTTTGGTGCAACGCAGAGCCCAATAGTAAAAATGTTCTGCAACATGCAAAACAACAGCCAATAATTTCACACAGTTGGGGTCATAAATGGGATTTATTGTTCCTCACCTGGGAAAAAACTAATCGCTCAAATATTAACTTTGGATCATATCAGTAAACTGGATCTCACTGCAGCTAACATGAAGCCTTATTGCCTTATTAAGCCATTTCTTCAATATCTGTTAAATAATCAGAGAAAATATCATTAAAGTCCTGAAAGAAAAGGCAGGAAAAGCAGTTCCATATGAGCTCTGAAACACAGAAATCGGTTAAATCTGCAACTCAATTAAAATAAATTAATTAGAATGAAATCATCAGAGAGCTGCAGCTGACTGGCTCACAGATCTGCAGCATCTGCCCGAAGGCAGCAATAGAATACAAATAAATGAGAATACATTTCCATTTGAATCAGAAATGTACAACATGATCTGCTAACAACATAAATCATATATTTATTTATTTTTTTTCTGCCAGAGAGTCAGACAGCCACTGGGTTTAAATGAGAACCAACTGGTTCATGCCCAGCTTTTATTCTGGACTCTTAGAGTCAAATTCTGCTTCAGTTGCAACAGTCGAATATATTTAAAGTCCATGTTTGAAAATATTGTTTCGACAGAACAGAATAAACACCTGCTGTATGTATTAGCTAGCCTGCAGTCTGCTGCTTAACACACTTGTCTCTCTAGTCACTTACACTGCTAACTGTACCTTCAGAAGGTATCACCTGTTACCTACCTCTGATGATGGCTCTCATTTAGTGTCCATGCCATGACGTTCCAAAGAGACAATTTTCTTTCTTTTAAACAAGAGAGATGTGTAGGACCCTGGTAGTGCGCCAAACCAGGTCAGAGAGGTCAGTCTGAGGAAGCTGCAGTTTACTTTTCTATTTTCAGTGAATTTAAAATACACTTTTTAGTTATAATGGGTTTTAGCTTTTAAATAAAAAGGTTAGAAGTGAGATATTCCTTTTTTAATCTTTGGGATGCCAGAACACTGCTGGAGCTCCTTCTACCTGTTCATCCTCCACCATCCTGAATTATATCATCCTGCTCTGCTGAAACCAGACCTGACCCAGGTCATCTGATTTCTGCTGCTCCCAGGTGGGAAGGCCTTCATGTTCCATGTGCGGGACCTGAAGGAGGGCTCGGTCATCTACCACCACTCCGACAGCGACTCCACTCGCGACCATATCGTATTCCGCATCAGCGATGGCCGTCACAGCATCCGACACAAGTTCCCCATCAATATCCTGCCCAAGGACGACTCTCCACCCTTCCTCGTCAACAACGTGCTGGTGGAGGTGCAGGAGGGCGGCGCCGTGCGGCTGGAGGAATACATGTTGCTGGCCTCTGACCTGGATTCAAGTGATGACTTCATCCGGTACCAGACAGTGTCCTCTCCACACGCAGGTCAGCTGACAAGGAGGAGCTCCATCCATGAAATCGGTAAGACTGCATGAGTTTGATGATAACACCTGGAAAACTAACCCTTCATGCCGTTTACAGAAACCACCCAGTTTCATGTTCTGTTCCCCCTCGGAGCTCTGCAGAGATTCTGCAGATTTTTCAGGTTTTCCTGGTTTCCTTTCCTGCAGCTGTTCCTGTGGACAGCTTCCTACAGAGAGACCTGATCCAAGGTCAGATCTACTACCAGCACTCAGGAGACGAAGTGTTCGAGGATTCCTTCGACATCATGCTCTCTGACCGCCACCAGCCGCCAAATCTGTCGCAGACATACGTGAGTCTGGCTCAAGGAGTTCGGGGACAGAAGCGGAGTTTTGGGATGTTTTCTGAGACCTTCTGGCCTCTATTTGCAGACGGTGGTTGTCCAGGTGTTTCCGGTGAAGGACCAGCTGCCGGTGGAGGTTCCTGGCACCGTCCGCTCTCTGACCGTCAGGGAGACAGACGTGGTTTACATCTCGCAGTCTCAGCTGCACTTCACAGACAGAGAAAACCCAGAAGCTGACCTAACCTACATAATCACGCAGACCTGCCTCAGCCCACTGCAGCCTGGGTAAGGAACAGGTCCATGGCCAGGACCGGTCCATCAGTTTGGATCGATCTAGGTCCATTTAACATGGGCTTTGTATATGTTCTCCTTTCAGGCTGATGGATGCAGGACGTCTGTTCTACACTGACAGCACCAGCTCCATGAAGAAGGACCACATGGTGCCAGTGCTGAATTCCTTCACTCAGGTGTGCAGGAATTTTCCAGAATTCGGATCAGAAACACGTCTTGCTGACAGAGATGTGGTTAGATGGTCACTGCTTGGTGCAACATTTTGTTGCAGAACAATTTCATGTGGAAATTTCTGTTTTCTAAATAAACCAAAGTGACGCATTAGAAACCAGCAGACCCGGACAGACCTGGGTGGACCAGTACCACACCTCCTCGTCCTTTTCTTTAAAGCAGACCTACATGAATCGGAACCGGATCTTCAGATTTCGGTGCTGATGACCCTTCATTGTCTGTCTCTGCAGAGCGCTGTGAACCACATGAAAGTGGCCTTCATGCCTCCTGTGGAGGACATCGGTCCTGACCCGCTGTTTGTCCAGTTTGTGTTCTCTGTCAGCGACCAACACGGTGGCACCATCTCTGGTCTGGTCTTCAACATCACCGTGACCCCTGATGACAACCTTTCACCTGAGGTCAGAGATCTCACTGGCTAATCAGAGCAGATCAAACTTTTGTTTCTGTTGATCTTCTGGTTCACTGCAACTGTCGTCTCTCAGGCTTTCACCAACCTGCTGCGGGTGGAGGAGGGCGGGCGGTCCTTTGTGACAGAGGAGCACCTCCTGGTCCAGGACCAGGACAGTCCTGAGGAGAGGTTGAGGGTGGAGGTTCAGAGGATAGCTCGTCACGGCCGGCTGGAGCTGCAGGGTGGAGTTCTGCTGCAGGGAGGTGTGTTCAGGCTTAGTGACCTGAGAGGACTGCGGCTCAGGTGAGAACACCTTCATCCAGGTGTTTGTTTGGTCTGCAGCTTTCTGATTCATGCTGTGTGTATCAGCCCGCCTCCAGCTGAGCAGTTTGGTTCTGACCTAATGTAGTCTGAAGTTGATGCGGTGAGGCAGCAGAACCTCCTGGGTTCTGTGAGATCAGACAGTTTTAATCACAGAGTTTGCTGAAGAAATCATTGTAGCATGAGGAAGAGGAGGATGTTCTCTTCTTCTCTTGTCTTCTAGAGCAGGTGGTCTCTGTGTCCTGCAGGTTCTCATGGAGCCATATCAACATCTACATGTTCTGTCCTGCAGTTTCTTCACCTTAAATGGGATGTTTCCCTCTGAATCCTGCAGCTCTGGCTCCTTTTTCTTCTTGCACGTATTTTCCATGTTTTATATCTAAACACTGTTCTTCTCCTGTTCTCCCACCTCCTCCTGCATTTCAGCTACATCCATGATGACTCTGAGACCAGGGACGATGAAGTGGGTCTGAAGGTGATGGATGGTCTAAACTCTGTGGATGTTGTGCTGCAGATCCAGGTGAGTCTTTAAGCGGTGACATCATCCAGTATCAACTTTAGTCAGTTTGCAGGTCAGGTTTTCCAGCGTTGATCCTTATTCCTGTTCAGTCCAGGTCTCGAGGATCTAGAGCATTCTCCAAACTACCAAGATGTTTTAGCTTCTGTAATTTCTGATTTTTAGTGAACATCAGATTACCAGATGATGGATGGACAGCTGAATGTTCTTCAAACATCTGTCTTCCACCTCTTGGGATTCGTATGTGTTTTGCAGACATGAACCCAAGTTCTTCCTGGTCATAAATGGTGTTCCAGGAAAATTAGAAAGACCTTCTGTCCTGATCTCTGCTGGAGATTGAATTATCCAAACCAAAGCTTACCTGTTCCTGTGTGCAGCTACAGAACCGGTTTCACAACCTCGCTATGTCCTCAGGTCCTGCCGATAAATGACGAGCCCCCCCAGCTGGGTGGAGGTCTGCGGGATGAGCTGCGTTGTGAGGAAGGTGGGCGGGTTCAGGTGACTGTGGATTATTTGTCAGCCACGGACCAGGACAGCGACGACTCCAGGCTGACCTACATGTTGGCCCGGAGTCCTAGCAGAGGGGAGCTGCAGAGAGCCGGAATCATGACGGATAAATTCTCCCAGCAGGAGCTGCTGCAGGGACACATCTACTACGTCCACTCTGGTTAGTCCATGCTGCATTCAGGGCCTGTGGGTTTTCTGTGGTTGAGCTGAAGCTCAGATGACCTGGAGAGTCAGAGTACTTAGGTGAGAACAGGTTGAGTCCATGTGTCATTCAGATGTTCTGTGTTCAGGTGCAGAGATCGGACCTGAGCCAGAGTTTGACACGGTCACCCTCATTATCTCTGACGGAGAGGCTGGAGTGATGGACAGATGTTGCCATGGAGATGCCCCACCCCCACCTGTTCCACTGCATGGCACACTTCCTGTTTATGACCTGAATATCACCATCCTTCCTGTAAACAACAAGGCTCCTCAAGTCACTCTGGGTAAGATGATCATGAACCGCAGGGTTAGTCCGGCTTCCTTGTTTCACCTTGTTCTGGTTCAGATTGCTGTTCTTCTCCAGAGGAAGGAATCACACAGATCCTTATATGACACCAACAATGACACATGGCCAACATTCCAGAGAACACTGAATGATCCCAAAGTGATCTGATAAATATCTGAGTGGGAAACCAGATTCCCCGAGAGAAGTTCTGAAGCATCCTTTAATCCTGCCGTGGTCTGGTGTTTCGTTGCTGTTAAAGTTCTCCTTCAGGTCCTCCACTTTCCATAATGTTTCCCTCAGACCATTCAGATTCATTATGTTCTAAAACCACACAGAGGAACCGCAGGGTTTTATTTCTACATCAACAGTTTTAACATCGAGTCATTCCTGTTTAGATCCTGACAGAAATATGGAAGTTCATCTGCAGGTTTGTTCTCCCGAAATTCTCTCAGGAACGCTGAGAAATGGTACTGATCCAGTCCTGATGAGGCTGGGACACAAACCTATGTGTGATGGAGTGGTTCCGTGTCTGACACATACACAGACACTCTCTCTCTTTCCTGGGAAGGGGGTTTTCTAACTGGAGGTGCTGCCAACATCCCAGGGATTAGGAGAAGCTGACAGTTTATCAGAGGAAACCAGTTACCACTGGGACACACACTGGGATGACTGGGAGTGTGTGCGGAAGAATAAAAAAGAGATATTTAAATCCTGTGTTTTATTCTGTCCTGCATAGTGGATGGGTGGTTATTACTGCTGCCACACAGCAGGATGAACCCCCGCTGAGCCGAGTCTGTCTACCTGCTCTCACCGAGCATGCTGGGATATCCTCAACAAACCTTAAGGTCCTAAGATGTCTTCAGGTGATGTTTCTGTTTCGCTGTGATGGACAGTTGATGGACAGATGATGTTCTAAAAACTCCTGAAGCTTCAGTCTGAGTGGAAAGTTCCTGGTTCTAGACTGGTTCTGCTGGGTCCCAGTCCAGCCTGGGGAGTTCACATCGAAGGTGCAGGCCCGTCTGTGTCTGAGTGACGTTTCTTTGTCTGCTCGTTGCACGGAGGCCATTTGTCTTCCCTCCAGGCAGCTGACATGATTTGGCTCTGTGAGTTTAGAGGAAATCTGACTGCTGTCTGCAGGAGTCGGAGAAGAACTGATAATCTCTGCTGGGGGAAGGGGTTTCTCAGCATCTTCCAGGACAATAGCTGTCTCTGCAGAACAAAAGAAGAACAAGAGCGTCTCTCCTTCACAGTATATCCGTCCTGCAGTGGCCTCCTCACTGTGTGGATTAGTGACTCGATCCAAGGGTGGGATGACGTCCTCCTAATCCTGGAGCACCTCCCTGCATCCATTCAGCAGCAGCTCCTACAGCCTCTCAGGGTTTGGGGGTTTCCTGCTCTAATTAAAACACCCACAGGGACGGATAGTTGGACTAATTTATTTACAGTGAAAAAAGACCCAGTCCAGGAAGATGCTAGTTTATCAGCAAGATCCAGAACTGTCCCTCATTAACTCCACACCAGGTTTATATTTCAAACACGTTCACACTTCCAGAACCTGCTGTTACAGAACATCATGTATAATCTCACAACTCCAAAGCACTTCTGCATGGAAGATCTGATGAGCAATCATACTTTAGGTGACCTGTGTTCACTCTGTGCCGGTCAGACATATTTGGCCAGTAGATGGACTCTCTCTGCTCTGGATCATCATGATGGTTTTGAGCATTCATTAAAAATATCTAAACTGCTTTAGTTCTGGTGTTAAGGTACTAAACAATACAGTTAAGATGATATCCTTCAGAAGAATCAGGTTGATCCTTCCTGTCTTCAAGTCTCTACTTGGTGCCTCCAGGGGAGTCCTTGCTGCTGGTGGATGAAGGCTCCAGGGCCTGTTTGTGTGGGGGAGTTCTTGGGGTCTCAGATCCAGACAGTTCCCCCGAGGAACTGACTTTTTACCTGGAGACTCCGCCTCTTCATGGCTTCCTGGAGAACATGCAGCCCATCCCGGGATCAGAGAAGAGCACCGCGGGTCTACCAATAGGTTAGCGTGTGTGTTGAACTTTGTATTTCTGTGAGGACATTTAGACCTGACCCAGATCCAGACTCTATGGTTCTGGTTCAGAGTCCCTAGGTGTCAGCAGCCACCTAACCTGAGTTTCTTCTCCCAGAATCTTTCAGTCTCACAAACCTGACCTCAGGTCTCATCAATTACGTCCAATCAGAGCACAGAGGGGTGGAGCCAACTGTGGACCACATGGCCATCAGTGTGAGCGACGGGCTGCACAGCTCCGCACCTGTCACCTTCTACATCATCATCAACCCGACCAATGACGAGCTGCCTTCGCTGTTGCTGGCTAACTTTACTGTATGTCTTTACTTAAAGCTAGACCTGTAACCATGGTAACGACATTAAAGAAACAGGTGAGTGACTCCTGCATTTCCTCCTACAGGTGAAGGAGGGCGGGGTCAGGGATCTTACTCCATCCATTCTGGACGCCTCTGACCTGGACCACCCCCCGGACCTCCTGACCTTTAGAGTGGAGCGCCCACCGGCTCACGGCATCCTGGTCCACGCTCCGTACAGGGAGGTGGGAGCTGAGTTGCTGCAGAGGAGCCATGGAGTTTTGTCCTTCACCCTGCAGGAGCTCCGACAGGGTGAGAAGGGCTCCAGTGCCGGGTCAGATAGTTGATCCAGTTTAAAAGATATAAGATATAATTAATGATGCTCATTAATAACATCTTTTTCCATGTTCATACTGTTTTTCATGAAACAAACAAGCATCAGCATGAACCCTCTGAAGCACCTCTGCACACCCCCCTCCCCCACCCCCCCCTCCTCCTCCACTCCGCAGGCATGAAGATCCTGTACCAGCATGATGACACAGAAACCCTGGAGGACGCCGTGCTGCTGCAGCTGACAGATGGGGTACACTCAGTGCAGGGGACGGCTCGGGTCACAGTGCTGCCGGTCAACGACAACAAGCCATACCTGATCAGGTACATGCGCGCACACACACACACACACACACAGAGCTGCAGTTTAAAGCTGCCGAAACATATCTGAACTCAAAAGTCAGAGTGAGAGACGATCATTCAGTGTTTTCTAATAATCTTTATAAATAATAAACATTAAGATGTAAAATGTCGAAATTAGGGATAGATCATATAACACAAGTTTCAGACCCTCTTATTGCAGATAATAAAGCTGGTTTCAGACCATCTGGTCATCTAAAACAGCAGGAACATCTCTGAACATCAGAGGAGACGCTGAGATAAAAGTATCTGAAGGTCTGAAGGTGAACAGGAGATTCCTCTGGAGCTCAGGGCCAGTATTCCCAAAGATCCTCAGAGTCTCTCAGAGAGCTTCCAGCTTATCCTAAACATTCCTGCTGAGGACTCCCAGCTTCAGTGATTCAGTTCTCTGCTGAGACCCTGAGGAGACGACAGAAACGCCTCTTAGTGACGAGGTCTGGTTGACCCCGTTGCTAGGGGTGGTTAACCCCGTTGCTAGGGGTGTGGTTGACCCCGTTGCTAGGTGTGATGCTGTCTTCTAAGAGCTGTGATTGGTTGTTAAAAGAAACAACAAACCAGTGTGCTCCCAGTAATCAGTGGAGAGAAATGAACTGATGATAGAATTTAGACTGGATTCAGTACTGATTCACCTCATTTACATCTTCCTGCTATGGATATAGAGCTCAGATTACTGGACTGTTGGATACAGTTTGGCTTTGTGTATTTATATTTTTTGCAAGTGTAATTTTTGAAGCATTTTACAGTCTGTAAATATTTAATATAGAGATAAGATTAACTTTATCATCCCCTTAGGGGGAAATGAAAAAGTTTTAGCAAAAAATAGAGCTGTTTTAGTCAGCTTAGACGCTGAAAAAGCATTTGATAGTGTAAATTGGAACTTCTTGTATGCGGTCCTTAAACGATTTGGCTTTGGGGAAATTCAATTAAAACCATAAAATCCATTTATCAAAACCCTATAGCGAGAATAAAAATAAATGGCAACCTAACAGAGCAAATAAAGCTAGAGCGAGGTACTCGACAGGGATGTTGCCTTTCACCTCGGCTCTTTGCTTTATACATTGAACCTCTAGCACAATTCGTGCGGGAGAGTGAGGAGGTGAGAGGAGTTAACATTAACAGAAAAGACCACGTCATAAGCTTATTCGCAGATGACAATCATGATAATATATCTAAATAACCCACAGCAAAATCTTATCTCTCTGTTTAATCTTATCAATTCTTTTTCGCAACATTCCGGCTATAAAATAAATGTTACCAAAACTCAAGTGTTGTCTTTTAATTATGCTCCGTCCAAAGAGATTAGAACTAAATTAGCAATAAATTGGGAACTAAAATCCATTAAATATCTTGGAGTAACAATAACTAAAAAACTAAATAATCTTTATAAGGTTAATTATGACACTATTAACTCTCACATTCATCAGGACTTAAACAGATGGACAGCTCTTACATTAGATTTTGATTCAAGAATTTCAGTTATAAAAATGAACATCCTTCCCTGATTATTATACACTGCTCAAAAAAATAAAGGGAACACTCCAATAACATCCTAGATCTGAATGAATGAAATATTCTCAATGAATACTTTGTTCTGTACAAAGTTGAATGTGCTGACAACAAAATCACACAAAAATCATCAATGGAAATCAAATTTATGAACCAATGGAGGCCTGGATTTGGAGTCACACACAAAATTAAAGTGGAAAAACACACTACAGGCTGATTCAACTTTGATGTAACGTCCTTAAAACAAGTCAAAATGAGGCTCAGTATTGTGTGTGGCCTCCACGTGCCTGTATGACCTCCCTACAACGCCTGGGCATGCTCCTGATGACACGGAGGATGGTCTCCTGAGGGATCTCCTCCCAGACCTGGACTAAAGCATCCGCCAACTCCTGGACAGTCTGTGGTGCAACGTGACGTTGGTGGATGGAGCGAGACATGATGTCCCAGATGTGCTCAATCGGATTCAGGTCTGGGGAACGGGCGGGCCAGTCCATAGCTTCAATGTCTTCATCTTGCAGGAACTGCTGACACTCCAGCCACATGAGGTCTAGCATTGTCCTGCATTAGGAGGAACCCAGGGCCAACCGCACCAGCATATGGTCTCACAAGGGGTCTGAGGATCTCATCTCGGTACCTAATGGCAGTCAGGCTACCTCTGGTGAGCACGCGGAGGGCAGTGTGGCCCTCCAAAAAAAAAATGAACCCCACACCATTACTGACCCCTGCCAAACCGGTCATGCTGAAGGATGTTGCAGGGGCAGCAGATCGCTCTCCACGGTGTCTCCAGACTCTGTCACGTCTGTCACATGTGCTCAGTGGAACCTGCTTTCATCTGTGAAGAGCACAGAGCGCCAGTGGCGAATTTACCCAAACCTGGTGTTCTCTGGCAAAGCCAAGCGTCCTGCACGGTGTTGGACTGTGAGCACAACCCGTGGACGTCGGGGCCCCCCATACGTCCTCATGGAGTCGGTTTCTAAAAGTTGTGCAGAAAATGCACATTTTTGGGCCTGCTGGAGGTCATTTTGCAGGGCTCTGACAGTGCTCCTCCTCCGCATGCCAAGCGGCTGACATTTATCTTGCTGTAAGAGGCTGCAGTCCCCACCCTCACAGGTCTACAGATATGGATTTCCATATGCAACAAATTGCCATGCATTGTGTACTCTGACATCTTTCTGTCAGAACCAGCATTAACTTCCTCAGTAAGATGCCATCCGCCAAAAAATCTCAAAAAGAAGAAGAAGCAATAACTAAAAAACTAAATAATCTCTATAAGATTAATTATGACACGATTAACTCTCACATTCATCAGGACTTAAACAGATGGACAGCTCTTCCATTAGATTTTAATTCAAGAATTTCAGTTATAAAAATGAACATCCTTCCCCGATTATCATATTTCTTTCAGGCTCTTCCAGTCAAGATTCCATCAGAAAGATTTAAATACTGGGAGAAGATTATCTCCAGATTTATCTGGAATGGCAAGAGACCAAGACTAAAATACTCAACACTACAGTTGTCCAGGGAACAGGGTGGGGTGGCCCTCCCTCATCTGAGGGACTACTACTACGCAGCACAACTACGACCTGTGATTAAATGGTGTGACCAAAGTTATGGTGCCAAGTGGAAAGACATTGAAATGATAGTTGACGGTATTCCACTCCAAACATTTTTGGGGGATGATAGACCTAGAAAGGCACAACAACACCAATTAGATCCAATAACTTCTCATACCCTGGACATCTGGTTTGAAAGGATGAAACAAAATGGACTGGGAAAAAGGGTTAGGCTGTTACGCTGGGTCACATATGATAATAATTTTGAACCAGGAAGGAATGATCACAGATTTAGAATTTGGGAAAACAAAGGAATAACTGCTATTTGTACTATTATTAAAGATGGTAAAATTATGAGTTTTGAAGAAAAAAAGATAGAAAAACTGACTTCTTTCGATACTTGCAGCTCCGAGAATATTACCTTAGAAAAATACAAAGTTTCAGGACATTAGATGGTTTAGTTAGCTGTGTGATTAAACCTATAAGGAATACATTTTAAGGAAATAACGTCATTTATTAAAACATTAAGAGAAAAAAACACTAGCATCTACCAATTTTAAAAAAAAAAAATTGGGAAAAGAAATAAAAATGGAAAATCATCTGAAGAATGGCAAGATATGGTATAAATCAGGGCACAACAAAAAAACTTCCACACTCTGGGGGAGATTTTTGGATGGAAAAGTCTCACTAGATTTTTTTTTTTACACCACAGACAAAGAGTAAGCAAACCAGGTCTCCCCTTCCCAGCTGGAGAATGTGGGAAAAATATAGAAGCAAACATACACATATATTCTGGGCGTGTCCAAAATTAAAACCATTTTTTTGGAGAAATGTGAAAATTTAGTTAAAAAAAAATATGTGGGTACTCAATACCAAAGGTTTTTTAAAAGCCAATTTTGGAAACGGGAAAAATGTATTGCGAGAGAAGTGGTATTTAGTTAAGATTCTGTTAAATTTGTTTTCCCCAAAAAAAAGCCATAAAAAAAAGCAATGGGAGATTCAGCTCCATGCTAAAAAAGTGGCTGATATTGTTAGGGAAAAATTTTTTATGTGGGGAGAGAAAAACCCTTCATTTCAGATTAAAAAAAGACTTTTGTAGGATAAAGGGGAAAAAGGGGGCACGATAGATACCCAAGAAAGCTTAAGAAACTAATATTATTTTTTTAAGTTTTTCTTTTTAGGGATCCTGGGGACACTGCAACCGAGATGTTTTTTTTTTCTCGTTCTCTTTGTATTACTGTTCTTATGTTCAATATATATTCACCTGTATGTTATTTCCATGGATAATGTGAGGGACCTTTAGTAGGCCTTAATATTCTGCTACCTATATGTATATGTCCACAGAAAATTAGAATAAAAAATAAAAGTGGAAAAAAAAAGAAGAAGAACTTCCTCAGTAATCTGAGCAACAGTGGCAAACTTGTCCGATTGGACCACATGGGACAGATTTCGTTTCTCACCTGCATCAATGAGCCTTTGGCTTGACCCCGTCACTGGTTTGGCATTCCTTGGACAATTCTCATATCCACAGACCAATGCAGACTGAGAAGAACCCACGAGAGCTGCAGTCTGCATTGTTCCTGTTTCTAAAAAACAAAACAAAGACGTAGACACACACACACACACACCTATTGGTGTAATGAGGACAAAATTAGAGTTCACTTAACCTGTTAGTGGTTGTATGTAATTCTGATTTGTGATTAAGCCCCAATGCAGCTACAGTTTGGGCACAAGAGGCATTGATTGAGTCAGAAAAGTGCAAGTTTAAACCAAACCTGTCTTATTAAGATTTAATCATGTCAGCCCTATCGTGTTTTGGAGGTGGTCTACCATCCAAGGATTATGAAATTAGGGTTAGACAGTCTCATATGCATATTTTTTTAATGTGAACTTAAAAGGGAGGGTAATTAAGACTTTAATTATTTGCACCGTTTATTCATTCCTTTATCAGTTTCTTGTCCTTCATAGCATGCCAGTTTTAGATGTCTTTCACTCACTCCTGAAATTCAGCAATACCTTTAGTTTGTAGTTTTTCATTCTTCTGTCTATTTCTATTAGTTTTCAGTTTAGTAAAAAAACAAAATCCCTCCTCTGAACCCCTAACTGAATCCTCTGCTCCTGGTTAGGAATCACCCCTCATACACGGCTCTGCATGTCATCACTCGCCCGCCATACATTCCTGATGCAGTCTCTCAGTAATACTCGTTTCTTTCTGCAGCTCACCGCAGCGGGCAGGTTCGGTCTCCGCCTCCTTGCACGTTTCTGGGACTACACCACGCCGTGCGTTGCTTCCACTGTTGCATTTACTGAAGCTGCAGCGCTCCCGCCGTAGCCCTTGGAGAGCAGCGATGTTTTCCTGCAGAGCGGCCTGGCAGAGGTGTGGGCCTCTGGCTCGCAGAGCAGCCTACAGGCTTCCCCTGGACGGTGAGTTTACAGAGAGGAGCTCTGGGTGCCTGTCTTCCCCCCACAGCATGGCTGTGATGTAACACCGCTTCTGCCGTTCCGGACGTGGTAGGACACACTGTCCTCTTATGAATGTCTCTGCATGGCTAAAAAGCAATGACAGAGGGTGTTACATGAAGGTCAAAATGGAATCACAATTTGTCTTATGTTTAACTGTCGCAGTATAATTTTTTGAATAATTTTACTCTGCTGTTGTGGAATGTTTCCAGAGAACATTTAAGTGTCTCCCCATATGACATAATGACGACTTGTCATTTCCACGGCTTGTAATTAATACTAGAACGTTAGAGCACGTCCATGTTTCTCGGAGCAGCACGCTGCCGCATACAGCAGCTAGCCTGGCTCTGCTGGGACATGGTGACCTCTGCTGTGCGTGACAACACGTTCCAGGGGCAGCCTCTTCCAGCGTGACCTTCATGGATCGGTGGGTAAACGTGGAAACATGGTTGTCGCTGTCAGTCACGAGGTCTGCACGTGTGACAGGGCTCGAAAGTAGGGAGATCCGAGGCACGAGCCGAAGCTGCACAGCTGTGGGCGCGCGCCATTGAAAGGAAGGTCAGCGCGTGACCCCAGCTCTGCTCTGACGGCTTCACTGACAACCAGCCAATTGACCGTGAATTTTCACGCAGCCTCCCACTCACTCGCGTGGCATCTGGGTTCAAGCAGCTGGTCGCATACAATCAAAATAAAAAAAATAACCTCAATTCCAATCGTTTTACAAACATTGCAGCATAGAATTAAACAAAAAAAAACGATGTACTTTAAAAGAAGGTAGCTTGAGAAGTCATATTTTGGGTTAACATGGGAATATTACCAGGTAAACTGCTCTATAAAATCAAAGTGACCCCTGGGCTGTAACTGCTTCAGCTCTTTTCTTGATGCACTCTCAGTTAACCAGGAGGGTAGGCTGGACTTTGTGACATGTCTCTCCTACAGTGTTTAGAAATGTTCATCCCCATCCTGCTACCATTATAGAGCTGAGCTGATTAGTGAGTATAAATAACAGGTTTGGGAGGTCAGTTACCAGCACATGGGATTAGTTCCGGATAGCTGAGCAGGTTAATACCCGTAAGACTGGACAGGACCGTGTTCCAAAGACCTTGCAGCAGTAGGTTAATAATTGGACAGTGTTTGGCCCTTACAGCACATGGAGTCAGTTATTTCTGGCTCTTTTGTGTACCTTTATGCAATATATACACACTGTGCAAAAGGTTCATATGCACCTTTTGCATATGAATGTAAAAGGACTCCTTCATGCTTACCTTACGAGGAGCCTTATTGTAGTTTTGATCAGTTCAGATTGTTTTGTTTTTTTAATCGATTTCTGTTTTTTGTTCTTTATCTGTCCAGTCTTTTACATATTTAGCTCTTTCTGAGTAATTGCCGCTCTGTATGAGTCTTCTTAGTTTTTTTTGAAGAATAAAGTAGGGAAACGAAGGAGAAAGGAACCCCTCAGCTTGGTAATATTTTATATACATCATACAGCAGATGACCAGCATCTGAACACTACTTTTTTAACAAACCGGCAGAAAAAAAATCCAACCAGACCTTAAAAACACCAGGGCCCATATTTACAAAGATTCTCAGAGTCCTCTCAGAGAGCTCCTATCTTTTCCTAAAAATCCTTGGCAAGGACTCGTAGCTTAGCAGTGATTCAGTTCTCTGTGACTCGGAGTGAGGAGACGATAGAAATTCCTATCTTAGTGAGGAGGTGTGGTTGACCCCGTTGCTAGCTGTGACGCTGTCTTCTAAGGGCTGTGATTGGTTGGTAAAAGAAACAAGAAAAAGAAAAGCCATTCCTAGTAATCAGTGGAGAGAAATCAACCGATGGAATTTAGACTGGATTCTAAAATGTGTCAATCATGATGATGACTTGGCAAAATTAAATTATCCCACAGCATCAACATGTTTAAAAGTAGCTTAATTACATGCTGGCCATTATTTAGATTTACTGACTATTGTGTTTACTCGCCATGCTGGTCGTTTTCATACTGCCTGTATTTCATATTAAGCAATTTCATATTCATATAAAAAATTAGCCTTTTACTGTGGTCTCCTTCTTGTATAATGAGGTTTAGTTTGGTAAAATGACCAAAACAAAATGTCAAAAAAAGTTGGAGAAAACCGAACTGAACAGAGGAGCAGAGCCTGCTGGTGGAGGAGAAGAGAGGAGTGTTGAAAGGTAGATTTGGTCCTGGGATCACGGTGGGAACAGACAGATATTCCCAGCAGATCAATGCGTCGTTCCCTCTGCTTTCAGCACCAGCCTGGAATGTGAGCAGCTTTGGTTCCTGCTGCATTCAGAAGCTAGAGAGGAGATAGCAGCACCAGAGAACTTCTCCACAGACGGGGGGGGGCATTTAGATGACCATTTAGGCTGAGGCTGCTGACATCATCATGTACAATACAGCAAATACTTCTTCACCTCATTTACATCTTCCTTCTATGCTTATAGTGCTTAGATTATTGTATCTTGTCCAGAGTTTGTCTATATTTTTTCGAGTTTTTCAAAGTTTTTCCAAATTTCTTTTTTTGAAAGCATTTTACAGTCTGTAAATATTTAAATTGAATTTCCCTCTTGGGGAATGAAAAAGTTCATCTCATCTCTATATTAATAATGGTATGATTGTGCTCATTCACTCGACTATTAAGGGGGTGGATCCCTGCATGATCAAGCTGTTAGTTTTATTAATTCATAGAATATCTCTCCTTTCTCTGTCTTTCCACCATCTTCTCTGCTTAAGACTCACTAAAAGTCCTCCTCCTCTTAACATTTTCTCATGTTAAGAGCTCTCTTAAGGTCTAAGGTACTTGGTGAATAACTTTTATCTTACCGAGGGAAAATTGTAAGAAAAATCTTAGAATTTGTGAAATTCTAAGATTTTTCTCAGAATGACGTCACTAGGAGCTACGTTTAGTCTTAGGATTCTTTGTGAGTATGGGCCCAGGTTTTCAGTTTCTCTCTTTGGGAAACTGAAAACCTTCAGAATCCTTAAATTCTGTAAGGATGGAAAGGAAATTATAATGAGAATAAATGCAATATTAAGAAGACACACAGTAGTAATTAAAACAGTTCCCCTCATGGTCCCTCATGGAGCAAAGATGAATCATCTGCTTAATCTTAATGATGCAAAAGCGAGCAACCAAATGAAAAACAATATATAAAAAACACATCCTGATATTTAAACGGGTTGTTTAGCATTTCCTGTTTCCTTCTGTATAGAGGAATGCCTAAAGGTGCTCATTTCCAGGTTGATTTTGTAAAACAGTGATTACTTGGTTCTTTTTTGTCTCAATAATTCCATCAGGAGATTAAATCATGAGTCACACTAAACGTGAAGTGTTGGAACCGCCGTGTCCCGACATTTCTACACAAGTCGGTGACATATGATCCTTTCTCTTTCTGCAAATGAAAGATTTGGGAGGCGTATTTCTGGGCATCAGAATCCAATCGGAGTAAAAGGTTTGAGTTAGCAGAGCCCTGTAGGGGCTTTGGCACAAATCTGTTTCATATTAACAGAGCTGAAGCTTAGTGCTTGTCCTCACATTATTGCTGCCCTGCTGGGGCTTTGCAACGTCAGCAGGAGCCTGACTCATGGCTGGATGTGTGGTGACTGCGCAGTTTGGGAGAAATTGTTTTCCTGGAATCTCCTGCGAGCTCAAAGTGATGCAGTGTGACTAAACCTTGATCACTAAATTGCTGATTGCCAGTATCTAACATGCATCATCTTTTCCCTTCCAGCTGTACAGCGCCGGTCCATGTCATCGGTCCCTGGTGGTTCTGGGGAGAACATCCTGTACACCGTGCTGTGTGGTGGAGCTTTCGTCGCCGCTCTGTCATACGTAAGTCATTTATTTATATATATATATATTTTTTATTTTTTTTAAAACCTGACCTGCCGTTTCAGATTTTGGCCTCTGTCAGGGTTTGTCAGCCTTTCAGTTCTAAACAAATGTGTCAAACCAATCAGTGAGGGAGAGTTTCTGCAATGACATAAACAGTGTGTGTGGGGGGGGGGTTGAACTGAGTTCTAAGCTCAATATCTCACTAAGATGTTCTCCTCTTGTTTACAGGGATATATAACCGTGACCTCAGATCAAGCTAGGTTCAGCGAGCGCATCGATCAGATTAGAGCCAGACCTAAGACAGATTGGACACCTAAACCCTGGCCACCTAAAGGCAAGTCCTACCTTCTCATGTTGTTTTGATCGAGTGGACTTTCTTGCTTTTGGAGTCAAACTAAAACAATAGTAGTTAGGAACATTTCAAATTTAGTTTATCTCAAAGATCGGTATTTATGGTTATATTAAATTGAAATAAATGCTGTAAAACGCTTCCTGCTGGAAGCTGGAGACATTCCAAAGCTTCCTGATTGATAAAGCAGGTAGTTAAACGTTGAACCTACCCTGGATGGCTTTTGTAAAACATAGTTTAATGAGATTTGTGTAAAAGTGCATGTTGATATGTGTTCTGGTACATTCAATGAGAGAAGCAGAAGCAGCTTGATTAGGAGGAATCTGCTACTTATAGTACCTGGTTGGACGTGGATCCAAATGTTCTGAGTCGTTCTGAAAGCACAATGTCAGAAGGCTGTAGGTCACTGATTATTGTGTATCTGACCACTATAGCAAGCTAGTATTAGGTAGTGTTAGGTTTCATGAACTGGGCTGTTTTAGTATTAAGTGCATTAAGGCGTTCAGGCAGGTGTGGTTCAGGAAAAGGGTAAAGCTGGAGAGAGCAATGAATCCGAAGTCATTCATAGAGCACTTTCCATGCAGCCAAATATACCACAGTGTTTTATAGACGTTAAAAAGCTTGCAAATAACAATTTATATCCCACCAAGGATTGTTAAAGCAGGTAAATAGAATGTTGAGCTGAGAATCGCAGTCATGAAGAAACAGAACAAACTTAAATTAATGGAGATCAAATATTTCATTTAAATTGCATTTAATAGAACCACACAATAAAATAAAAATGTAAATTTTGGTAAACAGATAAAGAAATAAAGCAAAATATGAATAGAAAAAAGACAGAATAAATGAAGTTCAAGTAAAATCCAGGCTAAAAATGTCCAAACTCTCCACTGTCTTCAGGAAGGGGAGGCGGATGGAATAAGAAATTCTGACTTTAGGCTGTAGTTTCACTTTTGGACTAAAACCATCAGTAGGCTACTTAAAAAAACCAGTATAATCACACTAACACCAAATCCATAATGCACAGGTTACCAGTGAAAGCTTTTATTTCGGTTTAACGGGGAAAATGAAAACTTTGGATAATCTGCTTGTCAGATGAAACACTGACTTTTTGTTTGTTTGTTTGCAGGCAAGGATGAAGATGAAGGTGAGTAATGTCACTGCCTGAGAGCATGGGTGTAAATGTGCTGCAAACACTTTCACCACCCCGCTGTTGGCACAGATAATCCCACTGAGCTGTTTGATTTCTCCGTTCTGCTGAGAAGATCGTCTCCCAGAGAAAAGGACCTCCAGACGGAAAGCAGAGCATGAGCTTCTGGGTTTTCTGAGCTCAGACTTTTTGACCATTGTTTGACCAATAGCTGCTTCAGCAGGCTGGGGCACGTTGACCGTATTCTACACATCTATAGATCAGAATGCAGAAATAAAGGGTTCCCGACTCCTGTTCTTGGGAAAAACTGTTCTGTGACAACGCCTGACTCAAAAGAATGACTCCTTACCAGACCTCTGCAGAACGTAATGCCATAATGAGGAGGTACAGTAACGGAGCCGTTTCATTTCGCAGGGATGCATCTAAAAGCTGCAGGACAGGGGTTGTCAGAGGTCCCTTGGTGTAAATATACCAAAGCTAAATGTCTGCAGACTTTGATGGCTGTTTTCACAGTGAGCCATGGGGTCTGCTTTCTGTCTCGATGTGCATTCAGAGGGCTGTGATGGTAATGAAATGATGGGTCTCATTGATCTTGATGAGCTTGGAGCACTGTTTGGCCTCAGCAGGCAGATGGACTCACACAAGCTTCAACTGGTGTGGCATCATACTGGAATTTATCTCAGCTTTTCTAATGTTGTTCCACATATAACAGTTCAGTCTGCATCACCATCTGGTTTTTTTCTAATTAGCTCTGAGCAGTAATTTGAGATGTTTAAATGTTAACCAAATGTTGATTAGAATTGGAAAATCAGCATCAGCAATGACCTTAGAGAAGCAGCTGTTGCTGCACATCAATCTGCGAAAGGTTATGAATCTGTTTTTAGACAATGATTTGAAAAGGTTGCCAAAAGAAAGTGTCAACTGTGCAGATGTAAAAGGACAACGTTCCTGAACAAACCACCAGACTCTGGGAGCGATGTCCTTCAGACACGCGAGACCAAAGTGGGGATTTTTAGCCATAAGGTCATATCACCATAATCATATAGCCTATAAAGCTTGGGGATGGGGGGCATCAACTTTGGTTTTTTTTGAGGACACATCCTGGGTACCCCCCAGTATTTGAGTCAACTATAAACTCTCTTGTGAAGTCCTCAGTAGTTCATTATTAACCTGTTGGTTCTGCTGCTTAGACTTGGTTGGGTCAACCTGGAACAACCTTTTGTGGACTGAAGAACTCAAATAAAGGATGTTTAGTCCTGAGGCTGACAGAGATGTTGTGTGAATGTAGATCTTTATGAACAAAACGTCCTCTTGCAAACTCTAACAATGTGTGTCTCTACTCTTTCAGCATGATGCTTAGAGCTAAGGTCCTCTGTGGCCGCATGGATGTTCGTCCTAGAACTGGATGTGAACAGGAAAACAAAATCCCTCTCCTCTTCCTCCTCCTCTTCTTCTTCTTCCTCCTCCTTCTCTCCCATAGAGAACTTCGGGACAGTCTCTAAAGAACCTGACTGAGGAACTTTGAGACATTTTTCTGGACTGTTGTTGTGGGAAGCTTGATCATGGTTGTACTAAATGCTGTTGAAGGCCATCCAGAGGAACACCTCTGCATGCACTGCTGTAGGTCACACTGTTTCTGTTACCCTGGGCTCTGCCTTTTTCATCTGACATCTACTGAAATGACCACATTGAACAACAAGCCAACAGTCAGAAACTTCAAGCCTTTCCTCTGTTACTCAGCAGGCCCAAAGCTGAAGGGTTAAGCCTGCTGTGTCCCATAGTTTGGTGTTCTTTGTGATGTAATGTGGAGCAAATTATGGAAGGATTCCTCAGTCACAGATTAAAGACACACAACCTACCTGGGCTGTCTCTGTGTGTGTGTGTGTGTCTCACTGTCAGACGTGCTTTCCCAGTTCCAGATAACCCTAGCTTGTTGATTTGATGGTAAGAACCAACTTTCCACTTGACCCTTTCTACCCTGCACTTGACCCCACTCCCTGCCTGATCCTTGTTCCTTACCCACTCCTACCTCCACCTGTATCGACCTCCTCCCTGTCTTTGAGTTTGCATGCAGTTTGGTCTGTGCATGTCTTTATCTGGTTACCTTTTAATTTCTGGGAGATGAGGCAGATCTTTAGATGTGGTCAAAAAGTAGTATTGCAGGAACAGTGGAAGGGAACCCCTTTTGTCATGTAGACACTTTCAGGCATAACATCATTACCAGTGACCGCTAAAGAACACTGACTTCATTAAGGCACCCGTTAGTGGGCGGGGTTCTCCTTTTTAAAGCAGATGTGTGAAAAGCTAAAAAAAATGGCAAATCGTAAGAAGTGAGAGTGCTCTAAAACTGCAGCTCTTGCGGGGTTCTTCCAGTCTTCAGTGCTCCGTATCCATCAGAGGTGGTCTAAGGAATGAGCAGTAGTGAACTGGTTACAGGGTTAAAGCAGCATCCCACTCTGGGTGGGAACAGAATTCCCTGATGGCTGTCGTCTTCATAAAAATATTTAACTCTGCTGCAAACCTAAAATGGTTCAGGACAAGTTTGAGGTGTTGACTTGGCCTCCATATCTCCCAGGTCCAAATCCAGCTGAGAACCCATGAAATGTGCTGGATTAGTAAGTCCAAACCGTGAAGGCCCCAACTTGCAGAACATAGAAGAGTCGATAACATCTAGGTGCCAGAAGTTACAGCACACCTTCAGGGGTCTGCTGGAGAACATGCATGATGGGTTTGGGCTGTTTTGGTAGCAAAAGGGAAACCAACGGACTGTGATACAAGTTGTTGTAATGTTATTCCTGAACAATGTGTATCCATTAAACTGAGGTTTACTCTTTAGACACCCCTGGTGTCAGCGACAATCAGCCATAACATTATGGGTCCACCCCTTGAAACACCTTCATCTTTTGCTGCCACAGCAAGCCGGGCCTTTAAAACGAGGACTTTCTAGATCTATGAAGTTCTGCTTTGGGAACTGACACCATCATTTAGTAGCACAACCTCAAACTGGGATGGATTTGGTGGTTGTGTATTGGATCAGCCAGAACGGGCCACCATTTGCTGCCCACATCCATCAGTGAACTCTGGTTGTTCATGATTCTGTTGCCAGTTTATCACTTTCTGTAAGTTGAACAACATTTGGTCCTTCCTCACCACTACACATCTGCAGCAGTTGTTTGGACCTGGTGAGAGTTGCTTAAATTCTTGCACTTGTTCCTACTTCCTACACAGTACAGTCGGGGATGGACAGTTTGCTCGTTGCATTATAAATCCCATTCATTGCTAGGTGCCATTGCAATAATATTTCTTTGTGCTTCATTTGTTGAAGATAATATTGTTGTGCACTTCTATCATTGGGCACAAGTGAGTCCAATTATAGTGAATTCAGTTTGGTCCAAACTGATACAAAACGATCACTCCAATTATTCAAATTTTATAGTAAGATTCAGGTCTAATTACATCTATTGTGATCTAATTCAGTCCATTCGTTTGCAAGATTCTTCATATATATAAACTTAGTAGATTTCCTTTAGTTAAAAGGCTGTGTTTAAGCGTCTGTTTTTCTGTGTTGCAGACGGAGAGGCTGAAGCTGTGGAAGAGGAGGCTGCTGCTGCTGAGGCAGAGACCATAGTGGAGGAAGCAGCTGAGGTGGTCGCAGAGGCTGCTGAGGCGGTTTCAGAGGTCGCAGAGGCCGTCGCTGAGGTGGCACAGGAAGTGGAGGCAGCTGCCGAGGAAGTGTCCGAAGTGGCAGAGGCAGTGGAAGAAGCTGCTCAGGCTGTGGCGGAACCTGCCGCGGTCGGTGCAGAGGAGACGCAAAGCGATGGTACGAGCTCCTAATCTGAAGAAGCCTGAGGTTCCACACATTAGCTGCAGGGAGACATTCACACCACCACACACCTGATTAATTCTTAATTACGCCACAGACCCTTTGACATCAGTAGGCGTCTAACATCACAGGGAACAATAAGACCAGTCCCAGTCTGTAGAACCACTAAAGGCTAGCTGCTTCTCCTCAGGTGTCTGGGCTCACCTCTTATTGCACATTCTCATTGTTGTCCTGAAGGTGTATATTTTCTTTTTATTTATTGGAGCGGGTGTGAACAGGCAGTGGCTGCTGAAAGTGACTTGAAATATTTGGGGTGTGCAGATCTTTGCTATGTTTAGCTTTGTACCTGGGCTTGCATCGCCGACAGCTGCAGCTGCAAACTCTCTGACGTAAATCTGCACCTTCCCACCTGGCCGCTCTCATGCAATGCTCATTTGCAGTTATGGGTGAAATAAATGTGATCACTCAACAACATTAACCCTCATCAGGCATATGGGCCCAAATTTATAAGCAAACCTCAGTCTTTTGCTTTTAAGGTTGCATCTTGACTCATACGTGTAAAACAACAGGAAGATGTTAAGCAAGAGCAGATGCTGCAATGTTATTGTTATAAAGGCCCTAATGATATTTTCTGCGATTTGACCAAACGCTGTTTTTCTTCGCTTTAAGCATCTGTAATGTTGACCTGCTGTTCTGAGTATCAGAGTACATGTATGTATGTTTATCCCTTACTGTGAGACATATGTGTGTCTTAATGCAAAGCTATGTTCCAACTCTGTTACAGCTGCAGTGTGCTCTTCTCTGGGTGTCATGTCAGGTTGTCAGAAATGCTGTGAATAATTCCTAATTCATTCTTAGTTTATAAACCAATCCAAATTACATGTGATCATATTTTTATTTTGCTTATAACTGGACAATGAGCACTGTGAACAGATTTCATGAGGTCCTACAATAAAGCTCTTGTTAAACTAAAACATTTACTGCCGTCTTTGATTTGTCTGAATTGGTGTTTCTAATCCAGATTTCTATTAGGACTTTCCAGTATTTAAACTTGAAACCGGATCTTTACAAACATTGTAGAAAAAGACACATGCCCTTGTTTTTTCTCACTGACATGAAATCTGACTAACCTTTGCCTGTTATACGTCAGTTAGGTTTATTTTTTATATATAATATATATATCATTTATATTCCCTAAATGTAAGAAGAATGAAACAGTTTTTTCAGTTTTTAATTTTAATACTTTCTGTAAATGGAGATTTACATACATGTTCTTAGTATTTTGTAGCCTTTCCTTTTTAGAGGTTTGTCTTGTAGTTAGCTTGAGCCATTTGTCTACTTCTCAGCTGATGTTCCCTCAATATATCCACATGGTGATGTTTTCTCAACAGTCCCTTTTGCAGGAGAAAAAAACACATCCACAACATGATGCTGCCACCTCTGTGTTTCACAGTTGAGATGCTTTTCTCTGGCTTGCAAGTTTCCATCTTTTTTCTCTCAAATATTAGAACCATTCTGGCCAAACACTTGAATTTAAGTTTTATCATACATGTCTCCAACGGTTAAGGCTTTGCATGTTACTTCTAGAGAAATTACTTGTCTTTTGCTCAGTGGCCCTTCCGCCCATGTTGGCACAGGGCTCCTTTCTATTGACACTCTCCACAGCCTCGCAGCACCTTAACAATGTTGTTTGCTTTTACACTGGAGTTGATGCACATGGTTCATATCAAAACAGGTTCATCTCTGAGACAGAACTCGTCTCCTTCCTGTACTTGAATATAACTGTTTGAATAGGTGAACTTTAGGCATCTTGAAATTGTCCCAAGGATGGACCAGACTTGTGGAGGCCCACGGTTTTCTTTCTGATATCTCGGCCAATTTCCTTTGATTTTTCTATGATGTCACACACAGAAACTTACAAAGCCATGATATCACCTATGCTTTCCCAAATAGTTTGAAGCTATTGTGATCTTAGTGAATGTAAAGTTCTGATTTTGATGAAAATAATAAAACATTGTCTCATTATTCTGTCATTTAGCAAATAAAATATTTTTGTTAGTCCTAAAGTAAAAAGTTTCATCTGATTTGATCTCAGCCAGAAAGAAAGGTTATGCGGTGTATGTAAATATCTGGTTTCAACTGCATACTAATTACCATTTATAACACTTGGTTTGAAGTTCTTTTTTTGCATTACTTTATTTTCCACTTGCCTACTTGTGTTTTGTCAGTTTTATTATAAACCCATACAGCCAGTTTGCCATATGTTTTATGTTGGTTATTGCATCAAATACACTGCCTGGCCAAAAAAAAAAGTTGCCACCAAAAGAAAAAGGTCACACTCTAATATTTCGTTGGACCGCCTTTAGCTTTGATTACGGCATGCATTCACTGTGTCATGTTTCTATAAGCTGCAATGTCACAAGATTTATTTCCACCCAGTGTTGCATTAATTTTTAAAGATATTTTTTCAGCTTTATGGCCTTTATTTATTTTTTGACAATAGGCAGACAGGAAAGAGGGGTAGAGAGAGGGGGAGACATTCGGCAAATGTCGCTGGGTCCGGGATTCGAACCCGGGACAGCTGCTTCGAGGACTGTAGCCTCTGCATATGGTCGCGTGCTTAACCCCTACACCATCAGCGCCACGCCCGAGTTGCATTCATTTTTCAGCAACATCTTGCATTGATGATGGTAGAGTCTGACCGCTGCGGAAAGCCTTCTCCAGCACATCCCAAAGATTCTCAATGGGGCTAAGGTCTGGACTCTGTGGTGGCCAATCCATGTGTGAGAATGATGTCTCCTGCTCCCTGAACTATCACAAATTGAGCAAGATGAATCCTGGCATTGTCATCTTGGAATATGCCCGTGCCATCAGGGAAGAAAAAAATCCATTGATGGAATAACCTGGTCATTCAGTATATTCAGGTAGTCAGCTGACCTCATTCTTTGAACACTGTTGCTGAACCCAGACCTGACCAACTGCAGCAACCCCAGATCATAGCACTGCCCCCACAGGCTTGTACAGTAGGCACTAGCCATGATGGGTGCATCACTTCACCTGCCTCTCTTCTTACCCTGATGCGCCCATCACTCTGGAACCGGGTAAATCTGGACTCATCAGACCTTATGACCTTCCATTGCTCAAAAATCCAATCTCTATGCTCCCTAGCAAACTGAAGCCTTTTTTTCAGGTTAGCCTCACTGATTAGTGGTTTTCTTAAGGCTACACAGCTGTTCAGTCCCAATCCCTTGAGTTCCCTTCCCATTGTGCGTGTGGAAATGCTCTTACTTTCACTATTAAACATCGCTGGAGTTCTACTGTTGTTTTTCTTCGATTTGATTTTACCAAACGTTTAAGTGATTGCTGATCACAATCATTCAGGACTTTTGTCCGGCCACATTTCTTCCTCGAAGATGATGGTTTCCCACTATCCTTCCAGTTTTTAATAATGCGTTGGACAGTTCTTAACTTACTTTTGGTAGTTTCTGCAATCTCCTTTGTTTCAGAAGGGTCAAATCATTGACATGCATCAAGCAGAGAAAACTGACTGACATCTTTTCCACGACCACGACATGGTTGTTTAAGAATTGAGAAGCAACTCATTGCACCAGTTGGGGTTAAGTAACTTGTTGCCAGCTAGAACATAATCGCCCATTCAGTAATTATCCAATGGGAGGCTTGTGCCTATTTGTTTAGTTAAATCCAGGTGGCGACTTTTTTTTTGGCCAGGCAGTGTATGTTCTGTCTTATTGATACATGAATGTTTCAGTTTAGAGCATTCAAGTTAAAGTATAAAATTAACTAAACTAAAGTCTAAAATTATTTGTACAAACCACTAACTGTTAGCAACCATTGACTAGTAAATGTTTTTTCAAATGCATTTTTTTTAAATATTGTTTTTATTTTGTCTAATTTTCATAGCCATCATACTAATCCCCTTTTTTGTGGTAAACATTAAAACTTTCATCTTAAATTATCATGAGTTTTTGGAAGAGCTTTGTAGATGATCTGTAAACCTTTTTATCACCTCAAGTGGTGTGCTAAATGTGGGGAAAATGCAACTTGAGCAGTTGTGATGTTTAGATGGATGGATTTTGTGTTGCAGTGCTACTGGCAGCTGCCACTGCATTTGAGTTACTGAAGAAACCCAAAGAAAACGATGACCTTGCACCCCCTGCTGAAGAACTGCCACCACCAACAGTGGAAAAGACAGTTGAAAAAGTGGCCCCTGCTGTTGTAGAGGTTTCTGCACCAGAGGGAAGTACTCCAGTTACACCAGCAGACGATGGAAAGGCTTCTGGAACGGTAGAAGTAACACCAGCCATGGAAACCCCTGCACTAGTAGAGGTAGTGTCAGTAGAAGGGCCCCCAGTCTTTGTACAAGTTGCCTATGTTGTTGAAAACCCCCCGGCATCGGTACAGGTACCACTAGTTGAGGAAGCATCGGTAGACATTAAACCAGCTGAAGAAAGCCCTGCACAAACAGATGTACAAATTCAGGAGGCGCCTTTACCATCAGAGGCTGAACCTGTTGTAGAGGACCCCCCTGCACCATTAGAGGTTGTAGAGGAGCCCCAGTTGCTTGCAGAGCGTTCACTAGTTGTTGAGGAGCCCTCTGCAACAACAGAGGTTGCGCCAGTCGATGAGGAGCCCTCTGCTACAGTAGATGCTACACCAGTTGTTGAAGAGGCCCCTGCACTCAAAGAGGTTGCGGCAGTTGTTGAGGAACCCCCTGCACCAAAAGAGGTTGTGCTGGTTGACCAGGAGCCCCCTGCACAAGTAGACATTGTGCCAGTTGATGAGGAACCCTCTGCACCATTAGATGCTGCGCCAGTTGTTGAGGAGGCCCCTGCACTCCCAGAGGTTGCGCCAGTTGTTGAGGAGGCCCCTGCACTCCCAGAGGTTGTGGCAGTTGTTGAGGAGGCCCCTGCATTCACAGAGGTTGCGCCAGTTGTTGAGGAGGCCCCTGCACTCCCAGAGGTTGCGCCAGTTGTTGAGGAGGCCCCTGCATTCACAGAGGTTGCGCCAGTTGTTGAGGAGGCCCCTGCATTCACAGAGGTTGCGGCAGTTGTTGAGGAGGCCCCTGCATTCACAGAGGTTGTGCCAGTTGTTGAGGAGGCCCCTGCACTCACAGAGGTTGTGCCAGTTGTTGAGGAGGCCCCTGCACTCACAGAGGTTGTGGCAGTTGTTGAGGAGGCCCCTGCATTCACAGAGGTTGCGGCAGTTGTTGAGGAGGCCCCTACACTCACAGAGGTTGTGGCAGTTGTTGAGGAGGCCCCTGCACCCATAGAGGTTGCAACAGTCATGCAGGACACCCCAGCACCCGTAGAGGTTGGAAAGGTTGTTGAGGAGGCCCCTGCACCCATAGAGGTTGCAACAGTCATGCAGGAGACCCTAGCACCAGTAGAAGACGCTAGCAAAGAATACATTGTTGTTGTCCTGGAAGGAACACCTAAAGAAGAGAAAAGGCCCAAGGTCCTAGGAGTTGGTCCCATGACTGGTAGAATCATCCCGGCTCCAGAACATGACAGCACCCCTACCTTTGAGGTAAGGGACTTTAAAGATTTTAAGTAGTATTAAAATGTAAAAATTATGACTAGAAAATAGCGATGCACCACTCTATTAACAAGAGATAAAAACTGGCCAAATAACCCTTATCTTCTCTAACCAGTGATTAGTGGCAGGTCACATACTGGAAAATCAGATTTCTTTCCCCTGTGTTAAACTAATATTTCTTCCATCTTTTATTCCTAATAATGTGGTGTGGTCTGAAAAAAATTAACGTGGCTCTTTAAACTTTGCTATTCAGGGTAGGCGACGTCTTCTTAGGATGCAAATGCAGTAGTATCAACAAAGGTATTGAGCCTTATTAATTATTTGGACTATGTTAGATTAGGTAATGAATACTTTGCTTCTAAGTAAAACATAGATTCCCCCTCATGCCCACATTCATGTACTTTCAAACTAGGCATGTAGACAAAGAGGAATGTATTATAAAGTTTTGGTCTGTACAACAGTGACGTGTTGCATTTATCTGTTGCAGTAAACTTCTCCTAAACGACGAGTTTCAGTCCTCCAGTAGAGGGAAGATGTGCCTTTTTCCTGCACTTTCCTTATCCTTCAGCTCTGACATGCAACAGGAGTCATGACCATTAACGTGGTACAGTTTTTAGATCAACAGCTGCTTTATTGAGCCCAAACAGCTTAATACTGTGAACCCTCACTTGTATGTGAGCTTCATGTGAGTCCAGTCAGTTACAGACGTCTGGGTTTTGCAGTATGGTCAGGAACATCTCATGTCTCCTCTGTGAACTACAGTCTGTTTACAACTTTTGGCTAAACTGAGCCTTTCAGTCATCCCAAACTGTTATTGTTACACTTTACTGCTTTAAAAATCACTCCAGTGGAATATGTTGATATTATGCATCTCCTTCAAACACTGCCCAGCCGCTACAGTATTAGCTCTCGAAGCGAGGGGCGTTTAGATCCACTCTGTTACAGGAACCAGCCTCAGGTTTTTTCTCTGTTTCTCTTGGTTCGAGGTGGAATCAATGGAAACTCTTACTGTACTTTATCTGCTAATGAATAAACACATGGACCCATGGGGTGACCTACTACCTCACTTTTTCCTGATGTTTTTAATTTTAAAATCACCCCAAAGACCTTTGTGCAATCAGTCAGCAGCTCAACCATTAACTTCATAATGGATTTTTCAAACTGAAAAGAGATCATTATTTAAAAACACTCCAAGGAAATCAATGAATGAAGCAAAATCAGCACCAGGTTCCTGATGGTGTTTTGTCACCTGTTTGTTGCCATTCATTTTCAGTTTATGTCAATAAGAAAACTCATTCCCTCTTTATTTTCGTATGAATATGGCCACAGGTTACATTTAAAAAGGGAACTAGTAAGGGAACTGTATCTGCATATAACAATTGGTATCATTTCTATTTTACACCTGTAGATACACAGTACAGGTGTAGCTGTTTGTCAACCCTCCTGATGCTAATAATTATCAGTGGAATCAATGGGGAAATACTTTTAGTGGTTTGCTCCAATGGAACTTAAAAGCTTGCAGCATGTACTTTATGTTAATGGGTGTATGTTAATGTGTCACAAGATTTAAGTATGTCTGAAGGAAGGTCTAAAGTGCGAGAGGCTTCTCCTCCAGAAGATTTTTCCATCTCTTTGTGAATTCCTTTCCTTCTCGGCACATCAGGGATCACCGAAACTAAACTTAGATGTTTTATGTAGGAAATTGCATACTGCCCTCTATGCTTTCAGCTGGCTTTCTGTATTAGGATCCAAGTGGTTGCCAATAAATAACTGGTACTGTGAAACATTACTTTTGTTTTGCAAATAAAGAATTTGAAAACAGAATTTTGTTTCTTCCATTGTTTTTAATAGTTTGTGTAGCTTTAAGCAATAAATCCTAATTTGACCAAAGTTGTTGACAGGATGACTCTGGGACTTGCAGGATGTATTCACCACAATTTGGGGTTGTGGGTTCACACACAAAAAAAATGTTTTGTAAATTTAAAGTTATACTAATGACTTTTTTTTAATTTATGTAAAACGTAAAGAAAAACCTGAAATCTGCAATGAAAAAAATACTCTGTTTCTTTAACACCTCTTGGTGAACAAAGGTTCTCTTTATTTGACACGGTGAGACAGATTTCAGTAGAAATCACTTTTTTTTATCAGTTGCATTACGACCTTCAATTGAAACATATTTACGCCGATCAAGCAAATTATGACCATCTGCCTAATTGTGTGTTGATTTCCCTTTTGCTTTGACCCATTGAGTCATAGAGCCTTGCATTGTGGTATCTGACACCAAGGATGAGGGAAGCAGATGCTGTAAGTTGTCAAAGATGTGAGGTGAGTCCTCCACGGATTGGAGATTTTTCCCAGTACATCCCACAGGCCCTAGATTGATGGGACACTTGGGGGATTTGAAGACCAAATCAACACTTTAAACTTCTGACCCATTTTGCTTCAGGGCAGGGAACATTATCCTGACTAAGGAATCCACAAATATGGCGTGATACTCGTTCCATAAAGGTAGTACATTGGTCACATAGATGATTGGACCAAAGGTTTCTCCAACCGTCACACGCCCTCTGTCGGCTTACCTTGTCCCTGCAGTGCATCCTCGTTCCATGCCTTCTATCGGTGAGGGTGGAGACACCCACTTGGCCATCCATGTGAGGTAAAAGAAAACATGACTCATCAAACCAGCCCACCTGTTTCCAGTTCTCTATGGTCCAGTTCGGATGGTCATGTGCCTGTTGTTTGAAGTGGAAAGGTGTCAGCATGGACAGCCTGACTGTTCTGTGGCTGCACAACTCCATATACAAAAAACTGATGCCCTGACAGATTTCTGTCGCTTTTCTGTTGGATTGGACCACAGAGGGCAGCTTTTTCTCAGGTGCATCAATGAACCCATTACTGGTTCCCCAGTGTTCCTTAGACCATTTTTGCAGTCATTCAACACCCCACAGGAACTGCAGTTTTGGAGATGCTCTGATCCAGTTCTCCATCCGTCACAGTTTGACCCTTGTCAAGCTCACTCAAATCCTTATGCTGCACATTTTTCTTGTTTCTATCGCATCAAAATCTTCACAAACAGATTAATAAATCCAGCCCTCTAATAGAAATAACCATTGTTGTTCATGTTACCTGTCAGTGGTCATATTGCTATGGCTGATTGGTGTATGTGCTTTGAGGCTTCATGTAGAAAAACTACAGGTTGGTGAAGTGATACAAAATAAATAAAGAATGAATAATTACAAAGTATGTGTATAATTAGTACCTTATGACTTTGATTCCCTAAATGGGGGTCTATTAAAATAATCGATCATTAATCAAACCATGAAGGATCAGTCCAGTTCTGAGATTTGGGGCTGTAACAGACGGGGGTTTTCAGGAGGACCAAAGTAAACCAGGTGTCTTAGGGTTTAGTACCTGTGATGACTAACCCTGTCTGGCTTCAGCTGGAGCTTCATCTGCAGGAGCCCAAACGACACATCTCAAAACCATCCTTCTGTTCAGTGAAAAATTCAGTGATGACTAAAGCTGAACTCTCTTCAAGGTGATCAGGGTTCCCAATTCTCACTCTTCTGGAGTGAAACTCAGACTGTTCTCCATTTCTCACTCTGTCTAGATAAATCTCACTCTGAACAAGGAAAGTTTCTGTCCTCAGAGTAAAACACTTGTTTCCACATTGCTGTCAGAGAGTGTGTGAACACAGCAGTATTTGGACCGTTATGCCTGAGGTCCTGATCACTCTGCTTAGTTCTAGATCATCAGCTACTTTCTAGAAAAATAAGATAAAGCGTTCTCCTTTTCGCTCCACTAGATGGCGCTTTCGCTGCTGCCCAACTCGAGAGCGTAGCTTCTGCGTCTGTTCGTCTGACGTCAAGGCGGTCTGTGCTTTTGACCCGTTGGATCATTTGTAGCGAAGAGAGGCGGCACACCGGAAGGCTAACGGGTAGCAGGACTCCATCGTAAAGATAAGCTCGACTTCGAGGCCTTGTGTGGCATATCGACTTACAGATTATATCTCCAGGACACTGGCAGCAGTCTGCGTAGAGACTTCCGCGGGAACGAGGCATTGAAAATACCCGCAGAAGCGGGCGAAGAGAGGATTTTGGTCCCGCTAAGTCGGCTAACAGAAGCTAACTTGGGGCCTAGCTGCTGCTAGCAGTGGATCTCACTTTCCGTAAGCAAAAGCAAACCAAGGTAAGAGAAGGAAATCCACAGCATGAGTATATCACTCTTAAAGCCCACAGTTTTATATGTTAGTGCTGTATTTGCTCAAATAGCCTCAAAGTATAATTTCTTAAAGCGACCAGCAGCGTTTAGTCGCTATTTGCTAACTGCTTGGAGCTGAATAATCATATATACACAAATCATAGCAAGGCTCTTAAGGTTCCTTAGTGTTGTGTGCAGGGTTAGAAATGAGTGTTAATGTGCTTCTAAAAGTTGAATAGTCTACTTGAACTCCTGACTGAACAGAGTTGGTATTAAAGCGCAGACAGGAGCTAAGTGTAGCCGTGGAGACTGCAGTGACAGACGGATCGCACAGAGCTCAGGTCCCGCTCAGGAAGTAAACATTAGCTGCTGATATTGAACTAACCAGTGTCCAACATCTTCACACCCATCAGCGTTCTCTGGGTGATGGACTTCAAAGTTTAATAAGTCACAATGAAAAAAGTGCATGTGGTGGCAGACAGCCAGCGGGGCATGTTTGTTTCTCCTCAGAGCGACTTGTGTGCAGAATCCCTGCCTTGTTGACAGTCCTGCTCACTGAAACAACGCTGGTCTTGATTCATCCAATCTCAGCAGGATACAGTACAGCATTAATTAATCGACCTTATGCCTCTACAATCAGGTCTGACACTGTTTACCTTGATCTTCGAGCTCCATTCATGTTGGCTTTACAGTAGGAGCTGCTGATGGATGGTGATGGTAGTGAGACATCTGACATAAGCCGGCAGAAGCAGCTCTGTGGCCCCTATAGATCTGGTTGATGAGATGATTTACATGCTTCGTGCTCGCAGATCTGCTCCATCTCACACACAGTGTGTACTTTGGGGGATTCCCCAGTGTAGGTTATAACATTGGAGACGAAAACTCACTGCTGGTCAGAACTCATCGCTCAACAGTCTGACTGACATGAAGCTGTGATGTCAGGTGTTTGAAGGCTTTGATTCCCGGTATCTCTGTGATGCTCCTTGGTTAATATTTAAACATGCTTAGAGGAGGCCCTTGGTGGATTTAGAAAAATGGATCGATATACATGGTAACCAATTTAAATGTCTTTTTTAAAATTTATTTTTACAATTGAAGACAGCTTCCCTCTGCTCCTTGTATACTGCGTTAGCTTGGAGAGCTGATGAACCGTAGGTTGTGCTTTCTTTTACATTATTGTCAACAACAGAATTGAAGTGAAGTGAGTGAAACATTTGAAGCCATAGTTGGCATTGACCAACAAGGTAATGTTGTGTTACAACACGGAAGAAGAACAGATGTTCCCGAGGGTTTCACATGACAGCATCCTTTGCACTTATTCAAACACGCTCTAAACTGAGGCAAGAGCAGAGATCACTTAGCTGTGTTTAGTTGACCCTGTCCTCTTCCTCCTGACCTGCTGCTTGCTTTTCTCTCTTTTTAATAGGAATGAGTGATGAACTCTGTGGTGGTGTCAGATGGAGGAGGAAACATAGTGGAGTATGTCACTGTGGTTGAAGAGTCCCAGCAGGTAAGCCTGTTCTATTTGTAATCATCATTTAAGTAACTATATTGGAGTCCATCTTGATACGTTGAAACATTTCAATCAGTCACAAGCCCTGAAGAAAAGGCTTCAAGCAGAGCAGACTGTGTGGGGATGGGGAAAGCATTGATGAACAACCAAAGAAACACAGCATTACATCCTCTATCTAAATGTTCGAAGTAGCTTTTTATTGTTGTGGGTCATTCTTACCTGTATGGAGCTCCAAAGCTGCAACACTATCCAAATGAACACAAATCACTCGTGGTTCCAGCGTCTCACCTCAGCAGTCAGGGCCTCTTAAAACAAATAGGCAGTGGATGAGAGCTGATGTTTGCTCTAATTCAAACAGATGTCAAACATCACCACTATATGGGACAAGGTCCCATATAGTGGTGATGGGCACCACTATAGGTTTTTTGATTACAGTCAAATAGATGACAGCATCACTGCATGTCACTTGTAATGTCTGCTGGCTCTCAGTGATGTCCAGTCACTGCATCACTGCAGAGTTATTATTGTCCCAATCTAGGAAACATAACCAGGATATTGCTACTTTTGCCGGCTGCAGCTTAATGCATCAGTTTATTTAAACATGCTTTGTTAAATAGTCAAAGGGAACCCAAGAGATGAGGACTAAACAGCTGTGAAGCTTTAAGAAAACCGTGGAGCAGTGAAGCTGATCAGGGAAAAAGGCTTTGATTTGCTAAAGAGTATAAAGATTGGACAGCGGAGCATTGGAGGAACATCATGTGACGGCTCTATTCAACCCGGCTCCGTCCACTCAGCCTGCTATGTGAGTGGTACCTAGTTACTTTTAAAGTTTATTTATCCCTGCTCCTGAGCAGGTCCGACCGGGGCTGAGTTGGGTCTACAGGTGACGTGAACAGACTGCTGTTCGCTGATTGGCCGTGGGACCAGGAGAAACCACTGAGACAGTGCAGAGAAAGGTTCACAGAACTCAAGAGTGACTACAATAATATTAGGACCACAATGGCCGGAGCGGGTCAAACCCGAATGTAATGTTCTTATTTCTGAATCATAAACCATGCCTGAAGGCTGAAAGAAAAGAAAAGGACCCCATGTAAGCTTTGTGAATTACATGCAGGTAGGGGGCGCTGTACTCAAGAACATCCTAAATCAGTGGATCACACATGAAATCAGCTGTTCAGACGCACAAACATTTCTGACAAAACCATACAACCATGAAACAACGGGTTTGGGTCGGAAATTTATGATGGTCCTTAAGAGAACCATCGTCTGCAGGGGGAGGGAGCAGGCAGAGAGCAGCTGCCTGTAATCAGACGGCCTTCATCGGATCAAACGGGAGGAAGACTCCGCTGAATCCATGAAAAGCGATTGTCCAATATCCATCCTAAAACTAACTTGACGGTTTTGTGCTTTAATGTCCTTTAAACTTCCTCATAAAGCTCAAAATTATAACTTCTTCTGTCAAACTTTGGAGCTTCATCGTCCTAAACAGCAGCGTCTCTCCTCTCCGCTGCTCCTACCACGCCCCCCTCACATCAGAACCCCTGAGCCTTATTCTGGTTCCGGCTTTGCTGTCTCACAATAAAGTTAATAGCAGCACAGCGCACTACACTGACAGCTGGAGGCGGAGCTGTCGGTGTCTCCATGGAAACACAACAGGTTCTGTGTGCCGTAGAGAGACTGAGTGGAGCGGAGCCTTGCCTCCTAAAAAGAGCCGGTGGAGAACAGGTATTAGTCCAGATCTACCTTGTTCCAGAGTGACGAGTACATCAGGGTAAGTGGTGAGGTGCATGATGTGTGTTGGGTCAAGGTTCAGCAACCTTATGCACCCAAAGAATGAGGTCCGCTGACTACCTGAATATACTGAATGACCAGGTTATTCTCTCAGTGAAATGATTCTACGCTGATGGCCCAGACTTGTCCCATCGTGACAATGCCAGGACTCCTCTGGCTCCACTTGTGCAGGAGTGATTCCAGGAGCGGGAGACATTCATCCACATGGATTAGCCACCACAGCGTGCAGAACCTAACCCCACTGCACAGCGGCCTGACTCTCCTATCATCCCTACAGGATCTTGGTGAAATCAATGTCTCTTGATGGAACGAAATGCTGTGACAGTGCAGAGGTTTATTGAAACGATGCCACAGAAAATGTGGGCCGGAATTAAAAGCTTGGTCTGTGCTGGAAACCAGCAGATTCAGATACACAGCTAGGAGGATGACAGAGGCTTGTTGATGGTTGCAGAAAGTTTCTCTACATCTTGGTTAAGGAGGGATATTTAACCAAGTATTAGTGGTGAAGAATGTGTACAGTTCATCCCAAAAGTATCATTTCAGTCTTGTACACATTGAGAAAATCAAAAATAAACTCAAACTTCATTACCCAAATTCTTCTTTTTAAAGTTTGCTCATGTTAGGTGTTGTATTATAAATCCACCGTGGAAACAACCGTTAAGATGCATAATTAAAAGGCCTAAATGAATGTGACATCCGTCCAGATGAGGGGTGTGTGTAAACGTCTGGCCAGCACTGCTTCTGTCAGGCTGGGTATTGCTTCTACTTGGGAGCAGAAGCTAACCTAGGAGGTGCTTCTGTACAACAACATTTCTAGGTTTTTCCTAAAAGTAACTTGGCTCTGATTGATCTGATAAAAACATTGCACAGTAAAACCGTTGGTTAGATGGATCTAGATCCAGATAGCAGATCCTTTCTGCGTGGAATTTAAAGCATTGGGCCATCCCTGCCATGACACTTTCCACTACCCAGCAACAGCAAAAAGGATGTTTGGAGTGTGGAAGGAAGCAGGAGCACCTGGACAAAGCGCGACCGTCCATGGGTGTCTCTTTGGTGCCAGGTATCCACTAAGATATTTATGTTGAGAGTTTTTCCACTCTGATACCAGGCTGCACAGAGAGGAAGGAAATGCTGATCCCAGATTAGCCACAGCAGCCCTCAGGAATCAGGAATCTAGAGAAGTCCAAGATGTCATGTCAGACCAGCTGCCAAAAGACATCGCGATGGTGAAAACATACATTGGCCTTTTTTCCCAATCTGTGTTCACTTTGTGCAGCAGCCTGCTGAGGAGGAGGTGGTCCAGCAAGATGGAGAGGCTGTGATAATGGTGGAAGAGGTGGAGGAAGAGGAGGGTGTGGTGCTGCAGGAAGAGGAGGGGTCACCGGCTGTTATCGTGGAGGAGGTGCCCAGTGCCCAGGTGGAGGAGTGCTACTCAGCCCAAGTCCTAGTGTACGATGACGGGACGTACCTGATGCAGGACGTGGCTGAAGAGCAAGAGGTGGTGACCGAGGTGGCTGAGTCTGGTGAGCTCTGAGTCTTTAAAGCATTTCATGCTAGGGTGTAGAGAGACATTACTCATTTGGCTTAAGAAGTCAAGACATTCCAGACTTGAAAGGTAGCAACAGGTGAGACTGTTGCTTTAGGCTGCCCTCTGCTGGCAGGAACAAGCTTTGTCATTTAGACCCAATTACAGGAAACAGGAAGGGAGGAACAGACTGCTGCTGCAGACCTCAAACCAGGAAGTAAACATTTCAAAATAGTGGCTCGACAGTTTATGAATTTGGCTGTTTTCACAGCAGACGGGATTAGGAAACAGGTTTTTGATGCCACAGGTCTGACCTTAGGGTCTCATAGTGGTTAGCTGATGTTATTTTGCAGAAGTTTATGTTCTGATCATTTCTTATTTGTTCTCTTCTTCAGTGGAGATGTCAGGCCACGACATGGTGTGTTTTGACAAGACTTTTGAGGCAGCTGAGGCTCTTCTCCACATGGAATCTCCTGGTGGCCTTCACAATGAGCGCAGCACAGGTAAACATGCTGATGTGACTGGGATCTGAGGAGCCCAGTAGGTTGTGCTTCAGAGGGTTCTGCTGTCCAGAAGGATATGTAGTAGACCTATCATTTCTGTTATAGCAGGGGTTGCATCTCCTGCTGTAGGACAGTTCAGTGCTTTTCATAATGAATCGTATGCATGAGAATAGTAACAATATTTTATCAATGAACAGAAAATGACATTAATAATGATTAAAAATAGGTTTTAAGATTGAATAAAACCGATAGAACATGAGGCCCATCAGGCATTATTAGTTTTACAAAATTATAACCAGTGGTTTCAAACTGGATTTCTATTATTTTATGCTCGGATTCAAACATATCGGCATAAAATCTCATTAGTTATTAATGATGGTTGTTTTTATTTGTGGTGAAACAGATGGAGTTTTTTAAACTGAGTTGTTAATTATCAATTAAGGTTTGGGATGATCAAAATGGTTCAGTACAGAAAGATTATGGTGATACAAACAGCATCATGAAGACCAAGGAACACAGAGGACAGGTCAGGGAGAAAGGGCTAGGTTACACACTATCCCATAATATGCACTCTGAGTATATATGGCTTCAACTCCTTGCATTGTATGTGGCTGGTCTGCAGCACATAAATAGTGTTGATGTGTTCTGTCTCCATTCAGCAGAGGATGTGATGATGGAGACCGTAGTGGAAGTATCTACAGAATGTGGACCTATTGAGGAGGACCCCTTTCCCATCCCTCCTGACTGTGAACCTACTGCCAAGAAGAAGAGGGGAGGTCAGTCTCCAGTTCCTAGAGTCAGTTTAAATGTAAAGTTTAAGTGTAAATGTTTTGGGTATTTAGCTTCAGGAAACCAGAAACTGCAGCAGAGCTTCTGACCACCTTTCAAATAGAACCGGGCTTGTCAGACAGAATAAAGGATTCATTATGCTCCAGTAAGATGACTGAAAAGCTGGCTTGGAGGACATTCAACACAAATACCAACATGCCCAGGTCTGGCTGTCCTATCAGGTTTACCCTGACTGCAGAAGCTAGAAGAAGTCCTAAAATGTCATCATTGGACATGCAGCAGGTTCTTGTTACTGCTGTAAGGGCGTGGCATTAACAATCAGAGAGAGACTGCACATGTTTAATGGTAGAGGTTCAAGAAGGAAACCTTCGAGCGCTTCAGGGGTGAGGCGCGCGCCCCATGTACGGAGGCTGCATTTCTCAACACAAGTTCAAGTTGACTCTTGGAGCTTTGACCTTTGCTGCATGTCTTCCCCTATTTCTCGTCCTCATTTCCTGCCGATCAACTTACACATTAAAGGCCACTACTGCCACAAAATAAAAAAAGGAGGAGGAAAGCGTTGCTCTCTAAGAAGGGCCAGGCTAAGGTTTCCCAGAAAAATCTGATGAATTGCTGCAGCAGGACCTGGTTAGTATTAGAGAGTATCTGTAAAAAACTGGAGTTTTCAACACAATGGCCTGGAAAACTAGCCAATAAGGGGTAGGATTACCTAAGTTTTTTATTACCTTGTAAAACCAGTTTATCTTTAGGTGTTCAGATGGGATTAAACCGCCTTATTTTCCCAAGGTAAAAAAATGGATTCAGCATTGGTATGTTAACACCCCCTAATAAAGAAGTGAATATTTAATAGTCCTGAATTATTCCCAGCGATGGGAGAGCATACAGTGTCCATGAGGCCTTCACCGAACTGTTCTGTATCATTTTAATGACTGTTTATCTGCACTAGATTGTGTCTGTAAGGCACACATTGTTAGAAGCTGCTTGGCTGCTCTGTGTTTCCTGGCTGCTTTATTTTCACTGGAGAATAACCGCCTCACAGTGATATCAGCTGCAGCCAGTCAGAGCAGGTGGAGGAGCGGGTACCTGAAATAAAAACTGATATTTGTATGTGTTGAAGCAGGTGGCCGTAAACCCAAAGTGCAGCAGCCTGCTTCCAACAGCTCCTATGATCTGGGGATTAAGAAGAGGCCAAGGGAAGGAAAAGGTTCGTTCCAGCTTCCCGACTCTGCAGGAACATTCCCATCCCCTTCCCTGCTCACAGAGACGTTAGTTTTCATGCTGTTCCGTGTGTTCTCCAGGAAACACCACGTATCTGTGGGAGTTCCTGCTGGAGCTGCTGCAGGATAAAAACACCTGTCCCAGATACATCAAGTGGATGCAGAGAGAGAAGGGCATCTTTAAACTGGTCGACTCCAAGGCTGTGTCTAGACTGTGGGGGAAGCACAAGAACAAGCCAGACATGAACTATGAGACCATGGGCCGAGCCCTGAGGTCAGCTTCTGTTCTCCTCCCACACACACACACACAAAGTTGGGACTTTTAATTATTGCTTAGTAAATGTATAATTTTTTTCCCAATAGTCCTCTGTTTTATGATAATACAGTTTTGAGTTTTCCTGTGTAGGTATTACTACCAGCGAGGCATCCTCGCCAAGGTCGAGGGTCAGCGGCTCGCCTACCAGTTTAAAGAAATGCCCAAAAACATCCGTGTGATCGAGGATGAGGAAGCAGGCATGGACATGAAGATGGAAGACAGCGAGGTCATTGTGTCTGGCCAGCACCTGGTTCACCAACAGAGTCCTGCCAGCCTAAGCACCAGCTCCCCTGCTGCCATCCAGCCCCAGCAGACCTACGTCACAGTCATCCCCAGCAGCGCTGCCACCAGGTCTGAGAAAAAGTTTCCTGTTTAGCCCTCTGGGTTTCTGAAGCAGCTGGCTGATACAGGAAACAGTAACGATGTCAGGATTAGATTCTTGAAGCTGATACAGGAAACGGTAACGATGTCAGGATTAGATTCTTGAAGCTGATACAGGAAACGGTAACGATGTCAGGATTAGATTCTTGAAGCTGATACAGGAAACGGTAACGATGTCAGGATTAGATTCTTGAAGCTGATACAGGAAACGGTAACGATGTCAGGATTAGATTCTTGAAGCTGATACAGGAAACGGTAACGATGTCAGGATTAGATTCTTGAAGCTGATACAGGAAACGGTAACGATGTCAGGATTAGATTTCATTAAGTGATAAAGGAAACGTGTAACGATGTCAGGATTAAGATCATTAAAGTGATACAAGGAACGGTAACGATGTCAGGATCATCATTAAAGTGATACAGGAACGGTAACGATGTCAGGATTAGATTCATTAAGTGATACAGGAAACGGTAACGATGTCAGGATTAGATTCATTAAAGTGATACAGGAAACGGTAACAATGTCAGGATTAGATTCTTTAAGATGATACAGGAAACGGTAACGATGTCAGGATTAAATTCTTTAAAATGATACAGGAAACGGTAACGTTTAATTTAAACATTAAAATTTACAAAAAAAGATGTCAGGAATTAGATTCTTAAATGATACAGAAAAACGGGGTAAAACGATGTCAGGATTAGATTCTTTAAAAATGATACAGGAAAAAGGGGTTTAACGATGTCAGGATTAGTTTTCAAAAAGTATACAGGAAAACCGGAACGATGTCAGGATTAGATTCTTTAAGGATACAGGAAAACGGTAAACGATGTCAGGATTAGATTTTTAAAACTGATACAGGAAAACGGTAACGATGTCAGGATTAATTCATTAAATGATACAGGAAAAAGGGGAAAAACAAGCAAAAAAGGAACGATGTCGGGATTAGATTCTTTAAAAGCTAAACGGGAAACGGTAACGATGTCAGGATTAAATTCTTAAAAGTGATACAGGAAACGGTAAAAAATTTTCAGGATTAGATTTTTAAGATGATACGGGGGAAACGGAAAGAGTCAGGTTTAAAATTATTTAAAAAATGACGGGGGAAAGGTAACGATGTCAGGATTAGATTCATTAAAGTGATACAGGAAAACGGTAACGATGTCAGGATTGAGATTTTTAAAAGTGATACAGGAAACGGTAACGATGTCAGGATTATTTTCATTAAGTGATACGGGAAACGGTAACGATGTCGGGGATTAGATTCTTTAAAAGTGATACAGGAAACGGTTTTAACGATGTCAGGATAGATTCTTTTAAAGTGATAAGGGAAACGGAAAACGATGTCAGGATTAGATTTTTAAAGGGCTGATACAGGAAAGCGGTAACGATGTCAGGATTAGATTCTTGAAGCTGATACAGGAAACGGAACGTTCAGGTTTTTAGATTCTTAAGCTATACAGGAAACGGTAACGATGTCAGGATTAGATTCTTAAGCTGATACGGGGAAACGGTAACGATGTCAGGATTAGATTTTTTAAGATAAATACAGAAACGGTAACGGTCAGGAAGATTTTTTAAAAGATAACAGGAAACGGTAACGATGTCAGGATTAGATTCTTTAAAGATGATACAGGAAACGGTAACGATGTCAGGATTAGATTCTTGAAGCTGTTAACAGGAAAAACGGTAACGATGTCAGGATTAGATTTCTTTAAAAGTGATACAGGAAACGGTAACGATGTCAGGATTAGATTCTTTAAACTGATACAGGAAACGGTAACGATGTCAGGATTAGATTCATTAAGATGATACAGGAAACGGTAACGATGTCAGGATTAGATTCATTAAAGTGATACAGGAAACGGTAACGATGTCAGGATTAGATTCTTTAAGATGATACAGGAAACGGTAACGATGTCAGGATTAGATTCTTTAAACTGATACAGGAAACGGTAACGATGTCAGGATTAGATTCATTAAGGGGATAAAAAAAGGGAACGATTTCAGGTTTGATTTTTAAAAGTGATACAGGAAACGGTAACGATGTCAGGATTAGATTCTTGAAGCTGATACAGGAAACGGTAACGTTGTCAGGATTAGATTCTTGAAGCTGATACAGGAAAAGGTAACGATGTCAGGATTAAAATTTTTAAAAGTGATACAGGAAAGGGTAACGATGTCAGGATTAGATTCTTTAAACTGATACAGGAAAAACGGTAACGATGTCAGGATTAGTTTCATTAAATGATAAGGGAAAAACGGTAACGATGTGGTTAATTCATTAAAAGGATCGGAAACGGAAGATATCAGGATTAGATTTTGGGGCTATACAGGAAACCGTTAACGATGTCAGGATTAGATTTTTAAACGATACGGAAAAAGGGTAACAAATGTCAGGATTAGATTCATTAAAGTGATACAGGAAACGGTAACGATGTCAGGATTAGATTCTAAAGCGAAAAGGGGAAAAGGGGATAACGATGTCAGGATTAGATTCTTGAAGCTGATACAGGAAACGGTAACGATGTCAGGATTAGATTCATTAAATGATACAGGAAACGGAACGTTCAGGATAATTCATTAAAGTGATACAGGAAACGGTAACGATGTCAGGATTAGATTCATAAAGTGATACAGGAAACGGTAACGATGTCAGGATTAGATTCATTAAAGGGGAACGGAACGGAACATTCAAAGATTCATTAAATGAAAAAATAACGATGTCGGGTTTGATTCTTTAAAAATGAAAAGGGAAAACGGTAACGATGTCAGGATTAGATTCTTTAAAGCTGATACGGAAACGGTAACGATGTCAGGATTAGATTCTTTAAGATGATACAGGAAACGGTAACGATGTCAGGATTAGATTCTTTAAATTAATAAAGGAAACGGTAACGATGTCAGGATTAGATTCATTAAGATGATACAGGAAATCAAATCAGTTTGTATTATTGTATAACTAATAGCAACAAAAAAGACTGTTTCCCTCTGCTTTTAAACACAACCCAGATGAAGCCTGCAATGATTTTGAAGCGTTTAACCCTAACAGCTTGTTGCAGACGGCAGTGGAGCAGTCTGGTGGTTCAGATTACGATGTTCTGATACTGTTTGCCTGGGTGTAATGATGTGTTTAGAGCTCAGATTCTGCAGCAGTTCTGACGTAGATCCTGACCAGAGGGTAGGAACACTCCAGTGGCCCTTTCAGCTCCCCTCACTATCCTCTGCAGGGCCCTCTTGTTTGTTATATTACAAATGAGGTCCTTGTTGAGATGCAGTATGTTAGCAGAGTCTCGGCTCCTAAATTATTTAGATGTTTTTTATGTTTGGAATAAATGCTTCTGGTGTTATATAATATGGATGTATGTTGAGTGTTCACCAGTCAACCATGATAGTTTGTGTAATCTGGAGCATTTATCAAGGCATGTACTCCAGCAGTGCTCCGAGGGTTCTACTGTGGTGTCTGGTACCGGACCAGATGGAACCTCTGTAGCTCCGGCTAATAACCATTTTATTTTTATTTTTCCTTCAGCGCTCTGAAGTGTTGAGTTGGTAGGGTGCTTAAAATTCCTGTGAAAACAGCTGCTTTGGGAACGACGGAGCCCAAAATGCACCCAAAGGGTAAGGCTGCCATAAAGGGACCTATAAGTGAAAGTCTGTCTGTTGGTTGCTTCTCAGGAGGATGATAGAAATTGATGTTGAACAACAAAGCATATAATCCCTACTCTTTCCCTTTTTTTTTCCCCCCGACCATCGAGCTATGCCCGTGGGGCTGGCCAAAAATCTCTTGGGCAGGGGCATAAATCCTCCTCCACCCACCACCACCCCAGGGGTCCCGTGACGTAGCAAGGCCCCCTTTACCAGTGCCCCCCCCAAATGGTATCCCGGCACTGCCCAAATTGCGCCTCCGGGGTTTTAAGGCAGGAGAGAAGATCACCATCATCACCATCCCAGCCAATCAGCTGGCAGCACTAATGCAGACTAACCCAACAGGCCAAGTAACGCAGATCATCCAGGCCAAACCCGTCGCCCCACAGCTATCGCAAACCACGATCAAGCCGGCCACGGTACAGCTAGCGCCCGGTCGGACCGCTCCGCAGCTGATCTTGGCCAAACCGGCTGCAGTTGCCCAGGCTCTACCACATCTGTCTATGCAGGTGAGCCAGCCTCACTCTGCCCTTCCCAGCATCTCCACCCAGCTCCACGAGCTCCCCAGCAGTCAGCCTGAAGCAGCACAATCAGAGGCGGTGGAGCCTCCACCCCTCTCGAGCCCGACAGCGGCAACAGCAGCAGAAGCATCTTCCTGAAAGGCCAACCTGGGCTGAGCTGGGCGGGGGCTGCTGGAAGTGACTGTGGACACCGCTCAGGAAGTGAAGGACACATCCCCTCTCCCCAGCTTCAGATGAGAGCTGCTTCCTGATTGGCTCTTATTGTCGTGCTGCCAAAGGCCCACACAGGATCAAAGGGACGATTGTGTGCAAACACACACACGCACACACACACAGTTCCCTCAGCGCTGAAGCAACATGGGCAGCCTTAGATTGTAAATGGAAATCCTTCTTTTTGTAATCATACTATAAAGCCTGAAAAAACTTTGTTGTAAACAGAAGTGTAAAAACCTTTTTGATACTGAGCAGGTAAGTGTCGATGCAGATGTAGTTTCAATGCTCTACTTCAGTCTTCTGTATTTTCCCCAGAGATTCCTGTTGGTCCCACAGACTGTAGGAGACATGAACGTAGCTGCTGGTTCCTCTGCTTCAGCTGTAAAGCCTTCAGCTGCTTGATATCAGCGGCGCTTCAACACCAACCATTCCGAGTGACTAACTGAGAACACTATGCAAAGCCTAAAGTAGACGTTATTTCACTCTGAACAGACCGTTACAGAGAAGAGACTAAAATCAAATGAAACCCATCAGAAAAATGTTCACTCAAAACAAAAATCAAGTCAGGAAATGATTTTCACTTCATTTTACAGTCAGACTTTGCCCCCTGCTGGCCATGAGAAGGAACACAGGTTTGTGGGACTTCTTCAGAGATTTTCTATTACATGCAGAGGCTACGTGCATCTTCTACAGTCTTTGGTTTCTTCTCAGCACTGTCACAGTCTCCCAATGCTTCTCTTTTTTACTGTTCCTGAAAAGGGAATCAATAGGATGTCGGCATCCATGTTCAAAGGTAAATAAGCCCCACATTTGAAGTATAATATACTATTTTTTCTTGTACTATCAGTGTATTGAAGTAGATTTTACTGAAATATGTATTATAAAAAATACAAATGTGAATGAAAACTGTGTGATGCTTTATTCAGCCGTGTTAAAATGGTTTCGCAGAATTTAGTTTTGAGAATGTAGAGGTTTCAGCAACGTGTAATATCACAGAAAAATTCATTTATACCAGTAATTTCATTGAAAAAGTGGTATTTTGGTATTATCTAGATTCATAATACACACTGTGATATATTTCACAGTTCACTGTTCTGGCTTACAGCTAATGAAAAACCAGAATTCAGTAGGAATATAACATCAGACCAGGGAGAAAGGATTCAGAAATGTTTTGACCTACACAAACATGTGGAACACTGCTGACCTGACACCTGCTCAGTGGAGGAGGTAACTGTCACTGACACCTTCTACAAGGATGTTAAACAACAGAAGTTCATTGCTTTAGAAGCTGACAGATTGTATACAAGCATATTGGAAAGTTGAGTGGAAGGAAAAGTGGGATTTTTTTAAGGTGCAGAAAAAGCAAGGATAGCTGCAGTCTCGTCGATGGGAGACTAATAATCTGAAATAGACATCGGTTTGACATTTAGATAGTTAGAGACTGTTTAGGACCGGCCCAGAGACCTTAGCTATCACTACAAAGTACAGAAACTTTGAAGAATCCTGCTTCCATCACCCCACAAAACAATAGAACGTATCTCAAATCTGGGTCTGGATACAGGGCCGTTGGTCAACTTAACCTGGTCCCTTTTGTTCTTAGCCGCTCACCGGACGCAACGATAAGCCAAAGCACTCCCATACTTGCTTCAGTATGATGACCAGCCCAAAGTTAGCTAAATATGTATTGCATTTGGAAAGAAGTCTGGAGCCTGAAGAGTGGATCTATAAGCGCGAACACACATCCAGTACTCATGTCATAGACTTGGGTTCCACAGTAGAATGCAATTTTAGGTGCCGTTGCCGTCATCTGTTGGTTCTGGTCCACTGGGTTTTCTGAAGTCTACAGTCAACGCATCCATCTACCAGGAGATTTTAGAGCACTTCATGCTTTCTTCTGCTGACAAGCTTTAAGGAGACGCGGATCACATTTTCCAACAGGAAGCCAAGCAGAATCTGTGGGTTGTTAAGAGGAAGATGAGAGACCAGAACCAACAATACAGATAAGCTGAAGGCTGAGAACAAAGCAACCTGGGCTTGCTGAACCACAGGCTGATCTCCTCCACGCCACGGGCTCTGACATTGAGCAGCTTAATGTTTGGGACTTTTAGGCCCCGCCACCTAAAAAGTTATGGAGTGGAAAGTATAACATACAACCAGAACGGGACAGTTTTTTTTATTGGTCTGACACAGTATTCTACATTTCTTAGGTGTTTTCACTGGCTGTAAACCAGAATCAGGAACATCAGAGTCTCTACCGTAATATGAATTTCACTTTTTGAATTGAGTTTCTGAAATGAACTTTTGAAACTATTTTCTAATGTAGAAATCTATAACTTGAGATTTGGCTGTAGGGAAAGTGGAGGATCTTGCTGCATTAAAGGGGATTAAAATCTTCATCTAGTTACTAGGGAGGGAAATTATTCCAGGCAGTGAGTAAAGATGAGCTGAGTTTTTAAGCAGAATAACTTGATTTGATGACATCACTGGACTTGTGACTTCTCTTGAACTTAAGCTTTGACTTGAAAATATCCAGACTGAAAATATCCAGACACAGTTATTCTATAAAGTGCCTCCGTGATACTTCCTAGAATCAACTGTGGTTAGTCGACAGAACGGAGGCGACAGCCCCTGACTTCCTTTGTCATTTCAAATTTCAAATAGAATGAGTCAAACCTAACAAAGCCACTAGTTAATGTTAGCTTGACTGGTTAAGCTTGACTTGCTTGCTAGTTAAATCTGGAAAGTTATGAATAAATGACCCAATTTAAACCTGAAAAGATGCTACGTTGGCCTTTAAAGCACATGACTAGCACTGTTCTCTTCTTTAGAACTGAACAGGTTCCTCAGTGTTGTGTCTGAGTCCAGTGAGTCCAACCTGAAACGGCACCACTGGCAGACAGCAGCACAGTCACCATTGTATGATTTGTTACGGTGATGATCTGATATTACTCATGTTTGCTGCTGCAGTTGGACTAGAAATCCACTTAAATGATTTTATTCTGCTCAGTCTGCGCATTATGTTCTCTGGGTGCTTGCTGTTGGAAAAACTAGAAAAGCAGCAAATCTTTACATCATGAAAGCCCTCAGCCGAAAATATTTTCTAGAAACTCTTCTAGTCAGAAGTCCCAGATTACCGTTTAATAAAATAGTTAACTAATAAAGCTGTTGTGTCCTGAGATTCTTCCATAGAGGAGCTATAGAACTCTATTCTAGAAAATACGTTTTTACATTTTTATGAATTCAGACATGCAGGGTTGTTTTAAAGTAATCAAAGAGAAAACCCGTTTCATTTTAATTACAGATACATTAGGTAGCTGCTAAACAAGGACTTGGTTGTGACAGTTCTGAGGTGGGAATTTCTCGAAGAAATCAACATCTGGATTTTCCTGTATGATGGTTGGGTTTTGCAGGACTTCACGTTGACGGCCTCTTTCCTGGAGAACATTTGGAATGTAACTGCCCACCATACATCAGCCGATGACTTCATCATATACAGATCTGCTTTTCACAGACTGACTAATAACCAGGGGTGAAAGTGAGCCGGTCCGGTCCGGTACTGCGTACCACTAAAAGATTCTGCGCCGGTACCGGGAAGAGGGAAGATCGGCTGTCTGCTATGAAGCCGTCATCCAGAACCAGTTACGGCTGCAAAAATTCATGAGCACACAAAGAAGATCCACAACCAATAGGCAGTCTACAACACGACTTAATCTGTTTATAAATCTAGTTATTTTCCCCTCATTCCAAATAGTTTCTGAACTGTTCTGCGATGCTGGAGCCTCAAAGCTGGATGGTGACGTAAAATCTCACCATACAGACATAAAAAACCGGAGCTTGCATTAGGGCAGGACGAACAATAAATCACTTACCATCTACAGACTTTTCAATAAAAACCACGAAAACAACCGAACTGTCAAATGTTTAATTTAAATGAAATCAAAACTTGACCACAATGCAGAGAACAATAACTTCTTTGTTCAAAAGAAAAGACGGAAACTGAAGATGAAAAGTTATTAATCATAAAATGGTTTATCATTGTTTCATACATGGCAGTTCTTTAACAGTTGAAAGATATATATATATAGATATATATTCTACATTGTCAAGTTATTCCAATTTCTTCCTTATACAGACAGCCTTCAGTAAAGTAAAATATTGATACATTTTAGTTAGTTTGAGTTTGGACTCTGCTGAGAGTCCCCCCTAAGTACTGGCAAGAATTTAAAACTACTTTCACCCCTGCTAATAACCATCCATCTGCTGTAGAGGTAGAGCCTGTGCTGTTCCGACGTCTTAACCTCACATGCAGCCACACAGGATCAGGGGATCTGCATGTGCTGCTTCTCCTCACACACTCATCCTCAGGAGTTTGATTGGACCTGCAGCATCATCTCCTCCTCTAATGAAGATGAGCGATGCATCAGGTGTATATCCCTGTGATCCTATCAAACAGGGCTTGACTGCTTCTGTTTAACCCAATGGAACATTTGTTTGGCCTCTTTCTGGCTGGTAATGATGGTTTCGGTTCCTCATTTTAAAGCGTATAGCTTTCAGTTTCAGCTCTGCTCTACCTGTACGTTTACACTCATCGGTTTGAACTCGCTCCACATCTTCCATCCAGCAGCAGGAACAACCAGTAGGTTCCGACAGCTCCTCCTTGCTGCTCACCTGGTTTACACATCTGAGCTTTTCTTTACAAATGCAGAATACAAGGTTTATTTTATAGCCCACACATATTCAGTCTATGATTAATAAGGTTCATGTTTGTTTAACTGATAGAATTAAACCAACCAAGTTGAGTCTGGAATTAGATAAATATTTTCTAAAAGTCATTTTCTGGATCTGGAAAAGCATGAGGAAAAAAAATCCAGTTTTCTGCATCTCATTGTCTCTCCATCCATCTACCATCGCCTGTTTTTCTCTTTAATATTTATCCCCTTACTTCCTGAGTTATTTACCATTATATAAGATTTATTATTTTTATTTTGGCACAATCTAGAGATGGTTCATTTGAATATAGCACATACCATTGATATAAATGGAAATATTTAGTATACAAATGAACTAAATTAGGTTTCCAATCCAATCCTTAGGATGGACCACGTCGCCAGCTTGGCTCTGTGGTGGTTATATAGAACTTATAAAGTAGTTGAAATTCTGCTTTCCTTTTAATATGATCACAGGTATTTCAGCCAATAAGAGGTTAGGGTCAGGAATGGACCAGTGGAGTTAGGTAGAGAACTAATCAGGACAATGTTACGAGTAAAAATAATCACTTTATTGCCAACTGTACATCAACATTAATAATGAAGTGTTGCTCTAATGACGAGTCACATTCAGGAACCCGAACCCATCACTGCTCAGTACTTCAGAGCCTCACAGAGTACAAGGAATAGAGATGAGATGTCAGGAAATGAAGTCCTTAAGGCATAAAACCCTGTGAGGATCCATCTGCTCCTCACTCAGCTGTTCAGTCACAGCAACAGATTTCCAGCAGAAGTGATTCTACAGTGGCCCGTTTCACATTAAAGTTCTACTGAAAATACAGGAAGGTTTAGGCCCTGCCCTTTTAGACAGCCACATGCCCTCCAGCATCAGGTCATGAGTCCAGGTCCTCTCCTCCTCAGCAGCCTTCTGATCACGATATCAAACGTCTCACCTCTGTTAAACTTCTGGGTTTTTGGGTTGGTTCTGAATAATATCTGGTAAATGCCTCTTCATTGGCTGCTTGCTTCAGTACTAGCTTTCTGCAGACCTGGGGTGACTGGCTGTTTACAGGAGCCTATGGGGCTCCTCCCTGAAGCTGATGTCACAGAGCAGTGATAAATGGTCAGAGGGGTAGTGGTATGACGGGAGGCGGTCTGGTCCAATCTGCTCCTCTGTGGGAATGTCCAGCAGGGTCTCCACACTCAGAGCATCATGGCTGTACCAGATGTAGTCCAGCGTGCTGCAGCTTTCTCCGGAAGGCCGGATCTTCCAGGTGGTGTAGGCTGGCTCTGTTTTCCCATCGCAGCTCAGCAGCTTGTATGCCGAGCTCAGACCTAAAGGGGAGGAGCTAAACCGCCTGTAAACATCCTCTGAGGGCTCTGCGTTAAAGTCCCCACACACGACTAAAGGGATGGCTCCTAGCTCCGCCTGCTTCTGGCCTCCACAGTGGGATGTGATGCTTTGGAGGCTCTGCAGCAGGTCAGCACCTTGTGCGCTCCTCAGCCTCTCCCAGCCACTGCGAGCTTTCAGGTGTGTGACCGCAACACACAGCCACCGGCCTGTTACCTGGCAGTGGAACGTCTGCGCGATGGCCACCTGGTTGGTGGGTAGCATCATGGCGGATAGTCGGAGATGGGCCGTGGAGTGAAGGCTGAAGCGTGAGCGGCGGTAAAAGAGAGCACAGCCGTCAGGGCCGTTGTTATGCTCCACATCTAAACAGGGTGACCAAGGTTTGGGCAGGAAGCTGCCGTGGTAACCTAAGCCCGCCATAATTGGCCGGAAGGTGTCGTAGTAGTGGTCCACCTCCTGCAGACACAGTATGTCAGGGCGGTAGGTGAGGATCTCCTCTAGGATCTGGTATTTCCTTTCACGCCAGCTAAGTGCTTCTAGTGGACAACGGATGAAGCCATCCTTCCCCTCACCAAGAGCTGCAAACACACACATCAGAATTAAAAACACAGCAATGCTCACAGAACACAAACCTCTAAGTGGTGCTGGTTGCACATTTCTACCTTGAGCCAGGATGTTCCACTGCATGACCCGTATGGACGGGTTGTGCTTATGACTGCATGGGGCCACGAGTCTGGGACAGACCAGGTCTCGGCGTGGCCGGGCTGGACGTCTCTGCAGCGCCACCTCGCACTCTCTTAGCAGCTGGTCTGGGTCTACCCCCACTAGGTCCTGGTCCAAATCTTGGTCTGGGCTCTCCTTTGTGTATGGGTCAGGTTGGGCCATGGTGGCACTGTTCAACGCCTGGGCCATTGTACCAAACGACCTGCTGCTGCTGCTGCTGCTGCCCATTTGACACACTGGAATGGAAACAGTGGATGCCGTTAATGAAGTGAAGTAGTCACACGAAGCTACAGAAAGACTTCATCTACAGAGGTGAAACACTGAACCATCGGGGTGATCAGGACCACACACACAGTCGACCGGACAGAGGTTTCAGCCTTTTAAAGGAACATCACATGAACCCAAAACTGGTTCCGATGTTTCTTCTGAGTAGTAATATCCACCTCAGGCTACAGCAGCATAAATGAACACTGCAGATACTCTTCAGGGAGCAGGACGGCTAGATCCAAGAGCAAATGGTGATGTTCCTGGAAGGTCCAAACTAAGCACCCTGTATGGTTCTGGATGTGCACAGCTGCCCCTGCAGCAGGAGACTCAAACTGGAAACCATTTAGTGAACATCTGCTACTACATCCATGGTTTATCCGCTGCTAAATCACTCACTCGCTACAGATTAGAGTAGACTTAGAATCTGATCAGGATATTTTGTGGTGGCATCGTGAGAATGATAAAAGTGTGGCTGTGACCTGCAGTCAATCATAGCGCCACAAACACAAACGATAAACACAATCTGCTTCTTCAGTGTGATTCTAATCACTAAACGGCATACAGTAACTGCATTAATCTGATTTCCAAATGTCTTGATATTTATTGATGCCCTCCTGGAACAAACAGTAGAGAAAATAGTAAAAAGAACAGTTCCAACAATACAGAAGGTTGTGGAGTTCTCAAACATTAATTGGTATTTATTGTGGTCACCATAATTCTACATTTTTATTCACAATAAACGATACAATAAATGCCCGCCCCTACATTAGAGTCACTCATTCATACAATCTGTAGTTCTAGTATAGTATGATGGTTCTTCCCAGCCAGCCGGGTCTAATATGTGTGAGAAGTCCAAACAGATTGGGAAGTTTTAAAAAAAAGAACATCCAGGTAGACCAAGGAAGAGAAATACAACAAAAAACCAAGTGGACACAAAGGATCAGAGTTCTGAGCAAACCTTAGAATGTAAACTGTAATTAACAGCTACAGAGAAGTAAGCAAGGTTTCAGTAAGCTGGCAGAGAAGGTGGACTCTGCATCCTCTGCCAGGTATTACACTAAACAGCTTTGAGAGCATCACCTAAGCTGCAGCGTCTCTGGTCTACGGTTACCATGGTGTTAGGAAAGAAGTGTCTTACCCAGGCCCTCCATCTTTGATCAAATCAGAATCCATGCAGCAGGAAGGTCCCTGTTATTCACGTCTCTGACCCTCCTATATTAAACAGCCCCCCCGCCAGTCTCCGTCTCTGCTGTGACTCATCTCATAGTCTCATCAGATCCCTCCCCTTCCTGCTGGCTGGCGACAGACTGACCTCTGGGACACGCAGTAAGCCAGGCTCAGACCTTAAGGGATACACCCACAAATACAGCTTCTTTATTATGATGAAGATGAGAGGTGAAGAACAGAGAGCAGGACTAGGAAGAAAGGTAGGATGGTAGGCAGGAGAGGAACTAGGTGCATGTTCATATTTAGACAGAAATAAATATATGTTTGGAGTTTATAACCACATGGTAGCCCTACTGTGATGCTGAAATGTCTAACTGGGGTTAGAACCTTCAGATCCAGAGTTAGTCCAGACCTTTGTACCTTTGTTTAGGTTAAAGTTCATTAACATTAAACTGAAATGACCCACATGTCGGCTCTGTAAGACAGGAAAACAGGATCCACATGTGATCTCATCAACACCTGTTTCTGGGAGATCTAGCATAGGGAGAAGACCTGCTGAACTTCAGCTGTCCTGTATTTTAGACCTAAGTAGAAATACAAAAGATCTGAGGCTGTAGGCCTGAAACAATTCATCAGATTCATCGATTATTGAAACTAATTTATTCACTGAATATTCGTTAACTATAACTGGAATATACAGATTCTAAAACATGCCATCTGGTGACAGAACAACCCACTGAGAGCTGTAATTAAGCCTGAATGATACAACTGTCTACATTTTGCATTAAAGATGAAAAACCTTCTTTGTCTGAAAATATGCTCCATCCAGAACTCCTCTGATGGCATAGCTGGAGCTTCACCTGGTTCAAATTCTGGAAAACATCTCCTATTAACCATCTTTTGCCATTCAATTACTAATCGATGAATCAAAAAAAAGAGTCAACAGATGAATGGATTGGTCAAATAGTTAATAGTTGCAGTCCTAGCAGCAGGTCTGTTAGGTCATTTGTAGAGCTGTTTGGACCTGATCTGTGCTGTTCTGTAAACCAACACCAGCGCACCACTGGCCACAGTAACATGTTGGACAGCTTTGAAGGTTTCAACCTGCTGTAGAAACAAACACTTGCTGATGCAGATCATCATCACAGGGTTCACTTCAATCCTCAGACTGATCATGAAGACAGAACCCGTCCTTTAGCCTGCTCTGTAAAGAACAAACGGACTGACCCAGTATTTTCTCGTTGACTCAAAATGCTTTGATACAGCGAGTCACCTTCAGCCATTAAAAAAACATCAACACACTGATAGGCTGCGTCTATAAGTATGGCTCCCTGTTAAGGACACTTTGACTTGTGGTGGGGGAACGCTGGAATTGAACTCACCACCTCCTGATTGTCAGAAGACTGGTTCTCCCACTGATTCACTGCCTCCACCAGAACAGAAACACTGACGGAGACTCAAACCAGCTCGGTCCCAGATGCACTCAGCTCCAGTTGGTCCAAAGGCCATCTACTGAAGAACCTTCTATAGTTTCCTTCTGTCAAACCTTCAGCCGTGCCTTGCTCTTCCTCCTCTGAGCAGCACTGAGTGGCAGCACACACTCATCATGACACACAGCGATGACTCACTCACAAGAACGGTCTTGTTCTCCCTCAAACAGACACACACAAACCGGGCCAAGTAGGCAGTCCAATGAGCAGAACTAGAAAGCCAGCCTACATGCTGGGAAGGTAAGAGGCCTGGCAAATCTGAGTTCCCATTCCCAGCAAACCCTGAGAGGGAAAACATTCTGACTGTCGTTCCCAAATAGTTCCAGAATCCTGCAGTCTTCATGTGACGTATCTGGTCTGATCTGGTTACAGAACAGTGTTGGTTCCCCACTATGTGTTTTAGAACATGTGCTGATCTTTTCCCCAGGTTTGATGCAGCAGTGCTGTAATAGACCTTAGCTAGGAAGCTGAGGTCTATTATATTATTCTATTGTTTTCAGTCTTGCTGAGCAACATTTGGAACCGACCCACCACCTGTGTGTCGGGTCCATGTTCCAGCTGGAATCCAATAATTAGACAAAATCACTTGAAGAACACCATTCCTAAGCTTTAATAGGTTTCTAGACAGAAGCGTTAGGACTCCATAAGGTTCCCAGCAGCGTAGAAAAGAACAGGCCTGTGGCACATGTTCAGCTGTAGAAGAAGGAAACCCCAGGAGCAGATCTCCTCAGCAGTGCTGGTCACATGCCCACTAACTGAATTACCAGGAACACAAACTGGATTCATTTGCACGGAATGTGAGCGAAACAAGAGATGATCCCAGACACGTGACAGAAAACACAAGGAAAGCTGTGTATAGAGGTGCTGAGAGTCACCAAGGAACACAGTTTACGCCTCATAGAACCATCAACACCTGTCAGAGAAGAAGCCTCCAATAATGAGCCATTTGTCATTGAAAGAGAACCTGATAGAATAATGAATCCTTGGTACAGAATAAGTCAGTTTGGATTGGGATCATATCTCAAAAGCTCATATAATACTTCATCTACAACCTTAAATCCCTGATGAATTGAAAAGGAGGCCCCGTGGATGCAGAGCAGGAGCAAAGAGAAGAGAGAGGAGGAAGTTCAAACCATCTCTTCAGTTGATTATGATGGTCAATGTAAGATCGTTGGGAAACAAGTTGGATGAACTCCAAGCCCTACAAAGGACCCAGCCAGAGTATCGGGAATGCAGTATTATGTGTTTCACGAAGACGTGGCTGCAGGATCATATCACTGACTCCAGCGTCTCTCTGCCAGGCTTGAGGAGCAGCAAACTGTTGAGGCTTTTACCTTCAGGTGGGGCGACAGTTTCTTCCCCCAGGCTGTTTCTCTGATGAACACTCGACAGTCTTAAACTTCTGTGTGGATAACACCATCATCCCACCCTCCTTTGACCCACAGCTTTCCTGTCACACCTCAGATGTTTTATCTTCCACCTCAGCCATGGACGCTTCTGCTACTACATGTTTGCCTTCAACCAAATCGGAAGATGCTGATGCTCCCTTTGCCTCCACCTTCCACCTGTGTGTCTTAAGAAGTCAGATGAAGAGACAACTGGAAAGACTGAACTGGAATAAGGCTGCAGGTCCACATCATGTCAGCCCTAGAGTCCTGAAGGCCTGTGCAGAGCAGCTCTGTGGGATTCTGCAGCACCTCTTCAACCATAGCCTGGCCCAGAAGAAGGTTCCTGTGTTGTGGAAGACCTCCTGTCTTGTTCTGGTACCAAGGAAAACTCATCAAACCGTCAGTCCTCAATGACTATAGACCTGTTGTCCTGACATCCCACATCATGAAGGTCCTGGAGAGACTCCTGGACTTAAAAAAGCTCAACAAGCTGATAAAGAAGACTGGCTCTGTTCTGGAGACTCCTCTGGAGATCATTGTGCAAAGAAGAATTCTTCATAAAATGAAGAACATTATGGAGAACCCTGAGCATCCTCTTCATGAGACTGTCCTACAACAACAGAGTGTCTTCAGTCAGAGGCTTCTTCAGATCTGCTGTTAAACAGACCTCTACAGGAGATCCTTCCTGCCCACAGCCATCAGCATCTAGAACGGCTCTTTGAGGAAACCTGAATAATATGAGCTACAACAACATCTAATTTGCCTTTGGGATTAAAAAAGTATTTTTACATTGAACTGAACTAAATTTAGGCCATGACCTTCAGCATGCACTGGAGAGGTTCCCAGATTAATCAATGTGTGAAGCAGCTGGGATGAGTCATGTCCTCCAAGTCTGACGGCATTGTTCTCAGCCCGAAAAAGCTAGATGGCCTCCTTTACGTTGGGGGTCGGTCTTTGTCTCAATCAGACGAATCCAAGTATCTAGGCGTGTTGTTCTTGAGTGTTAGAGGGATGGAGCAGGAGAAACTCAACAACATGGTGCAAACATGCTTAAAAATGGGAGAAAATTAGCACTTTGTTGGAGAACCATCATTAGATTCCAAATAGTCAGCAGCACAAGTAAGTACTCTGCAATCTGCCATTGTTAGTGTTGATATCTTCTTCTTCTGTGGGTTTGAAACTGGTCAGCAGCTGTTATGTTGTGTGCATGCAGATTCATTTCTACTGATTTCACTCATAATGCGCATGAGCCAGGGATTCCACATAAACTTTCCATTTTTCCCGTCTACATGACATCAGAGACCAGGATTTTTTCTGACCATTCCACTCTGGAAGCCGTTCTCAGATTGGGCCATTTTCAGAGAAAATGTGCCCCGTTGTCATGGAAATGAACAGTAGAAACCCAACTAGACGTTTTTGTCATGTAAACAGGGCCTCAGCAGAGCTAGAGTGGACTGATGAGTCACACATGATGTTGCAGATTGATCCAGCCGGCAGCTTCAGCTAATGTAACTCCCCCTGGAACACACAGCATTATGTCCACCTGGTAAGAACATGATTAGTTGTTTTAAACCACTAGAGTCAGTTACAACAAGCAGAGTACAGCACATCTTTCTACTACAGGTAAAGGAGCTATTACTGGTAATAACTTCAAAGCTTCATCAGAGTAGTCCTTGTCACACCTATCTAGTAAATCTGTACTGCCAGTTAACAAGTATTTCCAGCAGTACTGCAGGTAATACTACATGTCCTGCTGCTTCATAATGTCTTTGAACGCTCCAACCTGCCTTAAATGCTGTATATGGTTTTTAATCCAGTTAACTGTTGATTTTAGCTCTTCAACACCATCAAACCGACTCAACAAATCAGACCAGAAGCTCCGGCTTCACCTTGTGTAAATCATCTCCTGACCCCAGCCCTTACTGCTGGTCTGTTATGCAACAAGCCAGACGAAGCCCGTTAAAGCAGGAGGCCAGCAGAGATCTGTGTGAACTAGCTCAACAATTTCAGTTTCAAATAAAAAACAAGCTACAGAAATGAGTTCAGGAATCCACTTTCCTACATCTTTGGGCTTGGGTCTTCAACAAGTTCCTTCTGGAAGCCCCATTTGAAGCCAAGCTGGCTACAGGTTGGAGCTGCTGAACAATTTCCACATATTTCTGACTGGCTATAATTGAGATCATTAGAACATCAGGATGTCTGTCCAGTTGGCTAATGTTCCTGAAAGATTCAAAAGGATTAAAATAGCAAAAATCATTCACAGTCCTGATCGAGCGGATTTTATCTGCCTGATCTGGTCACCATACGGGAGCTGGACTGATGTTTAAAAGGTGAGATCCAGGAGATCTGGATAAACTACTTTCTATCTCAGCAGCAGTGATTCATTATAGAGTCATGGTCTGCTGGAGGAAGTAAACAGACAATCAGCCCATCAAGATCATCTGCTCTCAGAGTTCTAGTGCTGGCATAAATAGAAGTGGTCTGGCAAGAACACGGACACACCGCATACCTGAAACCATGAATGATACAGTTCAGCCCAAAATGATTCATACTGCTGGAATATTAGGGTTTTAATTACCATCTTAATTTTACCAACATGTTTTTTCTGACTGGAAGTAATATTAATGTTTGTCCTCACTTAAATCTGTAGAGGGAGGCAGAGATTAGGGTGATGACAAGGAGGCCTTCTAACCTGCAGCTCACTACCTTAAAAGAAGTGGGAGCATGTAAATGCTGGTCTGCACTCATTCCTTATTCAGAAAGGTAGAAATGATTTCTAACATGCTTTTTAATTTTTTTACATAATATAAATAAAAACATGAATGTTTTTAAGAATAGTGGCACTCCTTTTACATTATTTTATTATCTCTACACAGATGCCCATCTTGTTTCCCATCAGACTTATTGGTTGGATGAAAATAATTTAAAATCTAAATCCACCAGGTATATGAATAAATTTGGGCTTAACCGTATATTTCAGATCGGTTTATGTGTGAATATATCAAAGAGGCTGGTGTTGTCATGACTACAGTATGTGGAACTCGAAGGAAGATGACCAACTTGTTAAATGGTCATATAAAATGAAGCCAAAAGTATTTCAACATGACATAAATAAATGTAATAAAAGGTATCAGAGTTGGTCCACGATCAGGACTGCAGAGAGGATCATCAGGGCTGACCTTCCCTCCATCCAGGACCTATACAGGTCTAGGGTCAGGAGAACAGCAGCTAGCATCTCTGCAGACCCCACACACAAACTGTTTAGGCTTTTACCTTCAGGTGGCGCTACAGAGCACAATGTACTAAAACCAGCCGCCACAGAGACAGTTTCTTCCCCCAGGCTGTTTCTGATGAACACTTGAGTCAGAGTTACAGAACAACACCATGAATACTTGGACCGATCTCACATTACATTCTATTGTAAAGCCAGCTGTGTGTATATGTACATTTAAAAAGAAATTCTTTATTTCCATTTATTTATATTGACAAGAAAAAAAATCTTTACTGAGCACAAAGTGTACCAGAGTCAAATTCCTTGTTTTTGTGCCCAAACTTGGCAATAAAGCTGATTCTGAAAAGCACAGGCTGTTCAAAACCTTCAGTCTTCTACTTTTTGCAGATTTGATACCAGTTTTGCAGACTTTATATGGCCTCTCCTGCAGCTAGAGAATCGGGCAAAGGTCTGAGGACTACATGTGACAAGGGTTTCCTGAGGACGCTGGTGAAGCTCAGTGTGGCAGAAGGCTGTGAGTAGACACATTTAAAGCCTTTGTGTTGATTGCATAATATATATACATATATATCTGCATTGGATGAATTTGAATTTCACACAAAATAATATGGACTCATTTACTTTCCTCATTGTAAATTGTTTTGAATTGACTTTTTGATGGACAATAAAAACCATGAACCTGAACGTGTTTAAATTCAACTAAATGTTATGAAGTCATCCGTTGTATGAAGACGACAGCTGAAGAAAGCTTCTTGTTTTGGTCTGCTTACATGTGTGAAAACTATTTTACTGCTGGTTTAAAGGCCTGTTTGCAGAAGTAATTACTTCATCACATTTATACAGTTACTTGTTTCCCTATAGAAAGAGATTATGTTTGAAAAACTTTGTTTCTGTTGCTAAAAAGATATGTCTGATTTACAACAAATCAACGTGTAACATAATGTATGGCCTAAAAAGAGGTTAATAAATGACTTCCCATTCCACCATGCTGCTCCTGGGTCACACGGATTGTCTCATTGAGGCAGTTATGACTATGCCAGGGACCTTCAACCTTTACAGATCGAGGATATAGTAAGCCATTCCACTACCAGTCCAGAACCTCACAGACATCAAACAGCTCAGTTCGGTTGGAGTGGTGCCACTTTGCGGACTACTGTCCACTCAGAAACCCCAGTTTGACTTATGGAACATGCCACGTCACGCCGTGCTGACAAGATGAAACTTAGTGGAGATGAATGTCAATGAAGAACAGAGAGCGGTACCTGGTGTTGCCATGGTGCTGTCTGCTGCACGCGCCTTCAGCTGGCCGCAGGTCCCTCTGACCCCCCCTCCTCCGGGGCCACTGTGACAGCAGCGGGCTAACGTGGGGGCTGACCCCACCGGAGGGAGCGGTGTCCAGGCCGTTTGTCCCCCCAGAGACGAATTACACATTTGGCTGAACAAAACGGAGCAACGACGAACTGAATTCATTCCGAACTGTCCGGAGAAGAACTCAGAAAGCTGTCTTCTGCCTCTTTTCAGTACTTTAACAAAACTGAGTTATTAAATTTAACTAAAACATACTAATGTTCCCCCACACCCCATTTCTTTTCTGTCTGGTACCGTAGGAAGAGGAAAAGCCGGCCGGTAAATTACATCATTTTTTTTCTGAGTTACGGAACCCAGATGATTGGAGACCGTACTGATGGGTTAGCCCAGAACGCTTGGTAAAGACCACAGAAATACAAACGAACTTACTATTTACACAAGAAGAGACAATACCGGGGGTAAATATATATATATATAACTAGCTTTTCCCCTTGACCAATGAATAACAACTTAAAATTAAAGAACTGTACATTCAGCGGTCACCCCCGCAGTGCAGCAATGGTTCGAGCTGCTGGAAATGTTGTAACGTTGAACGGAAACTCGTAAAGAAAAGGGCGTTCCTTATTTATACTTCAGCCAATCAGCGTTCTGGAATCTTATACGACAAATGTGACGAATGTTTGACGTCACCAACACCCCTCTGAGCGTTCTTCACGTCTGATAATTGATCGTTGTCAAACTTACCTACTTTTCTATAAAGTTCCGAGCGACAACCCTGCCTAGATCCGCCAAGCAATTATCAGTTATTTCTTTTTCTTTCTATACCCCCAAAAATAAAATCAAAACAATCATTTTGGTTGTGTTAGTTTTTTATATCAAAATCAATACAAAGGGCATGATGTGGAAAAGCAGTGAGGTGAAGGTCAAACTCCTGTCCAGAAGCCATTATGTAACCAGATAAGGGATCAGTGGTATCAGAGTCCAGGACAATCTCTGGGTTGGGTATTCATCTACTGCCTGAAGGTTGTATGCTTTTTACATTTTTAACGTCATTGGTGTTTGTATGTAAACAAGACAAAGGTCAGACAAACAGTGGAAAAAAGAACAAGGAACCAAAACAGAAGGGTGCAAAATACAGTTTGATGTTTCACAAGTTTCTATCCACTGTTCCAGTTTCACAAAGAACTTAGATCAACAGCAGCTGATTGCTGCTAATCAACTGCATTATTGAACTGATCATGAACAGCGAGTTGAATATCTTTAAAAGTGGATGATTTGGCAAGTTATCAGGTTCTCTCGGGTTATCAGTGTTAATAACACTAATAACCCGAGAGAACTAACCAGTATTGGCTATCAATCAGGGAAAGGTTTATACTGCATTTTAAAATGGTTTAACATTTGGTACTGATCCATCCAATGTCTTCTACCAAAACGAGATTGGTTGATGAAGGTAACAGTTCCAGTTGGGAAACTCAGGGCCTCTCCTTAGTTTGATCACCTGGTGGTCAAACCTTGGCTCCTCTGGCTCTGTCATGATAGAAACAACACTAAAACTCCTCGACATGGACCCTTGGGAGGGACATCAAAGCCTGTAGAATGTGCTGGGTGTCAAGTGGGGGCTGGGTCCTAGAAACAGTGATCCCTGGCATCGTAATTTGCCTCTAGAAAGAATTATTAAACTTTCCTGCTGCGGAAATTCGAGCATGTCCACTATGAAGGAAAAAAAAAAGAGACAACATTAACATCACAAACCAATCATGCTTCTGTTGGAACATTCCATACAAATATTTAGGACAGCACAATCTTTCAAACATCAAACAATAAGGGCTTACTACATTCACTTACTGCAAACCACTTCCTGGAAATTAAATATAAAATTAATCCAAATGTGTAACTCTTTCATTTTAACTTTGGTAACTCCCACAGTTCTGCTGGTTGCCCTGGAAAGAAATGGGAAATGTGGAATGCCCATCATCTAAACTGTAACCCAGTGAGTAACCTACGATGACAGCAGTAAGTAACAAACCAATGACTCATTAAACGACCTTTAGTTGTTTACTGTACTATTTTTTATGTGAGTGTGCTTGTTGGTGTTTTCCCTGTGTTGGTGTTTCTTAGAATTTCCTGTATCAGCAGAAAATTCCTATAATAAAGAGAGACTCATTGCCTCAGCAGCACATTGCTCTTTGGGACATTTATTCTTGGTGTTTATGTGCTGTCACCTGGTGGTCATTTAGGAACATTGCACAATTTAGATGGTGTTGAATCAGCCTGCCAACTTAGACCCATTTTTGACCCAAGGCTATTCTTCCTTGTCAGATTTAATCTGTTTGCACCATGATTAGTGAGCTAATTTTGGAAGGCCTGCCAGTTGACACCCCCTTATTCTACTCCAGAGATTCTACATACGCTAGCTGGCCGTTTCCAGTAGGATCTTGAAAAACTCATCCATGTTTATCTTTAGTTGAATTGATTACTGCAACAGCATCTTCACAGGTCTGCCTATAACGCCAATCTGATTATATGGTGAAAAAAACATATGGACCAAAAAGCAGAGAGTGCATCAGTGAATGGGCAGTCTTGGTAGCCTGTGTACCTTTAAAACTTCAGCACATCCTTCATAATAGTTACTCAGTCAGGAACCACAAGCGTATATCATTAGAGTGAAGGACACGTACCAAACAAAAAGTCCCAGAAGTGCGAGTTTGTGAAAAAGAAAACTGAAGACAGATTTTATTTAGGGGAAAAAACAGACAGTTAAAGGGTCTTCTTTTCAAAAATGCCCCAAAAGACCCTTTCCTGAATCTTCTAACAGGAGTTTTCTAAGCTTATACATGAGCAAATAAAGATGATTAACATACAGGAAGGGAAAAAAATGGAAAAAGAGAAGAGTCTCTAAAATGAGGAGGGAACTGGTGATGTTCTGTCATGCTTCAAGCATTATATGGACTTCCTTTCTGCTCTCATCGCCTGTATTTCACTTCCACCGTTTTCTCAGATACAGGTTGCAGAATGCTCCTCTAGCCGTTGAATGATCCACAACTTCCCTACATGGATGGTCTCTTGCACCCATAGACTCACTCTCTTTGGCCTCAACATGTGCCAGGAGAAATAGAAGCACTTGGATAAGAGGACCGTCTGCGCAGCAGACAGAGGGCTGACCGCTGACCCTGAGCCTCCTCTCCACAGCATTGCATTGTGAATATTGAGGTTTAGCTTTGAAACCCCTGAGCAGTGAAGCTGATAGGAGTTGCTTTTTAAAGTTTCCACATTTCTGATTCATAACAGTCAGCTACATGGTTTTAGTTTCAAAGAGTAAAATAAATAAATACTGGATGTTTTTAGGCTTTTTATAATATTTAACTTAACCACAGTATTTTGCCATTTAACAAAACACGCTTCCCTGACTTGAAGTTCATTTTAGTGCAATGAAACAAAATGTACCGAAGAAAGAGACACAAATCTCTACTGGGGACTCTTATTTACATGAAACCAAATAGACCAGACTAAATTAAAATAGATCAGTCTACACTTCTGAATATCACAGTTAGTGACATTCAGATATGTCACACTCATGATCGTGTTGTGTAAAATGGCAGCTTACAACACCAGCATAAAAAGGAACAACACATATACAGGATTTCTCTCTTTTCTTATGCGTTCTTCGGGATCTCTGAGCTAAAAAAAATAGTCCATGCATCCAGGCTGGATATTGTAAGGTTATTGGATACACAAAATGCAGTTAAAAGCCTTCAGCGTTCAAATGTGCAGCAAGATTCTGTGAAAATTAAAAAGAGAGATCATATTCAAATTTTAGTTTCCCCTTCATTGGTCCTTTTAAAAATCCAGAATGAATTTAAAATTCTCCCCCTCACATATAAAGCCTTTAATGATCTAGTCCATCATACTCAGAGATTGATTTCCCATATTTTCCTAACAGAGCACTTTTTTCCCAGACTGCAGGTTTATGGGGGTTCCCTAGGTCTCTAGAAGTGAAGGGAGGCAGACCCTTTTAATTACAGGCCCTGCCTGTGGAACCAGCTCCCTTTTTAGTCCGTAAGGCGGACACCCGTCTATTTTTAAAGGGCGGGTTTAAAATTTTCCTTTTTTGAAAAAAGCTTATAGTTAGAGGGGTTTTGAGTTGCCCGAGCTATCTCGGGTTTTTATCTCCTAGGCCCTAGACTGCGGGAAAAAGGACATAATGCCTTTTTTCCTCACTCTGTTTACTTCCCCAAAAAACTCTCCAAAGTTGCATTATTTGCTGTTATTTCATGTTTTAATTTTACGTTGTCTAAGTTTTTTTGCTCAGAGTTTATCTGATTAGCTGTATTCCTCTCATAGATGAAGCCAATAAATGAGCTACTACTGCCATTCAATTTTTAACTTTTACTTAACATAACAAAGTACTCCTCGATCAATGCTTCTGTGTTATTTTTGATGCTCTGTCTCAAACCCTTGATCGGTCGTGGCAGATGGCCGTTCACATTGAGCCAGGCTCTGCTGGCGGTTTCTTCCTGTTAAAGTTTTCCTTTCTGCGGTTGCTACGTGGATGCTCGGTATATGGGATTGGTATACAATCAGCGACTCAATGTAAGGACAGTCCACTGTCGCAAAGTGCTCATCCAGGAAGAGTGAATATTCCAAATCAATGACTCGATGCAATCTGGTGATTTTCCTTAGATAAAAAAACGTTTTTGGAACTGTACAAGTTGGTTGAAGTGACCTTTTTCTTTTGTAAAGTGCTTCGAGATGACATGTGGTAAATTGATGCCATAAAAAATAAACTATATTAAACAGAATTCTTTCTAAGTATATATTTTTATTTATTATTATGGTCTACTTAGAACCAACCGTCATGATCCCACAGTGTTAGGTGTTTGAGTTTTCTTTCATGTATCTGTTTCTTTCCTGTTATTTATGCTCTATTAATGTTGCCACTTAGTTCGTTTGTCGTTAATCAGGTTCTTAGTTTTCTTTTTTGTTCATTATGTATTATTATTCATTGTAAGATTTCTTCCCTGCGTTCCTCTATGTCCACTTCTGTTCATTTTCTCTCCTCCTTCAGCTCCATTGGTCTCAGCGTTTCCTCATTTCCACCTGATTACTCTCACCTGCTTGCCATGCCCTTCTCCTCCCCTGTATTTCAGCTGTCTGGTTGCCTTTACCCTTTGCTGGATCACCTGTTTGCCCACACATTCTTTGCCCATTCCATGGCAGAGGTCTCCCTGTGTTTCACGTCCTGTTCAGTACGTCTATTGTCCCATTGGGTCCCAGTGGTCGCCAGCAATGAAAACCATGCCCTGTGCATCCCAGTTCAAACTCCCTCCACCTGTCTCAGCGTCTCCTGCTGCTTCTTCCTTAGCTCACCGCAGATGGTGATGTAAGAGAGACACCTAGCTCCAGCCTCTGAGGGTCTGGCGGACAATGCTTCTGTTCCAGCCTTCGTGGATTCGGCCAACATTTCCTGACTGCTTGTGGCATCTTAATCCACTCGCCACCAAGGACATTGCTGTCACAAGGCATTCACCTCAGTTCCAGAAGGTTTGGCTGATGCCTCCACTCCAGTCCTGGAATGTCTGGCCAATGCTTCCACTCCTGTTCCCTCCCAGGTCCTCCAACACCTTCCAGCGACCTGCCTCAGAGCCCGCTCTGTGCTGCCTGAGAGCCCAAGAGCTTACTTCTGGTCTCCACCGTGCTCCCAGGCTCAGTGCTCTCCAGCACCTCCTGCTGTTCATTCAGCTCGACCCAGCAGCCCTATCGATGCAGCTGCTTCTACATCTTCACCTACATCTCAAGCTCAGTCATCTTCATTGCCATCTACAGCCCCCTGTTCAGTCATATTCTTCATCCCTTTCTTTCTTCTTAGACAAGGGGGTTCAGGTGTGTCTCCTTCTCCAGAGTTCTGTCAAGGGTTCCTCTGGCTACCACACCGGTCTCCTGTGTTCCTCAAAAGGTTCCAGCGGTTCCACCGTAGGTTACTTGTGGATTTTCCCAGTCCCCTGGTTGGTCTCAAGACTTTTGGCATCGCCAGCCTCCAAGGCAAAGAGAGGGGGAGACGTTCGGCAAAGGTCACGGGACCCGGAACCCGGGACAGCCGCATCGAGGACTATAGCCTCTACACATGGTCGCGCGCTTAGCTCCTACACCGTGTCCTATCCAGCAGAGTAGCGTTCAGAATTGTTGTCTCAGTGCCAAGAAAAAGCCCAACAGATTTATTTTCACAAGTGGAGCATTACAGCTAACGCTTTAAAGCTCTGCTTGATATTTATAAAAGAAACTTTATTAGAAACTGCTTTGGGATTATTTAGTTATGGACAAGGAGAGAGAAATGAAAAAGCAAAAAATTAGAAGCACGAAAGAGAGAGAGGTGGGGCAAAAAGGAAAAGGGGAGAGAAGGAGAAAAGAATGTGGGAAAGAAAGAAGGATGAAGAGAATACAAGATAACACCCTGCTTTCTTGTACACCTGCAGAAACATTCATATTAACAGCTTTTTTACCAAAAAGTGCACGGTACTTATCAATGCACCTCACTCCTCACTCACTCACCTCACTCCCCTTTCATAAGAAGGGTGACTGGAGGGTGCGTTCCAACTACAGGGGGATCACGCTCTTCAGCCTCCTTGGTAAGGCCTATGCCAGGGTATTGGAGAGAAGAGTCCGGCCGATAGTCGAACCTCGGCTTCAAGACGAGCAGTGTGTTTTTCGTCGCGGCTGTGGAACACTGGACCAGCTCTACACCCTCTGCATGGTACTCGGGGGTTCATGGGAGTTTGCCCAACCGGTCCATATGTGTTTTGTGGACCTGGAGAAGGCATTCGACTGTGTCCCTCGTGGTGCCCTGCGGGGGGTGCTCCAGGAGTACAGAGTCAGGGGCCCTTTATTAGGGGCCACATAGTCTCTGTACAAGCGGAGCAGGAATTAGGTCCGGATTGCCAGCACTAAGTCGGACCTGTTCCCGGTACATGTTGGACTCCGGCAGGGCTGCCCTTTGTCAGCAATCCTGTTCATAACTTTTATGGACAGGATTTCTAGGCGCAGTCCAGGGCTGGAGGGGTCTGGTTTGGGGACCAGTGGATTTCGTCTCTTCTTTTTGCAGATGACGTGGTCCTGCCGAGCCCCTCTAGCCAAGACCTACAGCATGCACTGGGGCGGTTTGCAACCGAGTGTGAAGCGACTGGGATTAAGATCAGCTCCTTTAAGTCTGAGGCCATGGTTCTCGATCGGAAAAGGGTGGCTTGCCCTCTTCAGGTTGGAGGGGAGTTCCTGTCTCAGGTGGAGGAGTTCAAGTATCTTGGGGTCTTGTTCACGAGTGAGGGGAGAATGGAGGTGGAGATCGACAGACGAATTGGTGCGGCTGCCGCAGTAATGGGGATGCTGTGCCGGTTCGTTGTGGTGAAGAGAGAGCTGAGCCGAAAAGCGAAGCTCTTGATTTACCGGTCGGTCTACGCTCCTACCCTCACCTATGGCCATGAACTTTGGGTCATGACCGCAAGAACAAGATCCTGGATACAAGTGGCTGAAATAAACCTTCTCCATAGGGTGGCTGGGCACTCCAATCAAGATAGGGTGAGGAGCTCGGCCATCCAGGAGGAGCTTGGAGTAGAGTCGCTGCTCCTCCACATCGAGAGGAGCCATTTGAGGTGGCTCGGGCATCTATACCGGATGCCTCCTGGATGCCTCCCTCGGGAGGTGTTCTAGGCAGATCCCACTGGGAGGAGGCCCAGGGGATAGCCCAGGACATGCTGGAGGGACTAAGTCTTTCGGCTGGCCTGGGAACGCCTTGGGCTCCCCCCGGAGGAGCTGGAGGAGGTGTCTGGGGAGAGGGATGTCTGGGTGTCTCTACTGAGTCTGCTGCCCCCGCGACCTGGTCCTGGATAAAGCGGAAGACGACGAGTACGGGTAACTGTGTTAAATATGCATCCCAAGTGTACATATTATCCATCCTTACTGATTTATTTATTTATACAATCTTTGTGTCCTTTAATTTGTATATTTATTTGCCCTACTATGCTGGGCACGCACAAATCTGCTCTCAGAGCAGTGCGAATCCTTGGCGTCCTAAAGAGCGTCCTAAACAGATGAGGGGACATCGTGTATTCATAAGTATTAAATACTTATGAATAAAATATAATTTCCTACATGAACATAGATTTACACTTAACAACTGCTGTGAGTTTCATACTTATATGACAACTTTTTTGCTGAAATGAGGGCTATAGATGCAACGCGAATTTAGAGAAAAGTTCTGATTTTTCAACTCCAGCGAAATTCATTTCGCGTCCATTGAGGGTTTCGCTTCGCTCTGTTCGTGCTAATCACGTCCTTAGCGTCATTTGCATAACTTCGCTCCTGAATGTGCCTCCACATAGGGATAACATATAAATCACTCACTCCTGTCGCATCATTTGCGGTCGGTCTGAACGCACTATAAGTCCACACCAACTTTACTGCCACCCCCATGCCCCCCACCGCTAAAATGAATCCGGCGCTGCTAACTGGATGTACAGTGCCTTGCAAAAATATTTATACCTCTTAAATGTTTCCACATTTTGTCATGTAACAAAAGCTAAGTTTTATGTGTTATATTGGGATTGATCAACCCAAGTACAACATAATTTTAAAGGAAATTGATAAATGATTTTACATTGTTTTAACAAATAAATATCTGAAAAGTGTAGCATACATTTGTATTTAGGCCCATCTACGCCCCTACCCATAAATAAAATTCGGTGTGAGAAATAGCTTTCACAAGTTTCTAACCGTACATAGAATCTCAGTAAAGAAGTGACTGTTCTGTAAAGGTCTCATAGATGTGTTAGACAACATCAGTAAAGATCAAGGAACACAGCAGAGTTGGAGAGATGAATCTGTTAGGACGACAACTTAAACCTGATCAAATCTGCCTTTAATGGGGCGGGTGGCAAAAAGAAAGCCATTTTTAAAAGGAAGCTGTAAGAACTCCGGTTTGCAATTTGTGGAAAAGGTGCCAAATACACTGTCTCAAAGAAGAAACATAGTGGTCATATACACTCACTGGCCACTTTATTAGGTACACCTATCCAACTGCTTGTTAACGCAAATTTCTGATCAGCCAATCACAGGGCAGCAACTCAATGCTTTTAGGCAGGTAGACATGGTCAAGATGATCTGCTGCAGTTCAAACTGAGCATCAGAATGGGGAAGAAGGGTGATTTAAGTGACTTTGAATGTGGCATGGTTGGTCGGTGCCAGACGGGCTGCTCTGAGTATTTCAGAAACTGCTGATCTACTGGGATTTTCACGCACTACCATCTCTAGGGTTTACAGAGAATGGTCCGGAAAAGACAAAATATCCAGTGAGCGGCAGTTCTGTGGGTGCAAATGCCTTGTTGATGCCAGCGGTCAGAGGAGAATGGCCAGACTGGTTTGAACTGATAGAAAGGCAACAGTAACTCAAATAACCACTTGTTACAACCAAGGAATGCAGAAGAGCACGCACGACACGAACCTTGAGGCGGATGGGATACAGCAGCAGAAGACCACACTGGGTGCCACTCCTGTCAGCAAAGAACACGAAACTGAGGCTACATTCACACAGGCTCACCAAAATTGGACGATAGAAGATTAAAAAAACGTTTGGCATCAACAACATGAAAGCATGGATTCAGTTTACAATTCAGTTTATTTATATAGCGCCAATTCACAACACATGTCATCTCAAGGCACTTCACAAAAGTCAGGTACATACATTCCAATTAATCCTAATCATTGAACAGTGCAGTCAGATTCTGTTATTTATTCAAATTGGATAAAAAGTTTTTCTATCTAAGGAAACCCAGCAGATTGCATCCAGTCAGTGACTTGCAGCATTCACTCCTCCCGGATGAGCATGTAGAGACAGTGGACAGGTCACTGGGTTGACTTTGCAGCAATCCCTCTTACTGAGCATGCATGTAGCGACAGTGGAGAGGAAAAACTCCCTTTTAACAGGAAGAAACCTCCAGCAGAACCAGGCTCAGTGTGAGCGGCCATCTGCCACGACCAACTGGGGGTTAGAGAGAACAGAGCAGAGACACAAAGAGAACAAAGAAGCACTGATCCAGGAGTACTTTCTATGGGAAGGAAAAGTAAATGTTAATGGATGTAGCTCCTTTAGTCGTTTCACCTAGAAAGAAGGAACAGATAAACTCTGAGCCAGTTTTCAAGTTTAGAGTCTGAAGAGAGCACAGAGAGTTAACTAAATAACTAAAGGATCTGCCTCCCATTCTACTTTTAGAGACTGGTAGGAACCACCAGTAAACCTGCAGTCTGAGAACGAAGTGCTCTGTTAGGAACGTATGGAACAATCAGATCTCTAATGTATGTTGAAACTAAATCATTAAGGGCTTTATAGGTGAGGCATTCAGCCTTGTATCAACGGTTCAGGCTGGTGGTGGTGGTGTAATGGTGTGGGGGATATTTTCTTGGCACACTTTGGGCCCCTTAGTACCAATTGAGCATCGTGTCAACGCCACAGCCTACCTGAGTATTGTTGCTGACCATGTCCATCCCTTTATGGCCACAGTGTACCCATCGTCTGATGGTTACTTCCAGCAGGATAACACACCATGTCATAAAGCACGAATCATCTCAGAATGGTTTCTTGAACAAGACAATGAGTTCACTGGACTCAAATGGCCTCCACAATCACCAGATCTCAATCCAATAGAGCACCTTTGGGATGTGGTGGAACGGGAGATTCCCATCATGGATGTCCAGCCGACAAATCTGCAGCATCTGTGTGATGCTATCGTGTCAATATGGACCAAACTCTCTGAAGAATGTTTCTAGTACCTTGTTGAATCTATGCCACGAAGGATTAAGGCAGTTCTGAAGGCAAAAGGGGGTCCAACCCGGTACTAGCAAGGTGTACCTAATAAAGTGGACGGTGAGTGTATACCCTCAGGATAATGCCATAGGGATGTTTTTTTCCTGCACTGGAAGCTAGTCAGAGTTGATGAGTGGAGCTTCCTAGTTTTAAACCCGTTTTTTTTTCCAGGAAAATTGGTTAGAAACTGAAGGTCAGAAGACTGGGGAGGAGGTTTACCTTCCAGAATAACAACAATCCTTGCAATGCAGTGGTTTAGATGTAAATATATAAATGTGCTATAATGGTCCAGTCAAAGTTCGGATCTAAATCCAATTGAGACTGTGTAGCAAGATTTAAACAAATTATGTTCACAGATGGTCATCATTTCTGACTGATCTTAAGGTATTTTGCCAAAACGAATGTGCAAAAATTTCCATCGCTAGATGTGAAAAGCTAGTAGAGACATATTGTCATGAATCTCCTGTGTTAGGTTTTGAGTTTGAGTTACTTGTCTGTTTTCTCTGTACCCCCCTGTTTACGTTCTTCAGTTGCTGTTACTTTAGTTCATTCATTGTAGTTTAGGTTCATGATTCATTCTTGTGTTTAGATGTTTCTGTTCCTTCCCTGGACTCCCTGCTCATCTGTGTGAAATAACATAGTCGCATGTACGTCCGCAGAGCAAGTACAGGTGACTATGTTTTGCCCTTAATTCTCTCAGACTCAAAGCGGATGTCTGCGGGACATGTCTGCGCATAGCTCCAACTGTGTATGTGGTGCCACAAAATAAACTGCTCGGCGGAAAAAAATCTCCACATCGAACAGTTCACACATGTGACACACTGGTCCGAACAACCAGTCCCTTCCTCTTCTTCGTCCCTAGTCTGGTTTAATGGCCTTTGAACATCACTTTTTTTTCTTTTTGTTTTTCCAAAGCTACACGGCAAATTAGTTTGCCTCCCCATCCGATGACACCATGGCAGAAAGTGTGGGAAATGTAGGAATTTGTCATCAGAAATAGCGGAAATTGGTACGCTCAACTATGAAGCCACGGACAGTGCGCGTGTGGAAGAGTGCGGTAGCTATACTAAGTTAAACAATTAAACACAAAACTTAAAGTTCTCTCTCATCCTAGTCTTCACGGGGGGACTTTATTTGCTCACAGTGCACAAAATGTCTTCATCAAAAATCCTCCTCAAAATTTGAAAAATTCCCCAACTTGAGTTCTTACAGGGCGTTTTTATTGAGATTCATAAGATGTGTGTGTGAAACCCTTTGACCAATCCATTGTAACAATCGCATTTCTCCTGGCACAACACTGTACTCTTAGCAGTTGTCACAGGAATGCAGGAATAACATCACATCTGCAAGATATCAAACTAGCCTACGTGAAGGCTGTACAATAACAATGTCATTGATCTTTTCACCCCAGTCCGTCCAGAGCTGGATTGGACAGCTGTTCTCCATTTTAGACCAGACAAAGTTCAACATGGGACTCATGGCAGGAACATGCTCTCTCAGGGCAAGAACACACTTTAACCAAATAAATTGCTTCTACACACACAGAGTCCATGGTGCTCACAGTGCGCCTGACTATGTTCTGCCCTTTAGCCTCCCTCCTTCAGTTGCCCTGCATTCTCCTTGTCACCAACTGCTCCATTTATCTACTGATTAGCCCCTCTTGTCCATTGGTCCATTCTCCCCCCAACCTCTGTATTTATACTCACTGGTTTTCATTGCTCACCACTGGTTCCTCCTGGCTACAACCTGCTCCATGTCCATTGCCTCGACTTCTTTGTTGACTGCCTACTCCATGTTTTGTAACCCTGCCTGTGTTTCATGTTCCGCTGCTACCTGTAAGTCCACCAGTTAATATTATTGGCCCGAGCAGGAAGCTTGCAAGGGCCTATTGTAATCGTAGTGTTTGTTATTCTTTCTTTCTAATTCCGTTCCGTGTTTGCGGGGCAATCTGGGGACTTTGCCAAGCCCCTAGATGCACTCGATTTTACCAAAGTTGTCCCAAATTCTTGTTCCTTTATGTCGTCGTCAGTGGGCGCGGCCAAACCACTCAGCCGAACTGAGATAGACCGAACTGTAAGTCGTAGAGATATGAAATTTGGCACACTGGTAGAACTCCTCAAACCAAGAAAAAAGTCTCTTGGGGGTTTGCCCTAAAACGCACAGGAAATCGGCCATTTTGGATTAAAGGTGTTATGATTTTGGCCCGTCTGCCTGCTCTGCTCTCACTCATGCAATTAACTCATCTGCTTCACCTGTCTGCTGCTGCGCTTTGCCTGCGCAAATCACCGTCATGCCACACACCCTTGTGGAGCTGCAGTTATATTAAGCCCTCTGACAGGCAGACTACGGTGCCAGATTTTCGAAAAACATTTGTGAGTAGTTATCCAGGCGTTCCTTCCGGACTGATCTCGGTTCCCATGATCTTGCCTTGCCTTACAGATTATTCCCTCTTGTTTGCTCCTTGTCTGACGGATTGGATTTTGGATTGTCGACTCTGTTTTCTGCCGTCTGGGGTTTATGTCTCTGCCTGCCCCTTGTCTGACGCCACTCTAGCCCTGGAATTCGAACCTTGTTTCTGTCCCTGGATTTATCGTCTCAGCCTAGCCACACTGGATTTATTCAGCCTGAGCCCGCCTGGCTCTTTCGAGTCTGCCTGGATTTATTGTCAAGAGGACAATCACAGCTCTCTGTGTTCCTGTCCACAGCGTTAGCTGTTCCCGGAGGATTTGGATCAGTCGGTAATACGACTTCAGTCTGTTGGGACGCTTCCTCATTAACTGTCTGGATCTCTTCCTCCTCTGGATTCTTGGCGCCTCATCACCAGACTGAGAAGTGGTTCCTGGAAGCTGACTGCTGTTCTTTCTGCTCTCTGATCCTGAGTTTCTGAATTAAACCTTTTTACTTATCACTTTGTGTTTGGCTGAATTTGGGTTCTCTGTCTCTGTCTTGATAGTACAATCTGGCCAAAAAGATGGACCCATCGCCAGCACAGCCAGTGGCGCACTAATGATTGATCACTCTATTGCCCGTCTAATTTCCCGGCCTTGGGGAAGTGGATTCTATGCTGCGATCCATGACTCCTGCTTCCACGCCAGCATCCTCACAGCCTGTTTCCCCCAGAGTTCCTGATCTTTTCCGCTGTGTAAGAGAACCTAGGACTCACGCCCTCCTGAACTGTTTTAGGAGAGGGAGATCCTGACCAGTGCCGTGCTTTTCTTACTCAATTGGAGATTCATTTTGAGGCTTCAGCCTTCTTCGTTCCTTCTGAGCGCTCTAAGGGTGCGTTGGTTATTTCTCTGCTCTTCTGGAAAGGCTAAGCAATGCGGGCACTGCTGAGTCGGCAAAATGGTTTTCTATCACGTGTGCTTCTTATATCTGCATTCTCCAAGGAGCTTCTCAGGGTTTTTGATCCAGTTCTTTCCTAGTCGTGAAGCTGCCAGAGGTTTTACTCTCCACATTAAACAGGGAGAGAGAAGTGTTACATCTTATATCATTGACTTTCATTTTACTGGCGCAGAACAGCCTTCTTGGAATAGAGCATGCTAAAATGGATGCTTTTCATGCACAGTCTCTGAATAGAGAATATTAAGGATGAAACTCGGTGGCTAACCCGGGACTAACCCTGCCTCCCTTCACCAACTTGAGGGACTTGGACAACCCGCATCGATTTGCGGCTCAACAGAAAGGAGGAGGGAGAGGCTTCATAGACGGGTTTAATTCCTCTTCAGCTCACAGTCCTGTTTCCCCACCTAGAAACCCAAGGTCCTTCCACCCCCCTCTGATCACTGTTGTGAACCCGGACCCCATGCAGTTGGGTCCGTTTCTAAGATCTTCTGCGGGGGGGAACGAGATCGACGAAGGAAGAATAAATTGTGTTTTTATTGTGGTGGACAGGGTCATGGTTGCATTCAAGTGTCCGTTTAAAAGCCCAGGCTCAGTAGAGGTGAGGAGAAACTCTACTGAGCTGAAGTTCCAACTGTTCGTCTCCTCATGCTCATTTCCTGCCACCATTCAAGGGTCTTTCTACTTCTCATCAGGTGTCAGTGTTCATTGACTCAGGGGGGAGGCGGACCACACGGAGTTTATGGATGAGTCGTTTCGCCAGGACCCATGACATTTAAGCTCCTTCCCACGGTCTGACACCCGTAATGTCCTGGCATTGGGATGGTCATAGTATCAAAAAACAGTTTTCATATTACAAGACGGAGGTAATAAAACTCACACTTTGGGGGGCAATCATCAGGACGAGGTTTTCACATTCAGGATCATCCAACTCTCCAAACTGTATTATAAATTTTTGTTTTAGAGGGGCCTCCTGGTTACAAAAAGCACAACCCCCCCATATTGATTGGCCAAGCCTAAGAGATTTTTGGGCAGGGCTAAGTCCTGCTCGGCCACTTGTCTGTTCTTTCTGGCTCTACAGATATTTTTTCCGGAGAATGACATTGAGGAGGACATATCCTGATTCTGTCATAAGGTACCACCCAAATATCATGCTCACTTAAGGAGGTTTTTCAACAAGTTCAGGGCTACGGCCACTTCCACCTCATAGGACCCATATGACTGTGGCATTGAGCTCCTACCAGGGCACTTCTCCCCCTAGGGGTCGATTGTATTCATTGTCAGGACCAGAGAACCAAGCCATGAGGGAAGTATGTTGATGAGTCAATAAAAAAAGCTGGTATTATTTAGGTGCCTTTCTTCTTCTCCAGCAGGGGCAGGCTTCTTCTTTGGGGTGGGAAAGAAGGACGGTTCATTGAGACCATGTATCGGACTACATGGGTTTTAAACGACCATCACCGTCAAGAACCGATACCCTCTCACCACTTATGAACACTGCTTCCTGACCAGATTCAGGGCGCCAAGATCTTCTCAAAATTGGGGATTTGAGAATACGCTTACCACCTTGGTTCGCGTATCAAGGAGGGGATGAATGGAAGACGGCATTTTAAACACTTTCTACTGGTCACTATGAGTTACTTTGTAATGCCTTTTTTGGTTTAAACCAATGCCCTGCAGTTTTTTTCAGGCATATGGTGAATGATGTCCTGAGGGATATGGTTGGACAGGTTTGTTTTTGTATATCTTGATGGACATTCTGATTTATTCTCAGGATCTGGAAACCCCACAGAAATCATGTCCCGGGGCTGTCCTCCTCCGTCTTCTTCAAAATCATCTGTTCGTCAAAAGCTGAAAAGTGTGAGTTTCACACCACCTATCACTTCAATTTCTTGGATTCATCATTTTTCTCCAGACCAAGTTATAGTGGGACCCCTCCAAAAGTCAAGGCAGTCTTGGAATGGCCTTCTCCTAAACGACCGCAAACAGCTTCAAAGGTTTCAGGGGTTTGCTAATCTTTTACAGACGGTTCATCAGGAAACTATAGCCTCGTTGCAGCCCCTCTTAATGCTCTCACATCATCCAGACAAGGTTTGTTTGAATGAGACGGCTGAAAGAGCTTTTGTCAAGCTTAAAGAATTTATTTACGTCCGGCCTCCTGTTCTACGGTCCCCTAACCCAGATAAAACAGTTATTATGGAGGTTGACGCCTCAAAACACAGGGGTGGGAGCCTGTCCTAAAGCCAAGAAATTCTGATGGCTGTATTCACACCATGTGCCTTCTTTTCTAGGGACTTTTTGTCCCAAAAAAAGCAGAGCGCAATTATGATGTGGGGGACCGGAGAACTGTTGGCAGTTCAAGTTGGCTCTCGAGGAGTGGAGGCATTTGCTAGAGGGGGCTAAGGAACCGTTTCTTGTATGGACAGATCATAAGAAACCGGAGTACCTGAGATCAGCGAAGCGCCTTAATCCCAGGCAGGCAAGGTGGGCTCTATTTTTTGGAAGATTCAACTTCTCTTTGTTCTTTCCGACCTGGAGTCAAACATGGCAAAACCAGACGCCCTGTCCAGAATACGGAAACCCTTCCGAGTCACAGACCTCTGGGAGGGATGAGTTTATTCTTTCCGGAAAATCAGTGAGACTTCCTGTCACCCAGTTGGAGTTGGAGGGAAGGAGGTTAAAAGATGCCACCAAAGACCTCCCCCTATCCCCAACCTCATGCCCACCTGACGGTGTTGTTCCCGGAATGCCTCGTACCCAAGGTACTGAATTCATGCCATAATTCACGTCTGTTCTGTCCTCCTGGTATCAGAGGGACGTTTTACAGATGGTCCTTCCCCCCACGAACTCAGTTTTTGGTGGCCCTCTCTGGTCCAAAAGGATGTCACAGATTACGTCACTGCCTTTCGTACTCAATGTTCCCAAGCCAAGTCTTCTCATCGCCCCTCCTGCTGGACTCTTACATCCCCCTGCCATTCCTCCTCGTTCCTGGTCCACACATTACCATGGACTTCGTCACAGGTTTTGCCAGTTTCTAATGGCTTCACAGTTCTGTTAACACTATCATCGACAGATTTCTAAGAATGGTTCACCTAGTCCCTCTCAAAAAGTTTGCCCTCAGCCAAAGGAAATGGGGGGGAATTTCTGGAACGTGAGGTTTTTTTTCGCCTTCACGGCATACCCACCACAGACATTGTCTTCAGACAGAGGGCCCCAGTTTGTGTCACGTTTCTGGAAAGAGTTTTGTTTCCTGCTGGGATTACTGTTAGGTTGTCCTTCTCAGGATTTTCACAACAGTCGGATGGACAGACGGAGAGGGCCAACCAGAGGTGGAGACAAAACTTCGCACACTATGTGAGTTCCGACGCAACCAAATGGTCTCAAATGTACCCTGGGTTGAATATGCTGTTCAAACACCCTCCCGGCTAGGTTGCCCACGGGTTGTCAGCCTTTTCAAGTTGTGTTTGGTTTTCAGCCACCCTTGTTCACTGTCCAGGAGAAAAGAGTCCTGAGGTTCCCTTTCTGCTCAGGCCGCGCGCCCTAAGGATGTCAGCGCATCTGGAGGAAGGCCCAAGAAGGTCTATGATCAGAATGTCGGAGGTGCAGGCACGCACAGCAAATCGCGGGAGAAATCCTGCTCCAAGCTACAAGGTGGGACAGAGGTCTTGGGGCTATCCACCAAGGACCTCCCCCGCCTATTCTGGTTTGACTCCCGTAAGCTGGCACCTCGTTTGTGTGGACCCTTATCCATATCCAAGATCATCAATCCTGGGGCTGTTCGTTTTAACGTCTGGCTCGTGCCATGAGAGTTTCACCACCTACCTTTCACGTGTTCCCGGATCAAGCCCTATGTTGGTGGTTCCCGGTCTCGGGCCCACCTCCGGTCCCCTCACACCCGCCCGGCGTTCTTGCTGATGGCCCAGTCTACACTGTCGGGCGCATCATCGGGTCCCCAGACGGCAGGGACGTTGGCATACGTTACCTGGTGTGGACTGGGAGGGCTTAATGGTCCTGAGGAGAGGTCTCATGGATTCCGGCCACGAATTCATATTGACAAAACCCTCATCCGGAGTTCCATCACCTCCATCCTGATCAGCCTCGGGGTTCCTCGGAGCCGGACCTTGAGGAGGTGGTACTGTTATGATTCTGGCCCGTCTGCCTGCTCTGCTCTCACTCATGCAATTTAACTCATCTGCTTCACCTTATGCTGCTGCGCTGCTGCGCAATCACCGTCATGCCCACACACCTGTGGAGCTGCAGTTATATACAGCCCTCTGACAGGCAGACGGTGGACCAGAATTTCGAAAAACATTTCCAGCGTTCCTTCCTGACTGATTCTCGTTCCATGACCTTGCCTGCCTTACGGATTATTCCCTCTTGTTTGCTCCCTTGTCTGACGGATTGGATTTTTGGATTGTCGACTCTGTTTTCTGCCTCTGGTTTATGTCTCTGCCTGCCCCTTGTCTGGACGCCCTCTAGCCTGGAATTCGACCTTTGTTTCTAGTCCCTGGATTTACGTCTTCAGCCTAGCCACTGGGTTTTATTCAGCCTGAGCCCGCCTGGCTCTCTAGTTCTGCCCTGGATTTTATTGTCAAGGAGGACAATCAACAGCTCTCTGTGTTCCTGTTGCACAGCGTTTAGCTGGTTCCCCGGAGATTTGGATCAGTCGGCAATCCGACTTCAGTCTGTTAGGACGCATCACTCATAACTGTCTGGATCTCTTCCTCCTCTGGATTCTGTGCCTCATCACCAGACTGAGAAGTGGTTCCTGGAAGCTGACTACTGTTCTTCTGCTCTCTGATCCTGAGTTTCTGAATAAACCTTTTTACTTATCACTTTGTGTTTGGCTGAATTTGGGTTCTCTGTCTCTGGTCTTGATAAAAGGCAAATTTTTGGCCGTTTTTCACTTTTACTCATGTCGCACTTTAATGAACTCCTCCTAGGGATTTTGAGCTATCGGCTTCGAATTTGGTCAACATGCAGTTAAGGCATGGGGGATTAAAAGTTATCAAAATCGTGAGTTTTCAGCCATGTTTAGGGGGCGTGGCCAGGGCACGAACTTGGTGCGCGCTCCGAAAGTGAAAAAATGTAATAACTTTCACAAAGAAATGCCAAATCACTTCAAAGTTGGCATGAAGGAGAACCTTTGGGTTACCGACGGTCCTATGGGGTCATATGCTGACATCATCAAAGCCACGCCCCCTGAGAACAGGAAGTGACTTTTTTTTACTGGGAAAGGTCACTATCTCGCTGTCTACACTTAATCCACTTCAAACTGGTTCAGATGACTGATAAAACTTGTTGGGTTTAAACTTTGTTGAAGCACACAGTGACTTTTTCATAAAAGGGGCGTGGCCGTGGTGGCGCGGCGAAGTTTGACGTCACGCCATGGCGATATGTTTGGCTCTAATTTCCACATAGATCATCTGATTTTCACCAAGTTCCATGTGATTGATCCTAGTTCAGTCCCCAACAGAGATCTGATGAGATAGTTGGTAGGCGTGGCCTAATTCTTCCGCAGCGCCCCTTAGAAAAGGTCAAAAAATCAGCCCCAAGCCATGCTTTTGACCGGAGGATTGTGAAATTTGGTACACCTTATGTAATTCTTCACGGGACCTACCAAAAAAGTCTCTTGGGGAGCATTGGTCCAAAACCCCACAGGAAAGTCGGCCAATTTGGATTGGAAGTTGCCATTTTTGACCCCGGTTTTGCCCTTTCTAGCCCGCATATCTGAGCGAAAATCCTCCTTAACAGCTTTTGATAAAAAGACTTGAAAAAATCACTCAGTATACTCTTAAGGACCTGGGGATCAAAAGTAATCAAACATGCACCTTTTTGACACATGTGAAAAGCTGTGTGGGCGTGGCCAAGCCTTCCAAAATATGGCTTCTCGCCATGAAAAAAAATTTTATATAGCTCCTATAAGGAAACATCACAGAGACTGAAACCTTCTAAAAATTGATCTGCCCTCTGGCCTGAACCAATATTCACTGATCAGATGCTGACATCATCACAGCCCCGCCCCTAGAAAACAGGAAGTGTCCAGTTTCCTTTTTGATGGTCCATATTTGGTGTCCTTCACCTAATCAATGTGAAAATGTCCAAAAGTGGACAGATAAACATGATGGTCTAAGAAAAGTCTCCAGTTACTGACTGGTTTTGGCTGGGAGAGTTTGGCTGTGGACGGCGTGGAGAATTCTGATGTCACGACACCAAGGCCCATACGTTTGCCTCTAATATACAACATGCATGGTCCGATTCACTCCAAAATAAAATTCATTGGTGATCTTTGTCAGCCCCCAAACACAGCTCTATTGGATTACATTGGAATTTGGATCAACAGCGCCCCCTAGGGAAACTTCAGGCGCTCCCTTCTTCCCCATACATCATCAGATCCCCTTTTCAAATGTTATATAACATCATCACTGATCAATGCTGAACATGGTTGTTCACAGTCAATTGGAAAGACATCATTTTAGCCCCACCCACTAATAAACAAGTGAGTGCAGCTTCCATCAGGAAGGTCCGATTTGCTCCAAACTCAAAATGGTTGATCTTTTTCAACCCCCAAACAGCTCTATTGGATTACATTGGAATTTGGATCAATAGCGCCCCCTGGGACATTTCAAGTGCTCTATCTTCCCTTCATATCTATCATCGGATCCACTTCAAAATGTTAGTATAACCCATTCATCAGGGGATCAATGTCTGAAAACATGTTGGCACAGTTGATTAAGGACATCATTTTTGCCCTGCCCACTAACAAAGAAGTGAGTGCAGCTTCCATCAGGACAGTCGGACTTCGCCCAAATTTTGAATACTTCTCGCCACAGCAGAACTCGGCATGACCAAAGATCATATGACAAGTGTGGAATCGAGTGTCTGCTATGTCGGTGGTGTGCAGGTGGCAATGCCAGGCTCCCGCGGTCACTGCACAGGCCGAGTTGCGCTGAGCTGCGAGGGCCTACAATGCTGCTTGCAGCTTTAATTAAAAGATGTTATTACTCACCTTGTAGCTCCCTTGCCCTTGTATGCATATTGGTCCACCAACAAACCAGCGTTTCATGACACATACCCCAAAAGACTTGCAGCTGTAACTGCAGACAAAGGAGGTTCTTTAAAGTGTTGCCTCAGTGGGGTAGAATACAAATGTTTTTAGCGCCACACGTTTTAGATTTTCAGTTGTAAAAACTTTTGAAAACCATTTATGATTATCCCTTCCACTTCACAGTTATTAACTACTTTTTGTTGGTCTTTCACATACAATCCCAATGAAATACTGTGATGTTTTTGTTCTAATGTTCTAATGTGTCAAAATGTGGAAAAATTCAAGGAGTAGAAATATCTTTACATGCCGCTTTATTCTTTCTTGCTTCCGTGACTTTAAATCTGCATCTTTCTATAGCTTTACAGCTTACCTCCACCTCACCAGGCTCCTCCACCTGTTTCATTTATTTAGTATGATTAAGCTTTATTGTTGAAGCTTTTCTGTTGAATGATTTTAGGGTCGTAATGCTTTGTTTTGGTGGCCTCCACAGCTTTTCTTGCTCATCCTCCTGTGCACCATCCAGCTCCCATATTTAACTGATCTCCACACTTGCTACTAGGTGGTAGCTAATTCACATGGCACATTTCATCCCACTATTACTCTGCAAATAGTAATAGTGTGACCCCTTTTCTTTTCCAATGGTCATAATCAGTCTGACAGAGAGAGGTACCCCCAATCCTTGTGGTTTTTAGTATAACAACGGCCACCAGTGGGCTCTAGATGCACAAACGTTATCAGTTTATTATTTTACTTAGGACCCCTACACACAGCCCATTCTAAAATGGCCAAACTCTAAAACTCAGTAGTTAAATCTAACCTCATTCACTGTGTGTGTAAACATGAGAACCTGTGGAGTCCCAGCTGTTGCCCCACCAGCACTCTGAGGAGCAGAAAATCAGCTTCCTGTTTCCGATACGGATTCGGAGAAGAGGTTCCTGAGCCTGCCACTGGGGGTTTCCTGTCGATCGCCATCCAGAACTTTTAATAAACTTTTGAATCTGATCTGAATTTTCGGGTCCTCAAGTTACCTGTTACACATTGCTAGAATTGAAGTTATCAGGTGGGAACATCCTGTTGTAGGAAGTCTTACAGCATATGGTACTGATAGAATGTATATAACTGAATGAAGAATTAATGTACTGTGACACTCTGGTTAAAAACTGAAATGAAACAGGTGTGGATTTTCAAACAGGACAGCAGTCCCAAACACTCAGCCAAAGAAACTGCTGATTTATTTCAGAGAAAGTAAGTAAAACTGCCAGAACACACTAGTCAATCACCTGACATGTATCCAATCGTACTTTTATGGACAGAACCGAAGATCAGAGTGCATAGAAACAACCCTCAGATCCATCAAGGTTTAAAAATAGTTTGTGTTGAAGAATAGGTCAAAACCACACCTGAGCAATGCCTGTAACATGTTATTGTGTGTTATGTGTATTCATGATACCACTGTATTGTTGTTTTTTTTCAGCTATAATCCCTCTGTAGGAATGCTTTTATTTGGCTAACCTGAAGGAAAAGCATCCTGCTATTTCTTGTCACTTTATTATTTTACCGAACATTACCGAACAATGCTTTCCCAAAAAGAATTTCATACATTTCTGTAACTGTGTTAAATTCTCATTCCCTGGGTTATTCCAGTGTTTCCCCTATAACTTTATTTATTGACTAATATCCTTTAGTTCCCTTGTATGTGTGGGTTACACTAACATCTGGTAGGAATTTCATATCAACAGAAATATTAGAAATACATATCTTGAGAAAAAATTTATTTTAGCTGCTGTTTCATACAGGTAGGCAACTGAAAATTTTTTAATGATGAATTAAATCACTAAAAGAAGGTTGGAAAAAATGCTTTAAAAAACTATTAAATATAATTAACTACTATTTAATTCAGCTTAGTTTTCTTCTAAAGCACAAATTCACAACAAATGTCATCTTAAGCCGCTATACAAGACGAGAATATCCAATCCATATCCAGTTATGTAGAATACAGCAATATTGAGTTTCACACCACTTTTATTAAACATTTGTTCAATTTTTTCAATCCCATCATACATTCAGATTTAGATGGAAAGAAAACAAAGAGAGAAAAGCTACTGATGGCAGCAATTACTTTAGATCATTCTTAAATGGAGAGTAGTAGGAGAATGTAGTTAGTCAGTGAATGTGATCACTATGTCCTCCAGCACATATAGTGTAAATAGTTATAAACATAAAAAAAAAACATTAAATGAGAAAGTCTGTCTAAAACTTTTGACCGGTAGTGTATATCATACTTTCTAATAATTTTACAAAGTGGAACCATGTGAATTTGATTAATATCAAACATCAAACCCTGTTCAATTCAATTCAGTTTTATTTATATAGCACCAATTCACAACACATGTTATCTCAAGGCACTTTACAAAGTCAATTCAATCGAATCATACAGATTTCAAGTCAGGTACATACATTCCAATTAATCCTAGCTATCAAACAGTGCAGTCAGATTCAGTTTATTATTCAAATTGGTTAAAAGTTTTTCTATCTACGGAAACTCAGCAGATTGGAACAAGTCAGTGACCCGCAGCAGTCACTTCTCCTGGATGAGCATATAGTGACAGTGGACAGTCGCTGGCATTGACTAGGCAACAATCTCTCATACTGAGGATGCATGTAGCGACAGTGGAGAGGAAAACTCCCTTTTAACAGGAAGAAACCTCCAGCAGAACCAGAACCAGGCCAAGTGTGAACGGCCATCTGCCACGACCGACTGGGGGTTAGAGAGAACAGAGCAGAGACACAAAAAAAACACAGAAGCACTGATCCAGGAGTACTTTCTATACGAAAGAAAAGTGAAACATTAATGGTTATAGCTCCTTTACTGACTTCATCTAGAAGAGAAAGACAGCTAAGCAAATGAACTCTGAGCCAATTTTCAAGTCTAGAGTATGAAAGCAGATACAGTTAGTCACAGTAGAAGCTCAGCCAGTAGGTATGTCTAGGAGAGACAGAGTTAAACACTGAAAGACAGGCAGGGAAAGGCAGGGAAGTGTTTCATCTGTAGAAGGTGAGCATTAAGTTGTTGGCAGCAGCAGCTTGGTCGATGTCCCCTTCCAGGCAGGTGCCACAACAAAACAGAGAGTCAGGCCAGGTGAAGCTTCTAAAAGAGAAAAAACAAAGAGAGAACGTAAAGTTAAAAGCTGAAATAACAGCAAATAACGCAAAATTGGAGAGTAGTATGAGAATGTAGCAGAGAAAGTGAAAGTGGTCATTATGTACTCCAGCAGTCTAAGCCTTTAGCAGCATAACTACAGAGATAACCTAAGCCACTCTAACTATAAGCTTTATCAAAAAGGAAAGTTTTAAGCCTAGCCTTAAAAGTAGACAGGGTGTCTGCCTCACGGACTAAAACTGGGAGCTGGTTCCACAGGAGAGGAGCCTGATAACTAAAGGATCTGCCTCCCATTCTACTTCTAGAGACTCTAGGAACCACCAGTAAACATGCATACAGTTCTGGGAACGAAGTGGCCCTGTTAGGAACATATGGAACCATGCAGATCTCTGATGTATGAATGGAGCTAAAAATCATTTAAGGGCTTTATATGTGAGGAGGAGAATTTTAAATTCTATTCTGGATTTAACAGGAAGCCAATGAAGAGAAGCTAAAGTAGGAGGAAAATATGATCTCTCTTTTTAATTTTCATCACAGAACACTGCTGGCCTTGCAGCATTTTGAATCAGCTGAAGGCTTTTAACTGCATATTTGTGGACATCCCTGGATATACAAAGAATTACAATAGTCCAGCCTATGCCTTTCAAGAAACATGCATGGGACTAGTTTTTCAGCGTCCACTCCTGGATAGGATAATTTTCTAATTTTCTGGCAATGTTCGGAGATGAAAGGAAGGGAAATCCTCGAAACCTGTTTAATATGGGGATTAAATGACATGTCCTGGTCAAAAATAACACCCAAGTAATTTTTGTTTTACTTTATTACCAGAGGTCAATTTAATGCCATCCAGGTTAAGTGATTGACTAAGCAGTTTCTTTTTCAAAGACTCCGGTCCAAAGATGACAACTTCTGTCTTGTCTGAATTTAGAAGCAGAAAATGCAAAGTCATCCAAGTGTTTATGTCTTCAGGACATGCTTGTAGTCTATCTAACTGGTTGAGCTCATCAGGATTTATGGATAAATAAAACTAAGTATCATCAGCATAACAGTGAAAATGTATCCCATGCTGCCTGAAAATTTTACTGGGCCCGGTAGAGAGACACAAGTCCATTATGGGAAAATCATTAGTTCATATGCATGTAGTATTTATCCATTTACTAAGGTTTGATAAATAGTATCTTAAATGAGGGCAGTAATCAAAGAGGAAACATCCTTAAATTGAAGGTTTAGATAAAGCTAATATTTTTATAATAATAGCTTAACTATCAGTTAACAATAATGTAAATAAAAATTGCATGGAGATGAAAAAAAAGGAAGAACATGTTTCGGTTTGGTTACAGCTAAAATAGCTTGTATGTGTTATTTAATGTTGCTGTTTATACAGTTCCTACCTGCCTCAGTGTGTCAGAGACACTGACTGTGCAGAGATTTCTGTTTCTAAAGCTTTCAGCAGCTGGAATTTGAGTTTTCTTTTGACAGAACTAAAATATAGTTTGCCCAAATTGTCTTTTTATTAGTGTAATGTAGAAATAAGAGACAACACTCTGTTCTTTTATATGCTTCTCAGTATTTATGGCAGCATTCTTTGAGGAAGATTAGTAATTCAGGGCATGTTATTTCTAAGTTACACCACTAGATGTCATTAAAGGCACAATAAAGAACTGATGGTACCATTTTGTAATCAGACTGGCATATTCTTTAGGGTTAAATGAAAATATTCTTGACACACTTTGGTAAAAATGCATAAAGGTGAAATACAGGAAGTCTTAACCTTGTGAAAACATTTTGTTAAGAGTAGCCAGATTTAGGTCAGGCACTTCGTTATCACTTTGTCTTGTGACACTGTGCTCCATCCTCCAGTAAAATCCACAGATCATTGCCATTTGTTCCTGCATTGTTGAAAGAAGTGGATCTCAAAGATGTTTTAAGCCCACTTTTTTTTATGACCATGTTTATGGGAAGAGTTTTGAGGAAGCCCACTGCCTTAGATGGGAAGCCACCCAACACCTGATTGGTATCTGAAGGCTTCACTGTTGGCATGAAACTGGATTCTTGGGTGGGTTGACCTTTTATTCTCCAAAAAAATCTATTTCCAGGAATCCCAAACAATCAACCAGGAGAACTAATTCAACTATGCACCAGTCTTATGCTCTCCCTCCTTGTACTTCCTGCATAATTCCAGTATGTGATATTTCTCCTTGGCAGGAATGCCTGCCCTTCTTATTTCAAGGCTATTGTCCAAAAATCTGAGCCTCACAGTATGGCGCGGTATTAATGCCAAAATTAAGACTATTGCGCACCCAGCGGTAGCTACTTCCTTGTTGCAGGAGGCTATATCCATTCCGACACCAGCTACTGATCTGATTGATGATAGGCCGGCACTGGGTGCACAACAGTCTTAATTTTGGCACTTATACCACACCATATCACAGTAATTCATCAGAGATTGAATATTGAACATATTCTACAGCTCAATGGCTTGATATATTGTATAATTCACTTTGGTTCGTCACATTTTAAATTAGCTCATTACAGTTCTGGTGAGTTCAAATCAGTTAGTGTATACGGCTATATAGTATGTGATTCATATATATGTTAAAGGAAATCTCAAGCTTATAGAAATACCTCCTATGTTTTAGTATAGCTCAAGGTTACAGCAATGACAAGCACTGCACCCACATGCACTGGGAGAACATGGAAACTACATGCAGAAAGACTTCCACTGGTTTAAGGCCATTGTGCATTAAATAAAAATGTATGCTTTGTCAGCTGAGAATATATAGGAACATCTAGTTTTTCCTTGTGAGTTGTGAAAGACATACATTTTGTCAGTAGCTTCAGCAGCCTCTGCATTTAACTCGAGTTTGTTGCCTAAAGAGAAGGAGGGCGGGTCTCATGGATTGCAATTAATCTTGATTGTAAGTTTGTAAGGTGTAAATGCAGAAGTTTGACACTGGGCTGCACAAAAGTACCCCAGTGATGCAGAACAGAAATAGAAGTTGCTGCTCAGCACTGATATCACACAATATGGAGATGTGAGAAGAAAGGTTATGACTTGCGCTTCCATCGACATATAATGTATGGGCCATGATAAGACCTGAAACACAGCACACCATTTCCTCAGCAGTTTTGCACCTCGTTTGACAAAGCCTTGCTGAGAAAGCAGAAGTCTGTCTGTGTGGGTGGGTGTGAGTGTGTATTTCTTGTGTGCGCAGGTTTCAGTAAGAGGCTGATTTGTCCAGCCTTTAATATTTCTTGGTTATTACCCTGAGCGGGGCTTTTATCCTCCTAAATGTGCTGTAAGTAGGGATCTAACTTGTGTCTCATCACTTTTAAAACTTGGATTTGTGAGCTAATATTAACTAATGCAGATGAGACAGAAGAACTTATTACTTCATTTGAATACAGGCAAAACAAAGCCCCAAATGAATGAAACTCAATTTTATGCTGAAAGGCAATTGCAATGAAAATCACTTTGATTAATTAGTGATGTCCCACTGAGCGGCCAATTATATAAAGATTAACAGCTTGTGGTATGTTCAGGTCCTGGGCATTTAATTTATCAGGTGTCCTACTTAATTAAAACACTAGGTGGCACTGAAGCTCCATGCCTAAACTACAGTTTCACATATTCAACCCAAGTCAAGCAACAAGGCTGATTTTTCGCATTAGGAAAATAATGTGCTCATCTATTATTTTAACTACTTAGAAAGAAACAGCCTGATCTGATCCGTTTCGAAAGGTGCATATTTAGAGCTGTAGCAAGCGAGAGCAGAACTTGCCAGTCTCATCATGATCCCAAAGGTTAAAATGTGCTTCTTTCATCATCCATCTGTGTATCTTCTATACCTATTTTATTTAATCCAGGGTTACAGGGGGCTGGTGCCTATCTCCAGCAGTCAGTAGGAGAGCCAGGATACCCCTAGTCATGCACCAGGTCATCATGACAACACAGAGACACAAAGGGCAAACAACCATGCCTGCTAAGACTTATATGTAAGGGTGTTTTAAGCTTAACATGTTGGTGTTTTGGGTGCTGGGTGGAAGCTGGGAAAAACCCATGTTTTTGCACAAGGAGAACATGCAAAGTCCACACAGAAATCCCGATCAGGACCTTGTTGTTTAAGGAATAAGGAATAATTTTGAATATTTAACTGTCTGTACAGTTCAGTAATCAAGGCAAGAACCAACAAAAAAGCTATGAAATGTAAACAAGCATGTGTTGTGGTCAGAGGTGGGTAGTAACTCAGTTACATTTACTTGAGTAAATAAAACAAAATGTACTTCTAAGAGTACGTTTACTGCACTATACTTTTTATTTTTATTTGAGTTTTATTATTTTGAAGCAACACTACTCTGGATTAAACTTTCTGGCCACTCTACCCTCTCTAGTTACTTCACTCAATGAAGAGCAGACATATTTTAGCCAAAAAATGCACCAAACACGTTTACAGATTATGTTAAAGTCAGACTTCTTGTTTGGACACAAGCTTCATTGTTCCAAATCTGCTGAGCCTGTTGTGCCTTTTAGAGGTCAAGTGAAGATCCAGTAAACAGCAGATACAGTCGTTCCAAAAACTTTGTCTATAAAAAATATTTACAAACAAATGATTTGGAAATATGTTTATTCTACCTGAATTTGTTATTTTGTGATGATAGTTATGTTTTACTCATTTTTCATTAAATTCTCTTACATGAGAATAAAAACCTCTGGTTGTGGTCTGTGGGTCTTTATTTCCTGTACTCTTGTTTTTGTGTCTGTTTTGGGGTATATTTGGTTCTCTGTCATCTGTCAGATTTTCCATTAGTCCTCTGCTCTCTGATCTTGTCTGAGATGCCATGTCATCACCTGATCTAGTCCTCAAGAACTCACCTGCAGCCACTTCAGAAATCACCCTATGCACAATATATTAATTCTCCCTAATTTTAAGTTTCTCAGTTCTTTGACAGCTCCTTGTTGCTCTCTTCACATTTGCACAGAATTGATTTATTTCTTCTTACAGTAATGCTTGGTGGTAGATGTCTCTTGGATCACTTCATGTTTTTGGATGAAGAGTGTAGTATTCAGTGTTTTACTGCATCAGGAAGGGGTGTGTTCATTTTTTGTCATATTATTGACCAAATTACCACTTTAGTATTAAATTTCAATGCACTGAGTGCCCCTGGGTGGTCAAATAAAAATGAACTTGCCTAAGGTTTGCAGTAGTGGCACATACTGCATCTGCATAATAAACAGCGTCTCACAAATTGTGATGCTCATGTGGCAGCACGAGGCAGCGTGGCTTAGCTGGAGATCAAATTGTGTATGCTACAGAGACAGATGCGTAGGAAGGCAATGCTGGGGCATTATTTACTTAAAGCTGCATTTGCATGTTTTTTCTACGCCTGTGACATAAAAAGCGGATATGCAATGTAGTGAAAGTTGTATAATGCTGCAGCTGTGGTTAAATCAGGATGTTGAAGACTTAATTTGTGGAAACGCAGATGTTCATCATGATCACATGAAGAATTTGCTTCCAAAAGATCGGCACATTTAGGAAAAAAACCTCTAAGCTAAACATGAAAGACAAGTGACAGTGACAGTGATCCTGAAGGACAATTAAAGTATTCTAGGATGTATTAGGTATGAATGTTGTCTAAACAGCTGTTCATTGAGTGAATAAAGCAGCTCCACACTGAATTTAAGACTGCAATGAAGCATTAGACACAAAGCAAAATGTAAGATTTTATTTTGTACATGTTGCCCTTTAACATAAAACCCAAAGATAAAATGTGATCAGGGTTAAAATTCTGCAATTTTGTCTTTATCAGAGTGTATTAACCAAAGTTTTCATTTATTAGTTAAGGTCTTAACTGAGAATTATATAAAGAAATAAGAAACAATGAGATTTGCGTGGAATCATAGAGGCAACAGAAAGTTTTGAGGAATTAGCATCTCTCACATTTATGCCAGTGATATGACCCAGATTCTGCTGTGAAGAAGGGGCGACATGTACAGCTCTCTGTGGGATGTGTTTCTGTGAGCTTGACAAGTGCAGCTAAGCACCAATAAGAAGCTGCTCTGTGAAGGTGAATGTAAAACAAAGCATATATCAGGCTTCATATATCAGACTTCTGTATTTCTTACCATATAAAATTGATGTATTTCATGGGACCACAACTGCCTCATACCAGCGACCTCAAGGATGAATATTATAATTTTTCTTCTAGCACAGGATGAATTCCTTACCACAGAGGACTTGATGAGCTAATTACCTCTATTAGAAAGATTGGATTAGAACCAGCTCTTACCAATAAACTCCCAAGGATTATTAATGTCATTTGATTTGTTTTTGGTTAGGACTAATGGGAATGTATGTACCTGACTTTTGTGAAGTGCCTTGAGACAACATGTGTTGTGAATTGGCGCTATATAAATAAAACTGAATTGAATTGAATTGAATTGAATTTTTCTCTGTATCATTATAATGTTTTTCCTCGTGTACAGCGCTTTGAGTGCCTTGGTGCTGAAAAGCGCTATATAAATAAACTTGACTTGACTTGACTTGACTTCATATCATTGGAACTACATCTGCCTCTCTCATGTATGTCAGGAATGTTAATGCAAGTAATTAACAAAATCTTGAAATAAATCCCTTAAATTAACAGCTTTTAAAAAGGATAACTGAGCTTATTTTAAGTTAAAAGGACAAATAAATGACTTGTTACTTTTTACTTGTTCTTTTTTATAAGAATTCCCCTTTATCAGAGCGCAGCCAGTTTCTTCATATGTTTTCATTAGGGTTAGGTATCTGATGTATAGCTGATCTGATGCATAAAATACACATGAGTGGCAAACACTGGTTCAGTGTGACTTGATTCAACTCTCAGCCACAAGTCAGAGTGATTTAGACTGTTTTGATCCATCTGAAAAAGATAATAAGGGTGAAGCAAAAGCATGACGATAGCTGACTGACAATTTATTTACTTATAGAGCAAATTTAGTTTTATTAAGGAGACACTGGAACTTTTACATCGTTGACCCTGTTTGTAAAATCATAAATATCATGAAAGCTGTGCTCAGTTGTATTAGCCACACTTAGATATCACTTAAATAGGACCTGTCTGACAACATGAAGTAGGCTAAAGGATAAAAAAATCAACATGACATGACACAATCTAAGGAAATTCAAAAACCGAGGAGAACCAGAGTCATTGAAATTCATTTGCTCAAAAAGGATTACAAAACCATTTTTATGGTTTGAAGACTCCAGTAAACCATAGTGAGAGCCATTATTCCCAAATGGAGAAAACATGGAACAGTTTTGAACCTTACCATGAGATGCTGACCTTCCAAAGTTACTTCTTTAATGCATTCATGTTACATCCAGGAGGTAACTCAAGAATTTCGAACAACATTGAAACCTCTGCAAGCCTCACCTGCCTCAGTTTAGGTCAGAGTTCATGATTCAACACTAAGAAAGTGACTGGGAAAATGGCTTGGGTTGGAGACTTCCAAGGCTAAAACTACTGCTGGCCAAAAAGAACACAAAAGCATGTTGCTCACTTGCCAAAAGGCATCTCGATGATCCCCAAGACTTGTGAAAATGTTCTTTGGACTAATGTGACGAAGATGGGGAGTTTTGGTGGTGTGGGTCCTGTTAGGTCTGGTGTGAAACTAGCACAGCATTTCAAAGAAAGATTATGGCGGTAGTATGGTGGTCTGTGGCTGTTTCACTGCTGATTTCTGCTCTTTTAGAGAATCTTGGAGAATGTCTGGATCTTCCTGAAGCACACTTGGATTATGCAGGAGGACGATGATCCAAAGGGCAACTGGTAATCCAGTAAAGGTTTAAGTGTAGCCTACTCAAATTCTGCTCTTAAATCTGATTGAGATGTGGGGAGATGACCTTTCATGGTCACACAACCTTAGCTTGGAGGGTTTTTTCAAATTCTGCAAAGAAGAGTGGAACAAACTGTCAGGTTCAATCAACCTAAAATACTTATAACATCACAAAAAGAAGAGAAAGACAAGAGAATTTAGCTTCTTACTCGCTGCGAGGAGAACGGACAGAGATGTGCTTCAGTTACAAATCTCCTACCGCTCTGAAAACCATCTCTCCGAATCCTCTTTTTATTTAGGGTGGTCCCTAGTTACAATGATCGTTGCTGCTCTGAAGGGTGGGGGAACTCATACAGCAGCAACGTGAGATGGGTCATGCACACCATTATCCTGTACAAACATTGTCTACATAATCTTAAGATATGTGCGTTCCTTGTTCAGAACGATCAGCTGTTGTATTTGTGATGTGTTCAACTGTGACTGCATCATCTCGATTCCACCTTTCCTCCTTGCCTGCAAACAACTAATCACATGTTTGCTTACACATATAACATGAAAGGTTATAAAGGTCAAATAGCAGAGGAAATGTAAGATAAATCTATATACAATTATTCCAACACAAACATCCTCCACTACTATGTACAAAAACTATTTTGCCATTTATCACAAACGCTTAATGGCAGTTGTTGCCAAGGTGGCTTCAACCAAGTTTAGAGGCCAATTCCTTTTTAACATAGGGCTGGATTGGTTTGGATAGATTTTCCACGTAATAAAATAAATTAGAATTTTAAAACCGGCTCAGTTATGGTTGAGGTGCAAACACACCCTCCATTTCTGCTACCTGTGTGACCCCCTCTCTTTTCCAATGGTTATGGTCAATCTGACAGAGAGAGGTATCCCAATCGTTGTGGTTTTTAGTGTAACAATGGCCATCAGTGGGCTCTAGATGGACAAACTGTCTACTTTTAAGGCTAGGCTTAAAACTTTCCTTTTTGATAAAGCTTATAGTTAGAGTGGCTTAGGTTATCCTGAGCTATCTCTGTAGTTATGCTGCTATAGGCTTAGGCTGCTGGAGGACATAATGACCACTTTCACCCTCTTCGCTACTTTCTCACACTACTCTTCAATTTTGTATTATTTGCTGTTATTTCAGCTTTTAACTTTGTTCTCTCTCTTTTCTCTTCCTAGAAGCTACACCTGGCCTGACTCTGTGTCTACCTGTAACACCTTTCTGGAGAGGGGAATCCTCCAAGCTTCTGCTGGCAACAACTTAATGCTCACCCTCTACCGATGATCCACTTAGCCCTGTCTTTCAGCGTTTAACCCTTTCTCTCTCCTAGACATGGCTACTGACTGAGCTTTTACTGTGACTAACTCTATGTGCTCTCTTCAGACTCTAAACTTGAAAAGTGGCTCAGAGTTTATATGTTCTTTCTTTCTAGGTGAAACAACTAAAGGAGCTACATCCATTAACATTTACCATTTCCTTCCCATAGAAAGTACTCCTGGATCAGTGCATCTTTGTTCTCTTTGTGACTCTGCTCTGTTCTCTCTAACCCCCAGTCGGTCGTGGCAGATGGCCGCTCACACTGAGCCTGGTTCTGCTGGAGGTTTCTTCCTGTTAAAAGGGAGTTTTTCCTCTCCACTGTCGCTACATGCATGCTCAGTATGAGGGATTGCTGCAAAGTCAAAGCCAGTAACTGTCCACTGTCTCTACATGCTCATCCGGGAGGAGTGAATGCTGCAAGTCACTGACTGGATGCAATCTGCTGGGTTTCCTTAGATAGAAAAACTTCTTATCCAATTTGAATAAATAACAGAATCTGACTGCACTGTTCAATGGTTAGGATTAATTGGAATGTATGTACCTGACTTTTGTGAAGTGCCTTGAGACGACATGTGTTGTGAATTGGCGCTATATAAATAAACTGAATTGAATTAAAACATCTCCTTGTATTTACTAAGGTTTACTTTGTCTAGTAATATAATTTGTTTGATGATCTGAAACATTTGGGTGTGACTAAAAGCCAAAACATCTGTAAGGTTGTAAATGCTTGTTCACAACACTGCATGATCCATAAGCACTGAGATTTAAGGTGGCGTTAAAGGTGCATCCAGCGTTGACCTCAACTTTATCTGCATGAATGCTTGTGCGTCAAAAAACTGGGTTGAACTAGCAAAGTAACAATCTATGAAGTGTTTGTTCTGATGAGGAAGAGCTCAATAAATTAATGAGGTACCATGGACATACCAGTAATGCAGCAGCTGCACTTAACAAGCTGTAGACGACAAATAGCTTACTTAAAATTTTAATGGACATGCTTACGAAAACAGCGCTAGAGAGAAGAGGCTGTGTAAAATGAATGCCCTACAGCTGCTTGTTGAAAGAAGCTTCCCTCCCCAGAACCTCTGACAGCACCTGACCAAGAGAAGCTTAGCAGCACAAAATTAAGCTCTAAAGAGTAGTGCACTAGTATCCTTGCTACCAATCTTGATTTTTAATGTGCAGCTTTTTGCCATGCCCCTCTTTAAGGCCATGTTGCATGTGGTGATATTTTGTCCCTGCTATTAGCTGAGAGCACCTCCCACAGCTCCAGCCTGTCCGCAGAAGCATTAGTCATTTGCCAGCTACCTTAAATCGCAGCCAAATTAACCTAATGCTTCACACATGCTCACAGTCCCTGGTGCTATTGCTCATTCCAAAGCAGCACCTCAGTGATTAAGGCAAGCATCCAGTGATTACTAGTAGCATTACATTCAGGGTCATTTTTAGCAATAATTTGCTGTGTTTGGTAAAGGGAGGTCTCTGGTGTTTGTGTGGATGAATTCAGTGAGGAAAAAAAAGAGTGTAACATCCACTTTCTGGATCTCTGGAGGTCCAAAATTGGATAAATGTCTACCTGATATGAAAACAACTCTAAAACTTCCTGCCCTCAGGCTTTTCTGAACAGAGAAAAGGGCTGTCGCAGGGCTGAACAATCAATGCCTCCTCCACCACGCAGACCTCAGCACTATTGATTACCTCTCACCGTGAAGAGGTGGTGCTGGACCAAAGGTGCTGCCTAAAGGTGCTGGAAGAAAAGTTCAAAATGAGGAAGGGTTGTTAAGGGAGAAGGAGAGGCCAGGACAGAGGAAAACAGGGAACAGCATTGGAGGTGGTCTGTTGCCTTGTCTACTGACTGCCTGGAGCATTGTGGTGACCCTGATCTCCTAAAGGACTCCAACATTCACTCAGCTGCTCCACTGTCTGGGCCTCGCTCTAACCTTTAAGTGCAGCCATTGAAAAGGATTTGAAGTGAAAAGGATTCAGAGATGATATACCTGATGGATAGGAGTTTGTTTCTAAAATCAATCTGTGTCATCAACTCAGCCAAAACAGCCTGTTAAAGTGTTTCTTTGATAATGAGCTTTCGATCATAGACAGAGGTAATTAACACAGCCAGATGGTATATTTAATACAGCTGGACTGTAATTCTGCAATATTTCAACTGAATTTATGGTTTAGAAAGGCCAGTACTGTTTTAAATTAGAACTTAAGTGGAGCAAGAAACAACAGTAAAGACCATATTTTTGGTGTCAAAAAAAAACTATTGGAACCTGGTCGATGCAAATGTTTCATATACAGACAATCATTGTGTTTATTTTGCCTTAGAAGTTGGCACTCGCTTCTCAGTATTATGTTGCACACAACTTAATGTGTTGTAAGCTCTGGTATTTCCTAACTGTTGTGATCAGTAGCCAGGCAGAACACTGTTAACAATAAAAGTAAATGAAATTGTATTTTTCTACATTTTATGCATTCAAACTGTAATCAAACAAAGGTTGTGTAATACTGTGTGGGTGACTGATTTAAAGCCAGAGTACCTGGAGAGAACCCACAAATGCACAGGAAGAACTTGCAAGCTCAGTTCAAATCAATTCAGTTTGTTTATTTAGCGCCAATTTACAGAACATGTCATCTCAAGACACTGCAAAAAAAAGTCATTTCAATCAAATCATACAGATTCCAAATAACGACCACAAAGTTTTACACAAAGATTTAAGCCTAGCCTTAAAAGTAGACAGGGTGTCTGCCTCATGGACAAAAACTGGAGCTGGTTGCATGCAGAAAGACCCCAGGCCCTTCATGCTGCAAGCCAATAGTGCTACCAACTGTGCCACTGTGCAGCCCCATTCATTATCAGATAGGCTATTTTGTGAAAATTTATCCAAGTTTAATCTAAACAAAACGTCAACCTACAGATTTCTTCTTAGCACACTGAACATGAATGAGGGTGTATTTCATCAAGAATGTCAGAGAAATATCTGTTATCAAAGCTTGCTAATTTGATATCATCACTGTGCTCTAACAGCCTCCACAGTCACCAGATCTCAATCCAATAGAGCGCCTTAGGGATGTAGCAGGACATAACTTACATCATGGGCGTGCAGCCAACAAATCTGCAGTAACTGTGAGATGCTATCGTTTTAATCTGAACCAAAACCTCTGAAGAATGTTTCCAACACCTTGTTGAACGGAGTTGAATGATGATTTAGACAGTTCTGAAGGCAGATGGAGGTTCAACTTGGTTCTAGCATGGTGTACCTAATAACTGGCTGATCAGGGTAATTTAAAACACTGCACATTGGTAATCCTTTATGGTCAGTAGTAGTTAATTTAAAATTCATGTTACCTGAAGAAAAATTGCCCTTTTCAAGACACAAAATATCTCATGATTCACATTAGCTATATATTTAATCTCTTTATTTATCTGTGGGAGATGACCTAAATTACAAGATATGTTTATACTCCAGGAACTGATAAGGGCCTTGTAAAAACAACAAGGTCAAGATAGTAAGAGTCAGTGGTGATAAGAATTTAAATAATTTTACCATTTGTTTCTTGGTAAAGTAAGCTGAACTTGGGTTTGAAATATCTTAAAAAAATAGTAAATTGATGTTGGTAAAAAGTGTAGTGGAGTGGAGTGTTTTTCTGAGGACCTGGTGTGACTCCACAGCATCGCTAGGGAGGGAGCCACTCTCAGCCTCTGATAGAGTTTTATAATCACCCCTCGGTTTTCCGCTTGACATCTCCACGGAGTCGCTCTAAAAGTGTTGGAGAGAAGCCACAAGAGAGATGAACTTGCATGTTGCTGTTTTCCATCTTTTTTTCTTCTTGTTCCTTCATGGCCTCATTTCATCCTGTCTTCCCCTCGGTTAAGATGGACACGCTTCCATCCATGCTGCTCTGCCTCTACACTCCAGTGTATTGCTGGTGTTTGCAGTACTTAACCCATCACCTCTCTGCCCTTCGCATCTCTTGATTTATCTTTGATTCATTCTGTTCCACCACTCCGCCTGCTTCATTTCACCCGAGGCCTCAGCAACACAAGGCTGTGAGGGCTGGTGAGGGCAAAACCAGCTCAAATCAGTGTGTGGACTGTATTAGTTTTGAAGATGCATTTAAAGGTGTGGTGTGGATTCCTTTGTGCTGGGGAAAAGCGGGGGCGACTTGCTGTCAGCAAGTGTCAAGGGAGGAGAGTAATAGCCTGTGCATGTAGGCATGGGGTTATGCTGAGAGGGGTGAAAGCAATCATCAAGGCTGTGTTTCTGTTTAACACTTAGATTCCCCCTGAGAATAACATCTTGAGTTTGGCCTTCACAAGTAGCTGCTGATTATTCTACAAGTGCACGCTATGCCTGCTGCAAATGTGCACCATGAGACACTTAAAGATTAAACCCTATTGTAATGAAATACAGGTGTGGTGCAGGCTGTGTTACAGCCATGTAGAAGAAAATAATAGGTGTATTTCTTTTTCTTGATGAAGATCTATTTTGGGTATAAAATGAATAATGTATTGCAGAATAAAACTGACTATGATCTGATATACTCCTGAGAAGAAAATAAGTATTTTGTGCTGCTGGGTCATAACCAGGTTTTAAGTAGAGCTTGAAAAAGAAGTAAGAGAAAAAGTTTTCAAATGATTAAAAACTGTGTTTAAACTCAAACAGGTTGATTAAAAGCTGATCGGCGTATTACAAATTTAAGACCATTAGCCTTGAAATGTGTGCCTTGAAAATCTGTGCATAGATCTGGTCTTCATACATGCTTATGATCCCCTGATGGAAAAGGCAAAAAGGCTTTCTGTCTGGGAATTGTGGTGATATTGCTGAGATGTATAAGCAGGGCATCTCACAACAATCCACTGCTGCCTAGTTTGGAATTAACATCCTGTCAAATGTCAAGCGGTAGAGCTCCAGAAATTGCCCCTGCACTAAGATGAAGTCTCCAGCAGATTCTTCTTAAAAACACCAACAGATCTTTGACTCAGATTAAGGCCCTTGCCCACTCTGAATGCAGCCCAATAACTATAAGATGGCATCTGTGAGAGAGAACAAAATAAGTCTTAAAATAAGTCTTTGGATTCTGAAGTTCAGTCCACAGCCTGGTTACAATCCAGCAGCATAACATGTGAAGGCTGATTGTAAATATTTTGTCTTATGATTTGATCTGACTTTTCAGGAGAGCTTCAAAGATCTATTCTTTTAAATGTTTTATTACAAAAATACAGAAAAGTCAGCAAATTTTCAAAAATGCTACCAAAGTCCACATCATGTTAAGTCATTAATTTGTTTGTTCTTTCTTGCTTTGTTTTGTGTCCCCCTTCCATGGGGCGTGATGCTTCTTTAAAAGTTTGCCCTGCCACGACTCAGGCCTAACCTCACTGTATTCAGAAAATATGACGAAATCTAGAAATCTACACCAGCAGCGCTCAGTTAGGAAAGAGGACAAAAAAGGGACGAATATTTTTAAATATAGTTATAACTTTTTGCAACTAGCAGATTAAAAGTAACATTTGAGGTATTCCATATTTGGCATAAAAATACTGTTAATCAGTAGTATCTTCGATCAAGGACACTTCCCTTAGGACACTCCTTTGCCAACAATCATTATCTATGTGAAAAACGGTGTTGTGAAAAAGCCAATTAACATTAATTTAACACCTAAGATGACTAATATAGTAATAAGATTCCAGAAGTCAAGGGCAGAAAACAATGTTGGATGAGCTTGACCTACTGCTTGACAGCGCCGACTCTCCCATCATGAAAAGCTGCAGGTCCTTCTAGCTTATGTTGCTGGAAGCTACGTGAGGATTTGGTCCTCGTTTCAACTATGTTTTGTATCTAGTCTTATGTTTAGTCTTATCTAGTTCAGCTGTCATTGAAACGGCAACTGCCTTGCATGCTGTTTTCTTGTGCTTCGCGTAGGTCGTCGTCATAGTTACGCCAGAGGACGCCGCCGGTCCAGCGACTGGTCTTTTCATCTGCTGCTCACACTGGCGGTAATAGATGAAAGAGCTCTGGGATTAGTGAACAAAAAAATTCTGCACACAGATAAATAAATGAGTAAATAAATGAATAAATTCACAACTTCTCCTTATAATATAAGAATATATTAACAAAAACAATTCAACTTCAAGTTATTTATATTATATATTTCAGTTAAACTCTTTACTAGGCTAGAACAATTCAACTAGAATTACCAAGCAAAATGAAGGAATAAGGAAAACTAACAAACTAATAAAAAATAAAGGAACCTATAGAATAATAAAGGAACCTATAAAGTGAACCAATGAAAATTGTTGAAAACCATAACCAATAAAATGATGCAATATTACCATTCGGTATAATCTATGTTTGAGAACCAATGTTTATCTTGGGGCATTTGGAAATGAGAAATTTGTCTTAAACCAATTAAGAATAATAATTGGTATGTCTTCAAACAACCAGTTACAATGCAAAATCAGAAGAGTGGATACAATATTATTTTAATACAATAATTTTTTAAAGAATGATTTGCTCAATTAGAAATCACGCTAAATATTTGACCTGCCTAGCTCTAGCATTGGCCGTTAGCAGTTTTAGATAACAAATGAAAGCTTATAGTTTGTTCACCACTTCTTTAAAGTCAAACATGGACCTTTATCTACCATTAATATACATATTAATGTGCGTATGAGTGCTGGTGCTGCATTACGGCCGATCTGTACTAAAAACCACCCATTAAATAAAACAAAACAAAAAATCATACAATAAAGAATATTTAGATTGTTTCGTCCTAAATTAATTTCCTCTGCCCAAGCACCACCTCTTATGTGAACCGTTCTGAAGCAGGAGGTTCAAAGGGCACTGGTTCTTTGGCCGAGGCAGCCCGGTCTGGATGCGTGGCGGCACAAACAAATGTTGCAGCTTCTCTCAGTAGTAGCTATGTGGGTAGCTTATGCTGGGTCGGCACGCAACAGCTGCGGTTCTGATACCTTGTTCTATTTGAGACAATGTCTCTTCAGGGCCTCTGGCACAGGTTGCTTTTCTGCAGAAGCTCAGAAAGTAAGGTTGAAGACAGATTGTCTTCGTTTCCCCTTTTTGCATGAACGTTGGATTTTTCGGAAAGCAGATTAAAGTTGACTTTGGTTGTTTTCAATCGACGGATTCACTAAAATCAAATGATATTCAACTCTGGATCCAAGTTTGAAGAAGTAGTCCAGCTTACCAGCAAGTCAGACATTCACACGCGTTGCCCCTCTGGGAGAGTTAGATGCTGCTGTTTTTTAAAAAACAGTGCTGGGCTTTGAGAATCTAACGCCAAATCTTCATTTTCAGCAATTTGCATTACTACACAATACCGGTCAAAGGTTTTAGATGCGTTTTCTCACTTAATGGATCTTTTTATTTTTATGACAATTTACATTATAGATTCTCACTAAAGGCAATAAACCTGTGAATGAACACACGAATTATATCGTAAACCAAAAAAGGTGAAGTTACTCTAAACATTTTTATATTTTAGAGTCTTCAAAATAGCCGTTGCTCTGATTACTGCTTTGCTCTCTTGGCATTCTCTCCAAGAGCTTCATGAGGTGGTCACCTGAAATGGTTTTCCAAAGAGTCTTGAAAGAACTTCCCAGAAGTTCATTGAGAGACTGTACTTTTGTTTGTTGCCGATTTGACCCACATGCAGAAAACACTCAGAAAGATGAAGTAGTTTAAAACATTTATTTGTCACAGGATTGGGGAAGGTGTGGTCCGGGACAGGAACCTCTCTGAGTTTGTAGTTGGAGATGCTTTGCCGTGAGGAATAATGTTCTGGGTCAGGTAAGCTTGATAAGCCTGGTTTACGTAGATTTCGCTGATCCTCCCTTTGGGATCTGAACTTAGATCTGGTGCTTCTTTCCAGACGGAGTCCAGAGATGCCACTCGCTGGAGGGTGGACAGGATTCGCTCAGTGGAAGCTGAGGGTAAGGAGTCCGGTTGCTGCCAGCTGAACTTGACTGGGGATCCAAACTAGAAATCTTGGTGTGGAAGGCGAAGTCGGGTAAGTCCACCAAAGGAGCTTGAGCTTGGTCCAGAACTGAACCTGGAAATAAGTGAGGACAAGATCTTATTAAGTCTTGGTTAAGCAAAAACATGGAAAGTCAATAACTTGGCCCGTGGAATGTTATCACAGAGGCAAAACACTCAGGCGTCGAAGTGCTGGCAGCATGCTCCTTTTAAACCTCCCAGCTGATCATGGAGATGAGAAACACCTGTCCCTAAACCTGTAGAGCTCAAGCGGCACCTAGGGGTGAAGCACCGTTAATAGCAGGCAAAAAATAAAGTCAGCAGCTCCCAGAACCCGACAGAGACAGCCAAAGGTTAATATTTCAGTCATCACAGCAAAGGGCGGCTACTTTAAGGAATCTAAAATATAAAACTTATTTAAAGTTCTTTACAATTTTTCTTTTGCTACATAATTCCATATGTGCTCATTCACTGTTTTGATGCCTTCAGTGAGAATCTACGTACAATTTAAATAGACATAGACATAAACATAAAGAAAACCATTAAATGAGAAAGTGTCTAAAACTTTTGACTGGTAGTGTACATACAGATGGCCAGCTTTGCCTATAATTAGATGCATAATAACTCATTTAGATGAGGGGGGGTCAGGTGCAACTCTTATTTTATGAGGGTCTTCCGACTGCACTGTTTGATAGTTAGGATTACTAGGAACTGGCTCTATATAAATAAAACTGAATTGAACTGAAGTCTTGTTAATTGGAGGGAAGGAAGAAAGAAAGGAAGAAAGAAAGGAAGAAAGAAAGGAAGAAAGAAAGAAAGAAAGAAAGAAAGAAAGAAAGAAAGAAAGAAAAAAAGAAAGAAAGAAAGAAAGAAAGAAAGAAAGACTAACATCACCTTTTCATTACCATAAAAGGTCAGAGACATGTGGTTACATTAGAAAATAGTCTGAGGCACATAGACACAGTTGCAAGATGCTAAAATCTTTTGTCAACTCTGTTGATGTGTTTTTTTGCCCTCCTGTGTTTCTTAAAATCACCTATTTGCATTCCTCATTGTGTTGTTTTCTCCCTGATGTCTCCCAGCAGAGCACTTTGTGATACGGAGCCAAATGCGGAGCGCCAAATAAAACAACACCTTATGAATTAAATATGTAAAAGAACAAATATTCTTCTGTTATTAGATTTACTGTCATTTTCTTTATGCAAACTGCACTGAGGGGCATAGCAATGTTGCTAGGGTTCAGGCCTATTAAAATTGATTGCAGTTACATGACGTTTATTAAAATTTTGCCGGTTGGCTTGGCAGCTGTGAGTGTTAACTTGGTTATTTTTAGCCACCTGTAATGCCTTACAGATTATAGCATGTTGCGGTGACGACGACAGTGCCTCGTAATAAGGACTTAATGAAATATCAGCCTTCAGACTTATTCCTGTTTAAAATACAAGAACTCTCGCTTTTACTCTCTTCTGTCTGTTTATGTGTACGTGGTTTCACTCTGCCTCTTCATTCTTGGCCCCCTGCCCCTCCTCAGAGTTTCCATAAGAGGTTGTTTATCAAAGCAGCCGGCTGGAAAAAAAGAGATGGATTATGCTGAACATGCACGCAAAGTTTCAGTCCCATGAGTTCATTATTCTTCTGAATCTCACTAATGGACCAAAGCGACTCCTCTAAACAGCTTTAGTAATAATGCAGATGGATGTTTGCATGCTAACACACCAAGTCTGTTACCTGTTTTCAAAAATTCCCTGTTTTATTTTACTGATTGGAAAGATTTCTAAATTTTCATGTTCATAATAATATGCTAACCATAAACACAGTTTTAAATCCAAAGTTTTAAATCAGCTCTTATTTTGGGGATTTCGGAACCCGAAGTGTATCAATGGCTACACTCACACTGCAGATCAACATGCTCAATTTCGATTTTTTGCTGAAATCCAATTTTTTTGCGTGCTTGTTAAAACTACTACCTGCATGTGCAGAAGGAGAATGTAGACGTCACACAGCAGCACTTTGTTAACGAAAGTAACAATGGATGTGTTATTATTAACACAAAGATGCCATTGAGCAATGGGAGCCGACAAGATTATGACAACATCAAAACAAGATGAAGAAAAGTAAGAAAAAAAGAGAGCACAACAATGGCCTTAGTGGAGCAGTGACTGCTGTTTCTGTAGAGAAGTCTGTGTGGATTCGTAGTCGGGCCAGGGAAATGATGGAGAAGTCGGATGAAATGCGACATGACCATTCTGACCGCAGATACGTATCCAATTTAGTACCACATATGAAAGTGGCACAATTGGGAATATTTGGAGGTGAATAAATCAGAGTGCCAAGAAAAGTCAGATTTGGCACACATTTACCTGCAGTGTGAATGTAGCCATACTTTCAACCATCTAACTGTTGATTTGAGCTGAACATAAAGAATATGGAGTTAGTTGTTCTCCATTACTAGATCCACTTTGAGCAATGCACCAGTAGTGGCAGAGATACAATCCCACAGCATAATACTACCATAACCATTTTTAACAGCTGGTACAGTGTTATTAGATTTGAAAGTATCACCGTCTTTCCACCAATTATGTTTCTTGTCTCCAAAATGTGTCATTCAACCATAACACCTTTCTACAGAAGGAATTTGGCTTGTCCATTTAGGAAATTTAATTTGTACTTGAAGGTGTCAATTTTGGAGCGGGTGCTTGTCAGGGTTTGTGGTAGTGGTGTCGGACCAGGATGCAGGGAGATACTCAGAAGCCACATGATAGGTTGTGATATGATTTATTTGAAGACTTGAAGTGCAGGTTTTCTCAGGCCAGAAGTTCAGGTCCAAAACAAAGACGCACAAGACTTACAAATCAACGAGGCTGAACAGGAACTACACAGACAGGAACTCAGGAACATAGCAGGTTTCTGGCTGAAGCATGACAGGTGGGAAGAAAGAAAGACGTGGCGACGGGGAACAAGGAAAACCGGTAAGCTTATATACAGGGAGGTGAATGATGAAACAATGAGAATGAGAGAGGCAGGTAATCAGATGATTGCTTGCAGGTGGGAAGACCAGGTGTAGGGAACTGAGGGAATAGGTTTCCATGGCTACGGGAGCTGGGAAATGCAGGGACAAGAGGGGAAAATAAACTAGAGACAACTCTAAGGGAAACAAACATTAAACTAACTGGGAGGAGCAGGGATAAGAAAACCTAAACATAAGTTAACATAAATAGTAACTTCTAGAAAGAACTAAATCTAAGGACATGGAAAGAACTAAGTAAACGAACAGAAATACTGAATAACAGAATATGACTGACTGCCAGACAGGAACTGAAACATGAGTGACCAACCAGAGAACTATACTACAATAATTAACCTGGGAGAAAATAACACCATAATGAGGGAAAAAGAACTAATAAAACTAAGGAGCACAGAACTACTCGGAAACCAAATACAAGAACCTAGCCAGAGAATAAACACAAATGAACAAAACTACTAAACAGGAAGCACATGAGAACGACCTAACTAGAAAAGTAAACAAACACAAAACCCAAAATGGCAGATCCTGACAGTGCTACTTTCTTGGTTGGGTGACATCGATGTTCCATTATTTTTCAGTCCATTGTAGACTTGAGCCTTGGTGGTTCCTGGTTTGTTACAAAACATCCTAAATAATTTTGAAACTTTGGGACATTTGGGTGTGCCAACAGGACAATGATCCCGAACGCATATTCGACACTGTTTTTGCAATAAATAAGCAGGTTAACATCAGGTTCTGGATAGGTCCCAACCTCAGATCAATTGAAAATGGTTTGACTATGCTTAAAAGCATTTTTTCATCACTATGTGCCTCTCTTCAGTGATTTCTGTACCTTTGACTCCAGAATAAAATGTTGACACATTCTGAACAGTTAGTGAACTGGTTTTGACAAAAAAACAAAAATATGAGGCAGATCCAGAAATAGCTGAACGATCATCCAAGGTCACTGAGAGTAGGCAGTGTGGCGAGGGGAATACAGCCCACCGGTAAACACTGCATCATAATGGCTCCCTGTGGTCAAAAAGTGAGGAAAACATTCTACAGCCTGAATTACTGGGAATACTGCCAGGATTTATATTAAGATATATAGGGAGAAATAAAGAAAATGTTTATATCGTTATCAGGACACATGAGGGGTACAATGGGGCATGTATGGCCCACAACAAAGGGAAAATAACCGTCTGCTTGCTAAGCTGCTGAAACACACGGGTGGATTGCTCAGGAAACAAAGACTGGAAGGTTGTGAGTCTTATTATAGGTATTGTGTGGGATGAGATGGCCATTGTGTCTTTGCTGAACAAAGAAATTCGCTTTAGTTTTGATGGACATAATGTTTTATTGATCTTTTACATTTGACTACACAATCTTATGTAAAGAAACAGCATGAGGTCTCCTGGAGAGCTGTCAAAGTGATTAAATTTACAGCACCCTCCTAAACTGGACTCTTCATGAGTGCCAATCTAATAGGGGTGGGCTGAGAATGCTTATTGCTCTTAGTAGTTCATTAGCTGAATAATAACACTGAGTGAAGTGATTGTAAAAACATTTACTAGATAGCATAGCTGTTGGCCAGGACAGCTTAGAGTGCAGAATAATCTCAACACTGCTTGCTCCTGTTATTGGGGCTCCTTCATTCCTAATGTTGTTCAGAAGATAACAGACCAGATTTTTTACAATTATGCTAACAATATTTAGCTGAACATAGATTTGTAGCACATTTCTAACCTAAAACCGGAATTGGCAACAAAGGGAATGGATGCTGCTTTGGAGTCAGGATATGTGACACTGCTGGTAATGGGTGTACTTAAATCATCTTTTAACATTTCCACAATACTCTGCAGCACAACGCTTTGGCATATTTCTAAAAAGCACAGACAAGTAGGCAAATAAAAATCACAGCTTTGTTGAATGCTAATGAAAAAAGTCACCAAAATTTACAAGCCCACCTTTAAATATTCGTCTATGGCAACCCATTTTAATGGACTCTGCCATTTATGATAAGACGAGGGGTCAAACATCCAGCCAGAGTGATGCCAGAAACTTGCTGATGACTACAAAAAGTTTGTGCTCTCCATGCAACTTGCTAAGAGACATTTGATCTAATATTAATAGGGTGTACGTATATATTTGAGGCTATATGTATAATTTAAAAAATTTTATTTTTAAACCCACTTATAGAAAACCCACTTTGAATTAAATCATGAGCACCAAATTCAAATGCATTTTTAAAACCCTTAATGATTATGACATTCACTCCAAAGATCAATAATTATTAACCTCTGATTTCTAACTGTAGGTATAAAGGTTACATATCGTGCCAGTAAATAGGCGTGTTTAAAATGAAACTCCAGGTAGAAACACCAAATGCATTAGTGTTTTCTGATAAATTAGTTTTTTTTTGCTGCCTCCTCATCTCTTTGTCCGCTCACAGCTTCCGCTCTCTCCATTCCTGATTAAACAATGGGTTCAAGGAGGCGATTTGATGTCCCTCGTTAAAAACCCCTCATTAGGATCCCACACTTCATTTTCTTAATGAACTGATCAAGTTAAATGGAATGGAAAAGGACGGGGAGGTTAAGCACATCCAAAGTAGAGAGTCACAACTGGGGCTGTCATGTGTGCTGGAGGGGCTCAGTCAGCACAAAAAAGTGAAAAAGTCTGCTTCAAAGAGAACATTTAAAAGGAGCTTTATTACTGCTGTTTAAAAGATGACTTAATATCATATTAGCTTCTAATAAATATAGCCTCATTAAATGCCCTGTCACAAGCATTTAGGCCAAACCATCAGTCTTAATTAAGGGCTAGCTTAAGCTTTGAGACTTGTTGGGTGAAGCCTGGGGTGTATACTGCCAATCTGCATCTTTGTGTGACAGATACTTTAGCAAACTGTGCAGGTAGCTTTGTTTCCCACCCAGATAGCTGGCTTAGATCCTCAAGGCATGCAGCTCAGTGAGCTCTTAAGTCAGAGAAACACAGGTCAGGTGGCTAAGTATGTTTAGAAGATGATGCCTCAGTCTTTAATTTATGTTCAGCTTATGCATAGGCCAACCTTTTCAGTCTAACAACCTCAGCCAGTGAAACCTATTATCAATTTCCTATACAACAATTCAAACACAGCATCATTTTTGTCAAAAGGCTTTTTAAGACCAGCAGAACCAAAGACACTAAGGAAATTCTATCTTCCTTCAAACCATGATCACTTCCTCTGACCCCTTTGCATATCTCTAGTTAAAAAGTGCTCTGTTTTAACAGTACAGAACATCCATATACCATTATCTCCTGGTCGGTCATGCCAAGTAGCCACTCACATTGAGCCTGGTTCTGTTAGAGCTTACCTTCTGTTTTCCAGTGTTGCCACATCCTTGCTCAGGATGAGAGATAGGTCTGATGCACTTGATCTGTGTTCTTTCGATTAATACCTTTTAATCTAAGAAGAAACTTCCAACGGAAGTCTTATTTTTGCATCATCGTCTTACTTACCTCATTCAACAATACCAGCTTGTTGTCTGTAGAGTCACACAAATGGATTGCTGAGCCACCCTTATTTGGTAGCCACAACTTTACCTCCTTTGGTCTGGTCATGCCTTCACCTGGTGTGTTTTATGTGTTATGCAGATGAAACTAATTATTCATTTCAGTATGGCCAGAAGAACCAGACTGAGAACATCTATTTCTCTCACAAGGCACACACACACACACACACACACACACACACACCCACACACACACACACACACACACACACACAAATTTGGAGCAGTTAACAGCAGTAACCTGCATGTTTTTTGGACTGTGGCAGGAAGCCAGTGTATCCAGATAGACTCTATGCATGCACAGGGAAAACATGCAGACTCCTCACAGGAAGGCCCTGGCAGGAATTCAAACCCAGGATCTTCTGGCTGTGAGGAAACAGTACTAACAACTGCTACACCAAGCAGCCCAGTCTGCCAGGTCTGATTTCTAAATAGTGAAGTTGCCAATGAAGGACTAAGAAAATATTACACACTAAATATTTTTGGTTTTCTTGCCTGTTAGAAAGCCTAAGAGTTATAATATAGCATAATAATTTAGAATTGAGTAATTGGACCCAAGGAAATATGTTATGAACTGTTTTAAAGCAAGAATCCTCTTACTTCCAGTGCTTCATATAATTTATGATGAGAATGTTTTCTGCAGTAAAGATCTGATTGACTAACACATCCCTTCCCAGCATAACTTTGAAATTAGAGTGAATAATTCTGCCTTAAAGAGTTTTAGTAAGTGATGTTATGCTTTCTTTGCAAGATGAACTATGAGTCATTTCCATTTGAATGTCTGCTAAGGTTTCTTTTTTTGCTTTACAGAATATCATTGGTTCCCCTAACCAAAGTGTGAAGCCTGATGACACACTGTTGTCTTGTTAGACACAAAATGATTCAAAATGAGTGAGACACCAGCTGAGAGTTGAACTTTTCCGCCTACGTAATTACAACACTTAAGGAAAAGTGGCACCGAGAAACAACATCAGAGAATCAGGGAGTCCTCAGTCCAACTACTGTGGACCGAGATATTTGTTTTGGATGCTAAAATACTGAGCAGCAGAATGATTTTGTCTTGGGTGGATCACAAACAGTGGGACTGAAGGTAACTGCATCATTCAAACCTCAGTGTCATCTTTGTGTAAAAAACATCACAGATTACAGGTAAGAAGTGTGTAGGAGCAAAGAAGCATGTGAAATAGGAGGGTTTTGAAGGAACAGCAGCTTTCCGATTAGTTGACTCTCGATACTCCTTGGACCCTGTGATATCTGTAGCCCACGCAGCCTACCTCTTTTAACTCCCCCATTAAGCTCCTTTTACAGAAAACTCTTACCTTCTAGATGCAGTGTTTCCTCACCCACATTTTGCACGTTTCCGAGGTTACTCTGACCATGAGGTAAATTGTTCCTCTTTTATCTGGAGGACTGCTTTTATTTTGTGCTCTGCAAATTCCACACAGTCAGGGCGGCACTACCCACAGAATCGAAGCACCTCTCTTCTTTAAACTCTAAGCTTTAGGGATTGGCAACAACACTTTTCTTCTTTGACTCCCCGTTCTTCCAGCCCTCTCTCCTCCTCCTACGCATTGCTGTTTTCATCTCACGGGATGGAGGGGTCCTGGCACCATTTTAGAAGGTTTCCATCATGTGCTTGGCCTGTTTGATAGAGCTTTTAGGAAGGGAGTTTAGTCACATCCATCGGCCCACTCGCTTGTGTTTCTCTTTGTCTCTCTTGCACGATGGACTGTGCCTTGGGGTGTGATCACCCTACAGATTTCTTTCTCTGCATTTTTATGTTGAGAAAAATGAACACATCCCAGCCTCCAGTTTTTCCATTATGCATGGCACAAAAGTATTTGCCCCCAATCAGACAAACATAACACGAGTATATACAAAAATATACTCTGCAGCTTGAATTATTTTTCTTGAATAAATAACAGAATCTGACTGCACTGTTCAATGATTAAGATTAATTGGAATGTATGTATCTGACTTTTGTGAAGTGCCTTGAGACGACATGTGTTGTGAATTGGCATTATATAAATAAACTGAATTGAATTTGAATTGAACAAGAAGTTTTCAATTTATACAATTTATTAAGGGGATACAATCGTTCTAAAGCAGCCTGGCCCAATGTGAAAAGTAATTTCAATGTAAACCTATTAACTGATTGGACGACCCTTGGAAGTAACTACTGCTATCAAGTGTCAAGTGGCAATGTGTCTTTGATGTTGCTGTGGATCCACTCTTGTTTGAGAATTGTTTAAATTCAACCACACTAGATGGATTTCAGAAAAATTTATTGTTTAAGGTCTTGCCACAGCATCTCAATTGCATTTAAGCCTGGACTTTGACTAGGCCTCTCCAAAACGTTCATTTTGTTTCCTTGTTTCCCTTATTTCCCAATAACACAGATACACTGGTGCCCTTTACAACCATATTAAAGCCAAACATACACACATATAGTATCTGTGCTCACCCATACAATGTTTAATATTTAATTAATCAATAATTAATTAATAATTAATATTTACATCATATAATTAAACTATTGTCTCTGCCTCCTATCTAAATGTAAGAGACAAGTCCTTTTGGTTACTCCCTCATGTAGGGGTCACCACAGCAACTCATCACGACTTGAACACACTTTTGGCAACACATTTTTGCCAGATGTACTTCCTGACGCAACTGTGATTTGATCCCGGGTCTCCAGATCAAAGAGGTGGACTTACTCTGCTACACCACTAGGGTTTAAGGTGTTGTTCGTTCTTTGAACATTTTTAGAAAGTGTCTCCCCCGAGGACTATAACCACTCTCTGTCAGTAAAATTTCTGGATGTTTCTTGGCAGCAGATTATAAATGATCTTATACATAACTTGCACAGTTTGACACCAGATCCTACCTGATTTCTGATTCTTAGTGCTCGTAGTCTAAATATGGTTGGGTACATGTAATCCCACACATCCACAAAATAAATTATATACGGTGTAATCAATTGACAGCACATTATGTGAAGTAATTTCCAATCTACAATGTGCCTAGCTTTACTTAAAATTGATCGTACTCCTTATAATTTCAATTAAATATTTCTTATATGAGGCTTCCAGCAGATTTTGTCATCAGCAGTCACTTCAAGTAATTGGTCCAAGGGGGCGCTAGTGAGCAATGGAGAAGTAGGCAGCGTTTCCCTAGAGCTCCTGCAGATTTAGAAATATTTCTGGCACTAACTTGATATTTGGACAGTTAGTACAAGATGGCGCCGACGATGGCAGCCTCGGAGCTTCGCTCTCTCCTTGTTTTTGTATTTTGTGTGTTTGTATGTTTTTCGAGCCACAGTACTGTGGTCTCGGGCCACAATTCGGTGGTCTCATTCAGTAGAGAGGAACTTCTCAACATCAGAGAGTCCTCTCTTGGGATTTTTTCACCATCTTTCATCCATCCGAGGTTCACTGAGGTTCTGGCAAGCGGAGCGGCGGCGCTCTACGGGATACTGCGCCGGAGGCGTCGGAGGGGAAAGCGTGCTGGCGCCCTGGTAAAGCTCCGCAAAAGAGGACTTCGTACACCACTGCCTTCAATACATCTGGCAAATGTCCGCTCTCTAAGCAACAAGATGGACGAGCTACTTCTTCTCACCGGTAAAAACTCGGACCTCCGCAGATCAGCGGTTCTCTGCTTCACCGGGACATGGCTGAGTGACAACATCCCGGACCGCACACTGCTGATACCGGACTTCCAGCTGTTCAGAGCGGATCGCAGCGCAGAGCTATCAGGGAAGAAGCGAGGAGGCGGAATCTGCTTTTATATAAACGAAGCTTGGTGCAGAGACGTAAAAGTGCTGGGGAAAACATGTAGTCCGGATCTGGAGTCATTTTCCATAATCTGTAAACCGTTTTACTCACCGAGAGAGTTTTCCTCGTTCATAATAATCGGCTCATATTTTCCTCCGCATGGCTGCACTTCTGCCGTGGAAAAACATTTTGCTGAGCTGATTACAGACGTGGAGAAAAAACACCCCGACTCTTTCATCATAATACTGGGAGATTTTAACAGCGCAGATCTCTCTAATGAGCTCCCAAAATACAGACAGCATATTAAGTGTCCCACCAGAGACAAAAACACACTGGACCACTGTTACACAGCTTTTAAGGACTCATACCATGCTGTTACCAGGGCTGCTCTGGGACTTTCGGATCATTGCCTTATCCACCTCATCCCAACTTACAGACAGAAACTAAGAGCTTCCAAACCCGTGGTTCACACTGTTAAAAAGTGGACTGAGGAATCGAAGCAGATGCTACAGGCCTGCTTTGAATGCACAGACTGGACTGTTTTTGAAACCTCAGCCACTGATTTAAATGAACTAACTGATGTGGTGACATCATACATCAGTTTCTGTGAGAACATGTGTGTGCAGACCAAGACCTTCTGCACCTTTGGGAACAACAAGCCATGGTTTACTCCACACCTCAGGAATCTGCGCAGGGACAAGGAAGAAGCTCACAGCAGTGGGGATTGGGCGCGGTACAGGCAGGCCAGGAACAGACTAACAAAGGAGATCAAAGCAGCCAAGAGAAGCTACAGTGAGAAGCTGAAAAACAGCCTTTATACTGGTGACACTTCGGCTGTATGGACTGGTCTGAGAAACCTGACTGCCTACAGAAGCCCCACCACCCTTCCTGAACAAAGTCCTCGCCTGGCCAACCGTCTGAATGGCTTCTACTGCAGACATGACAAGAAGCCATTCACACCTCAAACCAACTCCTCCACATCCCATTCAGGAAAAAGTTCGACCAGCAAAGCAACCAACCCCCTACCTTCAGATCCTCTGCCTGCACTAAAGATCTCTGAGGATGATGTAAACAGGCTCTTTCAGCGCATGAAAACAAAGAAAGCTGGAGGACCTGATAACGTCTCCCCATCATGCCTGAAAGCCTGTGCAAATCAACTCGCTCCAATCTTCACACGGATCTTCAACAAGTCACTGGAGAAGTGTGAGGTCCCCTCCTGCTTCAAACGATCCACCATCATCCCAGTGCCCAAGAAACCCACCATCCTAGGATTAAATGACTACAGGCCTGTAGCCCTGACGTCTGTGGTCATGAAATCCTTTGAGCGGCTGGTGTTGAAGCACCTGAAAGACATCACAGGCCCTCTACTGGACGCCCTGCAGTTTGCTTACCGAGCAAACAGGTCGGCAGATGATGCTATTAACTTGGGTCTACACTTCATCCTGCAACACCTCGACCACCCAGGGACCTACGCCAGGATCCTGTTTGTAGACTTCAGCTCGGCCTTCAACACCATCATACCAGACATCCTCCACCAGAAGCTCACCCAGCTCAACGTCCCAGCCTCCACCTGTCAGTGGATCAACAGCTTCCTGACAGAACGACAGCAGCAGGTGAGACTGGGGAGCATCTTCTCCCGAACCACATCAATAAGTACTGGTGCCCCCCAGGGGTGTGTTCTATCCCCACTCCTCTTCTCCCTGTACACAAATGACTGCACCTCAGCGGACTCGTCCGTGAAACTCCTGAAGTTTGCAGACGACACCACTGTCATTGGACTGATCCAGGACGGTGATGAGTCTGCATACAGACAGGAGGTGGATCGGCTGGTACACTGGTGTAGTCAGAACTGCTTGGAATTAAACCCACTCAAGACTGTGGAAACGGTGGTGGACTTTCGGAAAACACCACCTCCATACACCCCCCTCACCATCCTCAACAACACCGTGTCGGCTGTGGATCACTTCAGGTTCTTAGGAACCACCATCTCTGAGGACCTGAGATGGTCTTCACACATAGACACTGTTCGGAAGAAGGCCCAGCAGAGACTGTACTTCCTGAGGCAACTCAAGAAGTTCAACCTTCCACAGGAGCTGCTGGTCATCTTCTACACTGCCATCATTCAGTCTGTCCTGTCTTCATCCATCTCCGTGTGGTTCGGTTCATCCACAAAACAGGACAGGTCCAGACTGCAACGAACAATCAGGACTGCAGAGAGAATCATCAGGGCTGACCTTCCCTCCATCCAAGACTTATACAGGTCTAGGGTCAGGAAAAGAGCTGCTAAAATCTCTGCAGACCCCACACACCCTGCACATAAACTGTTTAGAGTTCTGCCTTCAGGTCGACGCTACAGAGCGCTTTTCACAAAAACCAGCCGCCACAGAGACAGTTTCTTCCCCCAGGCTGTTTCTCTGTTGAACATTCAATAAAATACAAAACAACAGCAGACAGATGTTGCAAATGCACCTTTTTATTTATATAGGTGTATATTTGTACATTGTAAATATGTATATTCTGTAGTGCAAAAACAAAAACCAGAGAGCAAAGTGTACCGGAGTCAAATTCCTTGTTTGTATGTACAAACTTGGCAATAAAGCTGATTCTGATTCTGATTCTGATTCTATAATACGTTGGGAGAGAGGGCAGTTTAGACTTCATTTAACTGCACCAGGACATGATGAAAGCAAGTTTGAGGATGCACACCTCCAACAAGGACAAGAAAGCGAAAGATCCCGGCTCAGCCGCCCCGGACTCGCCTGAGGGTGGCCTTCCGATGACTAATGCTACCATCCTAGAGGCTATTACAAGGCTATTACAAGTCACCAAGTTCGAAATTTGTCAGACAATAGATACTCGCATCGAAGAGGTGTCCGCCACTATCAGAGGAGAACTCCTCACCCTCAAGACCAAGACTCAAAATGCAATCCACGTGCTGAGAATGTCCAACGACCAACATGGCGCATCCATTGCTGAACTAGAACGAGTGGCCACACAGTCAGCAGATGCCATAACAGCGATACAGTTGGAGATAAAACGTCTACGCACAGAAATGAATCAGCTAACAGAAAAATACATGGATCTTGAAGGACGGTCCAGACGACAAAATGTACGGATTGCAATGTTAAGAGAAGGGGCAGAGAAAGGCGTAGAATTGAACAGATTCGTCTCGCAGCTCCTGAAAGACGTACTGACTCTGGATGACTCACTGCTGGGGGACCGCGCTCATAAAGCTCTACGAAGGCACCCAGACGACACAGGACCTCCTCGGGCATTGGTGGTGAGACTCCATTATTACCGCGACGTAACAATGATCCTCCGGAAGGCCATGATTCAGAGAGACCTCACCTACCGCGGGCAGAAGATCCACATCTTTCTTCATCTTCATTTTGGTTACATAATTAACTGCCTTAAGTTTCGCTGACAATCTGAAGTGGTCTGATATTTATAAATATGTAGCTTTGGTAACCTGACACATGTTTTTCAGACCATTTCTTTTCAGTTGCTCAGATGTTAGTTTGGTGCTTGAATTTTATATTTTGCAGAGCCCTTTTCAACTTCTATTTAGGAGTTAATAGTAAGGGAAGTTGTTAGTTGAGTAGGTTAATGTGGCTTTGTTGTGTGAGGGTTACTCTTAATTTAAGTTCTCTGTTTAGATTTTTTTTATAACTTCCTTAGTGGGATCGCGCCTTACTTTGCAGGTTCGTCTTAGTATAGGCAAGACAGTAAGCATTTTGTTTGAAGGGGTGGGCTGGGACGTATATATGATGTATAATCATTTCTTTCACACTTATGAGGACCTCTATATTCTTTGTCATTCTATTCTGAGCTATGCAGGTTAATATAACACAAACAAAGAAGGGCGGACAGGTTACGTTGGTCACATGGAATGTTAAAGGTTTGAATAATCCTGTTAAGAGGGGTAAGATATTAGCACACCTACAGACATTGTCCAGTGATGTAATTTTCCTTCAGAAAACCCACTATAATAAGAATGAGCACATAAAACTGAGATGTAGGTGGACAGGGCAGACTTACCATTCTACTTGTGCGGTGAGAGCTAGAGGCGTGGCAATTTTATTCAAGAAAGGTACACCTTTTACCCATAAATCAACCATATTCGACAGGGAAGGCAGATATTTAATATTAGTTGGAGAATTGTACTCTGTTCCTATAACTCTGGTTAATAAATATGGCCCCAACATAGACTCTCCACTTTTTTACAAACATGTTTTGGCCCAAATACCTGACATTTCACAGACTAATCTAATCATTGGAGGGGACCTGAATCTTGTTTTAGATCCATACTTAGACCGCTCGTCAACACGTAGAGCACCGGCCTCTAATGCTAGTATTTTCCTTAAGGAATACCTAAATAATTCGAATTTGTTCGATAGCTGGAGGATTTTTAATCCACAGGGGAAAGCCTATTCATTTCACTCAAATGTTCATAATGTATACACACGAATTGATTATTTAATGATGGATGCAAAGTTAGTACCCTATACTAGTGAAGTAAAATATCACAATATAGCGATTTCAGACCATGCCCCCCTTTCTCTAGAGTTACACTTAGATAATTTGGACCAAACTGAAAGAACATGGAAATTAGACCCATAACTGTTGAAGGAGCCAGAATTCTGTAAGTTTATTAGAGAGCAGATTACCTTTTTCTTTGAAATGAATGACCTTCCTGGAACGTCTCCTTCAATACTGTGGGAAACTATGAAAGCCTATTTAAGGGGAGGCATTATATCTTTTCGAGTTGATGGATTTAGAGCAACAAATTAGGCGTTTGGACAAGGATAATGCTACACACCCTCTCTACAGAAACTCATAAAAAAATTCTTTCACTGAGGTACAAATATAAACAATTATTGTCAGATCACATTACTAGAGCTTTTATTTTTACGCAACAGAAATATTTTGAATTTGGGGAAAAACCTAATAAATTATTGGCTAGACAATTAAGGAAAATGGATAGTGACCGTACAATTAACAAATTTAAATGAGAAAATGGGGAAATCTTAACCTCACACAAAGACATTAATCATAGATTTAAACAGTTTTATGAATCATTGTACTCTTCCAAGGCTGTAAAAGATGATTTAATCATACAGAAGTTCTTAGATAGTTGTGATCTCCAAACTTTAACTCAGGAAGACAAGAGCTCTCTTAATGCAAATCTCTCATGCATAGATATTCAGGTTGCTATTAAATCACAAAAAAATGGAAAAACGGCTGGTCCTGATGGATATCCTGGGGAATTTTATAAAGAATTTAGTGATCTTTTATCACCTTATTGTTAAATATGTACACCCAAGCAAACTCAGATAATATCCTACCGCCCACTATGAGAGAAGCCACTATAATACTAATACCAAAAAAGGATAAGGATCCTGAGGAAGTAGGTAATTACAGGCAAATATCATTGTTAACCTATGATCAAAAGATACTAGCCAAAATTCTAGCAAATAGGTTGACTTTGTTAATGGATAAATTAATTCATCCTGATCAGACCGGTTTTATACCAAACAGACATTTTTTCTTTAATTTGCGACGTCTTTATAGTGTGGTCTACTCTCAGAGGGGGGAAACTTCTGATTTGGCTGTCCTTTCCCTCGATGCGGAAAAGGCCTTTGACCAAATAGAATGGCCCTACCTTTTTGCAACCCTGCGAAGATATGATCTTGGTGAAAACTTTGAAAAATGGTTAAAAATCCTTTATCATAAACCTTGTGCTAGAATTGTCACTAATAAGACACTATCTCCTGCATTTCAGTTACATAGGGGCACCAGACAGGGTTGCTCGCTGTCACCCTTAATTTTTGCCTTGGCCCTGGAACCCCTTGGACAATCAATTTGTGCCAACCCCCTTATACAGGGATACATTACTAAAGGGACTGTAAATAAAATTTCCTTATATGCGGATGATATCCTATTGTTTATAACCAACCTTCAGTGTACTATACCAACGCTCCTAGATACAATCTCTCAGTTTGGCAGGTTTTCGGGTTATAGGATCAACTGGTCTAAAAGTGTACTGATGCCAATTAAGCTCAAGGACTCTCGATCTTGGAAAGTATGCCATTTAAAATTGCTAATAATAAGTTCACCTACCTTGCAATAGCGATTACTAAGGATTTTAATTCACTTTATGAAGCTAATTTCACCCCCCTTGTGGTGAAGCTGCAAAATAACATTCAGTTTTGGAGATCTCTCCCCATTCCCCTGGTGGGAAGAATCAATGCAATAAAAATGTCTTTCCTCCCTCAGATCCTTTATCTGTTTCAAAATATTCCCATCTTTTTACCCAAGACATTTTTCAAGAAACTTGATTCTATAATCGTTCCATTTTTATCGGACTATAAAACACACCAAATTAGCAAAGCTCACCTTGGTAAGGCAAAATTGGAGGGCAGATTGGCCCTCCCAAATTTTTCATTTTACTATTATTCGTGTTTGCTTCGCATTATTACAATTTGGCTAGATTGCAATTTTACACAATCCAAGTGGATCACAATGGAAAAAGAAGACTGCAGCCCTCATGAAATTGGTGCTCTTATTCTGTCACCAACAAGTATAGATACCTTGGCATACAACAATAACCGCATCATCCACAGTACTATATGTATTTGGAAACAGATAAAATTCCAAACTGGTATTGAATCTATATCTACCTTATTACCAATAGTAAAGAATCCCTCATTTGTCCCTTCCGATTTAGATTCAGGTTACATACAATGGAAAGATTTAGGCATCAGGACTATTGGTGACCTGTTGGTGGGTGGTAATTTTGCCTCTTTCTCTCAACTGCAGGCCAAATTTGGTCTCCATAAACACAATCATTTTAGATTCTATTGTTTATAACCAACCTTCAGTGTACTATACATGCGCACCTTAGAGAATATAGTGCCTAATGAATGTGACGAACTCTTTAAGCTGGGTGGTGGTGAAGGTCATCTAATCTCCCAGATTTATAATCTGTTATCCAGATCCTTGCCGTCCATGCAGGGCCTTAGAACAGGCTGGGAGCAGGATTTGGGAACGAAGATAAGTGACGAACTCTGGAAGGCTGCGCTAGAGAATATTCACAAGTGTTCTGCCAACTCTAGACACTGTCTTATTCAATTTAAAATCATCACTCACAGGCTTCATTACTGTAAGGTGAAGTTACACAAAATTTTCCCTAACACATCCCCACTGTGTGACAAATGCCATATTGAAGATGCCATGCTTCTCCATTCTTACTATATGTGTACAAAATTAACCCCATTCTGGTCTGGCATATTCAAAACTCTATCAGATATGTTCCATACAGAGTTGAGGCTGGACCCACTTCTGATTGTACTGATTGTTTCTGTTCAGCTTTTTCCATTTAATAAATACCAACAACAATTTTTATCTTACGCCTTTATCATAGAAAAAAGCTAGTGTTGATGTTCTGGAAAAAAATCAGAGGTTCCATCGGTTAAATTGTGGTTGGAGGAACTGGTGAGGCTCTCTCATTTGGAAAGAATACGGTCCTCATTAGCAAACTTCAAGCGATTCAATAGAACTTGGCACCCCCTTCGGCAATATATTGATAACGCTATTTGAGGAAAATTTGATTTGATTCTCGGTGTGATAAGATGTAAGTCCTAAGAAAGGGGAGGTGGGTGGGTTTCGAGAATGTCCCTGTTTATTTATGTCACTTTTGTTTTGTTTTGTTTTTGTATTGTCTTTATGTTTTATGTCCACATCAAAAGGGGACAAATTTGTATTGTGGATGTCTCAATTTACATGCCTGATTCCTCAATAAAAATTGTTGACAACAAGTAATTGTTCCTGACTCTTTCTAATTCAACATTGTTTATCATTATTTTCATATCGGTCTCAGTTCTATTTGACTAAATACGATATATTTAGTTTTACGTAACTTTACCGATAATTTCTTTTTATCAAACCTTGTTTTATTTTTTACATATTCTTGATTAACATCATCAAGACCAATTGTCTTGTTACCTCCACTTAACAGTTTTCTGTTATCTGTGAACAAAAACCTCAGTACATTTGTGGCTTTACAGACATTATTTAAGTAAAGAACAAAGAGTTCAGTACTGTCCCTAGGACACCACAAGTAATGTCCAAACACTGTTCTCCCATGTTCACAAATTGCTGTTGTTCTAACAACCTTTGAGCAACTCCAAGAGCAAGCTAAATACTTTTTCTGCGTTCACTATAATTTGTGATTTACTCGATAAGTTCTATTAATGCTGCAGATGTTGATGTATTAGAGCCAAATGGTGGAAATTGTGTTTCATTGTTGGGGGCAATTTGTTTGGGGGGACGCCAAAGGTGAAATGCACTGCTGTAAAACAAACTGATGGAACCTCATTAGTACACAGTACAGTATACTGAATAACTGGTAATTAACCTGGTTGAAATGGCATGGCCAAATGTGTTTAAAAATTAACTTAATAGTAATATTATTACAATTCAACGCTCAAAAAAACCGCACGTCATCACGGGGTAATTATTACAATCTAAATCTGAATTGGCAGATATCTTTGCCACTTTTACCTTCCACTCAACTTTCCATTAAATAGCCATAGCACTCTGTGAAAAGACAGTTTCTTCAGCAGTGTGCTGTTTTGGTTCACTCTTTTTGTGAAGGTGATTGTGTGCTGGACACTCACTCTTCCATGTGATTATGTTGTCCATAACATGGATAGAACATTTGTGTATCAAAAATCCTTTTGATTGTTTTTTGTTAGCTTTCAGCCATAAAATGTACAGAAATAAACTGTTGAAATATGTTTATTACTCTGTATGTATTAAATCTATATAGGTTTCACTTTTTAAGCCAAATTACTAAAACTAACTTTTAATAATACTGTAATTTATTGATATGCAGATGTATGCGAAGGTTAAATCTAGGTTTTGGGAGGGAGAGTTAAACAGAAACTGTGTGTGGCTTTAGAGAGGAAAGCATATTTTTTGTTATTGTGGGAGTTCATTTTTAACCTTTTTTTACACTAAAAACAAGACATTTTCTTTTAGGCTGAACATAAGCAAAGAATTGGGCGCATTTGAATAAACCACTTTAAAAGACATTAAACAGAATGCATTTCTCTCTCTCTTGAAAATAATTTATTCTTTACTCTATATTCACTTTCTTCCTCTGCCATAATTTGTTACCTGCTCTTCCCAACTCCGCTTTCATTTGCCAGTATCTCTCTTTGCATGCCGGCTTGCTTTTAAGTCAGAGCACCTTCATCTGCCTCTCTCTGTGTTGTTGCTTTTATTGATGCTGGGCTCCTCTTCACTCCAGTAGCTGTCCTTGAACACACAGAGAGGTAGAGTTGGCTAAAGGTTGTAGGAAATGTTGGGGATACTTGAAGTGATGAGCCAGAACAGCAGGAAACTCACAGTATTTCTGGGAAAACTGCTTTTAAGTGTGTCTGACCTTTATCTAGCAATTTTACCCAATTTACATTCAGGCGGTTTTAAAATAAATATCAGATATATGCAAAATAATAATAACTGAAATCTGAAAAGTCAGGTTCATTCAGTTTATTCATATAGCACAAATGTCATCCCATGCGCTTTAAGGTGCGTTCAGACCAAACGCGATTAGGCGAATTTTTTGCCTCATTCGTGTGCTGTTGCTCGCCTGACATTCCTCCAGCAATTTGCGTGGCCAACGGGCGACAACGCTCCACTGGCTCCATGGCGTCATCAAATAGGAGGGGCTTTTATCTGCTGCTTGCCGGTTTCAACTCAACATGGAGCGAGTCACGGTGCTTTATTTATGGAAAGCCGAACAACACAGCTCTCGCTTCGCTCTATTCGCCTTAATCGCATCGTTCGCATTGCGTCCTTCGGCTCACTTTGCTCCTGAACGTGCCTTTACATAGGGTTAATATGAAAATCCCTCGCTCCTGTTGCGTCATTTGCGTTCAGTGTGACCGCACCTTTAGAAGACAAAAACAGGTTTAATTCACTTCCAGGTATATACAATTCAAGCCAATTAAAATTCATACAGTCTAATGCAGACTAGTCAGATTAAGATTTAAATGTAATTGATTTCAATAATTAAAAAATAGTCAGATTCTAATGATCATAAAATGCTAAAAAGTTAAACGTTGTCCATTGGACTTTGCCCGCATGAGGCAATAGGTGACCGGTAAACAGGCAGAAACCTTCAGCAGAACCCGGCTCTGGATAAACGTCTGCTCCAAACATCCTATTAAACAAGCTCTGATTACAAAGTCAGACATGGCAATAGCCATGGCTAAAGTGTCCATCCATCCATCCATCCATCCATCCATCCATCCATCCATCCATGCCTAAAACTTTCATAGTAAAATAGATAGTATTCTTTTTATGATGATAGCTTTATTGATTTGCTTATAATTTGAACATAAAAATTAAGTTCTCTTCTGTTCACAAATTTAGAGTTGGAGTTTTAAGAACCATTATCCATTCATCGTATATTCCTATTTATCATGTCAGGGTTGCAGGGAGGCCCAGTGGTCATTGCACGAGAGGAGGGGTACACCACAGACAGGTCACCAGTTCACCACAGAGCAACACAGATTCAGAACCCGGGACCTTCCTGCTGCAACACTACAGTTATACTTTAATAAATGAATCCTATAAATTTCTGTTAGTTTGATCTTAAGCCACTGAACATACACATACAATACCTTAAAGATGCCAGTAAAACTGTATTTTAGCATAAACAAACGTGCTACTTACTATGTTCAGGTAATACAAGCAAACATGACATATATTCAATCACAGAGTCAACAGACAACACAAGCAACAGTAAAAAATCAGTTTACTCAATCTTGCTAAAGTTTATCTAATTTAACATATTTTACTTGTACAAATTCTGCAGACAGAGCCAGCAAAGAAAGGTCATGATGCACTTCCTCATTGGCCTAATGAGATACAATTTCTTGGCACCAAGGACCAGTATTTGGCTCGACTCAGTGCGGCTGAACAGGTTTCAAATGCTGACGCCTGCTCTGGACACTGGGAGAAAGCATCAGCCGACTGAACTGGGAAACAGAGAGAGCTAAGTATATTCATCTCCCCCCTGCAGGCGCAGGGTCCATCAACATGTAGCCATTTGGCTTCGGAACAGGACCGTGGCATCTCCACAGATGCCCGTCTCAGCTGCTCATGGACTCAAGTGGTGTAGTAATCACGACAATGATATTCCTATGCATACAGAGGGAGCTCAGCATGAATAACTGTTAGTGCTGCTCCATATTTATTTAGACAGATGGTAAAGTCAGAGAAAAAGCACTTCCCCAAACAATCAACTATATAACAAAAAAGACCAGTCCATGCTGTAATTCAGCCAGAAACTCAGCAATGACATGCATGAGTGAAGAGGTGGTCAGTGCCATTGCATTAGCTGGCTTTCACTGTTCCACAGTTCATGGCTGTAATCTGAACCAGTGTGTTTTAAGGAATCTCACTAACAGATTCAGTAAACTCTCATCATCATAAGAGAAGACATTTTCACAGGAGCTCTTACAGTGGAAGGAGGAGGCATTTAATAACAGCAAGAGACCAGCTGAGTCAGAAGTCGGTAAATAGGATCAGCAGGGAGGACTAAATTCAGCTAATGACAGCATGCAGTTCTGAGTGTAAAAAAATTGCATGTTATGGGAGTTCAGACAACGTTGCACCTTAGATATACCATCCGAATACTGTTGATACGATAATTGTTTTCTCCAAATAAGAAATCTGCATCATTTTGTGATCAGTTCACTCATGGTACTCCAACTGCATCTCCTTCTGGTTTCTTTCAAAGGTCACTGTCCAAAACATTTAACATCATATGTTATTAAAACCGCCAAATATAATAAAGAGTATAATCTAATTTCAGTTAAAAAGAAAACATTCAACCTGACTTTTGAGGGTTTTAGATGTTCGTTATGGATTAAAGACAGAAACTTATTTAAAGTAACACCCAGTAAAACTGTACTGAACTAATTGTATGAGTAACTAAAGCATATTACCAGGAAAAGCACAGTTTATGGATAAAATATCTCAAAAAGCACTGCATCATGCTCCAAACCAAAGTAGTTCAAGAACAGTCGAAAAACAAAGACCTTGGGATATTTCAGACTGGAAAAGGTTGCAAAATAATTTCTAAGGCTTTATTACTCCAGAGAAAGACAGTGATAGACATTATCCACAAATGGAGAAAACATGGAACAGTGGTGAACCTTCCCAGGAAAGGACAGACTACCATAATTACTCCATGAGTACATTGAGGTCTTGTGGATATAGCAAAAGAACACAGAACAACAACTAAAGTTCTGTAGCCTCAGCTATCTCAGTTATTGTCAAAGTTCATGACCTTTACTGAGGTAATTAAGAAAGAGACTGGGCAAAAATGGCATCTATTGGAGAGTTCCGAGTCTAAAACTACTGCTGACCAAAAAGAACACAAAAGAGTAACTTACATTTTATAAAGATATTTATTATTGACAATTTTTTTTTTTTGAGTGGCCTTGTGTCTTGAGTTAAATCTGATTGTGAGCCTTGAGTGCCAGAGGAGTCTTGGCATGCTCACATCCACTGGCACATTAACAAGCCAGTCATTGGAAACCTACAATATGGCTGAATTTACACAGTTCAGAAAGGACTTATGCTAGCCTTTACGCTTAATGAATGAAATTATCATTTTAATGCAGCAATTTGTATTTATTTAGGTTATTATTGTCTGATAGTAAGATTTATTCTCCAAATCATGTAAGTGTGAAAAATGGCAAAAAAGAGAAAATCTTCTGAAAAATACTTTGTCACAAGACTACTTTCAATGCTCTACATATCTGTTGTAGGTCTAATGTCTGTAATTTAACGTCTGCCTCCCCCCAGTAAGCGTGCTCGGCTTATATAGCTGTATTATACACTGTGCAAATAATTTTGTTGTTTGGTGCCTGAGAAAGCTGCGCAGAGCCCAACTGAAACACGAGTCACTTCATGACATTCAAAGCAAAGCTGAAAGTTTCTGAAGAGAGACAGAAAACCTTTTTCACTCAAATAACTGACACTGCATTGCAATATCCTACGTGCTGAATTACCAATGAGTCACATCAAAACAGGAAAAGGAGAAAGATCCAAGAGCTGAAAAAACATTTCAGCAACCTGCTCCGTATAAAAATAGTCATCAACATCAGGAAGATGTGCTTTAATAGACTCTAGCTGTATTTTAACTGTCGCTGCCCAGAAAAGCAGATGCTGCAGCATCTGGAACATCATTGGTGAGTGAGTTCAGTAGTATGTAACACTGATAAATGTATCACTTTAAAGAGTTTTCCATCATATAGATGGAATTTGTGTCAGACTGGGACTCTGTATCTTACGATTTTGATCTGGATAACTAACTGGTGCATAACATCTTGTTTTTACATCCCGAATTTATAGTTATAATACTTTCATTATTTAATTCTAAGGGTCTTTAACATAAAGAATAAACATTTTAAACTAGCCTAATAAAGTTCAAACATAAGGGTGTCCACCAGTGCACTTGGCACCAGGACACCCTAGGCAGGAGGTCAATGATCGACTTTGTTGTCGTATCATTAGACCTTCGGCCATATGTTTTGGACACTCGGGTGAAGAGAGGGGCTGAGCTGTCCACTGATCACCACCTGGTGGTGAGTTGGATCCGCTGGAGGAGGAGAAAGCCGGACAGGCTTGGCAGGCCCAAGCGCATAGTGAGGGTCTGCTGGGAACGTCTGGCGGAGCCCTCGGCCAGGGATATATTCAACTCCCACCTCCAGGAGAGCTTTAACCAGATTCCGGGGGATGTTGGAGACATAGAGTCCGAATGGACCATGTTCTCCGCATCTATTGTCGATGCTGCTGCCCATAGCTGCGGCCGTAAGGTCTGCGGTGACTGTCGTGGCGGCAATCCCAGAACCCAGTGGTGGACACCGGCAGTAAGGGATGCTGTCAAGCTGAAGAAGGAGTCCTATTGGCTATGGTTGGCTTGTGGGACTCCTGAGGCGGCTGATGGGTACCGTGAGGCCAAGCGTGCTGCGGCCTGGGCTGTGGCAGAGGCAAAAACTCGGGCCTGGGAGGAGTTCGGTGAGGCCATGGAGAAGGACTACCGGTTGGCCTCGAAGCGATTCTGGCAAACCGTCCGGCGCCTCAGGAGGGGGAAGCAGTGCTTCGCCAACACTGTTTATAGTGGGGGTGGGAGGGGGTGACCTCGACTGAGGACATTATCGGGCGGTGGAAGAGTACTTCGAGGATCTCCTCAATCCTGTCATCACGCATTCCCTGGTGGAAACAGAGGCTGGGGACTCGGGGTTGGACTCTTTCATCACCCAGGCTGAAGTCACCGAGGTAGTTAAAAAGCTCCGCGGTGGCAAGGCTTCGGGGGTGGATGAGATCCGCCCTGAGTACCTCAAATCTCTGGATGTTGTAGGGCTGTCATGGTTGACACGCCTCTTCAACATTGCGTGGCGGTCGGGGACAGTGCCTCTGGACTGACAGACTGGGGTGGTGGTCCCCCTTCATAAAAAGGGGGACCGGAGGGTGTGTTCCAACTACAGGGGGATCACACTCCTCAGCCTCCCTGGTAAGGCCTATGCCAGGGTATTGGAGAGGAGAGTCCGGCCGATAGTCGAACCTTGGCTTCAGAAGGAGCAGTGTGGTTTTCGTCCCGGCCGTGGAACACTGGACCAGCTCTATACCCTCTACAGGGTACTCGAGGGTTCATGGGAGTTTGCCCAACCGGTCCACATGTGTTTTGTGGACCTGGAGAAAGCATTCGACTGTGTCCCTCGTGATGCCCTGTGGGGGGTGCTCCATGAGTATGGAATCGGGGGCCCTTTATTAGGGGCCATCCGGTCCCTGTACAACCGGAGCAGGAGTTTGGTCCGCATTGCTGGCACTAAGTCGGACCTGTTCCCGGTGCATGTTGGACTCCGGCAGGGCTGCCCTTTGTCACTGGTCCTGTTCATAACTTTTATGGACAGGATTTCTAGACGCAGCCAAGGGCCGGAGGGGGTCTGGTTTGGGGACCAGTGGATTTCGTCTCTTCTTTTTGCAGATGACGTGGTCTTGCTGGCCCCCTCTAGCCAAGACCTACAGCATGCGCTGGGGCGGTTCGCAGCCGAGTGTGAAGCGGCTGGGATGAAGATCAGCTCCTCCAAGTCAGAGGCCATGGTACTCAACCGGAAAAGGGTGGCTTGTCCTCTTCAGGTTGGAGGAGAGTTCCTGCCTCAAGTGGAGGAGTTCAAGTATTTCAGGGTCTTGTTCACAAGTGAGGGAAGAATGGAGCGGGAGATCGACAGATGGATCGGTGCGGCTGCCGCAGTAATGGGGGCACTGTGCCGGTCCGTTGTGGTGAAGAGAGAGCTGAGCCGAAAAGCGAAGCTCTTGATTTACCGGTCGGTCTACGTTCCTACCCTCACCTATGGCCATGAACTTTGGGTCATGACCGAAAGAACGAGATCCCGGATACAAGCTGCTGAAATGAGCTTCCTCCGTAGGGTGGCCGGGCACTCCCTTAGAGATAGGGTGAGGAGCTCGGCCATCCGGGAGGGGCTCGGAGTAGAGCCGCTGCTCCTTAACATCGAGAGGAGCCAGTTGAGGTGGCTCGGGCATCTATATCGGATGCCTCCTGGACACCTTCCTCGGGAGGTGTTCCAGGCACGTCCCACCGGGAGGAGGCCCAGGACACGGCCCAGGACATGCTGGAGGGACTATGTCTCTCGGCTGGCCTGGGAACGCCTTGGGCTCCCCCCGGAGGAGCTGGAGGAGGTGTCTGGGGAGAGGGACGTCTGGGTGTCTCTGCTTAGTCTGCTGCCTCCGCGACCCGGTCCCAGATAAGCGGAAGACGACGAGTACGAGTACGAGTACGAGTACGAGAACTAGCCTAATAAAAAAATAACAAAAAACGGCATTGGACTGATAATCTCTAATACATTTATTTATTTAATTCAACTCATTTAAATACTGCCAAGATCTGAAAGGGGGCTTTCATAAAGCATAACAAGCAATGTTCAAAACTTTTCACTGTCCACACCTTCCATGGGCTTCACTGTTCCTGGACATCCTTAGTAAATCCAGGGAAGCGCAGAGCTCTCACAGGACTTTTTAAATTCATATCAGAGCAATTTAGTTTTTATGTGGCAGTTTTTAAATGAGTGTAGCCTACTGTAGCTTTATTTTGTGATCATCTTAAACCATCTAAAGAAAAAGGTCACAATTTGAAACTGAAACAAGAAAGACACATTATGTTCTATAGTTGCAAATATTTTTCTGCAGCAGATATAGTTATTCACACAGCAAAGTGAGAGTGTGCATGAGAGAGAAAATATAGCAAAAAATTTGCCTGCTGGTAAAAATTCTCTTGGGAATATTCCTAAATTTCCTCAGACATTTCTGTATACATTCTGATGAGAATTTCTTAATGATTTAGATCCCAGAAATGACTGACCTGATTTACACAAGAATAAAAAAGACAAATTTGGTTTGAGCTTCTTCTTGTCATAAAGTGTGGGTGTGTTGCAGGACCCTTGTTCTCTTCTATTAATGATGAGAAATAAGCTGTTCTGGCTTGGCGAAGTGTCTTTTTATACAACAGTAGGCTATTTTTCCAGATTAAGTAGGAATCCTCTAGGTGTGTAGAATGCCATTTTCTCTCCAATTATCTAACATTGTGCTTTAAAGTACGCAGCTCTGAATTAAACCAGGGAGCCAGCCTCCTATGAATAATTACCTTCTTTTTCATTGTCTAAATGATGAATGTAATGATGAAGTAACACTATGAACAAGATAATCAATTTGTGAAGGGGAAGAAACAAAATTATTGCCCTCCATTGTGTTTTTCTGTGATAATGAGCAAATTAAAAGTGGAACAGATTCTTTAAAGGTTGTTACAGCATTTTCTGATAATGATCTACTATAATGAAATGTTCTTTCAGGTGTGGAGTACCCAGTCAAATTAAACTCAAAGGTTACAAAAAAATGGTCAGACAGGACAGGGTTAAAAAAAAGAAAATATTATGTCTTTACACTCAATACCATATGTCAGCACAAGGTCTAGAGAATGAAGACAATGGTGGGTAGGTTTGTTAATGTTTTGAGCAAAGCCAATTGAGTCTAAGATAGCATGACAGGCTATATTTAGGCTATCACTTTCAGTGTCAACATTAATGTTAAAATCCCCCACTATAATAACCTTATCTGTATTTAACACTAAATCAGATAAAAGGTCTGAAAACTGATCTAAAAATTAAGAGTAAGGGCCTGGTGGACGGTACAAAACAACAAACACAAGTGGTTTTAGTGCTTTGCAATTTGGATGAGGAAAACTAAGGATTAAATATTCAAAAGAGTTGTAGCTATTGATTGGTCTGGGACTAATCAATAAATCGGACTGAAAAATGGTTGCTACTCCTCCTCCTCGCCCAGTATTTCGAGGAGTGTGAAAATTTAAATAATTAGTAGGATTTGACTCATTTATAGTAACATAATCCTCTTGCTGCAGCCAGGTTTCTGTGAGGCAAAATAAATCAATCTGTCACAAATCAGGTCACTAACTAGCAAAGTCTTTGAAGAGAGAGATCTTATGTTCAGTAAGCCACATTTAATTGTTTTATTTTTCTTTTCAGTCTGAGTTGTGTTTATTTTTATGAGATTGTCATGATTTCCTCCTTTTACATCTGTAATAGAATTTTTCTTATGTTTTATTTTTTTCCTCATCTCCGTCCATCAACTGTTTCACTTTAAACTATTTAAACTATTTTTATTTAACCTTTTAACCTATTAACACTCAAACGTCACCCTGTGGAAAACCAAACTTATCTTCCCAAATTAAAGCACATTTACACAATCATCCCCACCTTTTCCTTTCATTATCTTATTAATCGCAGAGTTTGGAGGAGGACGCACCTCTGATGCCTTTGGTTCCGGAACCCATTTAGCTATAGCCTTTTAACCGTTCAGCGGCACGTCTGCTCACTGGCTTTCTCTCCTTTATAAGGTGTAGAAAATTGCTAAAAACCACCCGCAAAACCCATTGTTTTGCTTGTCTTATTGTTACCAATAAAACCCTCCCTGTATACCTTTACAGGGTAATCAGCCGATGTGCTCCTTCTCCCAACTCCGGAACCTAATCAATTAATTAGGAGATGATGGTTAATGTGCAATAAAAATTATATCATACAGAGCAACTTCTCACCCAGATACATTTGAAGACAAATAGTTCGAATCCGATCAGCCAGAAGCCGCAGTTAGGCACCAGGACCCCCTCCGTAAAATGGAGGGACTGAAGACAACGTCTCCAGGCTGGCCAGACGTCCTTGCCCCCTCCTGCGTTTCTCTGGCATGTCGGATCCTGTTCGTGACGCCAAATTATAATAGAATTTTTCTTATCAAAGTGGGAGAGAAATTAACTCACAATAAGAGAAAATCCGGACTTTGTCTTTATAAGTTTTATTCAAAGGCATTTCTGCGTTTGAAGACCCTGTCACTGACGAGTCAGTGAAACAGAGGCCCAGAACACAGTTTACAGACAGTATTTATAGCAGAATGAGGGTGTTACCTCAGCTTCAAAGAGTCTAACTTTACGGCCCCTAAACCTTCCCAGGACAGAGATAAGACAATCACAAATGAAGACCCCATCTGGCCCCCCTCAGGAAGTGCTGACCATCATTCATCAACAAATGGCTAAAGGCCATCTGCTCTAAGAAGACCTACACTATTCAAACACATGGATCAGAAGAGAAAGGTCAAAGGAAGTCCACAACACTTAAGAATTCCCATTACACATCATTTTTTAATCTATTCAATTTTGGCCGTGGGCGAGACACTTTCTTAATAGGGTAATGGGTGGGTAGCAGTACAGAAGCTACGGAAAGGAGTGTTAAACTAAGACCCTGCTTCCTGGTCTGAACCCTGGGTTGTCAGAGTTTTGGAGAACTAATAAATTTGGCCAGATTCCTAGAAAGAGGAGCTGCTCCGTCCAAAGTGGGATGGATGCCGTCTCTCCGGATCAGACCATGTTCGCCAATTATCATTGTAGCCCACATCGTTTTCTGGACACCACCTAGACACCCAGTGGTTGAATGACACCATGCCTCTAAACATGTCGTCACTGGTCAGATCAGGGAGGGGACCAGAGAAAATTATGGAGTCCGACATTGTTTTGGCAAACTTACACACCGAAGCAACACTAACTTTGGTGACCTCCGATTGACGTAACCAGGTGTCATTACCGCTAGCGAGAATAACAATCTTACTGTATTTACGCTTATCCTTAGCCAGCAGTTTCAGGTAGGATTTGATGTCACCCGTTCTGGCCCCTGGCAGACATTTGACTATGGTCGCTGGTGTCTCTAGTGCCACGTTTCTGACTATGGAGCTGCCAATTACCAGAGTTGGCTTCTCAGCGGGTGTGTCGCTGAGCGGGGAAAATCTGTTAGAAACACAGACGGGCTAGTGGTGACCTGTGGGCTGGGATCTAGGACTATGCTTTCTACGTACCATCACCCAGCCAGCCTGAGGCCCCGACTGCACGTGCTCTGCTGGGGACTGCTACGTGGAGCTACCCTCGGTTGCTCCGCGCTGGCTAAGGGGCCTCGGCTATCTGCTGGTTTTTCAACAGCGCGGAGCCGGGCCTCCAATTCCGACACCCTCGCCTCCAAAGCTACAAAAAGGCTACATTTATTACATGTACCATTATCACTACTTACCACTACTAGAAAAACTGTGTAAGACATGGAGAGTCCCCAAACGTTGAATGCAGCAACAGAAAGTATGTGTTTTAACGTGCTTATGTAATAGAACAAGTAAGAGATATCTCAGTAGAGAGAAATCAGATCAAACGAGAGAGCCTTCACACACCAAACAATCCACTGAGTGCAAAAGTTAAAACAGGAAGTGACGAATACACCTTAACATGCCTTTACGCCAAAAGTAAGCTTCATCTTTCAGGCTCAAAGAGCCGTTGTAGATGCTGATGGCTGTGGGCAGGAAGGATCTCTTGTAGGCGTCTGTCTTACAGCACATCTGAAGAAGCCTCTGACTGAAGACACTCTGTTGTTGTACAATAGTCTTATGAAGAGGATGCTCAGGGTTCTCCATCATAATGTTCTTCATTTTATGAAAAATCCGTCTTTGCACAATGATCTCCATAGTTTCCAGAGAAGTCTCCAGAACAGGGCCAGCCTTCTTTATCAGCTTGTTGAGCTTTTTAAGTCCCTGGCTCTGATGCTGCTACCCCAGCAGATGATGGCAGAAGAAACCACACTCTCCACAACAGACTTATAGAAGATATGCAGCATCTTGCTGGAAACACCGAAGGGCCTAAGCTTCCTCAATAAGTACAGTCTACTCTGTCCCTTCATGTAGACGGCTTCACAGTTGCATCTCCACTCCAGTCTGTTGTCCAGTACCAAGGAACTTATACTCCTCCACTACCTCCACTTCTTCTCCCATGATGGAAATAGTGTTTGACCTATTCCTGTTTTTCTTAAAATCTACAATTATCTTCTTTGTTTTATTCACGTTCAAGATGAGATGATTGTTTCCACACCATGCCAGAAAGTGGTCCACCAGCTCCCTGTACTCAGCTTCTTGTCCATCTCTGATCCACCACACGACTGCAGAATTATCCAGGTATTTCTGCAGATGACAGGAGTCTGTCTTGTACTGGATGTCTAAGGTGTACAGAGTGAAAAGGAACGGTGAGAGTACAGTCCCCTGTGGTGCTCCTGTGCTGCTGACTACATGTGATCTTCTTCATCCCTGACCACACATCTCTGATATTGTTTTGCTAGAGCTTGTTCTCCAGCTTCTTCTAGTACACATCCTTGCTCTCTCTTATCTTAACTTTAGGTTGCTTCTGTTCAAAAACATTTTAGTGTAACCATTAAATCGTACAACAACTGGGTTCAACTCCTGGCCGGGGATCTTTCTGCATGGAGTTTGCATGTTCTGCCCCCCATTCGTGGGTTCCGGGTACTCCGGCTTTCTCCCACAGTCCAAAAACATGACTGTTAGGTTAATTGGTCTTTCTACATTGCCCTTACGTGTGAATGAGTGAGTGCATGGTTGTTTGTTCTGTCTGTGTTGCCCTGCGATGCCCCGCCCATAGACTGCTGGAGATGGCCACCAGCTTCCCCGCGACCCACTAAGGAAGAAGCGGTAGAAAATAACTGACTGACTTCATTCATAATCCCTCATAGTACAGTGTCAGCATTTGAAGAGAACACAAGAATAACAACAGAAATAATAAACAGTTTAAATAACAGCTGAAAAAAGAAAAAAATGCTACGGGGTTCAGGGATCTAAAAATATATTATTGCAATACAAATGTTAATGGTTTGAAGTGCCTTTTTTAATTGTCTTAATATATTGCTTGGCCTGATTTTTTAAAGCCGTAAAGCAAGGCTTTGCTCCAAATGATTTGCTTCGATGAATGTGATATTTTGAGAGTAACAATAGCAGATTAATGAGGTAGCCAGAATTGTTTTTTTTTTCATACAGTTTGAATGGAGGCCAAACAACACATTCTCCCACAGTAAAGCAAAATGTTGTACAGTGCTGTTGTAAATAAAGTCACATAGTTTCTGCCAAAATAAATTAAGGCAGCATTTTCTCCATTTGCTCGTGGAACACAGGCAAGTCAGGTAAGTTCATAACCCAAAACAAAATGCACATATTAACTGCTCTAAATAAATAAAAGGTAAACTTAACAAAAGTTGTCCGATTTAATTTAAGCCAAGATGTTCTAGTAAATCTGTAAAGATACAAAACATTAACAAACCCGGCACAGTAAATGTTTGCAGACTACAGGATGAGATGTGGATAATTCAAAGCAAACAAGAATCTTAAGTGAAAATAATAAACTAAAGTATTTGGGCAAATTGTATTTTAACCCACTTTGTGACAGGGGAGGAGTTTTATCACCGTGGACAGGTTCAAGGAGGAGTGGTCGCTAGTCTCGAGCCCCAGAAAGGTGATCGCGGCTTCAAACTCAAGCACCTAATGATCATGACCCTTTTGAGTTTACTTGTTATTTCTCTGACCCTCCATGAAGGGACCCCCCACAGAATCTCAAAGAGAACCCATATAAGACAGTTGTAATGTGTTGGGACCGAGCCATGGGATGAAACAAAGAATGACCTACAAACAGAAAAACTCTGAATCCCAGAATGCACAGTTCTAACCCAAAAGTCTACACAGAGCCTGGGAAGGAACAGTTTCACAGCTGGAATTCCTGTGACAAGTCACTGACTGGATGCAATCTGCTGGGTTTCCTTAGACAGAAAAACTTTTTATCCAATTTGAATAAATAACTTACTCTGACTGCACTGTTCAATGGTTAGGACTAATTGGAATGTATGTACCTGACTTTTGTGAAGTGCCTTGAGACAACATGTGTTGTGAATTGGCGCTATATAAATAAACTGAATTGAATTGAATTGAATAAATACCAATAGTGGTTTGTGCTTTAAAAGCACAAAAACATGGACTTTTCATCACGGTATTGTTTGTTTTAAGTTGGATATTGGATATTTGTGCTCTTGTGGATTCAGTGGAGTCTTCCTCCAGTTGACCCGATGCAGGCAGTCTGATTAAGGGGAGCTGCTCTCTGCAGCTTGCTGGCCAAGTAAAGACTACAGTCTTCAAAGAAGAAACTTTGGATCCAAAAGTACAGCCAGTTGTTTGTGAATGGTGATTACCCTGGCTCAAAATAAAACTAGTTTCCTTAACCAGACTAGTTGTCTGCAGAAAAGAACCTGAGCCAAAGATTTCCAAAGAAGAGAGGTGATTGATTACTAAATCTGCATTTAATAATTTATGATTATTTTATTAAAAATAATGATTTATTTACCCTTCTGCTTTGCATTGTGACTGGTTTTTTGAACACATAAAAGCTGTTGTACTTAATTAGTTTTAAAACTAATTTTGTCCTTTTCCTGACCCTAGACCTGTACAATTCCTGTACAGTGTTTAAAGGTAGTGAGTTGTTTTGGTCCTTTCATATTTAGAAAAACTGGAAAAGGCTAAAAGAAAAAATATAAGCATGCTACTTAATTGTAGCAGTTCAAAAATCATTAGGATGAAAATCACCATATGCTCTCCATAACCTACACAACCAGTATAGAATAGTTCTGGATAAAGGAAAGGCTCAAAAACTGAGTTTTTATAAATCTCCACCTTGGCCGGAGTTTTCAGAATTATTCATTTTTAGTGATGTAAAACAGAGTTTATTTGTGGATGAAAGGCCAAAACGCATAAAAAGTTATTTGTTTTCCCAGATATCCCCCTATGTATGGACAAGGCCTCTACGTAAACCCCGTTTTTTGGGCCTGCGTGTATACATGATCAAATTGACTTTTACGATTTGGCGCATCACTGTCTGCGACAAAAATTGGGGAGCAGACGACAAATGTGCGACCATTGTTTATAGACTCCGCTGTACAGTGGAGTAAAAATGAATGATGAACGATTCCCAATCGACACTATCTTGTGTTTTATGAGCTTTAAATTCTAAAACTGTGTTTAAAAGAAGTTCAACTTCTTTTTCTGTCCACACAAACGAACCTCCTGGCGCCATGTTTTATACTTAACAGGAAATCGTGATTTTTCTAAAGGTTTCTGATTGGCTGACATAGGTTTCATTTTTGCAGTACACTGTCCCCTATGCGTCTAGAGTGTTTAGCACAACACTCAGTGGCGTATTTCTGCGGGTTGGTTTGGATGAAAACTTTTCTGAAAAACCTCACGTGTGTACGAAATTATTTTTAAAAACAATGTAGGGAGTTATTCGTTTTTTTAAATACCCTTCTACGTGTGTACAAGGCCTAAACGTCTTGTGTTTTAGGTCCATCAGGATGACCAACATAATTTATATTTTTGACTACTAAATTCCAGAGACAAAATAAAGGAGGTTTTGACAATAGTATGTTGATTCTATACAGCTGTTATTAATAAGTTGATTTCATACTGTGAGTTGACAGTAAAAAACGTTTACAATAAATACTAATTCGTATTAGTTGACAGAGGCCTAAACAACAATGTAACAGTTAAAAATTGGTAAAAAGTTATTTCTCATGTTGCATTAACATTTTGCATTTTATCCAAGGAAATTGTGATCTGCACATCAGTAATCAGCTACTAAGCCTTTTCTGAGGTCGAATGGTATTGGCTCCATCCTCCACTAGGGGGCCTTCACACTTCCTCCTCATTGCATCAAACTAGTGCACGAGAGAACCAAATAAAAATCACTCTTGTTATGCTTTCTTCCCTAATCTCAGGGGTGTACAGAAAATTGTGGTCAATACTCTTGGCAGATTTGCTGTAAAAGTCCAGGTTTAGCTCTTTCTAAAAATATTCTACGGGACTGAGATCAAGGCGTGATGGTCACTCCAAAACATTGATAGTGTGTCTAATTTAGTGGTATGATTAGGATATTTTTCCATGTAGAATCCCCCTTTGTACCCGGCTTTGACCTCCTAGCAAATATTTTAAGATGTTGCTTTAATGTTTCCACAAAATGGTATTTTCCTCATGATGTCATTTCTTTTGTGAAGTGCACCAGTCCCTCCTGAAAAAAAACAAACAACACGATGTTGCCAACACCATACCTCACAGTTGGGATGGTGTTCTCTGGCTTCCAGGCTTTGGCCTTTTCTTTTTCTTTTATGTCCAAGCACTAGTTTCATCAGACCACGGGACTTTTCTCCCAAAAGGAAGGTCTCAGATTCGAAAAACCTTATTAATTTTAGAGGGGAATTCTATGGCAATAAGAACCGTTGTTTTCCAAATCCAAATACCATATGGATAGAAACCATTCAGACCGCTGTCCGTCCAGGTCTTGTCCCTGAGTCCATTTGCAAACTGTAATCTGGGTTTAATGTTGCTTTCAGAATGATGGCTTTTTCCTCTGAGTGATCTTCCAGTCCATGTTGGTACAGGACTTGTTTCACTGTGGATAATAACTCATCTTCAGAAGATATTTTACTTTTGTTCTGGGGTTGATTCACATATTTCCTGAATAATGTAACAGCTGGAGATTGTGATGGTGTTTAAACTGGGATACAGCTGTTTGATCGGATTGAAGTGGCACCTTCATGCATCTGGAAATTGTACCCAAGGATGAACTAGACTGGTGGATTTCCATAGTTCTCTTCTTGATAACTTGGCATCTTGTATTTTCAATGATGTTACAGGAAGTAGCATGTTTGAGTTGTTGCCCTAAAATACATCCACAGGTGTGCCTCAGTTAATTTAAATGTTTTGAATTAACCTATCTAAAGACATAAAGCCAATACATCATCATTTTGGTTTAAAGTCATAGTAACCTTAGTTTATGTAAACTCACTTATGTACTGTACCATTGTACATGGTATAGTAATGATAACCTTGATATTTGACAAATATAGTAATTTTGGTAATCCTAACTGAGCTAAAGCAGGATATGTTTAGTCTGATTTAAAGTCAAGCTGTAAGAAAAAATTGTTGTGTATTTTTCTACAGTTAATATAAATATCTGGTTCAACTGTATACCACACAGAATTGAGTCCACTGTGTTCTCCATACACTTAGAAGATGAAAACCCCGTGAAGACCATCCACAGTCTGGCTCTTTTTCTCACACCGTAACATAGTCAAGGCAGTTTAAACATAATCGTACCTTCCATTTCACGTCCGCCCTTTGCGTTCTCCTTAGAATTGGTATTCTCATGGAGTATGTTCCAAAACTACTGTGTGTGTGCAACCTCTTACATTTTTTTTTTCTTTTGAAAACACAGTTCTTTGAAAAGTGTTGCACGGAGCTTTCAAGTCATCGATGAAAGATGTGGGCATGTTCAGCTGTGAGTCAGACAGGCACTAGAGACATTTTTCTGGTGTAAAGTCTCAGATCAGAGCAGAGGACCTCTAATTATAAAGCAGCTCTGGGATATGTTTCTGTCAGTCAGGGTGTGCACACATTAAAGCAGCAAGGCAGGGGCTGTTTGCTTGGACATCATAACACTTAATCACTGCCAGAGCTTGACTTGCATGAGATTTTTTAATGAGGTATATAAAATACAGTGCAAACTTTGCCCAGGCAAATGAGACTGAGTAAATAAGTGGTCCTACAAAATCTTCTGATGAGGAAAAAGAGGCAGGAGTGTGGGCAAGACAAGTCGCTGCTGTTAATATTTCCAATACAACATTCATTTAATGCTGGTTTATGTATCCTGATCAAGTAACTTAAAAAATGCCAGAGAGCACTCTATAAGTTTTTGAGCTTTTTTCCTCAAAAATACCATGTTGAAGAAGCACATTGAGGAGCCTAATCTGAGGTGTTTGCTTGAGCTCTACTGAATTCTGAATGCAGAACTCTTTGGGTCAAAGACTTAAAACTTAAAAGCACTACAGACAGTCTGCTCTGTAGTGTGGGAATATCTAATGGAACTGTAAACTAAGTGAATGAAGAGCTTAGATCAGCCACTCATACTTCAGTCAGTGTGGGCCACACTACCATGATTAAAGTCAGTTTGCAGAGTTTTTGAAATGCCCAATATAGTAGCTCAACCTGTTATGCACACAGAGGCAACTGATGGCTGACAGGTAGGACTTACAAATTAGGTGATCCACCAAGAGTTGGAGCTTTTCCTGTAGCTCCTGTTTTTAAAAGCAACATGGAGTCTACATCAATAGGAAGAGAAAAGCAGAAGATAGCAACTATACATTGTAAAGACGTCGGGACTGATTTCTGACAGTCTCCTAAAAGGGAGGTGGGTGCAGCACAATGAGATACTCATAAGATTCATGATGCTAATAAAACATTCTAGAGGCACTCAGATTCTCTAAGAGCCTGCCCCAAAGCTTACAGGCCCAGGGGGATTTAATAAGTTACAGCAGTATAAATTGCTGATGTTTGGAAAGTCGAAGAAAAACTAAGATCTTTGCTCTTTCAGGCAACAGCTTAGTGTGTCTGCCATGGATAGCACTGAGCCAAGCTGTAAAAAAGGATTGTCATAAAGTGGAACAAAATGAGGCCCATTGCTTAATGCTGATTTGTGATTTACCAGCTTTCTTCCCAGTTCTTTCTCAGGTTCACATATGTTATTGGTGTTGGGCGACAGTTATGGTATGTTAACTCATCCATCTATGTTAGGATCTGCCATTTTGAACTTTATTGTGGTTTTGCGTTTGTTTACTCTTCTGTAACGTGTTTGTATTTCTTTGGGTTTAGTAGTCATGTTTGCACTCTTCTAGTTTATTAGTTTCTTTTCTTCCTCTTGTCATTTGTTCCCCTTCAGTTATTATTTACTCAGTGTTCGTTTCCCTTTTATGTTTGTCGTTCTTCTCAGCCTTATCCCTAGTTCCCCGTGCTGGTTTCTATTGTTTCAGTTCCTTCTATAGGTTAGCTTGTAGTTATTGTTTGCCACTTTACTTAGTTCCACTTGTTGTTTACGTTTTGGTTTGCATGTATTTTAGTCTTTGCTTTTTCTGCTCCCTTCCGAGGTAGTTTCAGTTGGGGTTTGTTTACTTTTAATTAGGGTTTCCTTTATGGTTTCTTTTGTCAGTCAGTCATTTTCTACCGCTTATTCCATAGTGGGTCGCGGGGGAGCTGGTGCCTATCTCCAGCAGTCTATGGGCGAGAGGCAGGGTACACCCTGGACAGGTCGCCAGTCCATCGCAGGGCAACACACAAACAACCATGCAAACACTCATTCATACACCTAAGGGCAATTTAGAGTGACCAATTAACCTAACAGGCATGTCTTTGGGAGGAAGCCGGAGTACCCGGTGAGAACCCATGCAAACATGCAAACTCCATGCAGAAAGACCCCCGGCCGGGAATCGAACCCAGGACCTTCTTGCTGCAAGGCAACAGTGCTACCAACTGCGCCACCGTTTCTTTTGGTAATTCTTATTTTGCCAGGTTCTTATATCTTAGGTTGTTGTGGTCTGTTTCTCTGAGTTTTGGTAATTAGTCCCTTCTCCCATGGTTTAGTTTTGTATTAGTTTCCCCTGTCCTTCAGCCTCCCTGCTTGCCATGTTGCACCTGTCCCTAGTTCTATTGATTACCTGTCTTTTGTTCCACATTCATTTCCCTCTGTATATTAGTTCGTCTGTTTTCCTTGTTCCTTGCTGGTTTGTTGCGTCACCTTCCCTGCATCAAGTTCCCTTTGTTTTTCGTACTCTGTCAGACCTGGACACCTGTATGCTCTTGTTACTACCTGCCTGCCTGCCTCCAGTTAAATCGGAGTCATATAAATAAATCATCGTTCTGCTCGCCATGCCGTCGCCATAGCCTGTCTCTGTATTTTGGTCCTCAACAACCCTCGACTATGACAATCCATCCATCCATCCACCCATCCATCCATCCATCCATCCATCCGTCCATCCATCCATCCACATTTTGTTTAATATAGGATATTAGCCTGAGAAATTTAGAACATATTTTTTATAAATGGTTAGGGTTCTTATTCATTAGGAACTAATTAATAATATTAAATGCAACTAAAAACAGTGTGAATTTAGAAGCTCAACAGTCAGCAATGCATCGAGGGTCAGTTTACCATGGACACTAAGTTTTGCTGTGGCCTGAAAGAATTTGCTGACAGACCAAATATTGTTTATTGTAGGTTTAGACACTGATACATGAACTTGGTTGTTTAAAAAAATTCTACTTACATGCTGGAAGATTAATCATATTATTGTCTGATCAAACATTTGAAATTCTGCCTGGGAGAAATACAAAAACAATCAGATGACAAATGGTATTTATTATTATCCCTACCAATTATCAATGAAAATTTTCATAAAACGTTAATTCACTGTAGCTAATCACAAGCGCATTTGAAGGCAATGGCTTCCCCAGGATGCAAAATAACAAATTCCAGATAACTGCATGTAGGAACATGCTTTACAGCCACAATGATTAAAGGTTCTTCTGCACAGAGGCATGTGCTAGTAGTTGTACTAAATATGGAACATATGTTGAAAAGCAGCATGAAAGACTTCCCACAACTAACATCCATGCACTCAACTTAACATGAAAATTTTTGGAGAATGGGAGGAAGCTTGAGTACTCAGAGAGAGTCTTTGTATGCATTAGGAGAACATGCAGACTTCCTGCAGAAAGGCCCCCAGCCAGGATTCGAACCCAGGACTTATTGCTGCAAGGCAACAATGGTAGCAATTACGCCACTGTACAGCTGCCTTAATAAAATTCAAATCAGTTATTATTCTTCACCAAATTAAAATGCAGGTCAACTCAAGGACCCTGTACAAGTCAAACAGGGGACTTGATATCCAATACTGAATCCAATTCATTTCACTCAAATCCTGAAAAATACAAAGAAATTCTGCTACAGGTTAACCTTTTTTTCTGTGTCCTGTCCAGCAGAGTAGCACTCAGAATTGTTGTCTGAGTGCCAAGAAGAAGGCCAACAGATTTACTTTCACAAGTGGAGCATTACGACTAACGCTATATTGCTCCACTGGATATAAAAAAATAAATAAAAAGACCTTATTGGAAACTGCTTTGGGATTATTTCAATATAATGGACACAGAGATGGAAATGAAAGGGAAAAAGAGGTGAACCTTTTACAGAAACATAATGGCAGCCATTGCTCCATTAGTGGCGCTACATATGAGAGAACACAACTAAACAAAGAGGTTCTGAGGCAACAGCATTATCTGTGGGATGAAAAACAAAGAGCGTACATTATGGATAGCAGCCATGGCTCCTTTTACGGCTTTTTATGGGAAAGAGACAAGGTTAAACACAGAAGCACCGGGTAAAAAAAAAAGAAAAACAAGAAAAACAGAGGACATAGAGTTAATGTCCTCTTCAATTATAGAGAGACAACCAAACAGAAGCACTTGGTAGACACACCCTCTGAAGGCTTGTGAAGTCTTTAAAGTAGAGGAAAACAGCCATTTATCTGTTTCTTTACAATACGTGAACATTTTCTTCTCCTGTTTCTAACTGAATCATTGGTATTACCAAGTCATCCATATGCTTTTTATTATCTTGGCTATCATGTTTTTGAGTGTCACACAGTAAGAAAATACTTGTTAACTTTAAACATCAGAGACTGGTCCATTAGGCTGAAATGTAAAAGAGGTGAATGGAATAGAAACAGCTTTAAACCATTTAGTGAGTACAGCAGGCAGCTTATAGTCAATGACATAAGTAGAGAGAATTTAAGCTGGTAACATTTGGATACTCCTGGTCAAATATGTTTATATATTACCTGTTATCACCCCTTGAGTAAGGAGTGCAGTGCTACTATATGAAGTACCTGTGTGCTCTTTGTGCTTTATTGCTTTTCACATTAGAATTTGCAATGCACAATTGTTGTGCACTAACTTCAGGGTAGTTTAAATAGTAGATGATGTTAACATCATGCCAGGCTTAATTAGTTTGAAGCTCAGAAACACGTTTAGGTTTTCATTCACCTTTTTGAACTGTCTGCCAAAGAACTATGGGCATGTGCCAGGGATGTGATGTACACCTTCACAGGAATATCAGCTGTTGAAATGGGTTTGACTAAATGAACTCCAGAAACTGCCTCTCCAGCTATGATGGCAGCTGCCATGATGAGAATGTCAGTAATAATGATGAATAATCATTTCTACTTAGAACTGAAAAATGAAAGTCATATTTCTTTCCTGCCTATCATGGAGGACTAGATGGATGGAACGACCAGTAGAGGAGCCGAGGTTTATGAAGCCTGCATCAGTGAACAGGTACAGTGAGAGTAGCAATGAGGAACCATGGTGAAGAAGACAGGACTGATTAGTGGCAGCTTGCTGGAGAGATGAGTGTTCAAAACAAGATACAGGAAGAACCACAATTTATATAAAACACTCTGAGGCTCTGAAACACTATAAGAGGTCATGATTATTCATACACAGAGCATGCAGGAGTGTTATAGTTAGATAGATTATTATAGTGAATACATGGAGCTGCTACCAGAATAATTATTCAAAAGCACAGTGGACCCTTGAATTTGTGCACCTGTGTGCAGTCATGGAGAAAATATTGCAGTGACACAAATGTTTTTGAAAATGTTATATGTTTATATTTTGTGGTGACAAATACCACTGGTTTTTAGATTTTAAATGCACATTAGATTTGCTTTAATTGCAAAGAGCTTTAATAGCTTCAGCAGTTGGCTTTATTACAAAGAGAACATCTTCACTGTACTTTGTTGTGAAAACTGATCAGCTAACTTCATTTCACTATAGTCATATATGTTAGAGATGGTAAATGCAGGGGATTTTCTGTCAATAGTTGATTGGTTTCAAAACAGCCTTCTCAGAATAAAAGAAGAATAAAGGAAGTAAAAATTCACAATAATGTGATTTCACACCAGCAAATGTATGCATTTTCCGTTTTCTTGTGGTCTATGAGAAATAAATTATCCAGATCATAATTCAGCTGTGTTAACATGAGTTCACTAATTCACCTGGTGAACTTCACAGCAGCCATCATTGGGACGGATATGATCCTAGTTCATGGAGATCTCAGACTGATTCCTGATATTATAATTTACACCTGGGAAAAAAAATCAGTTGTAAAATTTTCTTGGTGCTAAATATTCCACAGTTAATATTAGTGGCATTTAAGAAAGTGAAAGGAACAACAGTAACTCAGGAAAGAACTAGTAGGCCACATAATCACAGGGCGAAGTGAGCAGATGCTGAGGAGCATGGTGAGCAGAGGTAGCCAATCTTCTACAGAGTCAATAGGTACAGACCTCTCATCTTCAAGTGGTCTACAGACACTTGAAGAACAGTGCGTAAACAGCTTCAGGGGATGGGTTTCCATAGTAAAACACCTGCATCCAAGTCTGGAAGCTGTTTGAAGATGTCCCTTTCTTTTCCAACATTTGCACCACTGCACAAAGCATGCTCCTTAACGACATGGATAAGAACTTTACTGACCTTCACCTGTTAGACCACCTTTGGGATGAATTACAGCAGAGACTGAGAGCAAGGCCTTCTTTTTCCTGGGGGGCACTGGCGGGGTTATGGTGGGGAGGACCATTGGGGGTGTGCTGTAATGTAACGGCTCTTCTCAGTATTGTAACGTCTTTGCAATTGGAAGTGACAAACTAGCAAACAAAAANCAACTTTGGCACCACCGTGCACCCCGGTCTTACATAATTCATGGTATTACATAATTTCCCAATACATTATATTAAAGATTTTGGTTGTAATGTGCTGTGATGGACTGGCAACCTTTTCAGGTGTACTCCACCTGTACCCTGGCACTCGCCAAAGGTCCCAGCGGTCTCTGCACCACTCGCCTGGGTTCCAGCAGTTTCCGCACCACGCCTCTGAGCTCCACCGTGGGTTCTCCTGGTCCTGCCGCCGGCCGTCAGATCAGCGGTCTCTGCACCGTTCGCCTGGGTTCCAGCAGTTTCCGCACTGCGCCTCTGTGCTCCACCGTGGTTCTCTGGGTCCCGCCACCGGCCCTCAGATCATCGGCTCCTACGTTGCCGGCCTTCTGATTGCCTGCCCCTACGTTGCTGGCCTGCTGATCGCCTGCTCCTACGTCGCTGGCCGGCTGATCGCCGAATCTGCCGGGGACAGCCTCTGGGCCGTCCGCCTGAACTCTGGATCTGCCGGAGACGGCCTCCGGGCCGTCCTCCTGAACTCTTGCCCTCCTTCTGAGGCCCCCTCCGCCTGTCCTGGCCAGGTTGTTTTTGGTTTGGTTCACCACTTTCCAGGAGAGCTGACATATGCTAAAATGAAAGTAATACAGACTGCACAAAATCATAACATGCTAAAGGTTAACACCATGGCTTCATTAAAATGTTCAGGTAGTTTCCGAGCTAAAACAGCTAACACAAAGCAAAAAACAGCCTGTAGGCCAATGTAGCCAAGCACGGCCCAGAGGGCTTTGACAAAAGAAAACTGCTATAATGATTTCATGGCATTACTACCAGTTTTGAAGGCCATTCAAACCAGGGTAATTTTCTCATTTTCTCAAGAACAAGGAGAAACTGACGCCAAACGTTGGGTGCCACAGCATACAGGAGCACTTAGAGGGTGCTCCACACTTTGCACATTCTGTGCTGCAACAAAACACAGTCAGCTAATGTTCCATGGCGGCATCATGTCTCTGTGCCATGCCTTCGTCTACTGTCAGTCTGTTTGTACTTGTATCTACGTGTATACCATCATTCGCCAATGTACTGATTGCCAAAAATAAAGGACTTAAGCAAAATGCTCATAATTGCCTCTATAGCCTTATGGATTTTATAAAATAATTCGGCACTCGTACTACTAGCCAGCGACCAGAGACCACTAACCTACAGCAGGACAGAACGTCTACAATTCGGTTTCTACCACTAAACGCTGTCAGGATCTGCCATTTTGTTCTTTGTGTTTGTTTACTTTTCCGTTTGGTGTTTCTGTTCCTTTTGGTTTAGTAGTTATGTTTATTGGCTGGTACTTCTTAGTTTTGTGACTGTTCCGTCTGTACTTCTACATCTTAGTTCTAGTGGTGTATCCTCCCTTTGTCCTTAGATCCCCTTTAGTCATTGTTTACTCAGTGGTTTGTTTTCCTTGATATTAGTTGTTTTCCCCAGCCTTATTTCTAGTAGTTCTGTGTTAGTTCATCTCTGACTAGGTTCTTGTATTTGGTTTTCCAGCAGGTCAGTGCTACTTAATTTTGTTAGCTCCTTTTTCCCCAGGAATTTTGTTCCCTTCTGTTTATTACTTTAGATTTAGTTTTTTCCCCAGGGTTGTGATTTTAGTATAGTTCTCTTTCGTTTAGGCTCTCATGTTTATTTCCTTTCTGTCAGGTTGTCGTCTTTGGACCGGAGTCTTTAAAAAAGAAACTACTTAGTCAATCACTTAACCTGGATGGCATTAAATTGACCTCCGATAATAAAGTAAAAAACCTTGGTGTTATTTTTGTCCAGGACATGTCATTTAAATCCCATAGTAAACAGGTTTCTAGGATTTCCTTTTTTCATCTCCGGAACATTGCCAAAATGAGAAATATCCTGTCCAGGATTGATGCTGAAAAACTAGTTCATGCATTTGTTACTTCAAGGCTGGACTATTGTAATTCTTTACTATCAGGATGACCACAAAATGCAGTTAAAAGCCTTAAGCTGATTCAAAATGCTGCAGCAAGAGTTCTGATGAAAATTAAAAAGAGAGATCATATTTCCCCTACTTTAGCTTCCCTTCATTTCATTCCCTTCAAATTCTCCTCCTCACATATAAAGCCCTTAATGATTTAGCTCCATCGTACATCAGAGATCTGATTGTTCCATACGTTCCTAACAGAGCACTTCGTTCTCAGACTGCAGGTTTACTGGTGGTTCCTAGAGTCTCTAGAAGTAGAATGGGAGGCAGATCCTTTAGTTATCAGGCTCCTCTCCTGTGGAACCAGCTCCCAGTTTATTTCCGTGAGGCGGACACCCTTTTCTACTTTTAAGGCTAGGCTTAAAACTTTCCTTTTGATGAGCTTATAGTTAGAGTGGCTTAGGTTATCCTGAGCTATCTTCCTTATTTTCCTCCGTCTTCTTCTCCCCTTGTTGGGATGGAGTAAGGGGGAATCAGTTTAGCCTAAACCGGCTCAGTTATGGCTGGGGTGAAAACACCCCTCCATTTCTGCTACCTGTATGACCCCCTCTCTTTTCCAATGGTTATGGTCAATCTGACAGAGAGAGGTATCCTCAATCGTTGTGGTTTTTTAGTATAACAATGGCCACCAGTGGGCTCTAGATGGACAAACTGTCTACTTTTAAGGCTAGGCTTAAAACTTTCCTTTTTGATAAAGCTTATAGTTAGAGGGGCTTAGGTTATCCTGAGCTATCTCTGTAGTTAGGGCTGCTATAGGCTTAGGCTGCTGGAGGACATAATGACCACTTTCACCCTCTTCGCTACTTTCTCACACTACTCTTCAATTTTTGTATTATTTGCTTTATTTCAGCTTTTAACTTTGTTCTCTCTCTTTTCTCTTCCTAAAGCTACACCTGGCCTGACTCTGTGTCTACCTGTAACACCTTTCTGGAGAGGGGGAATCCTCCAAGCTTCTGCTGGCAACAACTTAATGCTCACCTCTACCGATGATCCACATGGCCCTGTCTTTCAGTGTTTAGCCCTTTCTCTCTCCCTAGACATACCTACTGACTGAGCTTTTACTGGGAACTAACTCTATGTGCCTCTCTTCAGACTCTAAACTTGAAAACTGGCTCAGAGTTTATCTGTCCTTTTTTCTAGGTGAACCCACTAAAGGAGCTACATCCATTAACATTTACCTTTTCCTTCCCATAGAAGTACTCCTGGATCAGTGCTTCTTGTTCTCATTGTGTCTTTGCTCTTTTCTCTCAACCCCGAGTCGGTCGTGGCAGATGGCCGCTCACACTGAGCCTGGTTCTGCTGGAGGTTTCTTCCTGTTAAAGGGAGTTTTTCCTCTCCACTGTTGCTACATGCATGCTCAGTATGAGGGATTGCTGCAAAGTCCACGCCAGTGACTGTCCACTGTCTCTACATGCTCATCCAGTAGGAGTGAATGCGGTGCAAGTCACTGACTGGATGCAATCTGCTGGGTTTCCTTAGATAGAAAAACTTTTTATCCAATTTGAATAAATAACAGAATCTGACTGCACTGTTCAATGATTAAGATTAATTGGAATGTATGTACCTGACTTTTGTGAAGTGCCTTGAGACGACATGTGTTGTGAATTGGCGCTATATAAATAAACTGAACTGAACTGAACAGAACTGATTGGGAGCAATGCCTCCCCGATCTGAACCCGAGTGGTGTTGTATTGGACTTCTGTGTCAGTCACGGATTGTCCATAATGAACACCATGTGTCAAGGTCCGGTATGATTTTTTGTGCAATTCCCCCCTCAAAAGGGTTAGCCTCTACATGGAAGTTTCAGCTGGATTTCACTAACAGCCTTAAAATCACTGCACTTTTATTTAAGCATCATGGATGATGAAACTTAACAATTGGCAATTAGGTCAAAAATTCCCAAGAGAAGATGCACAAATCAGTCATTACTTACTTAAATCCAAAAAAGGTGAACACATTGTGAAATCTTTAAATTTCGAACAACGCAGATTTCTGCCCTTTTAAATCAAAATAAAAGGTCCTTTCAATTAAATGAAAGCAAATATTTCAATTGTAAAACTGTTATGTTTTTAACCAAATAAATCAGCATACTTTTAACTAAACAAAACCAATCACTATTTTTATTTTTATAGTTAAAGCATTTTCTTCAATATTTATTAGACACATTTGCCTTATAGGATAAAGCCACACAACTTTAATTTTTTTTTAGCCCCAATAATTTATTACCCAACAAATTTAAACAAGTATATTAACAGGGTTGGACTGAAATGAAACCCTGTCTTTTTAGTGGGGAGGTTTCATGGCAAAATTGGGACCACCCTGGTAGCCAGTCTTCATTATTCACTTTGCACCATAAGAGCAGAGTGTAAAGCTTAATCGGGTAAGAGCACTTTTTTGCTCAAAATTTGAAATGCCACACTTTTATGGGTGACATCCGAGTTCAAAAGGGGACAAATTTTTTGTGACTCTTGCGGGGCGCTCTGTGCCCAGACAGCAATTTTTGTGATGTAAAAAGGCCGGTATCCAGGGTAATGTCACATCCCACCAAAAGGCGAACCACACCCAAACAGATAACTGTGGCGCAAAAGGAAAAGTCTGAAAAGGGGTGTTTGGTTTTTTGTATCCAAAAAACATAAAACCACGGTCCAAATCCGGCGAATTAATGTGCACCCCAAATCTTGTTTCCACAAACTGTCCCCTCGGGACCCACAGGGTCATATACACGGGGGGGCTATACCAACCTTTTGGGCACTCATGCCAAGCCAAAAGCGGTTTTTTAATGGGCGGGGTCAAATTTTGGGCTGGGACAATTGAAACATGTATTTTTCTTGTGAGTCCCCTTTACTTTTTTCCCCCAATCCGGAGAGAACTTTGGTGGAAACCCCCAAAAACGTACCCCCCCGACTTTTTCCTTCCCCCCAAAAGTAAAGCAGGGGGGTGGTTTGTGGGGGTTTGGGCTGCCATATCGGGCATTCCCCTTTTGGCCCAAAAATTTTTGTGCTGAGGGGCCCTTTCGGGGGGCCAAAGGCTAACGGAAACCCAATTCTTGGGGCCCATTACACCCAAATGGTTCAAACTTGTACCCCGGGAAGGGGGGTGCTGTTTTATCAGGTTTACAATGCCCCAAATACACACAGAAAACTGGTGAAAATTGGTTTGATGAACAGGGAAAGGGGAAGTTAAACATCTCCCTTGGCCTGCAAAAGTCCCAATCTAAATTTTAAAATACCAAAGAGGCCAACCAATGTTTTTAACCCCCTTTTGGGGTGATACACCGGGGAAATTTTTTACACGCTGTTTGGGTTGTCTTGTCGGATGAAATAAAGTCCGATTTAAAAGCTGCCCCTTTATGCAGTCATCTTTTAATTTTTGGGTTTACATCTCATCCTTTTTCCACTTGAAGACAAACATATTTCCCCACCTTACCCCTTTGTTGATAGCATCTTACTTCGCGGTCAAAACGTTTCCCCCCTTCCCCGGGGGGAAACCCCTGTCCCAAAGAAGGTTCCGCCCTTAAGCCCCTTTTGATTAACCATGTGCCCTTCCCAAAAAAAAAAAAAAAAAAAAAAAAAAAAAACGTTTCTCACCTGCTCCTACCCCCGGGCCCTAATTTTTTAAAAAACCCCAAACAAAAAAAATTCTATACTTTAATAATGGCCCAAAATGTGAAAGAAAAGAAAAAAAAAAAAAAAAAACCCTTTCAGTTTCAACACAAAAAAGGGAAATCTAGTTATAAAATTTCCTTTTTTTATAAAACAAGTTTAAAAACGGGTCTCTCAAAATCTTTTTCTTTTTTCTGAAACTTGACAGAAGGGCCCCATCCCCTTTTTTATCGGGGAAAAATTTCTAGCCTTTAGAAAGGGGCCGGGAAAACCAGTGGAGAAAACGAACCTAAATTAACCCTCTCCAATTTCAAACTCTTTTTTCCTTTCTTTCCCCTTCTGTCTTTCTTGCAGAAAATGGGGGGTTTTTCCCCTGTTCCAAACGTTTCCAAAACAATCTGGATTATTAAATTGCCCTCCAACGACGTTTCACATACATATGGGAGGGTTCAAATAGCCCAGGTGGGAAAGCGGGTTTTTCCCCTTTTAAAGAAGAATATGTTTTTGGCCCGGAGGCCCCAAAGTCTTTTGGGGCCACAAACAGCTTTGTAATTGGACGATCATTCAAAATGGTTTTCTACTTCACCATACAGTGTGAATCCATGGGCAAAATTTTCTGCTGGCAAAAAAAACCAAATTGAGGTTACGTCTTAGCAGGCGTTTTAACTTTCCCCAAAACACTCCCCCCATGGGGGGGGATCCACTGGGGGATTGAAAACTCCTTAACTCCATTTAAATCAAGGTTTTAAATTTCCCGCTTTTTTATCCAATGAACAAGATTTTTTCTCAACTCCTTTTGGCTCCAAAAAAATTTGGTTTTCCATTGTCTGACCTGATTTGAAAAAACTTTGACCCCCCCCTGCTGATAACCGACAAATTGAATTAATACAGGATCTGCCCTCAAGCGAGGTTGCACCTCCAAATTGTATCGCTCTACTCCCCCTTTCAGGAAAATTTATCCTCCATAACTTTGGGAATGTTTTTCTCCCTTGCTTGATTTCAAAACCCCAAAAAACCCAAAAAATAAAAATCCCCCCACCCAGAAACCCCCCCCCCCCCCCAAAACCCCCCCTGGAACTTTTCTTTTTTTTGGAAAGATCCCCATGTTTTGTTTAAACACTGTCCCTTTAAAAGCTCTGCAAATACGCAATCAATATGTTTTCCTTACAGCTGCGTTTGCATTGGAAATCCAATATTTCCCTTCCAAAGGGGTTTTACGGTTTAATGGTTTCGTCCACTGTGTCCCAAAAACGGGATAGATTTTTTTAAGATAAGGCTGGAGTATACTGCCCTTTGGGAGGGAAAAGAGGGTTTTTTTTCCCCATTGGAAATTTGGGCTCCCTTACTTAACCTTCCCCCCAAACCCTTTTTAACCCGCCCTTTTCCCAAAAATGGGGACCCAAATTTTTAGATGGAACTTTTTTCTGCCTACTCCTCCCCCTTTTTTTGATAGAAAGGAGAAACCCCCTTTTCCCCAAACCCTTTTCCCCGGGCCTGACAAAAACTTATGATAGCCAACCAGTTTCCCTTTTGCTCTTTCCCTTTTTAAGATTTTAACTTCTGATGTTGCAAAGGGCTTTTTTTTTAACTTTTGGCCCATCATTTAGATCGGGGTCCCTCACCCCATTTTGTTAAACGACAGGGGCTGCAGAAAATATGTTTTCAGCCGGGAAAAACCGGGAAAACAAAAACCCTTTAAGTTTCCGCCTTCTAAAAAAATTCTTTACCGATAAAATAGTGTTTGCTGGATCATCAGGGGAAATTTCCAAAACACCCTTTTGGGGCTCTAGGTCATCTATTCCACCTTATCATCAACAAATTTTCGATCATATTCTCGATTTCAAAAAAACCCGGGACCCTCAATCAATATGTTTTTAAAAGGAAATTTGGGGCACTCTCTTTTCCCCTTGGGATGCAGCATAAACTGGGTTTTTCCAATAGCCCCAACTCCCTCCATTGGGGGTTTGGGAAATTCTCTTATGGTAAATTCAAATTGCCAAAAAACCTTTTGGGGAAACTTTTCCCTTGGGTAAATTTTGTGTATTTCAAAACTGATTACTGTCTGCCCAAAAACCCGATTCATCCAGCTGCATTTGAAGCCCCTCCCTTTAGCACACGTCCCCCTCTGGAGCCAAAACTGCACCCTGAAATTTCCCAAATCGTGGATTTTCACATTTTTTATAGGTGAAACTCGGCCCTTTGGCCCAATAAAAAAGGGAAACCCTTTAATATATCTTTTTTTGCCCCTTTAAACCTGATGTAGGGTTTTACAGTCCCATACCCCTCTTTACTGGATCACGAAATAAAGTTTGGGCTATGCATGAATCCCCAAACCCCTTTAGTTTAACATCTAGCCCGGGAAGGATGGGCAACTTGACCTTTTCCCAACCACTTTTCCCATTTTTTCAAAAATATCCAGGGGAAAGACATCCCCCACCCACAACTCCTCCCTACGGGGTTTTTTCTGCTCTTTTTTGCGGGCAGGGGGCTGGTGCCAGAACCCCGGATCTACCCTAAACTGGGGGGTTGACACCTGCCCCGCCTTTTAGAGATTTCCTTTTTCTCCCCATTTTTAAATTTAAAGGTTCGACTGGACAAAACAAAGTAGGCAAAACTCTTTAAACGGGGTTTCATCTGGGACTAAATTGAGCTTTTTTATATCCTTTGCCCGCTGATTTTCACACTGACTGCCACTGCTCGACTGTTTACTTTTCCTTTTTTCCCAAAGGGAATCCACCTCTTTCACGGGAAGGTTTAGTTCCTTCACCATTTTTATGGCCGATTCCCCTCTGAACCCAAAGCTCATCAAGCGTCATCAAAAAAAATTTCGCTTGACAGCATGAACAGCATCATCAGAAAAGTCGTCTCTTTTTTTCCTCCGCTTTTCTTTTACGCATAGCTGCGCAACGGGGAATTGAAACTGCCCCAAAACGGTTCACTCATTCTGTGATTTTTAACTCCCTGCTGAGGTCTCCTCCGGGCCCCAAAAAAGGCGAAAAAAGCCCTCTATACTGTCTAAACCCTTTCCCCTTTAAGGGAAACATAGCTTAATGTCCCCAAAAATGCTACAGACCCCTGCCAAAGGGCAAAGGGCAGTACCCCTAGAAAGGGACTAGTGATTTTTGGGCCCCTTCCAATTTTTCATTTTTAAAGGATTTTCCTTGATATGTGGCTCCACAATCGAAAAAACCACTCGAAAAGAACCTTTTTAGGGTGATAAAACCACATGGGGGAAAAATATACCGTATTTTCCCGTTTGTCCCCTTTTAAACGGGGGGGTTCAGGCACCTTTCGCATAAACCCTTTTTAAGAACCCCTGGGACGCTTGAATATTCTTTGAAATTTCGAGTCTTTTACCACCTCCTTCTTAATTTAAATATCCTCTGCTTGGCTAGGGTAAAATGTTTGGGAGGATGCTTTTATCTTTTAAAAGGGGGAATTCAAACAAAAACCCCTTTTTCCCGTGAAATTCAGAGGATTCCATGGAAATTTTTATAAAACTAATGTCTTCTCTTTACCTTTTCCCCCTTTTTTTTTGGGGTCCTTTAATTGAAAATTTTTGGGCATACGGTTGTTTTGCAGGGGTTTCCAAATTTTGACACAGAGATTTTATTCACCCAAAACAAAAACGTGGCGTCACATCAATACTGCTGCCCTTTACCATCTCTATTCCCAAGGCCCCTTTAAACACCCGGCCCCAAAAATGTTTTTTATGTGGGCCATCTCCCCAACTGTTTCCCCCTTTCCCCAAAGGGTTTCCCTATCCCTTTGGGGGCGGTTTGGTTTTCCCATCAAAAAGTCAACACGGGTTTTATAGTGGGTATACAAACCTTTTTACAAATAAGGCCCAACCCTTTTCCCTTTCTGCCGGGGGTGACCCAAAATCTCGGGAGTAACTGGGGATTCGCTTCTGTGTTTGAACTTCTGGGCGAGGATAAAAATTTTTTTCCCTTTAAACCCGAAACTTTTAATGCCCGCCCAAAGGGAAAAGCTTTAACACCTTTTCCCCGCCCCATTGTAAATTTAAAAAGGGAAAATTTTGTCCTTTTTTCCTGCGATATTTAAACTTTTCATGAGATCTTCTAAAAAAATGTACCGTGCTTCCCGGATCTAAAAAAGCAATGTCTTATGACCTCAACTCCTTTAGTGGACTTAACCGGGACTGGCTGATGGGGAAAAAATACCCCCGGGGGGCCCTTTTTTCCGGGCCCCCGGGATGTCCACATGTCCCGGGGAAAAAGTTGTTTTGGGTTTTAAATCCTGCTGCTCCTCATTTTTTTTTTGGATCAAATTTGCCTTTTGGGAAAATTTCAGAACAGTGGGATGTCGTTGATACAACTTCACAAAAACGATTATTTTTCAGTCCCCCCCCGGGTTATATGAAACCCTTTCATAAGCTCCCAAAAAAAATCCCTTTTTCCTTCCCAAAAAACAAAAATTTCCTTCTGTGTTTTTTTGGGTTTTTTAAAATGTTGGATGTTTCCAAAAAGGGGTTTTACCTAAACAACCCTGAAGTACCCAAATTGTGGTTTTTTGACCACTTGCTGTACTTTATTTTTTGAGGATCAAATGATGGACTTAGTAACAAAAAATAATTTCCCCTTCCTCCATCTTTGGGCTTGGGGGTTTCCCTTTAAATTGCTGGGGGATCTCAAACCAGCTGAATGTTTTTGATCCGGTTTCATCAAGGTCTCCAAAGTCGGATCCCGACGGAAACCTTTTTTTCTCTAGAAAAACCCCCAATCGATAAATTTGGGTCCTTTTTATATTGTCTCCAAATTCATTGGGAACAGGGTTTTCCATCACTCCTGGTTTTTTACAGTACTTGGAAAACCCCATTTTCATGTTGCTTGGCCCTATCCACCCCCTGGGATATGTTGAAGTTTTTTCCATGAAAGGGTTTCAACGTCCATGTAAAAAAAGCATAAGCTTGTAGAGGTTTTAAAATCCTTAATTTTTTTTTGATGCCAGGCTAAAGCTTTTATTTATTAAGCTTGCATATTGGGAAATCCTTCCCAAAAAGTTCTTGGGAAAAAGACCCTTTGCCACAATGTTCCACGGGTTTAGGGGTCCATATGCTGGAGCTGCAAACCGCTCCTTTGCCGGGCCCCTTGGAACCGTTCCCCAAAAATACAGCAGTCCTTTTTCTTGCTTTGCCCTTCCAAATCCTTTTTCCTGCTTTAATAAAACCTTTTTAAAAGGGGGAAAAGGATCTCCTTCAAAAACGGGAAAGTTTTAGTGATGGCAAAGACAAGAAGCGCTGTTGGGGCACAAGGGGACGTTTTTCATTTTGGCTTGTGCCAAAAATGGTGACAACATCCCAGGAAGAACTTGAAAACGAGTTGTGACTTATTTTTCTTTCTACTTTGGGGTATTCCCAAACAGTGGTTTCAATGCGGGAAAATATGTGGGGCTTCCGGTGTTTTTTATCATGTCCAAAACCCAAGGGGCTGCTTTATTGCTGAAGTTTTTCCCTTTTAGGCTGTTTTTTTTCGAACATCCATTGTTTCCCTTTTTCTTTTTTTTGGGGCTACATTCTTTTTGCTGCGGGTTTTTTACATGCTGCAGGCCTTGTTTTTTTTTTTTTTCCCTTTTCCATGGCGTTTTAAATTTTTTAAATTTAAAAGTCCCTTTTCCTTTTTTCCCTTTTTCCAAAAGGGAAATTCCTTTTCCCTCCAAATAAAAATTTAAAGAGAATGACACTGTTCATCAGAACCTTCAGAACTGCCAGCTTGGCAGTAACCAGCTAACTCAGTTTTCCCAAATCGCTGTTTTCCCTTTCCCCCTTTTTTTTTAGTTTTGTTTTCCTCCAAACATACTTCCTTTAAAACCGCCCTTTTTGCAAAAGTTGGGGGCCCTTTTTGCTACTGCTTTAATTTGTGGGAGAGGAGTGTACTTGATTTTTTTACTGTAAACACTTTTTTTTTTCAATGTTTCCCCCCCTGGGAAAACCCCATCATTAAAGGGGCAAAGTCATCTTATCCACCCCTTTATTAATTCTCATCAATATTCAAAAAACCTTCATTACCCCTTTATTTTTAAAACACATTTATTTTTTTTTGGTTTAAACCCCCCCTTTTAAAATTTTCCAAAGAATTCAAACAGTAAAACCCTAACTTTTTTCTTTAAAACATGGGTTTTATTTTTTTTCTTTATCCTCCTGGGAATAAAAAATTAGTGAATCATGTATACATCTTATTTTCCCTTCCCCCAAATCCAAAAGTCCCATCAAGAAAATTTCTGTACTTCTGAAAGCAAAACCCTTTTGCATTAAAACCTTTTTATCTTTTTTCTTTTTTAATTTTCTAGCTTTAATTTAGTTTTGCCCCTTCCCCCCAATTTGCAATCTTCTATTTTTATCAGCAATTGCTTTTTCAAAAAGTTTAACCCCCCCCTTGCTCCTTTGTGTGTCACTACAGCTGGCCACAAAGTCCGAGCTGCCAAGGGAGTAGCTGGCGCATCCCCAAACCCCCTGGTTTTATCCCCCCTTTTCTGCGCAAAACCTCCTTTTTTTAAAATCCGCTACAATTTGATGCAAAAGTCAATTGATACAAAGTCAAATTTTTATCCACTTCCGCAAACCCAAAGCATTGGGTTTTCGGGTATTTTTGTGTGCACACATTAGGGGTTTAGTGGCCACATAGTACTGTAGCGCTACCATACCTAGGGTTTTGAAGGGAAAGCTTTTTAAAAACCAGCCAAAAGAAAAATCCCTGGCATCCTCACCGACGTTTATCCTGTTTGATTTCCCGGGTTAAAAATTTTTCGACCACTATGTCATTCCCAAAACAAATTGAACGGGGTGTTGGCCCAAAAAAGGGGGCCCTACACCAAACTAATAAATTTATTGTGGTCTTTAAACCAAAGGTGTTTTTGTTTCATTGTCCCCAAACCCCTGTATATTTGACGTGTCCTTTTCAATTTTTTAAAAAATTCTTTTAAAAAAAGGAGTAATTCAAATTTATGTTGGGCCAAAGTCCCTTTTGTTTTTTTTGGGAGTTCTGTTTCATGTTTTTTTTAAAAAATTTTGGTATATGTGCCCTAAAAATAATTTAAAACTACAAGAGCAAGGTCTGATCCTCAAAAAGTACCATAATAATATTAGGTTTAAATTTTTTTTATGGTAAAACAAAAGGGTTTTGACAGATGGGTTTTGGACTTTTTTTTTCCCGGGTTCAGAATGATCAATTAGACCAAAATTTAAAACAAGATGAAAAGGTACTTTACAAAATTACTGCCCGGGGCGAAATGGGAAAACTTGAGTTAACTGAAATAAACTTTAGTTGCTTGAAATAACTACAAAGTGTAATTTAAAAGGAAAGAACTGACGGAAACTGTACAGGTGTGTTTATAAAACTGGGTAAGACAAACTAAGATTATAAGACATAATATGCTCTTCATTTTTGTGTTCATCAATTCTCTTAAGCCTTCTAAACTGATGAGGAGTTTGTTTGTTTTTTGGAACAATGAAACCTAAAGTAAACCAAACATTACTAAAATAATAGCAACTAACAGAAATACTGACCTTATTCTTAAATATAATGAGGACTTACTGCATTTAATAAAAAAAAGATAGATTAGAATAGAATATAGATAGTTATTACTGAAATTATTAAATGCTTTTTGTGCATGTATTTTGATATGTCTGAAACATTACCCCCAAGGAAATATTTCCTTGCAAAGGACCAGATGCTATAACGGTGGCAAAAGGGGCTATGTACATTTGGAATTCCAAGAAGGAATTCGTTCCACCTACAGGCTGGAAATGATTAAGTCTGACCACAAAGGGGTTGTCGCCATCTAGTGAAGGCTTCGTCTCAACGTCAGTGAAGAAACCAACGATCTTTCCTAGCCCTTAGGGGAGAGAGACTGACAGGTAAATCTAAAGGAAAGATGTTGTTGAAACATTTAGTTTTCTTTAATAATATGCTAGACATTTCAACAATCTCATAATCTCCAGAAATTAAAGAGGTGGATAAATGAAGATTTTCATGGAATGTTTATACAAGATATAAATTATTTGTATGAGACTAACAGCTGGTACCAATATGAAAAATTTTAACCAAGTCCAAAAACATTTTTGGTTGTTATGTATGTACTGAACTTCCTATCTCTTCCAGCCAGTCCAGGTTGACAGCTAGATCAGTACCACTACCAAGAGATGAGTGTTTTATCAAAAATAGTGTTTCTGGTGTCAGTACCAGTTTCCGCTTGGTAATGGGTAATGTAACATTTTACAACTGTGATGTTTAAACAGTTTATGTTACAACCCCTGTGTTCAACTATGTGGAGCTTTTTGCAGGTTCCCATTTTTCTCATTGTGTCGTGGGCACCGGTTCCATCCCAGTGGGGACTATTCCAATGCGTATGTGTAACATGACTTACTATTATCGTTCCCATCAAGCTGAACCAGGGGGAAAGGTCCATGATCTAAAGGGCACTTATGCAATAGATGGATTTTAATGGATGTGTGGAACTGCAGTTGCCTCCAAGTTGGAGTGGTGTTTGTGCACCTGTTTATGTCACTGATCACACTTATGTCATTTCAGTTCAACCTTCCCTAAAGAGAGAACTCATCCGTATGAAGCCACATGAGGAATTCAAGCATAGATCAACAGGAAATAAGATTTTGCTAAGTTTATTCCCATGGTTGGGAGTAGGAAAGAACATGGTTAGATTAGAAACTATAGATTATCGTCTGGGACTGTTTGTTAATGCAACCACAAAAGCTCTTACAGGACTATCAACAGAAGTCACAGCTCTTCGAACCGTGGTGTTGCAGAACAGGATGGTGTTGGACCTGCTGGCGGCTTCGGTTGGGGGAGTTTGCACTCTCCTGAACGAGACCTGCTGCACCTACATCCCTGATGAGACCAACGGTGAAGATGGACACGGAGTGAGCGATGCTAATGAAATTAAAAGGGGTATGCAGCAGGATGTCCATTCCGGCCGAGGAAGTTTTTTAATGGCTTACTTTGGGACCGTGGTGGCAACTGTTTTTGAAAATCATGACCCCTGTCATCGCTGTGTTATTGTTGTTTGCCTTTTTTACTCTGTGTGTTATTCCCTGTATCAGAGCAATGATATTAAGGATGGTTGGAGGAATTGTTGATACAATGTTCTCCCAGGATTACGAACTTCTGGACGAGGACCAGAATTATGATGACATTATGGAGGAGAAGTCACTAAACTTAACAATAGTTTAATGTTTAATGAGGTGTATGCATAAAGCTTTTTGGAAGTGTATACATGGATGTGATATTAACCTAATAATAAACAGGAGGGAATTGTTGGAAAAATGTATAAAAGTTATCATTGTTTAGTTTCAACCAGGTTTATGTTTGAAGTTCTGCTCTTGTTAAAATGATTCCTGTGATTGTTTTTAGTGTGGAAAAGCGTTTGTGGAAGGTTAAGGAATGCGGTCTGGAGTGGATCACTCTCTGGACATGACATGCTTATACCATATATGAGAATGACTACTCTTTTAAGTTGAAATTTCTGTAAGAATTGGCTGAACCAATTCCCACTTTTTTCTTGTAGGAATGTGAGTTGTAAATAAAAGGCTGGTACAAGGATTTCTCCGTTTGTGAGAAGGAAGTCGCTGTGCTGGCAGAGGACTGTCTCACCCTTGCAAGTCAAACTTACTTGGTTCACCTTGTGTCTTGTTTTACACTTGTCTGTGTTTATCAGCTTTCTAACTCTAACAATAATATATATATATATATATATATATATATATATATATATATCGCCAGTCCATCGCAGGGCAACACACAAACAACCACGCACACACTCATTCACACACCTAAGGGCAATTTAGAGAGACCAATTAACCTAACAGGAGTGTGTTTGGACTGTGGGAGGAAGCCGGAGTACCCAGTGAGAACCCACGCATGCACGGGGAGAACATGCAAACTCCGTGTGTGTGTATATACATATATATATTTGTGTTTTTCTTCCTAGCCTGACAAAACAATAACACAATAACACTGTCACAGTCTTTTCTTTTAAAACCCAATGTGATTGATCACAATGCAATCCTTAACTATATCAAACATTAATAAACCATTCCATACTTTTACCAATGTAAACAAAAGTTTTAGTTAATAGTCCGTATTTCCGGGATGACGTTGAATGCACCACACCACTCACTTATGTTTAGCAAAACAATCAAAAGCAGCATAGGGCTTACCAGCTGTCCTACAGAGTGAGCTCTATCTTTGCACAGTCCCTCTGATTGCAGAGATCTTTTATACAATCATTTTTTTTGCACTTCGAGTAATACAAGCGTTGCTTACACTGCTGGTGCTGCAACTTTAGTAAAACAGCAGTGCCCAGTCCATCCCTTCATGTGCATCTGGTCCACTCAGATTGTCTAAGAGATCAGTACAACCTGGTCTTCCCCGCTGATAGACAGGGATGAGGAATTACCAGGCAATTAAGCACAACACCTCCCACTCGATCGCCGTATTTGTACTTGCGAACTGCCTTTTCAGTTTTGAGCTTGATATTCAACCAGCAACATAACCACTAGGCGCCAAACATCTCTGTGCAGGACTGTTGTTTGGACAGCTTGTTTCAGAACTCTAACTGGCTGGCTCACTGTGAGTCTCATCACAGGAAGGCAAGAACTTTGGACCACTTTGACATCAATATTTTGGATAATGCCTTTAGCATCTCGGTTGACATTCACGACCCATCCTAATTTAAATTGGCCCTTCACAGCATTTTGGTCACATAACCATACTATATCTCCAACAGCAACGTTTCAATGTGAGGTGTGCCATTTATTTCTCACAAATAAGTTTGGGCCAGCAAGCTGGCTCCTGGACCTCCAGAACCTTTTGATGTGGTGCTGGTCCTGTTGACGTGGTGGAGACTTTTGTAGGAGTAGCTTGCAAAGTTAATAATTCTGATGTTACCACTTGGAGAGGCACGGCCCAGCAGGACCGCGTTGAGTGATACATACTGTATTCAGTCTTCACAGCTCTGCATTTGGGCATTACTCGGGCATTCATTGGCGAGGTTGGCAGCAAGTTGAAGCTTGTAGTTCAGGCCAGTGTTGATGTCTAGGCTCTGGAGTCTCTTTTTGATAATGAGGACAGCAGCTTCACCAGCCTCACTGCGGTGAGATGAGTCAGCCGAATAAATCATTCACTCCCATTTTGTGCCTTTCTGAGCCAATATTTCCTTTATTGCACCTTTATCTTGAAAATCCTGGAACTAGTGTAGCAGGTTTGGCTCAGATGAAATTTGTTCCTGAATCAGACCAGATCTTTTCTCTTTGGGTGCTCTCTAATTGCAGTAAAAATTAGTAAGTCATCCAAAACTCTTTATTGACATTGTGTCGACCAGATCTATGTGAATAACCCTGCTGGCCGTACAGATGAAGACAACAACCCATACCTTCATCGAGACTCTTTCCTTGATGAAGTCTTTAACAAGGTACAGTACGAAAAGGTCGACTGTAGTGAACAAGAAGGGAGATGCAGGTCTGGTTCTTTTAGGGGGTAGGTCACCCATAATTTGCGGGTACCTTCTTGCTATAGACTTCTTGCAACAAAGACAACCTTCCACTGCTTTTTGGAGAATTGGATGACCCAGGCCTTTCTCCTAATTTTCTGCAGGGTTGGAGCTATACCTTCTTAAACTTCATTGTGTGCCTCCTGTGCCAACAAAGGGGGACCCATGCATTGGACAGGAGGAGAGGGGCTGCCATGCTGTCTTCCTTGAAGTCAAGTAAACCTCAAAGCAGACTAGTAATCCCGTTTCTAGCTCTCGGTACACTACCAACCAATCTGTAGTGGTAGCTGGGAAGGTCAACCCCTTTTGAGCAGCAAAAAATATTTCTCTAAGTGCATCTTCACATTCTGAGGCAGTTGGTACCACCTTTCACTTTGGTGTCTTTATGGACTTGTATCCTGATTTAGATTTTTTTCAGCTCTCCATATGAAAGTAAAAGTCTTGACCAGGCAGATTAGGCTACTGAAGCTTCTTGTATCCACCAAGTTTTGGACAGCTGCACCATTGGGAGGTCTCTGCTCAGGACTTAGTTGACTTTTCTCTGTTTAGCCTTTGGAGAGTGCTGCTACAAATGACTTCTTCTGCATATTGCTAATGCTTTCCCGAGCTACTGTAGACACATCTTTTGCCAACATAATAGGCTACTCACACTTGGGGAGATGTAAGAATTTTGATCCGAGCTGCCACTCTGAATTAACACTAGGACTCCCAGAATTCTAACACTACTAGAACTCCCAAGCCCGTCAATTTGACGGCGAGCATCGATGCGAGGGCGGTGATGATGTCATCGCATTAACGCTATTAAATTTTTGTTTTGACAAAAATTAATAATAGTATTTGATCAAAACCTATTATGTTTTATTGTTATTTATAAATAGTACTGAAAAATAATAGAGAAGCGGGTACATTTTAAAATAAAGCTTTACTAATCTGACCAAAAGCTGGACAGCTCCATTTTACACCCCCCTTTCACTTCGCGGACATAAAATAGCGCTAAAAATGCCTTCAGCTCATCCACACTCATGTCCGAGGAGGAATCATCTCCTAAAACTCTGCGGGGCTCAGCCACACTGCAGCCCTGAATGTGGATAAGCATTTCGGCATCCACCACGTAGAGGAATGCGAGCTGGGCATCTTGGATCTGGCACTCTGTCAACGCGTTCTGGATCTGACGCCTCCCTCTGCTTTCTTCCTCCCCTACCACTGTCCACACAGTGCCATCCTTTCCTATCTCCTCCTCCTTCCCAGGTGTGCGCTCGTCTTAAAACGTCTGTAAAACGCAGAATAGATTGTTGTTACTGGGCTGCTATATCTATGACCTAACTTATTGTTTATTTCTTTGTCCATTATCAGTACCTTGATTTGTAGTTTCTTTCCTGCCAGTGAGCTGGATTGCTGGGTTTATAGCTGGGCACTGGGGACCTGGAATGTCTCCCTGTCTCTGAACCTGCACTGATTGTGGCACTGTTGCTATAGTTTATATATTATTAGTTTACTAATCTGTAAACCATAGCCTAAAATGATAAAATCGTTACATAGGCTAGTCTTTTACTACCTTGAAAAAATGCGTCACAACCTCCTGCTAATGGGACGACTCGTGTTTTTTTAGCCGGGGTAGGTTCACTTTCTGACCTGCTGTCACTGAAACTGAATGCTGACCAAGAGCCGTCAGAATCCCTCTCAACCCAGCATCACAATCATCTAATTTTTGAAACATTTCCAATGCCTCTTGAGTAGAAAATATCCTTCTGGAAGCCATTTGTAGGATGCTAACAATCTGACTGCGTTCTAGAGTGGCGGTTGCTAGGCAACGCTCGCACGTTTACTCAGCTGCTGGGAAAAAAAAATCTATTTAGTTTATAGGGCCGTCAAAATAGCGGCTGTGGTAGTTAGAGGTAGAAAAACTTAGATCTTTTATTGACTTTGATTTTTTTTTTAAGAGACACAGGAATACACAAGACACAGGTTTAGAAAAAGTCAGGATGCCAGGAAGATAAGAGTTTTAATAAACCAGAGTTATGGCATGTCAAACTTTCAAAACCGTCAAATTGACGGCCCTGGGAGTTCTAGTGTTAACATTGAGTTCCATTGGCCCGGCTCCTTAGGTGATAATGTCGGCTACTTTAAGTTGCCCAGGGATCCACCACCAGTCTTGCAGCAGTGTACTGCTTTATATCTCTCCAATTTCATTAGCAAAGAAAGTCTGAAACCTGTAACTCTTGTGTTGGATAACTCCAAGAAATGTTTGGGTGTCTGAAGATGGAAAATGGTAACTCAGATATCTTGATAGCTGGCAACGCCAACGTAGACCGGGACCTGGAGGGCGGCAGTGGTGCAGAAACCTTGGCGGCCGGCCATGAGAAAACATGAACCTTGGAGACCAGCGTTGCAGTCTTAATGGCCAGCCAGACAGCCAGGAACAACCCAACAAACCCTGTAATGAGGCTGACTATGAATCTTGGACCCAGGGTGAAGTTTGACCTTTGGCCAGAGCTTGGGAGTCCTTTCCTCTGGCTTTGGAATGCGGGGCAGTTCATCCTTAAACCCCTTGTTGTTGATTTGAGGAACCAGGAAAGCAAAATGTTCCTCCTCCAACCCCTTGTCGTTGAGTTGAGGAACCAGGAAAGGGAAATGTTCCTCCTCGATCAAGCTTCCTTCCCAAACTGCTGGCAGGCCTTGGGACCTGGAGCTGAGGGCCAGTTGTCCCTTTCCTTGATGTCGGGTGAACCCTCGGAGACAGAAGCAGCGACGTCGGGCTGACCCTCGGTGACGTGAGAAGCAGAGGCATCCAGCTGACCCTTGGCGGCGTGAGAAGCAGCACCCTCCGGCAGACCCTCGGTTGGCGAGAAGCAGAGTTATCTGGCTTACCATCAGTGGCATGAGAAGCTGAGGTGTCTGAATGCCCCTCAGTGGCGTGGAAAGCTGAGGTGTCAGGCTGACACTCAGTGGTGTGGAAAGCTGAAGCGTCAGGCGGACGCTCAGTGGCGTGGAAAGCTGAAGCGTCGGGCTGACCCTCAGTGGCGTGGACCGAACCTGAGGCATTGGGCTAACCCAACGCCTAAATGGGGGGCGGTAATCAAAGGGAACACTTAAATAATAGGGTTTGATTGGGTCTAAAATAAAAGTTGAAGGTTTAGATGAAGCTAATATTTTTGTTAACTTTGAAAGCTTCACTGGATCAAAACAGTCCAAACACAGATCAGTTTTTTAACTCAAAATCTGTCTCACTTACTGAGGATGAAGTAATCATGTTTGGGAGTATGCTAATGATTTTATTTTTATATAATCAATTTTATTTAAAAAGAATCCCAATACTGCTTAAAGCTAAGGAAATTGATGGCTCAACAGACCTATGACTCTGTGTCAGTTTAGCAACTGGATGGAAAAGTTCTAGCTTGGTAAAGTGTCCTTTTATACAACAGTATTTTTCAGATTAAGTAGGAGTCCTTAGGTGTGTAGAGCGCCAATTTCTCCCAAATTTTGTAACATTGAGCTTTAAAGTATGCAGCTCTGAATTTAACCAGAGAGCCAGGCTCCTATAAATAATTACCTTGTTTCAAAGTGTAGATTGTCTAATGCAACACACAATGAGGAAGCAACACTATGTACAAAAGAATCAATTTGTTAAAGGAAACAAAATGACTGTCCTCCTATCAGCATTGTCTGATAATTATGTACCATAATGAAATTTTCTTTCAGGTGTGGGTTACTCAGTTAAAAAAAATCCATTAATAAAAAATGGTCAGACAGGACAGGGTTATGAGGAAATACTGTTATTTCTTTACACTCAATGCCATGTCAGCACAAGGTTCAGAGAATGAAGACAAAAGTGGGTACATTAGCTAAAGTTTTGAACCTTCCTACTGAGCCACCTATGACTGTGGCTCAGTAGAAAGAGTCGTCTTGCAAACGGAAGGTTGTTGGTTCAACTCCAGCTTCCTCCTGCCATTTGCTGATGTGACGTTAACCGTTATGTTGCCTGCCGATCTCCGTACTGATGTCTGAATGTGTGAGCATTAATGAGTGCGATTGGGTTAATGTGGCTCTAGTGTAAAAGGCTTTGAGTGGTCTGTATGACTGAAAAGGCGCTATGTAAGTTCAGTCCATTTACCATTTAGGCTATTACTTTCAGTGTCAACATGAATGTTAAAATCCCCCGCTATAATGACCTTATCTGTTTTTAACACTAAATCAGATAAGAAGTCTGAAAATCCTTCAACAAATTCAGAATAAGTACCCGGTGGACGATACAAAACAACAAACAGAAGCGGCTTTAGTGCTTTGCAATTTGGATGAGGAAAAGTAAGGATTAAATATTCAAAAGCGTTCTAGCTATTAATTGGTCTAGGACCAACCCATAAATCGGACCAAAAGGTTGCTTCTTCTCCTCCTCGCCCAGTATTTTGAGGTATGTGAAAATTTTAACAATTAGTTGGAGTTGACTAATTTATACTGACAGAATCCTGTTGGGACCCACAGCCATGGAAACAACATTAAAACTCCGGTACAAACTTTTCTGGAACTTTGAAAATAAAATGCATTTAACTGACTTCCAGGAACTGAGGAAAGGGGGGTAGCAGCGGACTTCCCATGATGCCACTGGCTGTATAAAAGCACCCCCTTTCCAATGGTCCGATCTCTTCCACACGGCCTCGAGAGGGACCGGATAGGGGGGACAAGCGCGCTAATGTCTCTTTGCTGGCAAAAAAAAGACATAAACTCTTCAAACTGGATCCAAGGGTGTCATACGATCATCGATCATATGCACTAAGATAAGTACAAATGAATCACTCTGTGTATCCGGCAGATTCATTCATGAAAGGGAATTAAGGTACACGCCTGGCTTGACTTTCTCAGAAGCAAACGGTGTTCCAGAGGAGTCCCAGTAGAGAAGCTGTCTCTACAAGCCGAGTAAAGCAGTTTTCCCTGCCTGAGAGAGGGACAACAGGAGCCACATCACTGTGGTTACGGTAACGTGCAGTTTGGCCGGCCGACAGAACAGCCGCCCCCCCTACAGCTAAGGAGGTTACCAGTAGCTAACCGTTTAAAGACTGTGGACGTTTCTTCAAACTTCGCCGCCCTGGACAACGTTCCTCACCACAGTTCATGAGGTTAAGTGTTTGGGCAGAATAATAATAGAAAGAGTTAGACTGAAATTATCTAAACGTTTTTCATTTTATGAAGTTTGGTTTTGTTTGTGTTGAATTCAGCTATCTTGGTGCTAACAGAATATCTGCAGCACACGTGTTCAGGTTGTGTTCTGTGCTGTGGGTTTTAAAGTTAAGACAAACTTTATTTAAAGGGTGATTTTAAACACAGAAGATCGGCCATAACGCGCTGTCCAGGCTTATACATTTTAACACTTTTATTGACGGTATTTTTAATGTATGTGTTTGATTCTGGCGCTAAGCTATCAGCCTCCTTTGTTAGCTTCATCTGCTAAGAGCTAAGGACACGTGCTTGCTGCCAAATAATATTTACCCAGAAAGGTTAGTTTTCAATCCAGTAAATAATGTGTCCCTAACATCATTTTACTAAATTTGATAACTAAGTAAACACCATTAAGCCCCATTGCTCCAGAAAGATGTGGCTCTTTTCCAAAATATTTCCTTAATATTTCTTTAAATATTATTTCAATAAATAAACGCAGCTAATTAGACACCGTTAAGAAATGGTCATCCAGAAGGTTGGTTTTATTCAGCAGGTCATTCTTTAAAACATTATTTTAATAAAATAATATTTTATCTGATCTTGCACTGTGAATGGTTGTCTAAACGTTTGCTGATTATTACCTAAGTTGGTTCCAAGACTAACTTAACTTCATTTCCAGATTCTTCAAGATAATCCTTGGTTCTCAAACATAAATAACATTGCATGGTAATGTTGCATCACTCTTTTGGTCATGATTTTCAATCATCTTTAATCAACTTGTTTATATTGTACATAGCCCAGTTGTCTTCCTTATTCTTTAATTCTGCTTGGTAGTTTGGTTGGATTGTTGTAGCATTGTAAAGATTTTGTTGATTGAAATATGTTTGACTTTGAGTTGACTTATTTTTGTTAATAAATTCTTGTATTTTAAGACATTGTGTGAATTCATTCCATGTGTGTGCAGAGTTTATGCTGTTCAATAATGTCAGAGCTTGGCTCACACCTTTCAATTTTGTCCTAATACCATCGCCTTACAGGGCTGGTATTCACAGGACAACCCTTAACACACCGAAATATTATTTTATAAAATATTAATATTAAATAATATTGTCAGATTAATAATCCTTACAATCCTCTTGCTGCCGCCAGGTTTCTGAGACAAAATAAACCAATCTGATTGTCACAAATCAAGTCATTAATGAACAAAGCCTTTGAAGAGAGAGATCAGATTTCTCAGAAGGATTACCAGCGAAAGCCAAATATTATTAGTATTTGAAAATTTGGACTAAAGCTGTTCTTACAACAATTACCATAGATTTGTTTTGGCAAACTTACACACCAAAGCAAAACTAACTTTAGTGACCTCCAATTGGCGTGACCGAATGTCATTACCACCAGCGTCAACAACAATCTTACTGCATTTATGCTTTTCCTTAACCAGCACTTTCAGGTAGGATTTGATCTTGTCCGTTCTGGCCCCTCGCAAACATTTGACTATGGTCACTGGTTTCCCACATTTCTGAATATGAAGCTGCCAATTACCAGTGTCGGCTTCTCAGCGGGCATGTCGCCGAGCAGAGAAAATCTGTGAGAAACGCAGACAGGTTGTGAACTTATTGTGCAAAATATGCACTTGTGAACACAGCGGGTCAGACGTCGTGTGTCAATACTTGATTAGTATGACTTGAATGAAACTCTGTATTAATATAAGATTTTTTTAAATCATTTCTAACCATACATATAATGGATACACAAAGATAGATATAGATAGATATCTAAAGAATCTTTTAGGTGCAGTTAATCTTTTAAGAGCCACACGGTATGTAGAAGTATTGAAAAAGGGGAAATCCGTTCAGTGAACACAGACCAATTTTGACACAAAATACCAATAGTTATATGAATATTCAATTTAGAAACAAACAAAATATAAAGATATAAACAAATTAAAAATAAGCTGAAGGGGTACACATTTGAGTTACTGCTATAAATGTTTATTTTGATTACAAAGTTACTGATATTTCTAAAATAGATGTGAGCTGCTTTGGTTGATTAGCTGTTACATTCAAAAAATATTTTCAGCCACTTTTCTGGTAAGTTTCAAATTATTTTTTGTTCATTAAATATTTCTTGGTGTTTTTCTCTGGCTGAAACAAGATAATGAAACACTTTGGAACAAAAATGCACAATATCAGTCCAAAGCTGGAGGCCAGAATGGCAAATATCTCCACAGCCACAGTGAATTTTCCAGGAGAGCTGACATATGCTGGGATGAAGGTAACCCAGACTGCGCAAAATATTAACATGCTGAAGGTTATTAGTTTGGCTTCATTAAAATTATCAGGTAGTTTCCGAGCTAAAACAGCTAACACAAAGCAAAAAACAGCCAGCAGGCCGATGTATCCAAGGACAGCCCAGAAGCCGAAAACAGAGCCTAAAGCACATTCCAGGATGATCTTCTCCTTGTAGGTCGTTAGATTTTTCATTGGAAAGGGAGGACTCACAACCAACCACACAGTACATATAACAACTTGAATACAAGTAAAAGATACTACAGTAATCCTTTGCTGTGGAGGACCAAACCATTTCATGGCATTACTATCTGGAAGCGTAGCTTTAAAGGCCATTAAAACCACTATAGTTTTCCCAAGAACACAGGAGATACACAGAACAAAGGTGATGCCAAATGCTGTGTGCCGCAGCATGCAGGACCACTCAGAGGGTGCTCCGATGAATGTCAATGAACATAAGAAACACAGAGTCAGAGAGAACAGCAACAAGAAGCTCAGCTCAGAGTTGTTGGCTCTGACAATCGGAGTTGTTCTGTGACGAAAGAAAACCACTGTTATAATGATGGCCAGACAGGCCCCACTAAGAGAGAATGCAGCCAGGATAGTTGAGAGGATTTCTTCATACGATAAAAACTCTACAGGTTTGGGGAAACAAGCATTGTTTTCTGCACTAGGCCAGAACTCTCTGGGGCACGGGAAGCAATCAAGGGAATCTAAAAGTTAATCAAAAACATTTATTAACATTTGAAATTTGTTTTAGATTGTAGATGTGTATAACTAACGATGCTACCTGTGATATTACTAATCTCTCCTTCAGGACATGGTATACAATCATAGCAGCAGATGGGTTTTCCTTTCTGCAATACTTTACGAGTTCCTGGAGGACAGCTTTTAGAGCAAACGGACATTGGCACCTGTCACAGAGACAAAGAAGCAAACCAAACATTCAGGCTATGATTCAATGTCGGAAATTTTTTTATTGTGAATACTTCACAATTGTTGTCATTTGGGTAGTTACGTGTTTGCCACCATTCATCCAGGTTAAGTCCCTTTTGACACGAAACTCCTGGCCTTTCGGTAGTGATGCATCATAGTACCCCACTGTTACCAGTTCAGTAACCCTGTTATCACTTTGCTGCCAGTTTACAAGGTCATAAAAAGCCACAGGATCCCCATTAGCATCAAATGACACATGGTAACCATTTTGGGAAAAATTTACTTTCTTTAGTTCAGTAAAAATCTGTGAGGTATGAAAGAAACAGGGAGACACAAAATCAATGGCCACAACTTTTAAAGCCAAATAAAAACTGTGATTTACTGTGATGTATTTAAACTGACCTGCTTGGGCTCCAAATGCATGTGTTTGTGACATTGACTGGTTGTGTTTGTTTTCTGACACGCTGCATTGTGAATTGCATGTGCTATTGCATACACAGCCTTGTAAACCATGTTAGTAACTCTTAATTGAGATGTTTCTGTGTATGGGCTTTTAAGAGCTTTAATGTCTTCAGTTCCATCACACTCTGTCTTGTTTAAAACAGCAGCTAAACACAAATAAAATAAATAGGGACAGAGTCAGATTTTTTTAAACAAAAACTCTGACTTAATGTGAATAATCGAGTCTTGGAATATATAACAAATCTCATGAAAACATATGCAAATAAAAAGACAAATACACACAAGAGCTATTGTGGGTTAACATAAAAAAGAACCTTTTCTGTCTTAGTCATGAAATATTAAACTAATAAAATATTCAGTGTCATATAAAACATTTGAATTATAATGTGGTTTAAGTCCAAATGCATGTTATTAATACATTTTTGGGTTAAACTGAGTTAGTAGAAAATACCGACAGAAAATAAAATTATTTTAAGAAGATGCTTGTCATTGTTTGTATGAATTTATCATTGTAAGTAAATTACGTATTTTCTTTCTTATGGATATGATCCAAGTGGTATCAAAATAAAAAAAAATAAAGAAAAGAAGAAACTTTCTCACTTTTTGTCAAGCTGCAGTTGAATGTATCCTCCCAGAACTCTGTAAGCAGTGGGGAGGCAGCCACTTCAGATGGAGAGAGATCCAGAAGGAAGTTTCTCAAGTCTGGAATGACTGATTGCTGAATGGCTACTCCGATTGCCCCTACACAAAAACTGAAGCTCATCAAGAGTGAGTCAGTTATCCAGCCTTCACTCCCAATCCACTGACGAGGTGGAGGAGGCTGTCGGTTTAGCTCCTCTAAGAGGACTCTCATGTCACCTTCAGCTGCAAATGCCACAACAACAATGGCTGTTGATCTGGAAAAGAATGATTGTGTTAAAGAGAAAAAATAAACACTTGGTCTACATTATAATAGGCCACAGAAGCACATCTAAAAATACAGATACCTGCGGATAGCATCAGCTACTGTTCTGATCTTGTTCCTTGTGTCAGTCCGATAGAACGATTCAATGTACTCCACACAGATCCCTTCTCTGAGTGCAGTCTCAAGAAAAGAGGCTATCCCGTTATTTCCATAGTCTGAGTCTGAGTGGACAGCTCCTATCCAAGTCCAACCAAAATGTTTTACCAGCTTGGCCAGCGCGTCAGCTTGGTAACGATCACTGGGAATTGTTCTGAAAAATGTGGGGAACTGCTTTTTATCAGACAGGCAGGCACAAGTGGCAAAGTAGCTCACCTACAGCAAGAAAATAATGTAAAATAAAAAATATATTGACTTTATTATGACCATGTAGATATGTTAAATTTTCAAATTGTAATTAATATAAAGAGCTTACTAGAGGGATTTTAAAGGACCCAAAGATACGTGAGATGCTGATGGATGGAGTGGATCCAGAATCTCCAACAGCAGCCATCACCTCTCCAGATTTTGAACAGTTATTTACTTTGTAAAACACAGGGTCCTGGCCGTTTAAAAGTTGAGATGCCACCTGTGTGCCTATGAGTACCGAGGCGCACGTGTCAAATATTTGATAACCAAGTCTGATGCCAGGTAGCAGCTTTGTGCTGTTGTTTATCTCCTCGATTGCAAAGATCATTGTGCGAGAAAAGCGCAGCGCCCTTGCACTAAAGCTGCACAAAAGCAGTCAGGTGAGTGCTGACATTTACCAGTATATGAAAAAATTCTTATTTAGATATTAACAGACAACCGACACCATGAGCCCACTAAGTAGCTCAATTAAGTGTAACAGACACCTTAAGTTGGACAGTAAACTCGTAGTGTTACTAACAAAGTTCAAAAACAAAAAATCATTGGAAAATACAATGAAATAACAATTCAGAAATGTATTTAATTTAAAAGTAAACTAAAATTAAACTACAAAGATATCTATAAATTAATAACTAAATCTACTCAAATGCATTGCCTTGTATTTGGCATATTTTGGGCATACATTTTGAAAAGATTTAAGCACATCTGTATCTAACATTCTTCTGCAACACTGTTCCATCTTACTAACCTCCCTTTGCATCTTGGAAGCTCAGGCTTGGTTGTGTAGTTATTAATCACTGTCTCTACTTGATAGTGCAGGAAGAAAGCTCCTCCAATAACAAAGTCCCCATCCATGGAGAATGCAGGTCGGCGAGGGGTACCCTGCAGGGTACATTTCACCAATGAAGTATCAGCACCGAAACTAGTATGATTATCTGTAAGTTGATTCCTTTCTTTCAGACCATTAAGAGACCTTCCCAACACAACTGTCATCAGCTCATAAAATGTCACTGCTAATTGTAAGCCAACCTCCATTTTTCAAGCGTTTGTATTTGGGTGCAAGAATGTTTTCAATGGTCTTTCAACATGTATTATATAGCAGGTCATTATTCACCAGAAACAACATCCCCTCATCCAGTGATATTTGACTATGTGTTAAGACGACTTCCTTGACTTGAGCTGCTTTATAATTGGACTTTCTTCAAGTGACATAAATTTGCAGGAGTTGGGTTGAAGTTTATATTTTCAGATTGTCAGAAACATACCACCATAGCTACAATGGAATGGTTTAGGTTAGCATATTAGGTCCAGATTTAAATTCAAATATAAGTATGAGACATGACTTTGTGTTGGTGTATCACATAATTTTCCAATGAACTAAATTAAGTTTTTGGTTGTAATGTGCTGTGATGGACTGCCAACCATTTCAGGGTGTGCCCTGCCTGTAACCTGGCAGCAGTCCATCCATGCAACCCTGCAAGGACAAGCGGGCATAGACATTGGATATATGAACAGATGGGTTTTAGCATAGATAACATATTTCAAGATGTTCAGAGTTAGGTTTTGAATGAATTGACAAATTTATTTTGTAAAACTGCAAAAAATAATAACTGGATGCTACAAGTTTAATATTTTATTTGTTGTTTAGCTCGGTTTGTTCACAAATACATTTCAGCAAAAAATATCTAATTATCCGTGATTGCTTTTAAGTTCAGGCAATTAAACGTGGCCTCCTCTGTCAGATACCACCAAATCTGTTTTGAGATTCTGTTAGTGGTAGTGATGTTCATAACAGGAAGTGGGGCCCAAAATCAAATTTGGCTTAAGGACCCTTACAACCTTAAGCCAGCCCTAGATAGATGGTTATAATGTGATGAAATGTGAATAGATTTAAAGTGTATCAGTGTTTTTGCAAGACACTCTAGCTGTTACACACTTGACATTGATGATTGTTAAACAGTATTTTATGATAGATATCATAATATCAGTGTGTTTAGATTAACATTCAGACAGTTCCAATTAGTACATGATTTATTAATGAAACGAGACACCAACAGAATGACATGCAATAAACTGCCATCAGTGGAACATGTATGCATCTGAATTACTGCTCCAAATTGTTCTTCCAATACATGGTTGCAAAACTTTAGGATGGTTAACAACTAGCTTAATATTACATATATTTGAGTCATTTTCATTCTAGTCTTCTTGGGGTTTCTCTTAGTTTTTTTGCATTATATATTTCTTGGTGTTCTTCTCTGGCTGAAACAAAATAATGAAACACTTAGGAGCAAATATACACAGTATCAGTCCAAAACTGGATGCAAGAATGGCAAATATCTCCACAGCCACAGTAAATTTCCCAGGAGAGCTGACATATGCAGGGATAAAGGTAACCCAGACTGCACAGAATATCAACATGCTCAAGGTTATCATCTTAGCTTCATTAAAATTATCAGGTAGTTTTCGAGCCAGCACAGCTAACACAAAACAAAAAACAGCCAGTAGCCCGATATATCCGAGCACAGCCCAGAAGCCAACAGAAGAGCCTAATGCACATTCCAGGATTACCTTCTCCTTGTAGGTGGTTAGGTTTTTCACAGGGACAGGAGGACTTACAACCAACCAAATAATACATATTATAACCTGAATAAATGTAAAAGATACTACAGTCATTCTTTGCTGTGGAGGACCAAACCATTTCATGACATTGTTACCAGGAAGTGTAGCTTTAAATGCCATTAAAACCACTATAGTTTTCCCAAGAACACAGGAGATACACAGAACAAAGGTGATGCCAAATGCTGTGTGACGCAGCATGCAGGACCATTCAGACGGTGCTCCGATGAATGTTAATGAACATAAAAAACAAAGAGTCAGAGAGAAGAGCAGCAGGAAGCTCAGCTCAGAGTTGTTGGCTCTGACAACTGGCGTTGTCCTATGATAGAAGAAAATCACTGCTGTAATGATGGCCAGACAGGCGCCACTAACAGAGAATGCAGCCAGGATGACTGACAGGACTTCATCAAAGGTAAGAAACTCCACAGGTTTAGGGAAACAAGCATCCCTCTTTGAGTTAGACCAGAATTCACTGGGGCACGGGAAGCAATCAGGGGAATCTAAAAATGTATCAAAAACATTTATTAACACTTGACTTTTTCAGATTGTAGATGTGTATAAACTAACAATTTTACCTGTGATATTACTGATCTCTCCTTCAGGGCATGGTATACAGTCATAGCAGCAGATGGGTTTTCCTTTCTGCAACACTTTACGAGTTCCTGGAGGACAACTCTCAGAGCACACTGATGCTGGTACCTGGGAAATAACCAGCATCAAAACAACAATTTCAGTTTTCTTCTTTTCTACAAACGGCTTTGACTAATTAGTCCAAAACCTCTGCAACTGAGAAATTTTCATCATTCGAGTAATTACTTGTGTGCCACCTTCCATCCAGGTTAACTTCCTGTTGACACGAAACTCCTGGCTTTTCGGCAGTGATGCATCATAGTAACCCACTGTTACCAGTTCAGTAATGCCATTCTTACTCTTCTGCCAGTTTACCAGCTCGTAAAATGCCATAGGGTCTCCATTTGCATCAAATGATACATGGTAACCATTTTGAATAAAGTTTACTTTCTTTAATTCCGCAACAATCTATGCAATAAACGAAACACAAAGGAAAGAAACCAGTAAAATAAACGTGCATGAAACTCTAAGATTTACATTTTAATTAAACTGACCTGTTTGGGCTCTACACTCATGCGTTTGTCACACTGAGTCATGTCATTTGTTTCCTGACATGCAGCATTGTGAAGGGCATGTGCTATTGCATAAACAGCTTTATACACCATGTTGGTGATTCTTAACTGAGATGTTTCAATATATGGGCTTTTGAGGGCTTTAATATCTTCAGTTATATCACACTTTCTCTTGTTTAGATCAGCACCTAAAAATGAATCAAGACAAAACCAGATTGTTTTACCAGTCAAAGAAAACAGTTATGCTAATGATTTTGACTTTTAGCATAACTGCATAATCAACATACTGCAGATCTTCATAACTGCATAATCAACATATTGCAGATCTTGCATACACATATCAGGGAAGGCTTACTTGTAAACTACTCAAAATATATTATAACAATATTTTAACATTTACAAAAGTACTCCATTTATTCTTGATTTCTCACAAAAATAGTAAAAATGTCTAAAGATAATGCAACAGTGATCACTTACAGTGATACAATACACTATACATTAAAACACACATAAGAACAATGCTGTGTTGGGATGAGCAGGCATATTATCCTAATTTATTATTTAACAGTTAACATATATATTTGAAATACTTATTATGAGTCTGAACTATCACCGTTATTCAGTCATAAAGGTATTTTATCCTTATACCTTGCCTAGACATGGTATATTTGCAAAGGATTTTTAAAAATCTCAAGCACACGAATGGAGCCATAATATTGTGAGATAAAGCATATGATTACCATTCAGAACCACATTACCATATGTCGCTGCCAAAATGTATTCTAAACACCATTTTGACAGCCTGTTTTACATTAACATGAATACTGAGCAAGACTAATTATCTGTAAATGAATAAATATTGCAACAAAAAATATTTTAGTAGGCGGTATAACAGAATGTTTTTGTTTTCTTTCGGAATATTCTGAATATCAAGTACAAAAAAGTTACATTTTAAGATGGACAAATGTAGTCGCATTTTGAATATATTGCTTCTATTTTATGCCAGCATGAAAAATATATAACTCTTTCTTACTTTCTCTTAGGCTGCAATTGAATGCATCCTCCCAAAACTCTGTCAGCACTGAGGAGGCAGCCACTTCAGATGGAGAGAGATCCAGAAGGAAGTCCCTCAGACCTGGGATGACAGATTTCTGAATTGCAACTCCAATGGTCCCTGCACAGAAACTGAAGCTCATCGAGTGTGGGTCAGTTACCCAGGATTCACTACCAATCCACTGACGAGGTGGTGAAGGGTCCCGAGCCAGCTCCTCCAACAGGAACTTCATATCACCAGCAGCAGTAAATGCCACAACAACTACAGCTGATGACCTGAAGAGAAATCAGAATTAGACTTTACCTGTTAGAGCTACCATAATTTAATAGTACGCATATAATGTCAACTGATATCAATTCAAACCTATAGGCATATACCTATTTTACTTTAAAAGACTTGTTCATATTATAAAGTAATCCTTTCTAATAAAATTCATAAAGTATTTTCTGTACAGGGTCAAACTAATAAATGAAACAAAAGCTGAAATCAAGATGCAGAGACCTGCGGATAACATCAGCAACTCTTCTGATCTTGCTCTCTGGGTCAGTCCGATAAAATGACTCAATATACTCCACACAGATGCCCTCACTGGTTGCTGTCTTAAGGAAGGACGCCATGCCATTATTTCCATAATCCGAGTCCGAGTGGACAGCACCTATCCAGGTCCAGCCAAAATATTTCACCAGCTTGGCTAGGGCATCAGCTTGGTAATGGTCACTGGGAATTGTTCTGAAAAATGTTGGATATTCTTGTTTATCTGACAGGCAGGCACAAGTAGCAAAATGGCTCACCTACATAGAAAATAACATAAAGTAAAAATATATAAGCCTTAGTATCACCACATGTATATTTTTGATTTTCAATTAATTAATTGATTTTCAATTAATTCAATCTAGCTACCAGAGGGATGTTGAATGACCCCATGATGTGTGAGATGCTGATGGATGGCGTGGATCCAGAGTCTCCAACCGCAGCTATTACCACACCAGATTGTGAACAATTACTGTCATTATAAAAAACAGGGTTCTGCCCGTTTAATAGTTGAAATGCCACATGCACAGCTATAGGCACAGAGGCGCATGTGTCATAGATCTGATAACCAAGTCTGATGCCGGGCAGCAACTCTGTGCTATTGTTTATCTCTTCGATTGCAAAGATCATTGTGCGGGAGAAGCGCAGCTCCCGGGCGTTAAAGCTGCAGAGGATTAGTCAATCAGGTGAGTGCTGATGTATAGCCAACTTAACAAAATATATAGGAAAATACATCATGAGCTAGTAGCTGTCATAAAAAATGACTATGTGTAGTTACACAATGCAGAACTGATTCAATACATAGCAATATTTCCTCAAAAGGTTGTACACCAAATTTCCCAGAAAATAAAACAGGAAATCATCCTACAAATTTCAAAATCAGGTGAGTGATGATTTAAAAATAAAAAAGGTAAAAGACATTTGTTTTCCTAAAGAGCAATACAAACTCTGAATGAGTAAAAAAAAAAAAGCATTCCAATAACTAACCTTCCTGTGCATGTTGGAACCTCAGGCTTGGTGGTATAGGTATTAATTACTGTTTGCATTTTGTAGTGAATGAAGAAAGTACCTCCAATTACAAAATCTCCATCCATGGAGAATGCAGGTAGAAGATGACTACCCTGCATGGTGCATTGCACTGATGATGACTCAACACTCACACCAGTACCAGTCAGAGCTGTAAAATTAATCTTTTCTTTCAGATCATTCAGAGTTCCACCTGACACAAGAACAATGATTAGTTCAAACAAACTCACTGCTAATCTCAGGCAAATCTCCATTTTTCAAATGTCTATATTAGGAAGTGTTCTTTTATTGGGCTGTAAACATCAATGATATGTCAGGTGATCATTAATAAGAAATAATATCCAGTGATCTTTGATTACGCCTTAAAAACTGAATTAACTCTTTCAAAGCCATACACATGAAACAATACAAACAAGCTTTCTACAACACATGTCAATAATATTTTTAAAAGATTGTTAAATTGTATGAATTGGCAGTATATACAGTAAACCCACAAATTAGTCATGCCCCTGGCAGATTTAGCTTTACAGAAATCTTTTAATTTTACCAATATGTCTTCTATGACCAGAACGTTAATATTACCAGAGTTCTAACTAAGGTCCAAGTGTTAAACCTGTTGGGGGAGGTAAAGATGAGGGTGAAGCGAAGAAGACCTTCCACCTCAAAGACTTTGAGCTCATCACAAAAGATGTGCCTTAAAAAATAACAGCAAAGACATTCAAAAGCCTTCTAAACATTTGATTGCTGCCATGCTTAAATGAATCATAGTGTTCATGATGACCTGCTTTCCTCTCACAACTCTATTTCTGCTTTCTACATATCAATACACACTGAAAGAACATTTGTATGACCAAAAAGAAAACTAAATCACCTTATTACTGAAATAAAAATTGATATAGTTAAAAAACTTGAAGAGGGGTAAAAAGAATTTAAAAAGTGGGGAATAGAAAGGGGGTTTAAATTTTCAGTTAATAAAGTAATTAAAGCAAAGGAATGCTTTTGGACACTCTCTAAGGGAGTGCCCGCCCACCCTGCAGAGAAAGCTAATTTCAGCAGCTTATTTTGGACCTGACTCGCAGTTCATGCCCATGGGTGAGGATATGGATTTAGATCGACCAGTAAATCGAGAGCTTTTTGTTTTGGCTCATATCTCTTTTTACCATTAAAAACCGGCACTGCATCCTCATTAATGTTGTGGCCCCACCGATTCGTCTGTCAATCTCCCGCTCCATTTTCCCCTCACTCGTGAACAATACCTTGGGATACTTGAACTCCTTCACTTGAGGCAGGAGCTCCCCTCCAACCATGTCTTGTGACCTTTAATAGCAAAATGGACTTTTGGATACATAAATATAGATATGTGTTTGTCAGGTTTTAGGAATAAAAGCAACAAAACAACTAATATGTGCCAGGAGTACTACAGTTAAATCAATTTTTTATTTTATTTTTTATTTTATACAGATGGTATTGAAAGAGCCAAGTACAGATGCTACTAGTGCAACAGTTGTGGTTCCAACATTTAATATGAAGTTTGCAAGCCCAATTTATCTGAGTATTTATGTAACAGAACTGTTTGCAATATTATTATTAGTGTAGCACCCCACTGCTCTGTCCAGTATTAACTGGGACAATAACTTCAACTGACTGGTGGGGTGTCTATTTGGGTCCTTTAAATTAAAAGGTAGATACCATGTAGGTTTACCTATGTTGAGTCAATACTTGCTCCTCTGATAACCATTTACCATACTTTTAAAAGCGAAATAAAATAATTCCGACAACCCGCTAACAAAACTTTCTTTTAAGGGAAAAATTGGGAAAAAATAAATGCTTAGCCCCAAGATCAGGGGACTCAACCCTTACATTTCCAATTAAAGACCAGAGAAAAACTCTTAGTTCTTTTTTTCCCACCCTTCCTCAAATTAAAAAAAAAAAAAAATTTTGGGCACTTACCTTCTAACCCTTTATTTCTTGCCCCAATACTCTTTTTTTTTCAAAAACCCAAAAAACCTTTTTTAATGTTTTTACCTAAACCAAAATCCATTTTTTCGTCATTATCAACCCCATACTTTATGGAAGAAATACTTTTAAACTATAACCAACACCAGGGGCCCCAACACACCACACAGTTCGGTCCCTTACGGTCTCGTTGCGGGCCCGATAAAACGGGGGGTGCTGAAAAAGACAAAATCCTTTTCTCTCGGGCAAAACGTTAAAAGGGGACTCAGATTCTTGCTCCACAGGTGTCCGCTCCCCCAAACACAGGAAAGTTTGTCGATTCCCACCAACGTTACTCCACCTCCCTACACAGATCGCGCAGAAACTTTAGTAACCGGGAAACCGTTCGCCGGGGTTGACACATTCACTCGTCTTCGGATCGCCGCATTTTCTCCATCAGCCGGGTTCCCTCCGTGTTTTTTCCCTCCTCCGCACTTCCACACACTCTGCAGATTTCGAAAATGCAGGGTTTGGGTTTTAATTTGTGCAAAATCTCTGAAAAAAGCCCAATCCTTCTCAAAACCCCCGGGTCGGCCTAAAAAACTGAAATCTCCATTTTCCTCGTCTGTCCCTCTTTTTTTTCCCCCTTCTTTTCCCATCTTTTCCCTGTTTTCCCCTCCTTCTAACTTTTTTAACAACTAGGAGGTTGGTCCATAGTCTCTAGAAAATAAAACAACAAACAAAAAAATATACAATTAAAAAACATGTCGCCTCCAGAGACGCTTCATCTTCCTGTTGTTTACGGTTTTTCCCATATGAACAATAGTAAACAACCCCCGCTATATATATATGCATAATCACTTGGATTACTTATTCAAAACATAATAATACCAGGCTCTCAACTATATTTCTGATATAAATATCACGTTTTGATTATTTTGTTTTTAGCCAGGGGCTACATTAGCATTATTGAAGCAAGAATAGTCAGGATGTATTTGTTTAACTAATTTAAGAGTACGTGCAAAAAATAAAACCATAATAATGTGGATTCATGCAGAAGTAAGATAGTGGAATGAAAAGCAGTAGTGGCCCAAAAAATTAATAAAAAAATGTAGATATAAATGTTGTATAAATTTGGATGTTAAAAAAATTCAGTATTTTAAAGAAATGTTTTAGTTTTTTCAATATTGGGCCTGGGAATACCAGCCCAAAATGGGTTTGGGGGGCATTAGAAAAAAATGAAAGAGGATTCAGCATGGGGGGGTTCTTAAACAAAACGAAAATCTGCACACATATGGAAAAAATTTTACAAAATTCTCTCTGAAAAGGAGAAGCTATTAAAAGAACAATTCACTCCAATTAAAATTTTCGTTTAAAATTAGAAAGCTGATAAACACAGACAAGGTAAAAAAAAGACCAAGGGAACCAAATAAAATTTGACTTGCAAGGGTGGACGTCCTCCAAAAAGCGACCCTTTTTTCCAGGTTTTAACATTGAACTGTTTTAAAATCTTTTTAAAAAATCACAGTGTAAATGTTCATTACCCGTTACCATGCGGAAAATGGTACTGTAAACCCAAAAAGCTGTTTTGGGAAAAAACTCTTCCCTTTGGGGCTGTACTTTGGGGTACTGCCAACCTGGGGTGGGTGAAAGGAGAAGAAAGTTCATACTACATAACAAGCAAAATTTTCTGGGCTTGGTCACATTTTTTTTTTAAATTTGGGAAACCAGCTGTTAGTCTCATACAAGTAATTTATCTCTTGTATAAACATTCCATGGAAATCTTCATTTATCCACCTCTTTAATTTCTGGAGATCACGAGATTGTGGAAATGTCTGGCATATTATTAACACAATTAAGGCACACAACATTTTTCCTTTAGATTTACCTGTGTGTCCCGGTAGCCCTTTCTTGGCTTCCGTCTTTTTGTAGATCAGGGATGTAATAAGGTCTACCATGTATTATTTCAAAAGGTGTTAGTCCACCCTGAGCTGATGGGGTTATTCTCATATTAATTTTCATTATGTCTAAACATTCAACCCAATTTCTTTTTGTTTCTTCCATTGTTTTCCTAAGCTTACTTTTAACTGTCCCATTTGTTCTTTCTACCAACCCTGCACTCTGGGGGTGGTAGCTACAATGTGTTTTCAGGTCAATCTTCAAACATTTACCAAGTTCTTGTGTGATTTTGTGAACAAAATGTGTTCCATTATCACTATAAATCCTTCTTGGAATTCCAAATGTGGGTATTATGTATTTACATAGCCCCTTTTGCCACCGTTATAGCATCTGGTCCTTTGCAAGGAAAGATTTCCTTGGGGGTTATGTTTCAGACATGTCAAACAAGATGTACAAAAATTTTTTGAGTAAGTATTAAATCCAATCCATCTATAGTGAATTGTTTGTTCACTAGGCCAATCATCCCCCCTGTTGAGATATGGCTCTCCCCCATGGATCACATTTGCGGCCTATTGAAACATGGATTTAAGCTACTAGTCTCTTTTTGTCGCCATGGTTTTGTAGCAATAAGGATGTCATGTAACCATTCCTACAATCTACTGTTTGAATAAATGGTTGTTCATAGTTTGGGAGTGCTAGAATAGAAGCTGAACATAATGTTTGTTTTATTTAGCAGAATGCTATTTCCCCCTCGTCTGTCCAGGTTATTTTATCAGAGGCTGTCATGTATTCAGAATAGATCACTTTTGAAAGCGGCTCAACTATTTCGGCATAATTTTGGTATCTCAGACCTGCAGTATTTACACAGTCCTAAAAAGGACATCATTTGTTTTTTAGTTACAGGTTTAGGAGCTTACAGAACAGCTTGTTTTCTGTCAGCAATAACAGCTCTGCCCCCTACAAAGGTAGGTAGGTTTGGTAATGTTTTGAGCAAAGCCAAATGAGTCTAAGATGGCATTAAAGGCAATATTTAAGCTATCACTTTCAGTGTCAACATGAATGTTAAAATCCCCCACTATAATAACCTTATTTGTATTTAACACTAAATCAGATAAAAGGTCTGAAAACTGATCTAAAAATTGAGAGTAAGGGCCTGGTGGACGGTACAAAACAACAAACAGAAGTGGTTTTATTGCTTTGCAATTTGGATGAGGAAAACTAAGGATTAAATATTCAAAAGACTTGTAGCTATTGATTGGTCTGGGACTATTGATTGATTGGTCTGATGAAAATTAAAAAGAGAGATCATATTTCCCCTACTTTAGCTTCCCTTCATTGGCTCCCTGTTAAATCCAGAATAGAATTTAAAATTCTTCTCCTCACATTTAAAGCCCTTAATGATTTCGCTCCATCATACATCAGAGAGCTGATTGTTCCATATGTTCCTAACAGAGCACTTCGTTCTCAGACTGCAGGTTTACTGGTGGTTCCTAAAGTCTCTAGAAGTAGAATGGGAGGCAGATCCTTTAGTTATCAGGCTCCTCTCCTGTGGAACCAGCTCCCAGTTTTAATCCGTGAGGCGGACACCCTGTCTACTTTTAAGGCTAGGCTTAAAACTTTCCTTTTTGATCAAGCTTATAGTTAGAGTGGCTTAGGTTATCCTGAGCTATCTCTGTAGTTATGCTGCTATAGGCTTAGGCTGCTGGAGGACATAATGACCACTTTCAACCTCTTCGCTACTTTCTAACACTACTCTTCAATTTTGTATTATTTGCTGTTATTTCAGCTTTTAACTTTGTTCTCTCTCTTTTCTCTTCCTAGAAGCTACACCTGGCCGGACTCTGTGTCTACCTGTGACAACTTTCTGGAGAAGGGCATCGTCCGAGCTTCTGCTGGCAACAGCTTAATGCTCACCCTCTACCGATAATCCACATGGCCCTGTCTTTCAGTGTTTAACCCTTTCTCTGTCCTAGACATAGCTACTGACGGAGCTTTTACTGTAACTAACTCTATGTGCTCTCTTCAGACTCTAACATTGGAAACTGGCTCAGAGTTTATCTGTTCTTTCTTTCTAGGTGAAACGACTAAAGGAGCTACATCCATTAACATTTACCTTTTCCTTCCCATAGAAAGTACTCCTGGATCAGTGCTTCTTTGTTCTCTTTGTGTCTCTGCTCTGTTCTCTCTAACCCCCAGTCGGTCGTGGCAGATGGCCGCTCACACTGAGCCTGGTTCTGCTGGAGGTTTCTTCCTGTTAAAAGGGAGTTTTTCCTCTCCACTGTCGCTACATGCATGCTCAGTATGAGGGATTGCTGCAAAGTCAACGCCAGTGACTGTCCACTGTCTCTACATGCTCATCCGGGAGGAGTGAATGCTGCAAGTCACTGACTGGATGCAATCTGCTGGGTTTCCTTAGATAGACAAACTTTTTATCCAATTTGAATAAATAACAGAATCTGACTGCACTGTTCAATGATTCGGATTAATTGTAATGCATGTACCTGACTTTTGTTAAGTGCCTTGAGACGACATGTGTTGTGAATTGGCGCTATATAAATAAACTGAATTGAATTGAATTTAATTGAATTGAATTGACTAATCAATAAATCGGACTGAAAGATGGTTGCTAGTCCTCCTCCTCACCCAGTATTTCGAGGAATGTGAAAAATGGCTTGCATGCTGCTCTAAGTGACCTTCCCTTATTCCCAGAACAACTTTTCACAAAATTCATCTTGCATATGGTAAAAACAATAATTACACTTTTAATCTATCGATCAAAGCTTTAAGCTTCCACAGGAGCTACCAATTACCAGAGTTGGCTTCTCAGCGGGTGTGTCGCTGAGGGGGGAAAATCTGAAAATCTGAAACGCAGACGGGTTGGTGATGACCTGTGGGCTGGGATATAGGACTATGCTTTTTACGTACCGTCACCCAACCGGCCTGAGGCCCCGGCTGCGTGGGCTCTGCTGAAGGACTGCTACGGGGAGCTACCCTCGGTGGCTCCGCGCTGGCTAAGGGGCCTCAGCTATCTGCTGGTTTTTCAACAGCTTGGAGCCGGGCCTCTAATTCCGACATCTTTGCCTCCAAAGCTACAAAAATGCTACATTTATTAAACGTACCATTATCACTAAAGGAGGCAGAGGAGTAACTGAACCACATAGTTGTGGAAAATATGGTAGGACTTTCACAATACCCTTGAGGGAGCCGAGTGTAAGTGTATCTTTCCCCTTTAAATGTAAAAGCAAACCAGAACTGACTGTTTTCATGTAATGGAATAGAAAAGAATGCATTGCTCGGGCCCAAATTTACAGAAAAATATTTTTTCTCCCTTTTAACGAGTTCAAAATGTATGGGGATCAGGCCTTTTGGACTCTTAAATTACTGCCGCATTTAGGTCTCACCCTAAACCATTCCCACCCATGAAGGTGCCCCCTTTTTTAACAAAAAAATATGGGGGTATTAAATAGTGATCGGGGCATGGCACTTAACCCTGCTTGTAAAAAATTGTGAATAAAGGGTTCAAGTTTCCCGTGTGTCGGGTTTTTAAAGGGGTATTGTTTTTTTTTGGGGTCTTATACTTTTTTTGGTTTCATTTACTGGTTGCCACCCTTTTTAATTAGTCCTTATCTGAAGGCCGTTTGCCCCATAAGGTTTTCCGGGAAAGGTTTTCTAATCGCTGTTCCTCCTCAGCGGTTAGCTTAATAATTTTTTGCACTCCTGAAATAACCGTTGGGTCGCTGTCACTACCCAGTTTTTAAAGGCATTTTTATGAAACCTGTCTGCATGGACACCGTAGTGATTTCCGCTTTTGTCCAAACTGTAGCTGCTTGCACCCTTGGAGCCTCAGTCCTAATCTTTCCATTTTTTTTCCTTTCTTTTTGTGAGGGAACATTAGGAAGGGTTAAAGTACTTTGACTTCATGGGTTGGGGGGTTTAAAGATACTAAGCAAAACAGACTCCATTTGCTGACCCAAACCAAGTCTGTAAGCACCAATCGGGGGGTGCCAGCTTGTAATTTGTTTTATACCATAAACTCGGCAGGGGTTTTCTTTTACCCATGGACATGAAGCCATGGGGAAAAGGTTTTTAACCTGACCCCCTCCTTTAAAGTTTGTTTAAAGATTTGGGGCAAAAGGTCGGTTTTAGATCTAGGGGTTTGTGATTTTAAATGAAATATTATTTAAATTTTTAAATATTAAATTTTTTAAAAAAATTTTTGGTTGAGGGTTTTGGGATGGAAGAAAAAGGGGGGGGGATTTGGGGACAAAGTTGAAAGGTGTGAGAAGGGTTTTAAATTATTGAAAAAAAAAACCGGAATAATAAAATAATTTCACACTTTTTTAAAATGCAAAAATTTAACAAAAAAAAGTCAAACTCAAAGTAAAACATTTTTAAATCACAACTCTTTACATGCAAAAAACAACCCAAACTAAACTACCAAAGCAGAATTAGGAAAATACGAAGACAAATGGGAATGTACAATAAAACAAGTTGATTAAACTGATTGAAAATCATGACCAAAAGAGTGATACATCTTTTACCATGCAATGTTTTTAGTTTGAGAACCCAAAGGGATTATCTTGAAGAATTGAAAATGAATTTAAGTTATCTTGGAACCAACTTATGAAATATTTAGCAAGTTTAGAAACCATTCACAATGCAAGATCAGAAAAAAAATATTATTTTATTAAAAAAATGTTTAAAGAATGATCTGCTGAAAAAAAACCAAACCTTCGGGATGAAAAATTTCTCAAGGGTTAATTTTGCCTTTATTTATTAAAATAATTTTTAAAGAAAATTTTTAAAGGGGAATTTTGGAAAATAGCCAAATCTTGCGGGGAGAAATGGGGCTTAAGGGTTTTTTACTTAGTTATAAATATTTATAAAATAATATTTAACACTATTATTCCTAATTGGAAACAAAACCTTCCTTTAAAATATTCTGTGGGGCAAGCACTTTTTCTTAGCTTTAGCATTTAAGCTAAAAAAAGGGGCCGATACTTAGCTTAGCATAAAATAAAAACACTACCTTTAAAATCCCGGGGTAAATAAAAGGGTTAAAAGCAGCCTACTAGCACAGCCTAGGGTAGCAGTTTAACACAACCCAAACCAAAACCTTAAAAAAATAAACTTTTCAGTCTTTTCATCCTAATCTTTCTATTATTCTCTCTCCCCAAAAAACCTAATCTGACCATTTCGAGGAAAAGTTTTCCGGGGCGGCGAATTTGAAGAGGTGTCCACAGCAACAAGCCGTTAGCTTTCGGCTAATCTCGGTAGCCCCGGGGGCTTGCTGGACTTTGATCTTTAACAAAAGGGTTTTGCTCCGTAACTGGGGGGTTGCAAGCGCTCGTTTGTCCCCCTCAAAACCCGTGTTCATTACCGTAACCAAAGGTGATGCGGCCGTTTGTCCTCCTCTCAGCAAAATACAAAACCCATTCACTTTGGGTTTAAGACGGCGTCCTCCCCGTGTGACTTCGAACCCTTGCTCCGGGGCCCAAGGGAGAAAGTTAAACCAGGCTGTACCTTAACTAACTTTTTTATGAATAATAAGGGTAACAAACAGTTATTCAGTCATACTCAAATTTTGCTATGATCTGTCGATAACTCTTGGATCCGGTTTTTTAAGAGTTTATTTTTTTGCCAGCAAAAAACATTAGTGCGTTGTCCCCCGTCCGTTCCTCTCGGACTGCTTGGAAGAGGTCGGCTTTGTGGGAGAGGGGTGCTCTTATTTAGACCCTGGATCATGGGAAGTCTGCTGCCCCCCCCTTTCCCAGTTGCTGGGGGTCGTTTTAAAGCAAATTTTTTTTGAAAACTCCAGAAAAGTGTATACCGGAGTTTTAAAGTTTGAAACCATTGCTGGGTCCCCAACATTAATTCCAAAAATGTGTGGTTTTTTTCCCCCCGTCCTTCCTGAAAAAAAAATTTCTGTCTCCCTTTTCCTTATAGCCCTCCTTTCCCCACCCGGGTGTTGGGGGTTTATGGCTATTTTTAAGCCAAAACCATAAAATCTTGGGGGAGATTAAAAGGGGCCATGAGGGGTTGAAGAAAAATGGCCCTATGGGTTTTTTTATGCAGGTTTTTGGGGGTTTCTGTTTTAAAAATAAATGGGTTTTTGAAAAAGGGTTTTGGCCGGGGTCACCATGCTTATTGGGCAACCCCTAAAACCCCCAACCGGGTTTTATGAGATTTTCTTAATCCAAATTATTCCTGAGTAGTTTTTCTACACCCCCCGTTTTGCATAAGAAAAAACAACATTTTTCATTTTTTCCTTTAAAAGTCACTTCAGGTTTTCCGTTTTTTAACCCATATTTTTTTGCAGCAATGTCTATCTTTTCCCTTCATTTTCATCAGATTATTATCTAAGTGTCCCCTCCTTAATCATTAGCCCTTTTGGTTTTGACTGGGGTGCCCCTTTTGGGAAAACAGTTTCTAGCCCAATACCAGGCATTTTTCTAAAACCCCAGAAATGCATTTCTCTTTCGTCTTTCCCCCCCCCTCATTTGCCTCCGTCCACCCCCCTTAAAGGCCTTCTCTTCCCTCCAAATTTTCCTCTCATTCAAAACCCCTCCCTACTTCTACTCTGCCCTGCAAAAAATATGCCACCCTTTAAAGCATGAGGCATAAAGTGGGGCATTTTTTTTTCTTTCAACTGCCCCCCTTTTTTTCAGCATGCTTTGCCCAGTTCTTTCAATTTTTCCCAAAAAACCAAGCAGGTGGGTAGAACCCAAATGTTATGTTTTGTGGCCCCCAAAAGTTAAAAATCTCAGCCCCAAAACGTTTGCCGGGGGGGCATTTTTTTTAAATTTCCCTTGTTGAAAAAGGGACTGGTTAAATAGCATTATCGTTTTAGGAAATTTTCCCATATTCCTATTAAACACTTCTTCCATTGTTATTCTGTACTCAATGATTTACTCCCATATTTTCTGTTTAGTCTGGTTGATGATGGTATAATCTGCTCTCTGTCTAAACTCTCCTTCTAATGGGGGCTGCTTTTTCTGTTAAAAACTCTTGTTAAGAACTGAGTTCTACTTCTATTAATTTATATTAGCGCTATTTATTTGATTCTTTGTACTTTATTATATATACTTTTATCCTATTTACTGTAGTTTATTATTATTATTATTATTCGGACTCCGCTCTTGTTTTTATATATATAGAAATAACATGACTATAGTTATTATATATATGTTGTACCATCAAATCAAAACAGAATTTCTCAACGGGCCCCCAACATCTCCCAGAAAACAGGCTTCTAGGTCAAACACCTAGTTTTGATCCGGTTTTCCGCGTTGAGTTCTATTCTCGGAGGTTCCAGGGGTTTTAGACTGAGATTTGATGGCACCTAATATCCAAATTAGAATTCCCCACGACACACCTCAGCAGTCAACAACTTTATGTTAGGCTGATAAACACAGACAAATGTAAAAGAAGACACAAGGTGAACCAAGTAAGTTTGACTTGCAAGGGTGAGACAGTCCTCTGCCAAACAGCGACTTCCTTTTCACAAAGGAAAAATCCTTGCACCCAGCCTTTTATTTACAACTCACATTCCCACAAGCAATATTTATCAAAAATTATAATTAAAATAATCTTTACCAAAAATCATTATTTATGAATAGAAATCAGAGATGTCCTCTGGTGTTGTGATTATGGGCTCAAAGCTCTTAATAATTACAATTAGTTATTCATCATTAATAATTGATAAATTATTAACCAGAACCACAAAATGTCACAGTTTATTCAAGTCCTTCACCGAAGTTGGGGGAACTTCGACCTTATTTTGACAGATAAATCAGTCCTGCAGGAAATAAACGCAAACACTTCTCCTAATTATATATTTGAAGATTTATTGAAGCCATATAATTCTGATATACCACCATTCTGGTCCAAAAACCTTCACCTAACTAACAAGCACTATTCTTCACAAAGGGGATAATGACTACCTAATAAAAATAATAACAAAATAATATATATGCGCATTGAGTTTCTATGAAGATCAAATCAGCAGTTTTATGGACAAAATGTGCAATTTGGATTAACTTGGAAAGAGAAGCCCTCCTGGTGTGCTGATGCCTCGATTGTGGCGATCAGCTGGAAGACGGAGGGCTGTGCCCTTAGCCACTAGCAGCTGATTCCCCCGGATCTCAAATAAAGAGTCATAAAACTCTGAAGCAGGAACTCAGTGGAAAACTCCAGTAACAAAACTGGAACAGAGGAGTGGTCAGCGGAGGCCCAGACCGCAGTTGCTTTGAATAGAAAACTTTAAAAGTCCAACTTCTAACTCCTGGCTGATTTGGGATCAGCCGGACAAAAACATGAACACACACCATGCTGATCCGCGCTGCGCGATTCCGCCGTACTTGCACAGCAAATCTAAACAGCTCAGCATAAAACACTTCAATCAGTATTGTATGCAAGACATTGATACCTTGGATTAACTACTGGTGATTCTACATCACCTTAACTATGCCTCACCCTGCCTAGACTTCTAAGTGCACCTATCAGATTTAATGAAGTTGTTTTCTTCTGTCCACCGGTTGAGGATGGGTCAGGTCTGAAGAAAAACGGGGGGGGGGGGGGGGGATCATGCGTCCATGATCAACTAAAAATAAAAAATTAAAAACGGTAAACTTCTCATCCGTCCAGGATGGGAAAATATGAAGAACCATTTAGTCAACTGAATCAACAAGGAGGAAAACTCATCTCCTTGGAAAAAAAGCCTCTGTGGGTTTTCACCTGCGCCGGGTGTCGGCGTGGTCTTCGATCGGTATATGGATCTTCGGACCTTCCTGTATCAGACAGATTTCCAGCTTTCAAGCTCTTCCGGGAATGGCTGTATGGAGGAAAAGTTCGCCTGCGAGCTGTTGTCTCTCCAGATATGCGACTCCGTTGCGCCGTCCCGTGGGACATACTGGAAATGGCAACAAAAGTTTATTTTCCACGGGTTTTATAATCCCGGGTCAGAGCTGCAACGTCTGTTGAGCTGCGCGTGTTGAACTGCACAGCCTAGTCTGTCCAACCAAAATGGATGACCCCAACATATTCGACTGGAGCTTTTCTGAAATGTAAAGAAAGCAGAGCTGCAGTCATCATCACATCAGCTGTGAATCTAAATATGCTTTAGTGTTCAACGTCATGACCAACCTGAGCGCGACTATGCAAGTAAAATAAAACACAACAAGAAAATGATTTTCTTGTATAGCCTACCTCAGTAGGCTATACAGAATATAATGGAAAGTATGTCACGAGAAAGAAGGTGCAGCTACAACAAAGACTGGGAAACTAGTTTATAACTGGGTGAGGCCAGTGAATGGTGATTTTGGGGGTTTTTTAGGTTTTTTTCAGTTCACATAGAGGGAGCGATTGAAGCGACATGTAAAGGAAGGCCATTTTACTCAAACCCCAAAAAATGGGCCAACAGACAGCAGCCGTAATTACCCGTATTAAACTTTAAAGCTTGTAAAGTCTTTTTCAAAATTGCTAATTTATTGTTGTGCACTAACAGGCAAAGCAGAGATTGATGAATGTAATGTAAGATCTTTGTTAAATTAAAATTTATGATGTCATCATAGTGTTGGTAATGTGTCCCACAATATCCTCATAAGATTCCTTATTGTTCCACATTTGGTTTTTTGACATCTGGTCGGATGCAAATTTGGCCTGTCTGGCACTAGCATTAGCTGTGAGGGTTTTTGGTAACAAAGGAAAGCTCGTAGTTTTTTCACCACTTTTTTTTAAGTCAAACAGGTACATTTAACTATCATTAATATACATTTTAATGTGCGTATGAGTGCTATCGGCATGTTATGGACGATCTGTGTTTAAAACCACCCATTAAAATCCACCCATAAAACACAACTTGGAACAAATGATCTAGCCTTAAAGCTTATAGCTCTGTTCACATTAGCTGAACAGGTAGCCTGCTAGCACTTAAAATAGCTTTGCCTTCAGAAGCACACACAAAACAAAATACTATGAAATAAACAATGTTTAGGCACGGTCTGGCCACGTGGTCGACAGCAAACAAAGGAGCCGTGGCGGCTGCTCTTAGTAGCAGCTGGGGTAGCTTATGCTGGATCAGCATTCATCCGTATGCACAGCTGCAGTTCTGATGCCTTCTATTTCAGGCCTTGGGGAAAACTTTGATTAGATACAACGTGCCTCCTGGGACATCTCTGGGTTAGATTGTTCTTCTGCAGAAGCTCAGAATAAAATTTTGAAGACAGATTGTCTTAATTGCCACTTTTGCATGAACGCTCGATTACTCGATTAGTAGATCACACATAACTTTGTTTCGACCAGTGGTTAGTTTGAAGAATTGCACAGTCACACGCGTTTTCTCCCGACTGCATCTCTAGCAGAGTTAGGGTAGAGATCGAGTGCGGAGCTGGTAGAACTGTTTTATCAGTGGTTTTCTAGACTTGGGGATTCCAGCTGTGACTCCTTCCTAGGATGGCCTAAGAGAATAGAGTTGTTGTTAGAGTTGTTTTAAAGTTACACACACTCACTAGCCACTTTATTAGGTACACCTTGCTAGTACTGTGTTGGACCCCCTTTTCAACAAGGTAATGGAAACATTCCTCAGAGAGTTTGGTCCATATTGACATGATAGCATCACACAGATGCTGCAGATTTGTCGGCTGCACATCCATGACGCGAATCCCCACCACATCGCAAAGGTGCTCTATTGGATTGAGATCTGGTGACCGGGGAGGCCATTTGAGTACAGTGAACTCATTGTCATGTTCAAGAAACCAGTCTGAGATAATTTGTGCTTTATGACATGGCGCATTATCCTGCTGAAAGTAACCCTCAGAAGATGGGTACACTGTGGTCATAAAGGGATGGACATGGTCAGCAACAACACTCAGGTAGGCAGTGGCATTGACACGATGCTCAATTGGTACTAAGGGGCACAAAGTGTGCCAAGTAAATATCCCCCACACCATTACACCACCACCACCAGCCTGAACCGTTGATACAAGGCAGGATGGATCCATGCTTTCATGTTATTAATGCCAAATTCTGACCCTACCATCCGAATGTCGCAACAGAAATCAAGACTCATCAGACCAGCAATGTTTTTCCAATCTTCGATTGTCCAATTTTGGTGAGCCTCAGTTTCCTGTTCTTAGCTGACAGGAGTGGCACCCGGTGTGGTCTTCAGCTGCTGTAGCCCATCCGCCTCAAGGTTCAACGTGTTGTGCGTTCAGAGATGCTCTTCTGCATGTCTTGGTTGTAACGAGTGGTTATTTGAGTTACTGTTGCCTTTCTATCAGCTCGAACCAGTCTGGCCATTCCCCTCTGACCTCTGGCATCAACAAGGCATTTACGCCCACAGAACTGAGCTCACTGAATATTTTCTCTTTTTCGGACCATTCTCTGCAAACCCTAGAGATGGTAGTGCCTGAAAATCCCAGTAGCTCAGCAGTTTCTGAAATACTCAGACCAGCCCTCTTTAACACAACACCAAAGCCACGTTCAAAGTCACTTAAATCACCTTTCTTCCTAATTCTGATGCTCGGTTTGAACTGCAGCAGATCGTCTTGACCATGTCTAAATGCATTGAGTTGCTGCCATGAGTTTAAAACCAGCACTTGGAGAGAAAAATTCAACTTTTCTGCACTCCTACATACTCCACGTACACAACAAAATATATTTAAAGGCTAAAACAGTGGATTTTGCATGATATGTCCCCTTTAAGGCATTAAATTCATTTGTACCTAATTAATGGGAGTTGAGTATTTTATATTTTATGGCTGGACAAACAGTTTAGTCTGAGATTGAAAAAATGTAGGAATCGCAGAGAGTGGTTTCAATAGGTTAAGGTTATGTAGTATGGATTCAAGGTTTTTACCAGTCTCTTTGTGTATGTTTTAGTCCACGTTTCATCCCTTGGCTAGGGCACAACATCAAGTTAAAATTTTCCAAATCTAAATTCAAAAGTATAGTTTGGAGGGAAAGAATAAAACAGTTTAAACCTTAGTGGGATAATGGATCAAATGTAAGACATCTATACAACATTGAGATTAAGGTTGAGGTTACAGGTAGCAGAGGAACCAATAGGAGAGAAGAGATAATTTTGAGCTGAATTACAATAGGTCACTGCAACTGGAATAGAACACTCTGTATGTCTTCCACTTGTCCAAGATCAGGTCACGGGGTTAACAGTTCAGGAAGCAAACCCAGACACCCCTTTCTTCAGACATATACTCCAGCTCATTCTGGGGGATTCCAAAGCATTCCCAGGCCAGACAGGATATACATATATATACATACAGGAAAATATGTAAATGGAGTGCCTAGGGGCATCCTAATCAGATACTCAAACCACCTCAGATGACTCTTTTCGATGCCGAGGAGCAGCTGCTCTACTATGAGTTCCCCTCGGATAAGAAAACTCTTTACCCTGTCTCTAAGGACAGGGTGAAGAGCTACCCTATGGAGGAAGCTCATTTTGGCTGCTTGAATCCGGGATCTTCTTCTTTAATGCGCCCGCATTACTGCAGATGAAGCCCCAATCTGTCAGTCCATCTCCCGTTTCATCCTACCATCACTCGTGAACAAAACACCAAGATACCTAAACTCCTCCACTTGGGTCAGAGACTGACCTCCGACCCAGAGGGGGCACTTCAAGCTTTTGGGTTGAGAACCATGCCTCAGACTTAGCGGAGCCGATTCTCATCCCGGCTGCTTCACACACGCAGCAAACTCCTCCAGTGTATACTGGAAGTCATGGCCTGAAAATGCTAACAGAACCACATCATCTTCGATAAAGCAAAAATGAGATCCTGATGTTCCCACACTAGACACCCTCCTCACCATGACTACGCCTTCAGGTCCTGTACATGAACACCCTCCTCACCATGACTACGCCTTCAGGTCCTGTACATGAACACACAGGATTGGTGACAAGGGGCCGTCCTGGCAGGGTCCAACGCGCACTGGGAACAGGCCTGACTATGTACTGAGAATGCAGACACAGCTTTTAATTTGGGCATATGGGGATTGGTTAGCTCTTAAAAGCCACCCTGTCACCCTGAACTCTCACAGCACCCCCACTAAATAACAAGGGATACATGGCCATAGGTTTTCTCCAAATTAATAAAACACATTTAGATTGGACAAGCATACTCCCATGACCCCCTCAGCAATTATGCAAGCGTAAAGGTCTGGTCCACTCTTCTAGGCCAAGACAGAAGCCACATTGTTCCTCCTGGATCTGAGGTTCAACTATCAGTCAGAGCCTCCTCTCCAACACCCCAGAGTGAACTTTGCCAGGGAGGCTGAGAAGTCTTTTCTAAACATTGGGACCACCACCCTAGTCTGCCACTCCAACGCCTCTTCAGTGTTGCCCTCCATACAACACTGAAGTGGCGTGTCAATCATGACAGCCCCACAATGTCCAGAACCTTCAGAAACTTAGGACAAATTTCATCCACACCTGGCACCCTGCCCCCGTGGAGCTTTTTTACTACCTCTGCGACCTTTGGCACACTAATGGAATTGCATTCTCCCTTCTTTTAGGCTCCATCTCCTTTGCAAAGTACATGTTGACTGGATTGAAGAGATCCTCAAAGTACTATTTCTACAGCCAGATGATGTCATCAGTCTGGGTCCGCAGTTTCCCTCCAAAAGCATACACAGCTTGGGAGAGTTCCAGAACTTTCCTGAGGCCAACCAAAAGTCGCTCTTCATAGCCTCACCAAAGTCCTTCCATGAAGATCACTTGGACAGGTTCTCCTCCAGATGTTCTCATCTCACCCTCATCACTTGGTGGTCTGTTACCAGGTACATATATGAAACTACTTTTTGCTCGTGCATGGTGTCTTTTATGGACATTCCTTGCCTCGCACAGAAGTCCAACAACAAAACACTGGTCAAGATAAGATTGGGGAGGCCATTCTCCCCAATCACATCCCTCCAGGTAACACAGTCATTGCCCATGTAGGCGTTGAAGTCCATTAGTAGCACCACTCCTGCCAGGGCATCATCCAGAAACTCTAAGAAGGCCGGTTAATCTGAGCTGCTGTTCAGTGTATAAACACAGACAACACTTTTGGACTGTCCTTTTGAAACCTGAAGTTATATTTTGCCTATTCATACATTGTATGAATCAACCAAAATCAATGACAAGTGTTTGTGGAAGGATGATTTATTAATTTTTCAACGTAAGAACAGAATCATACACTGGGAACATTCATCCATCCATTTTCTGTACCTGCGTCTTCCGTACAGGGTCACGGGGCAGTTGGTGCCTATACCTCCTTCGGTCTAAGGGCGAGAGGCAGAGTACACACAGGACAGGTCACCAGTTTATCACAGGGCAACACAGAGACACAAGACAAACAATCATGCACATACCCATTCACACCTAAGGGCAATTGAGAGAGACTAATTAACCTAACAGTCATGCTTTTGGACTGCAGGAGGAAGCCGGGGTACCCAGAGAAAACCCACGATGTACAGGAAGAACATGCAAACTCTATACAAATAGAAACATCCATCCATCCATTTCCTATGAGCACTTCTTTCATACTGGGTCACGGGGGAGCTGGTGCCTATCTTCAGCAGTCTACAGGCGAGAGGTGGGGTACACCCTGGATAGGTCGCCAGTGCAAATAGAATTACAGCAGTAATTTTTAAATCTTCCTAAAGAACCTGTCAAATAGATATTTAAAGACTATGACTTATTGACACCAAAGTACAGACACTTGTAGAATAAAGATTTAACTGAAGTTAGTAGTGTTTGTTCAACCTGATCACTGTTGTGTTAGGAGGGTCTCTGTATGATGCAACAAAACAATTCAGCTAACACAGGATCTGGCTGGTGCAGGCCCATGTGTGGATGTCGGAGCACAGAGCTACCTTAGACCGTGGTTATCGAGGCATGCATTTATTATATATATATATATATATATATATATATATATATATATATAATATATATTACTGTTTATAAATACACATACCGGTCAAAAGCTTTAGAAACACTTTCTCATTTAACAGTTTTCTTTACTTTCACGACTATTTAGATAGTATGTAGATTATCACTGAAGGTATCAAAATGTCAATGAAAACATATGGAATTATGTAGCAAACTAAAAACTGTAAAATAACTTTTTAGATTTTAGATTCTTTAGAATAGCCGCGCTTTGAAGTGAATATTAACCTTTGGCCGTCTCTCATTGCACCTTTGGGAAGTTCTTTCAAGACTCTTTGGAATACCATTTCGGGTGACCACCTCATCAAGGTCATGGAGAGAATGCCAAGAGAGCAAAGCAGTAATCAAAGCAAAGGGTGGCTATTTTGAAGATTGTAAAATAAAGAAATGTTTTGAGATACTTTACACCTTTTGTTTACTACATAATACCACAAGTGATCATCCACAGTTTTGATGCCTATAGTGAGAATCTACAATGTAAATAGTCATGAAAATAAGGAAACATTAACGAGAAAGATTATCTAAAAGTACAACATCAGTCTAGGGTCAGTGTTCTAATGGCTTCATTGTTAGGCTTCTGGGTTGATTTTTAATGTGAACCTGAGATCAGTTTGGCACGGTAGGCACACCTGAAACCATTTACCTAAAATGTTATTTACAATTCACTTGGAGCCCTGTAAGGTAATGGCAAGTACACCATAACATGATGTTATTGTTATATTACTAATATTTCACAATAAATCTCTCAAGCTGCAGTAGGAGTTCTGGGAAAACTGTGGACTTAGCCTGAAAATTCGAAACAGCTCCCTCCCCTTGCTTTCTGCTGTGCTACAGCCCTCCCTCCACAGCACCTTCCCCACAACAGAGCCTACCATAATTGGGCAGGCTAGAGAGTAGGTCCGATGATGGCGTATAAACAACTATGGCACATTCACTGGTAGGGATGAAACATCAACAATATGCTTTACATTGACTTTGGCCTGCACATAGTTTGACTACAAATTTGGGCCTCAAATTATTGGCAAAGTGCCATAAGCACAGCCATAAGCACAGTTGCAGCACACCGGCAATCTTTACATTAAACGACGGTACGAGCTGTGTGGGGGAGGGGTTTGAGCAGTGCAAACACGATCGTAATTGACCTTGCTAAGACATTCCTCCTGGCTCTGATTGGTTGTTTTTGGCTGGGAGCGATGTATTTCTGCAAATGGCAGTAAGACCATTGCGATGAGCCAGAGGCGCTTGATATTTTACAGATTATCTGTGCCATATTCTACTGTTAGGCCATAGTGACAGTTAAAACGAATATTTAAAAAAAACACTTTTTTACAAATGTTATCTACGGCAGTTTAAAGGTGCTCTTGTTCAATAAAAAGTCATTTAAATGCATTATAGTGGTAATTTGATTTTACTCAATGTTACATTTTAAAAGAATGATTGAATTATAATGGACAGGTGCAATTTACCAGTACAAAAGTGTAAGTAATACTATCTGTGCACTGTTAATGACTGTTAGGATTTGACTGTAACTGAGTTATATTTACTCTAAAATGGTAACACTATGGAAAAGAGTTAAATTAACACCACTTCTTTGTTATAAATGTATTTAAATAGGGGGTCTCACTGAGATCAGATTGACTAGGCCAATAAAACAGCCACACGTCAGAACTATAGAAAAACAAATAAATAATGCATAATGAGTGAAACAAAAAAAAACCCAAAAAAAACCCAAGGCGATTCATACATGGTTGCCTTTCAAGAAAAACATTGTCATTCTTCCTTCACTCTATTTAATGATGTTCTTAAACTCAATAATGGATGTGAGTGTTTTGCGATTAAGAAATATTGTGTTGATTATTCCATGACCACAGTGCATGGTAGGGAAATGCTTTTTTGCAAAATCTGTCAAAGCATTTGGAGCATTCAAAAGCAGCCATTTGGGGGCATGCAAATGGTAGCTACTAGAACTGACAGAAAGTAGATTACTGAGGTATACAGTACTGGGACTTTAGCCAGCAGAACTTTATAAATCTTTACCTATCAATGTTGTTGTTAATGGATGGTTAAAGATATCCAACCAACTAAATCACTCACTCATTGCCACACTTCAAAACTAAACTCAAAACGTATTTAAATTAGCCTATGCATTGTAATTGTACTTTTTTCATGGTTTTATTTAACCCAATTTGTACTTATTTTATCTATTTATTTAAATTGTCTGTGTTGTAAGGTGACATTGAGTGCCTTGAAAGGCGCCTATAAATAAAATGGACTCATACTCGTACTCGTCGTCTTCCGCTTATCCGGAACCGGGTCGCGGGGGCAGCAGACTCAGCAGAGACACCCAGACGTCCCTCTCCCCAGACACCTCCTCCAGCTCCTCCGGGGGGAGCCCAAGGCGTTCCCAGGCCAGCCGAGAGACATAGTCCCTCCAGCGTGTCCTGGGCCGTCCCCGGGGCCTCCTCCCGGTGGGACGTGCCTGGAAAACCTCCCGAGGAAGGCGTCCAGGAGGCATCCGGTATAGATGCCCGAGCCAGCTCAACTGGCTCCTCTTGATGTGGAGGAGCAGCGGCTCTACTCCGAGCCCCTCCCGAATGGCCGAGCTCCTCACCCTATCTCTAAGGGAGTGCCCGGCCACCCTACGGAGGAAGCTCATTTCAGCCGCTTGTATCTGGGATCTCGTTCTTTCGGTCATGACCCAAAGTTCATGGCCATAGGTGAGGGTAGGAACGTAGACCGACCGGTAAATTGAGAGCTTCGCTTTTCGGCTGAGCTCTCTCTTCACCACAATGGACCGGCACAGCGCCCCCATTACTGCAGCAGCCGCACCGATCCGTCTGTCGATCTCTTGCTCCATTCTTCCCTCACTCGTGAACAAGACCCCGAGATACTTGAACTCCTCCACTTGAGGCAGGAACTCCCCTCCAACCTGAAGAGGACAAGCCACCCTTTTCCGGTTGAGTACCATGGCCTCTGACTTGGAGGAGCTGATCTTCATCCCAGCCGCTTCACACTCGGCTGCGAACCGCCCCAGCGCATTCTGTAGGTCTTGGCTAGAGGGGGCCAGCAGGACCACGTCATCTGCAAAAAGAAGAGACGAAATCCGCTGGTCCGCAAACCAGAACCCCTCCGGCCCTTGGCTGCATCTAGAAATCCTGTCCATAAAAGTTATGAAAAGGACCGGTGACAAAGGGCAGCCCCTCCGGAGTCCAACATGCACCGGGAACAGGTCCGACTTAGTGCCGGCAATGCGGACCAAACTCCTGCTCCGCTCGTACATAAAATGCATTGTCATTATTATTATAAAAAATGCACTGATAAGTCAGAGATTAAGCATTTAAAACATAAAGAAGCATGCTACAAATAATCAAGACTTCTTAAATCTGTTGTTTTCAGTCGTAAATTCTTTAAAGGTGTGCATCAGTAAGACAGCTTCTATGGATTGCATCATCACAAAGAATAGTTACTCACACATGTAGTATAAAACATGCAGAGCACTCGAGCAGCTTGTAGACTGCTCTGGGACATTTTGTTATGGATGAAGGTGGATGAACGGTTTGGCTCCCACAGAGCATAGTTTGCCTTGAGTTTGCTGTCGAACTGCAGTTCTAAAGCTCTAACTGGGTGTGTGTACAAACTCTCTCCTTTTCAAAAGCAAATGATTATTAAATTGTTCCAGATTAATTGTTTTGCACTGTAAATTAAGTGCAATGTGAACTTCTTGAGCAAAGTGTGCACTTGTGAACACAGCGGGTTGTTTCTAACCCTACAGATAGACCATAGCTAGATCTAGATAGATCTAACCCAGATCTAAAAAATCTGTTAATCGTTTAAGAACCACACTATATGTAGAAATATAAAAAATATAGAAACAAAACAATATCTTGACACAAAATGCTTCTGCACAAATTTTCAGATGAACATTCCTTTTTGAAACACAACAAAAAATAAAGATACAATGGAATTAGAAAAAGTTTCAAGAATTACACAGATGAGTTACTGCTCCAAATTTTTATTTCGATTTCAAAGTAACAGATTTTTCTAAACTATATGTGAGCTTTTTTGATTGTTTAGCTGTTGCATTCAAAAGATATTTATTCAGTAATTTTTCTGCCACTTTTCTGATGATTTTCCTGTTAGTTTTTGTTCATCAAATATTTCTTGGTGTTCTTCTCTGGCTGAAACAAAATAATGACAAACTTTGGAGCAAATATACACAACATCAGTCCAAAACTGGAGGCCAGAATGGCAAATATCTCCACAGCCACAGTGAATTTTCCAGGAGAGCTGATATATGCTGGGATGAAGGTAATCCAGACTGTACAAAATATCAGCATGCTGAAGGTTATCATCTTGGCTTCATTAAAATTATCAGGTAGTTTACGAGCTAGAACAGCTAACACAAAACAAAATACAGCCAGCAGGCCGATGTATCCGAGGACAGCCCAGAAGCCAACAGCAGAGCCTAAAGCACATTCCAGGATGATCTTCTCCTTGTAGGTGGTTACATTTATCCTTGGGAATGGAGGACGCACAACCAACCAGACAGAACATATTATAACTTGAATAACAGTAAAAAATATTATAGTCATCCTTTGCTGGGCAGGACCAAACCATTTCATGGCATTACTACCTGGAAGTGTAGCTTTAAAGGCAATTAAAACCACTATAGTTTTCCCTAAAACACACGAGATACAGAGAACAAATGTGATGCCAAACGCTGTGTGTCGTAGCATGCAGGACCATTCAGAGGGTGCTCCGATAAATGTTAAAGAACATAAGAAACACAGAGTCAGAGAGAAGAGCAGCAGAAAGCTCAACTCTGAGTTGTTGGCTCTGACAATTGGGGTTGTTCTGTGACAAAAGAAAACCACTGCTGTAATGATGGCCAGACAGGCCCCACTAACTGAAAAAGCAGCCAGGATGGTTGCGAGGATGTCTTTATAGGATAGAAACTCTACAGGTTTGGGGAGACAAGCACTGTTTTCTGCATTAGGCCAGAACTCTCTGTGGCACGGGAAGCAATCAGGGGAATCTAAAAATTTACCGAAAACATTAATTAACACTTGACTTTTTCAGATTGTAAATGTGCACAAACTTAACGGTTCTACCTGTCATATTACTGATCTCTCCTTCAGGACATGGTATACAATCATAGCAGCAGATGGGTTTTCCTTTCTGCAACACTTTACGAGTTCCTGGAGGACAGCTTTTAGAGCAAATGGACACCGGCACCTGTTACAGAGACAAAACAAGCAAAACAAAAATTCAGCCTATGATTTAATGATTTTCTATTGGTTTTATACTTCACAATACTTAACAACTGATGTCATTTGGAACATTACTTGTTTGCCACCTTCCATCCAGGTTAAGTTCTTATGGACATGAAACTCCTGGCTCTTCTGCAGTGATGCATCATAGTACCCCACTGTTACCAGTTCAGTAACTCCACTTTCACTTTTCTGCCAGTTTACCAGCTCATAAAACGCCACAGGATCCCCATTAGCATCAAATGACACATGGTAACCATTTTGGGAAAAGTTTACTTTCTTTAGTTCAGTAAAAACCTATGCGATAAACCAAGAGAGAGAGAAATCAATACCCACAAAAAGACTGATTTGCTCTTCATTTGAACTGACCTGCTTGGGCTCCAAATTCATGTGTTTGTCACACTGACTGGTTGTGTTTGTTTCCTGACACACTGCATTGTGAATGGCATGTGCTATTGCATACACAGCCTTGTAAACCATGTTAGTAATTCTTAACTGAGATGTTTCAGTGTATGGGCTTTTAAAAGCTTTAATGTCTTCAGTTCCATCACACCCTCTCTTGTTTAGATCAGCAGCTAAAAGCAAAGATGTAAATAATGACAGAGTGAGATTTTTTTAAAGCAGAAAACTGGACTTAATATGCATATTAGAGTCTTGGATTAACTATTTAACAAGTCTCATTAATAAATATGCAAATAAAAAGGCAAATACAACAATTGTAGATTAATATAAAAATATTATATTTTTTGTGTCTTATTATTCCAAGGCTCCTTATTTGTCATTTTATAAACAATCAATAACTGAAAATGTATTATTTTGAAAGAAAGAATAGTTTTTGGAAACAACATGTATTTTGTCCTTGGCCTTGTGTTCTGTCTGATGCATTTGAAATTAAGTCTTTTTGTTAATCCTAGTTCAAAAAAAAAATTACACAGATAAGTGACCCCTGGCAAAGTCCTACAAATTTAACTGCAAAAGAAAAAAATGACCATGGTTTTATTTTTTTATTTAAATAAGTGTACTTGTTTTAGGGTTATACTTTAGTATAACATCAGACAAAATAGGTATGATAAAAACTAAATATTGTTTCAAAAGAGTGGTTTAAATATAAATGCAGATTATTAATAAATAATTGGGCTAAATTGAGTCAGTACAAATTTTTTGGAAGATACTTTAAGAAAATGTCAAGATTCTAAAAAAAACACGCTGAATAAAAGAAAGGTTCTCACTTTTTGTCAACCTGCAGTTGAATGTGTCCTCCCAGAACTCTGTCAGCACTGGAGAGGTAGCCACTTCAGATGGAGAGAGATCCAGAAGGAAGTTCCTTAAGCCTGGAATAACAGATTGCTGAATGGCAACTCCGATTGCCCCTGCACAGAAACTGAAGCTCATCAAGAGTGGGTCAGTTATCCAGCCTTCACTTCCAATCCATTGACGGGGTGGAGGAGGCTGTCGCTTAAGCTCCTCCAAGAGGACCTTCATGTCACCTGCAGCTGTAAATGCCACAACAACAATGGCTGTTGATCTGGAAAGGTAGGGTTGTGTTAAAGAAAAAAGACATAACATTTAGTCAGCATCAATTTTGGGTCACAGAAGTATATCTAAAGATACAGAAACCTGCGGATAGCATCAGCTACTGTTCTGATTTTGTTCCTTGGGTCAGTCCGATAGAACGATTCAATGTACTCCACACAGATCCCTTCTCTGAGTGCTGTCTCAAGAAAAGAGGCTATGCCATTATTTCCATAGTCTGAATCTGAGTGGACAGCTCCTATCCAAGTCCAACCAAAATGTTTCACCAGCTTGGCCATCGCATCAGCTTGGTAATGATCACTGGGAATTGTTCTGAAAAAAGTGGGGAACTGCTTTTTATCAGACAGGCAGGCACAGGTGGCAAAGTGGCTCACCTTCAGCAAGAAAATAAAGTAAAAAAAAACAATTTTGGCCTTAGTATATCCATGTGTATATCTTCCTATTTTCAGGCTGCAATTAATATACACAACTTACTAGAGGGATTTTAAAGGACCCGATCATGCGCAAGATGCTGATGGATGGAGTGGATCCAGAATCTCCAACAGAAGCCATTATCTCTCCAGATTTTGAACAGTTATTTAGTTTGTAAAACACAGGGTCTAGGCCATTTGAAAGTTGAGATGCCACCTGCGTGGCTACAAGCACAGAGGCACACGTGTCAAATATTTGATATCCGAGTCTGACACCCGGCAGCAGCTTCGTGCTGTTGTTTATCTCCTCGATTGCAAAGATCATTGTGCGAGAGAAGCGCAGCTCCCGAGCATTAAAGCTGCACAAAATCAGTTAGGTGAGTGCTAACATTTACCAGCAAAAAAATTATCATTCTTAGAAATGAACAGACACCATGTTAAATATAACAATAATCAATTAAATACAACAGACACTGTGCGGTTGTACAGTAAACAGCTGGGACTGTCAATGTCCTAAAACAAGAAATTTGTTTAAAATTCATGGAAATTAAAGTTCAGAAATATGTTTAATTCAAATGTAAACTCCAAAGATAAATTCATAATCACCATATCATCCATAAATTAATAACAAAATCTACCCAGTGCATGCACTTTTGTAGCATACATTTTGAAAAGATTTAAGCAGATCTACACCTGACTTTCTTCTGCAACACTGCTCCATCTTACTAACCTCCCTTTGCATTTTGGAAGTTCAGGCTTGGTTGTGTAGTTACTAATCACTGTGTCCACTTGGTAGTGAAGAAAGAAAGCTCCTCCAATAACAAAGTCCCCATCTGTGGAGAATGCAGGTTGGCGAGGGGTACCCTGTAGGGTACATTTCACCAATGAAGCTTCAGCAGTGAAACCAGCAGCAGTCTGATGATCTATAAGCTGTTTTTTGTCTTTTAGACCATTAAGAGTCCCACCCAACACAACAACTGTGATCAGCTCAAAAAAACTCACTGCCAATTGCAGTCCAACCTCCATTCCTCAAATGCTTGTATTTGGGTGCAAGAATGTTTTCATTGGTCTTTCAACATGTATTATATCTCAGGTCTTTATTCATCAGAAACCACATGCTCTCACCCAGTGATCTTTGACTATGTGTTAAGATGACTGTCCTTTATTTGAGCTGCTTTATAATTGGACTATCTTCAACTGACGAAATGTGGAGGAGTTGGGTTGAATATTTTTTTCCCCATCAAAAATAAAGGAATTTTTAAATTGTTGAACTATTTAAACATTATCCTAAGCTTTGAAAATCTCAAAGAACATTGTTCAATCCAACATCAAAGTGGACATAGAATTGCACAACTGCAAATCTACCAAGGCATAAATTGACAGGCCAGGCAAGGACTTTAATCAGAAAACCAGTCAAGAGGCCCAACATATCCCTAGTGGAGCTACAGACATCCACAATACAGGTGGGAAAATCTGGCCTTTACTGAAGACAAATTCAGTTTGTCTTCAATAAATCCAACCTTTTTAGGGTATACCCCGCCTGTATCAAAACAACAGTCCCTCCAAACAACCCTGCAAGAATGAATGGGTTTAGACACTGAATAGATGGATGGATGGGTTTTAGTATTGATAAAATAATATATTTTAAGATGATTAAATTTTACATTGAAGATTTGAACTAACTGATAAATCTACTTTGTAAAAGTGCAAAGAGTGATCTTCATTGTGTAAGAGTTATGCAAACATAGTTACAATCTGATTCTACAAGTTTAATATTTTCTTTGCGTTTCATCTGAGTTTGTTCACAACTACATCTCAGAAAATCATAAGCAATGTTCCCTGATTGCTTTTAAGCTAAGCCAATTAAACTTGGTCCTTTCTCTCCTCTAGCTAACCATCTGTTATCTTCTGCTTGTTTCATGGTTGGGTCGTCGCTCAGCAGCTTGAGTAGTAAAGCCTAGACATCTCCCTACACAGCTACCTCTTCCACCTCTTTTAGGAGAACCCCAAGGTGTTCCCAGGGAAGCCAAGAGACATTATCTTTCCAGCAAGTCCTGGATCTTCCTCAGGGTCTCCCTCAGTTGGACATGCCCGGTAAGTCTACCTAGAGAGCCATCAAGGGGGTATCCTTACCAGATGCCCAAACCTCCTCAACTGGCTCCTCTTGAGCATTGGCTGTACTCTGTGTCCCTCCCGGATAGCCAAAATTTTCTGAATACCTGTAAGGGAGAGCCCAGCTACCTTGCGAGCTTTGCCTTACAGTTCAGCTCCCTCTTCATCACGTAACAAAAGAAACAAACTTACGCCTTCTCCTGGTCTGGAAAAAAGGTGCGAGCATTCATACACCTGTGAACTGCTCAGAAACAGTAAGCTTCTCCTCCTTCAACAAATAGGGGAAAAATATTGTGAACCATGGCCAGCAAACTAAAAAGAAACAAAAAACAAGGAGGTAGGCTCCGTGGAAAATTTTGAGTCGGATTTTGCACTTCGTGTCTATGGTTCAGGTCTTCAATCAGAGTCTCCAGCTTTGATCATGCTCTTCTTCGAAGGGTCATGGATGAAGAAGAAAGTAAACTTGTCCAGCAATATTACTGATCCCTTGGGGAATCGCTGCTGCGGCTTGTGTCGCGACCGCGGTGGTGACACACCACCACCTCCAAGCTACCGGCGAGCTCGCTGCTTGAATCCATTGAAATATGCCACCAAAACACACAACATTAGTCTTTTATGGCGATAAGTCAGATATTGAGGCTTGAAATCTATAAGTCAAAAGCTGGAGTCCGCTCAGATACGGAGGCTAGAAAAGGTAAAAAGGGGCTCAAAATTGCAAATTCATTCATCCAAAATGGCTGACGTCTTGTGGGGTTTAGACTAATGCTCCAAGAGGCTTTTTTGAAAGTTCAGAGAAGTTACATATGTGTACCGAATTTCCTAATTCTCTGTCAAAGCATGGCTCGGGGCTGACTTTTTTTTATTTTCTAGGGGGCGTTAGAGGAATTACGCCACCCCCACCAAATATTTCACTGGATATCTTTTGGTGGCTGGACTAAGATCGATCATATTGAATTTGGTGCTGATCAGATGATATATGTGGAAATTAGAGGTAAACGTATGGCCAAAGCATGACGTCGTGCTTTGCCATGCCGTCACGGCCACACCCTAAAGCGTACTGTGTTAGACAGCTCAACAGACGTTGCAGCTCTGACGTCACTGGGAGTATAAACCGGCTGAGATGCAAAGTTTCGGTGCCATTTTCCCGCCTGTCTCAGACAGCGCACAGGAGGCGCATATCTGGAGAAACAAAGCTCGCTGGCGAACTTTTGCTCCACAAGGCCATTCCCGGAAGAGCTTGAAAGCTGGAAATCTGTCTGATACGAGAAGATAAGAGGATTTATTTGCCGATCGAAGACCACGCCACACTCGGCGCAAGTGAAAACCTACAGAGATTCTATTTTCCAAGGAGATGAGTTTTCCTCCTTGTGTGTGCAGTCGACTAACGTTTATGACTCATTGTCAAGACTTGGGGCGTTCAGCTGATAGTGGCTAAAGGGGCGTGGCTCCACCGTTTTATCAGCTGATCGCTGCAATCAGACATTAACACAACCGGAGGACGTCTCTTTCCATTTAAACCAAATCTTGTCCATAAAACTGATAGTTTGATCTTCATAGACACTAAATGCATATATATTTTGCCTTTATTATTATTGTTAGGTAGCATTTTTATTCCCTTTTGTGTAGAATAGTGCTCGTTAGTTAGGTGAAGGTTTTTGGACCAGAATAATGGTATATCAGAATTATTTGGCTTCAGTAAATCTTCATAGATATAATTAAGAGAAGCTTTTGTGTTTATTTCGTGCAAGAGTGATTTATCTGTCAAAACAAGGTCGAAGATCTTCCACCTTCGGTGAAGTGGTTGAATAAACAGTGACCGTTTGTGGTTTTGGTTAATAATTAATAATTATTAAAGAGCTTTGAGCCCATAATCACAACACCAGAGGACATCTCGGATTTCTATTCGTAAGTGATGATTTTTGGTTAAGAAATTAATATTTTACAAATTATGATTTTAAATTATGATTCTTGATGAATATTAATTAATTAATAATCATAATTCTTACATTAATGGCGTTCCCTAAGACAGGCTGAAATGACGGATACCACTATTGCACGAAGTAATACAATTGTGATATCCTGAAAGCTCTGTTGTGAGATTTTGTAAAATTTTGCAGTTGTAAGCTGGAGGATGTATCTTGACTAATATTGGCTCATTTCTACTCCAGAGAATTAATAATATACTCTTAATAGTAATAATAATCGTTCTAAGGTGCTTTTGTGGACGTTTTGTGTAGTTTATGGTGAAATTTAACGTAAATTGCCAGCTAGTCAATGCAAGCCCTGCTGGCTTAGAGCTGTAGCGCAGTCAGCTTGTTGCCAGAGCAACCAAAAATTCCTGGCACAGTAGGAGGCATCCTATCTGCCTCTGGTGCCCGTTGGTATAACTGCAGCTGTAACTAACACTCTCCCAGTCAGGGAGGAAGCAACACCACGGTCTGATGACCATTGAGTGAATTGCGGTTGCAACAGGATTTTCTCCGCTGCAGACTGGCGTTTAGTGCCACCTTGTGGTCACTAGTGAGAATTACAGTTACTGCCACAGACTTTAACTAATTTGATTAGTTCCATTCAAACAGCCAGACGATCCCATCACCGATGATCAAAGGACATAGCTTGGGCTAAAATCAAGTTATTGAGTATTCATTGCCACTTCTGCTCTGACATTTATGCATTTTTGCTTGGTTTTCTTGTGTGTGAAACATGTTTTAACCAGACTTGTATAACTAACCATAGTTGTCTAACTTGGTAGGTCCTGCAAGAAAGCAAATAACCCATAGTATGCATCACTAACATTCATTTGAAGCTAAGAATAGCGTTGAATGTTTTAGTTATTTATCCCACTTTTAAAATTTTATTTTAAAATTTGGGTTTTGTTTCAAATTTTCTTTTTTGTGAGTTTTGCTTGATTATTTCCATTAAAGCATAGACTAGGTAGGCCACAGTTTGAAAGGTCAAACCTGTGGGGCCATTATAAGCAAAACCCATTAATCTGCAAGATATCTATATATGAATCATACAGCTAGCTGAGTGCTTAGTCTGTTTGATTTACTGCTAATTGTTACTACTGGTAATTTTAGTGGTTGTTCATAGAACAGTTTTGTTTGTTTGTTGTGCATTTTAGCCAAGGATGGAGAAAACATTCCAGACTGCAGCTGGAGATGTGAGTCAGGAGGGCCCCACAGAAATGCAGGCACAGGAAGCAATTGGAGCTTTGATTTTATTGTCATCAGAGGAGCGTAAAGCTCTTAATGATAATAGCATCGAGGATTATGAAGCAAGGATTCAGGAGATGCTACAGGTCATGAAGAACCCACCAAAAGACACACAGGTGGCTGATGTGTTAGGACAGCTCACTCTGTTATATCAGCAAATGGTCAGGTTGGAAGTTGACCAGCGTTTTAAGCTACAGTTTATGCTGGATAATACTTTGCAGACAGCAGAGGCAACTAGGTGTGAACTGTTAGAAGTGGAAGAGAATTTGGAAGCAGTTGAGTTGAGAGCCAGAAGGTTGGAGGTAGTTGAGCGTGGCCAGGACACACCCCCATCTGGGGGGTGGAGATAAATCCTGTCTCACAGGTTGAAACCCCTGAAGGTGAGCCAAACGTGCAACACCCTGAGAGAACCTTCCACTCAGAGCTGGAAAACGTAGAAGCTGCTCTCCAGGGAGTCCAGAACAGGTATGAGTAGGCAGATTAGATTCAGTGGTGTGGTGTCCCATCCCACTGTAGGAGACAGCCTTGAACAATACCTGGCGGTGGACTTACTAGAAGTAAATGGTTCAAGGTTTAGGGGCGAGCAGCCTTCACACTTGACTTGCAGGACCCTGCTCTGCGATCCCTCACCTCCGCCAAGGCGACATGAGAGCTGTCTCAGGGACTCAGGTGGTTCATATCGCCCTCAACCGCTGCCCAGGACCCGATTCCGTGGAGCACAGGGCCCACCATTGTACCACGAGCAGCCTCCAGTGCCTCCCCCAAGGGTGAAGCGTGATGCCCTGACACAAGAGGAATGCAGCAGGAGTGAACCTTCAGATGATGACTCAGATGGGCCAGCACCAATCCCTGAGAGTGGATCATGCACACGCCAACTTGAGTCTCTTGCCCAAGGCATAGAGCGTTTTGACCCTAATAATGAGGAATCAAACATTGATGATTATCTAAGGGAAGTCGAACGCTGCCTTTTGGACCTTTGCTTCCCATCAGCACAAGAAAAGTTGAAGCTCATCTGGAAGACAACATCCAGGAGCGTCCATGTATGTTGGAGAGCCTGCCCCCTGCAGTCCGAGACCGTTATTCATCCCCCTGGCAGATTTAGCTAAGCCCAAAGGGGTTTTGTGAAGTTTGAGCTCAAAATAACACGCACAAATCTAACTTATTTTTTTTGAGAATTGTCATACTTTATCCAACTAATCATTATGTTAATAATTATGTTTTTCAAATGGGAGTGATAATTCTGGCCTTCCTTTGCTGCTGGTTGAGTAAAACCTGGGTGGACTGCGACAAGATGTATTTTTTTGGAATCTTGAATCTGCTTACAGCAGACATGCTGGTTGTGTGTAGAAGGTGTGTGGTAAACAGCTAAGACAGCACCTGAGAGTTTTGCGGTTTCGTCATTTCCACAAAATGATGAAACTGAAAATGACGAAATGGTTTATATCAGCTTTTAGCCAAGAATGTACTATTTCTGTGGATGCCACATATGTTTATGTTTAACTAATGGAACTTGCAGTAAAGAAAGTAGAAAAAAACAAAAGTTAAATTCTGACCCCAGTACTGGGGGTTGGGCTTAAGAGGTTCTAATGAGTTTGGCAAATCTAAAACGTTAGAATCCTGACTTAAGAACAATTGTTGAAACTGATTACGGTGATGGGAAGAATACTTTCCAACCTCAAAGACTTGGAGCTCATCACAAAAGATGTGCCTTCAAAAATAACAGCAGAGACATTCAAAAGGCTTCCAAACATTTGATTGCTGTCATGCCATTTTCAACAATAGTATAAATAATTTTTAGAATATTTTTTTCTTAAAATGTAAACAAAAAAAGATTATGTTTTCAACAATGATTTCCATTGTCCTATTGTATTAGGATATTTTGGGAGATGTATGTGTCTTTTTCTATCTAAAACTAATTAATAATTGAATAGAAATCATTATTTATCTGTCTGCTAGGGGTCTGAACAAGTTTGGTCTTAACTGTAAATGTAGTTTTATAAAAGGCTTGTGTGTATAACGGCACTGTAATAATACTGAACCAGACTTGAGCAGCCTACTTTAAAATTACATTTGTTTTTATGAAATACTAGGTTATGAAATATGAAAAGTTTTTTTTTTTTTTTTACTTTCAGTTGGTAGTATACCTATTTACTCTTCCTGATAATATTCCTTTTGTTGTGAAATAGCATTCAATGGATAAACTAAATCCTGGCCCACATCGTGCCTTACAAAGGTATTCATGCCCTCGCTCTGTTTGACATTTTGCACCTATAAGCCTTGGTGTATTTTGTTTTACATTTATTTGTTAGACCAAATCAATGTAGTATATAGTTTTGAAAATTAAGGAAAATAATACATGGGTATCAAATTTTTGGGTTAGATGAACCCCAGCACTTAAATGAATCAGTGTTCATGATGACCTTCTTTCCTCTCACAACTCTCCATTTCTGCTTTTTACATATTTCAGAGAACATTTGTATAACCAAAAAAAACAAAAAAAATCTAAATCACCCTATTACTGTAATGACAAATAAACAACAAACCAGGGAGACAATAACGGAGGAATCCAGCACTGAACAAAGGGGGCAATGAAGCTTAAATACAGAGATGTGATCAATGACTTGGGAACCAGGTGAGTCTAATCAGAAGTATGTTGAACAGTTGTGTAGGAGTGTAAGCACATTATTTGCTAATGTTAGGGCATTATGGAATGAAGAGAAAAATTTGGATCACATAGTTAAAAAACTTGAGGGGTAAAAAAAAATGGAAAAATGTTAAACAGAATGGGGGTTTAAATTTTCAGTTAAGAAAACTAACGTACTGCTTGTCACAGTTCCCAGGGGAGGCATCTCGTCGCCATCCGAAACAGACGTCTGAACCACATCAAATGACTCTTTTCGCTATGGAGGACCAGCAGCTCTACTCCTAGCTCCTTCCAGATGGCCGAGCCCCTCACCCTATCTCTAAGAGTGTATTCACACTTGCCACTTTTGGTCCGCTTTAAACGGACCAGAGTTCGTTTCCCCCCTTGGTCCGGACCTTTTGTGCAGGTGTGAATACACTCAAGCGAACCCTGGCCCGGACCAAACAACCGGACCGAGACCCCCTCAAAAAGTGGGTCTCGGTCCGGTTGTTTGGTCCACACCAAACGGACTCTGGTGTGGTTCGCTTATGGTCTGAATACATACCGGCCCCGATCCGACCCAACTACAAAAAGCGTACGTCTCTTTGGACATAAAAAGCCACCGTAGCCGGTAGCAAAGGTGTGTGTTGTGAGGTAATCATACCTGATAAGCTGTGTGTTGCTTAGCATCGCTACTGGCTTGTTGTGGGGCAAGGCACGTAGAGAACGTCGGCGTTCAGCACGCATTCTCCTCTGGGGTTCCAAAATTATAAATGGAACGTTTCAAAGTCTGTGTTGAAAGAGCTGCTATTGACTCTCACAATAATATTGCAGCTGTAATAACGGCACAAATATGCAGAACAGAGGTGCTGCACGCAGCACGTCTACAGCTGTTTTCCTAAATTTCCGGGTCTGCGCTCTGTCCCGCCCCCCTCATTTCTGTCCAATGGAAACAATGATCGTCACTCGCGTGGCTTTGTTTACAAGCAATAGTTCACTTGCAAAAAGTACAATGTGAAAACAAACCGCACCAAATGAAAACAATAAAGTTTGCTTTTGGTCCGGACCAAAGGACTTTCCTGGTGTGAATACACCCTTAGGGAGTGCCCAACGAACCTGCGGAGGAAGGTCATTTCAGCCACTCGTATCCGGGATCTTGTTCTTACGGTCATGACTCACAGTTCATGCCCATGGGTGAGGATAGGGACGTAGATCGACCAGTAAATCGAAAGCTTAGCCTTTCGGCGCATCCCTCTTTTCACCATAACGAACTAGCACTGCCTCCCCTTTTAATTTAACATATTTTTCTCAATATATAAACTTTAATGAATATATCTAAACAACATTCAGCTGTTTGTCTTGTAACATATCAGTTGTTTCAAACATTTCTTCAACATTAAAACCTTTCACTGACAACTCAACACAGTTAAAACCCAGTCATGTTCCTGGCTGCAGATGAGTCGCTAATGAATGCAGGCATGCAAATGAGGCTGAATGCGAGAGTTGTAGCTGTAGATCTGAGGCTGACGAAAATTGTCTCTTCAGTTTTGACAAAAATCTTGTGCTTAACTAGGTCAGTGTATATACACACACACTCAGAGGAATATATAAATGACTGGGACCATGGTTTCCTCTGACTGCAGCCTTATTAAACTGTCTACATATTTGACAGAACATTCTTACAGGGAATAAAACTGAAATGTTTGTCCTCTACCTACTGTATTTAAATATTATGTCTGTATCTATCCTTTTTCTTTCTTTAACTCTCTTCATCTTTGTGTCTCTTTATGACTTTTTTTTGTGTCTGTCTCTTTCCATCTATTTCTTTCTTTTTTTATCTATCATGTATGTATTTAATTACAAAGCTCAGTCTTATAGATCCAGGGAAATATTTTACCTCCGACAGCTAAACCAGGTCAAAAACCTTTATTGGGTGGTGACTGGACTTTAGCTGCTTTCTAGGTTTTACCGGCATGTTTTTCTGTCCACTGTCAGGAGCTTGTGTTCAGCTCTACTTTGAGTTCCCCTCAGATAACGGAACTTCTCACCCTGTGTCTAAAGCTGAGTCAAGCTACCCTGTGGAGGAAGCTCATTATGGCTGCTTCTATTCGGGATCTTGTTACTTTGGTCATGAATCATATCTCATGACCATAGATCCTTGCTTTTTGGCTTAGCTCTTTCTTTACTACAACCAACCTGACCAGCGCTGGCATTACTGCAGATAAAGCCCCTATCCATCAGTCCATCTCCTATTCCATTCTACCATCACTCGTGAACAAAACACCAAGATACTCCGCTTGAGGCAGAGACTGACCCCCAACCCAAAAGGGGCACTTCAACTTTTTCGGCCGAGAACCATGGCCTCAGAGTTAGAGGAGCCAACTCTCATCCCAGCTGCTTCACACTCAGCAGCGAACAGCTCCAGTGCACTCTGGATGTCATGGCCTGAAGATGGCAGCAGAACCACACCATCTGCAATAAAGCAAAAATGAGATGCTGATGTTCCTACACCAGACACCCTACTCACGATGACTACGCCTTCAGATCCTGTACATGAACACCACAGGATTAGTGACAAGGGGCAGTCCTGGCAGGGTCGCAAACTGGCAACAGGCCTGCCTTTGTGCCAAGAAAGCATACACAGCTCTTGCTTTGGGCATATGGGGATTGGATAGCTCTTAAAAGCCACCCTGTCACCTTGTGCTCTCGCAACAAAATAGCTTGGGGGACTTGGTCATAGGTCTTTTCCAAATCCATAAAATACATGTAGATCAGAGAAGCATACTCCCATGACCCCCTTAGCAGTTTTGCAAGGGTAAAGGTCTGGTCCACTCTTCTAGGACAAGACAGAAGTCACATTGTTCCTCCTGGATCAGCCGGAGCATCCCCTCCAACACCCCAAAGTAATCTTTCTCAGGGAGTCATATTGCATGGAGGGCGACTCTTAAGTGTCATGTCAATCATGACAGCCCCATAATGTCCAGACCCTTCAGAAACTCAGGACAAATCTCATCCACACCTGGCACCCTGCCACTGGGGAGCTTTGTAATTACCTATGCCACATTTAATTGCATTCTCCCTTCCTTTAGGCTCTCTCCTTTGCAAAGGACATGTTGACTGAATTGAGGAGACCCTCATAGCAGTCTTTCCACCGCCTGATGATGTCCTCAGTCCGGTTCACAGTTTCCTTCCCATGGCATACATATGTAGCTTGGGATGGTCCCTGTCTCCCCTTTCTGAGTTGCCGAATAGTTTTCCAGTACTTCCCTGAGGCCAACCGAAAGTCGCTCTTCATAGCCTTTCCAAATTCCTTCCATGAGGATCACTTGGACAGGTTCCTCTGCTAGACGTTCCCCTCTCACCCTCCTCATTTGGTTGTGTTTGCCAAGTCTGTCCAGCAGCTCTGCCCCTCTCCTCACCTGATTGTGTCCAAGACATAATGCTGCAATTCTGATAATACAAAATGAATCATAGACCTTTGTCCCTAGGTGGTCTGTTACCAGGTACATATATGAAGCCACTTTGTGCTTGGGCATGGTGTATGTTATGGGCATTCCTTGACTCGCACAGAAGTCCAACAACAGAACACTGCTCAGGATGAGATCGGGGATGTCACGATGTGGGTTTTGTCTGTGTGTCTGTCTGAGTCTGCCTTCCCTGAGGAGAGCCACTGATGGGCGTGTTGCGCAGCTTAATGCCGCACACCTGAGAATAATCCTGGCTGGAGCATTTATAAGGAGCTGCAGAACAAGCATTCTTCGCCTGATGGTCCCAGATAGTGGTAACTCAAGCCTCCGAGAAACTATGTTTGTTGAAAACGCTTTAGAATCTTTGACTCTTGCTTGCTTAAGCCTGTCTAAGCCTGTGTTCTGCTGTAACCTCCAGGTCCAGTAAGCTGCTGGATTTCCAGAAACCTATCCTGCCTTCCTCAGAAGACATTAACCGAACCAGACAAACTATTCCTTGGCTGTTCCCTGCAGTATCCAACCACTCCCACCTGCGCGCCCGCTCTCCAACGGTCCCTTGGACAAACTGACTGAGACACTCGGATCCGGATTCTGCATGTGGGTCAGAAAATTACAACCCAATATGTCAGGGGAGGCCATTCTTCCAGATCACACCCCTCCAAGTAACACCGTCATTGTCCACATGGGCATTCAAGTCCCTTAGGAGCACCACTAAATCCCAGATGGCACTCCTTCCAGGACATCATCCAGGAACTCTAAGAAGTTCCATTTAACTGAGCTGCTGTTCGGTGCATAAGCACAAACAACACTTAGAACCTTCACTTTGCAACCGGAGTATAAAGTTAAAAGAAAGACTAGTGCATATGATTTCGTGATCGTCTGACATTTTGAAGAGTTCTGGATTTTGAAGAGTTATGTCTGTTTGCCAGCAAAGAGACATTAGCGTGCTGTGTCTCTCCTTCCATTTCCGCTGGGGACCTGCGTGGAAGGGGTCTGTTTGCTGGAGCGCGCGGTTTTTATCATTTTATCATTTAACAGTGATGTCACGGGAAGTCCGCTGTTACTCCCTTCTCGTTTCTGTTCCTGGCTGTGCTGGAAGTAGCTTAATGCAATTTATTTTGAAAGTTCCAGAAAAGTTCTTACAGGTCTTTAATCTTGCAACCAATGGCTCGGTTCCCAACATAATGGAAGTGTAAAGAATGTCTGATCCAGAAGTACTGCAACAAATTTGATTCTAACTGCCATAAAACACCACAGAAAAAGGACTGCAAGCAGGGAGACAGAGGAAAGGAGACTAATTACAAAGTGAACACGGGGAGTTGAACCAAAGCAGAATGGAAACTACAAAGCTAACACTAACATAAGAGACCAAAATACTGTAAGTAAGAAGCTAAATACCAAGGACTGAACTAAAATGACAACACCTAAACAACAATAATGAACAAAACATAAACATCCGTGGACCATGACATCATGCTCCTGTATTAATTGTCTGTCAGTCAGTGGGGAAATTAGTGTGATTAATTTAAAATTAGTGTCAGTTAAAACAGAATGTCCATTTTCAATTTTTTTCTTCTTTAACAGTTGACATAAACACCCACTGAATGTAGTTGAAGCTTTTAAGTGATCATTTTTACCCTGGAATTTATTAAGTGGTGTTATAGTAAAGGAGTCTGAATATAAATGCACACCATACACAAGGCCTGAAAAAACTCCATGTATGCTTTTACTTCCTCTTAATAAATATGCCTGGTCTGTTCTCATGGCCCCAGAGCAGGCCTCACATTCCCTCAAGGCAAGGCAAGAATATTTAATTAGCACCATTCATACACAAGGCAATCCAAAGAGTTTTACAAAGAAAAGCAAAGACAGTAAACTAACAAACATATTTGTAAAATTTCATCCTACCTTATACAAATTCAGACCAGTTAAACACAGCCCAGTTGTAAACCATTTGAGATAAATACTGTACATTTTTTAGTTAAATCATTTTTAGCCTATTCATAAAATGTATCAATCAACCAAAATCAATGACAAGTGTTTGTGGATGGTTGATTTGTATTGTAAGTTATCAGTTTATGGGAATAGCTGAGTAACAGTTAATTTTTCAATGTGAGAAAAGTCATACACTGGAATCATACACTGGAAACATCCATCCAACCATTTTCTATACTCGCTTCTTCTGTACAGGGTCACGAGGCAGCTGGTGCTTATCTCCACCGGTTTACGGGTGAAAGGCAGGGTAAAGCCTGAAAAGATCTCCAGTCCATAGCAGGGCTGCACAAAGACACACAGGACAAACAACCACGCACACACCCATTCACAGCTAAGGGTAATTGAGAGAGACCAATTAACCTAACAGTCATGTTTTTGGACTGTGGGAGGAAGACTACACATCCACTGGGAGAACATGCAAACTCCATGCAAAAAGAAACATTGTATATAAATTTATTTTAAAACATCATTCATCTGATGAACTTGACATATGAAGCTACCTTAGACTGTGGCTTTATAATACAAAAAACAATATTAATTTTTACGTAAAATGGAAAAAACCATGGGCTGCATGGAGGTGCAGTTAGTAGCACCTTCGCCTTGAGGAAAGAAGGTCCTGTGTTCGAATCCCGGCCGGGGGTCTTTCTGCATGGAGTTTGCATGTTCTCCTCGTGCATGTGTGGGTTTTCTCTGGGTACTCCGGCTTCCTTCCACAGTCCAAAAACATGACTGTTAGATTAACTGGTTTCTCTAAATTGCCCTTAGGCACGAATATGTGCATGGTTGTTTCTCCTGTGTGTGTCTATGTTGCCCTGTAATGGACTGGCGACCTGTCCAGGCTGTACCCTGCCTGCTGGACTGCTGGAGACAGGCACCAGCTTCCCCGCGACCCACTATGGAAGAAGTGGTTGAAAAGACTGACTGACTGACTGGAAAAACATCAACGGTAAAAAAAACATTTTTCTAGGATCAGTGTTCTAGTAGTAACATTGTTGGGCTGAAGTGATGATTTTTATGTGAAATCGAGATCAGTTTGTCATGGCAGGCACACCTGAAACCATTTACCAATAATGTTATTTACAATTCACTTGGAGCCCTGTAAGGTAATGGCAAGTACACCATAACATGATGTTACTGTTATATTACTAATATTTCACAATAAATCTCTCAAGCTGCAGTAGGGAGTTCTGGGAAAACTGTGGACTTAGCCTGAAAATTCGAAACAGCTCCCTCCCCTTGCTTTCTGCTGTGCTACAGCCCTCCCTCCACAGCACCTGCCCCACAACAGAGCCTACCATAATTGGGCAGGCTAGAGAGTAGGTCCGATGATGGCGTATAAACAACTATGGCACATTCACTGGTAGGGATGAAACATCAACAATATGCTTTACATGGACTCTGGCCTGCACATACAGGGGTTGGACAATGAAACTGAAACACCTGGTTTTAGACCACAATAGTTTCTTAGTATGGTGTAGGGCCTCCTTTTGCGGCCAATACAGCGTCAGTTCGTCTTGGGAATGACATATACAAGTCCTGCACAGTGGTCAGAATTTTAAGCCATTCTTCTTGCAGGATAGTGGCCAGGTCACTACGTGATACTGGTGGAGGAAAACGTTTCCTGACTCGCTCCTCCAAAACACCCCAAAGTGGCTCAATAATATTTAGATCTGGTGACTGTGCAGGCCATGGAAGATGTTCAACTTCACTTTCATGTTCATCAAAGCAATCTTTCACCAGTCTTGCTGTGTGTATTGGTGCATTGTCATCCTGATACGTGGCACCGCCTTCAGGATACAACGTTTGAACCACTGGATGCATATGGTCCTCAAAAATGGTTCGGTAGTCCTTGGCAGTGACGCGCCCATCCAGCACAAGTATTGGGCCAAGGGAATGCCATGATATAGCAGCCCAAACCATCACTGATCCACCCCCATGCTTCACTCTGGGCATGCAACAGTCTGGGTGGTACGCTTCTTTGGGGCTTCTCCACACCGTAACTCTCCCGGATGTGGGGAAAACAGTAAAGGTGGACTCATCAGAGAACAATACATGTTTCACATTGTCCACAGCCCAAGATTTGCGCTCCTTGCACCATTGAAACCGACGTTTGGCATTGGCATGAGTGACCAAAGGTTTGGCTATAGCAGCCCGGCCGTGTATATTGACCCTGTAGAGCTCCCGACGGACAGTTCTGGTGGAAACAGGAGAGTTGAGGTACACATTTAATTCTGCCGTGATTTGGGCAGCCGTGGTTTTATATTTTTTAGATACAATCCGAGTTAGCACCCGAACATCCCTTTCAGACAGCTTCCTCTTGCGTCCACAGTTAATCCTGTTGGATGTGGTTCGTCCTTCTTGGTGGTATGCTGACATTACCCTGGATACCGTGGCTCTTGATAGATCACAAAGACTTGCTGTCTTGGTCACAGATGCCCCAGCAAGACGTGCACCAACAATTTGTCCTCTTTTGAACTCTGGTATGTCACCCATAGTGTTGTGTACATTTCAATATTTTGAGCAAAGCTGTGCTCTTACCCTGCTAATTGAACCTTCACACTCTGCTCTTACTGGTGCAATGTGCAATCAATGAAGACTGGCTACCAGGCTGGTCCAATTTAGCCATGAAACCTCCCACACTAAAATGACAGGTGTTTCAGTTTCATTGTCGAACCCCTGTAGTTTGACTACAAATTTGTGTGCCATTAGCACAGCCATAAGCACAGTTTTAGCACACCGGCAATCTTTACATTAAACAAGGGTACAAGCTGTGTGTGGGAGGGGTTTGAGCAGTTCAAACACGATCGTAATTGACCTTGCTAAGACATTCCTCCTGGCTCTGATGGGTTGTTTTTGGCTGGGAGCGATGTATTTCTGCAAATGGCAGTAAGACCATTGGGATGAGCCAGAGGCCCTTGATATTTTACAGATTATCTGTGCCATATTCTACTGTTAGGCCATAGTGACAGTTAAAATAAAAACACTTTTTTACAAATGTTATCTACGGCAGTTTAAAGGTGCTCTTGTTAATAAAAAGTCAAGTTAAATGCAATTCAGTGGTAATTTGATTTTACTCAATGGTACATTTTAAAAACATAATTGAATTATAATGGACAGGTGCAATTTATCACTACAAAAGTAAAAATAGTACTACATATTTACCTGTGCACTCTTATTGACTGGTAGGATTTGACTGTGCCTGAGCTGGTTTTTCACAGCAACAGAATAAATAATCAGTTAAGTAATGTGTACAATTTATGACTTATCGGAGTATAGGAGCATCCAGTGTTAATCTTCAATAACCCAGTATAGTTTTGAAAAGCTTCAAATTCACAGTTGATTTGTCGCCACAGTAGGGTAACTTATTAACACTGTTGAGATTCATATTTACTGTCTGCAGAGCTATGTACCCTACAGTTAATTTCTCTTATTACTGTAAAGTGTTAGTCAGTGTTCCTTTTTAACTCGATTTTGAGTTATTCTTACTCTAAAATGGTAATACTATGGAAAGAGTTAAACTAACACCACCTCTGATAAGGACCAAATAGACCCAAACACAGTGTTAAATTTAAATCTTTAGGAGTTTATTTATTTATGGTTTATTAAATTTATTTAGGGAGGGGGTTCCCACTGAGATCAAAAATACATTTTACAAGGTAGACTAGGCCAATACAACAGCCACACATGTCAGAACTGTATAAAACAAATAAATAATACATAATGAGTAAAAAAAAAAATAAAAAAAACCCATGTCGATTCATACATAGTGGCCTCTCAAGAAAAACATTGTCATTCTTCCTTCACTGTATTTAATGATATTCTTAAACTTGATAATAGACGTGAGTGTTTTGCGATTAAGAGATTTTGTGTCTATTATTCCATGACCACGGTGCATGTAGGGAAATGCTGTTTTGCCATAATCTGTCAAAGCATTCGGAACATTCAAAATAAATCATTTGGGGGCATGCAAATGGTAGCTACTAGAACTGATAGAAAGTAGCTTGCTGAGGTATACAGTACTGGGACTGTACCCAGCCGGACATTATAAATCTTTACCTATCAATGTTGTTGTCTATGGATGGTTAAAGATGTCCAACTAAATCATAAAACATGCAGTGAATAGTCATATTAAATAGCATTTAAAACGTATAGAATAATACTACAAATAATCAGGACTGCTTAAATCTGTTGTTTTCTACTTTTCTGGTGATTTTCCGATTAGTTTTTGTTCATCAAATATTTTTTCGTGTTTTTCTCTGGTTGAAACAAAATAATGAAAACCTTTGGAGCAAATATACACAGTATCAGTCCAAAACTAGAGGCCAGAATGGCAAATATCTCCACAGCCACAGTGAATTTTCCAGGAGAGCTGATATATGCTGGGATGAAGGTGATCCAGACCGTACAAAATATCAGCATGCTGAAGGTTATCATCTTAGCTTCGTTAAAATTATCAGGTAGTTTCCGAGCTAGAACAGCAAAACAAAAGAAAAATACTCCCACAGGCCAAGTACCCAAAGCACAGCCCGAACCACAGCAGACCCTAACATTCCGGATGATCTTCTCCTTGTAGGTGGTTTGGTTTTTTATTGGGAAGGGAGGACTCATAACCAACCACACAGTACATATAATAACTTGAATAACAGTAAAAAAAACTACAGTCATTCTTTGTTGTGGAGGACCAAACCATTTCATGGCATTACTACCTGGAAGAGTAGCTTTAAAGGCCATTAAAACAACTATATTTTTTCCCAAGAAAAGGAATCAGAAAACAAATGTGATCAAAAATGCTGTTTGGTGTCTTAGCTGCAGGACCATCAAAGGTGCTCCAATGATTTTAGAGAACATAAAAAACCACAGAGTCAAGAGAAAGAAACGGGAAACTCAACTCGATTTGTTGGCTCTGACAATGGGGGTTGTTTTGACGAAAAAAAACCATGCTGTTGTGGCCAACGGGCCCCACTAACGAAAATTGCACCCAGGATGGCGAGGATTTCTTCATAAGACAGAAACTCTACAGGTTTGGGGAAACAAGCATTGTTTTCTGTATTAGGCCAGAACTCTCTGGGGCATGGAAGGCAATCAGGGGAATCTAAAAATTAATCAAAAACATTTATTAACACTTGACTATTTCAGATTGTAGATGTGTATAAACTAATGTTTCTACCTGTCATATTACTGATCTCTCCTTCAGGACATGGTAAACAATCATAGCAGCAAATGGGTTTTCCATTCTGCAACACTTTACGAGTTCCTGGTGGACAGCTTTTAGAGCAAACAGACACTGGCACCTGTTACAGCGACAAAACAAGCAAAACTAAAAATCAGATTCAATAATATTCTTTTTTTTTATAAAGAATACACAATATTTAACAATTGCTGTCATTTGGGTCATTACTTCTTTGCCACCTTCCATCCAGGTTAAGTTCCTGTTGACACGAATCTCCTGGCCCTTCGGTAGTGATGCATCATAGTACCCCACTTTTACCAGTTCAGTAACCCCATTATCACTTTTCTGCCAGTTTACCAGGTCGTAAAAAGCCATAGGGTCCCCATTACCATCAAATGACACATGGTAACCGTTTTGGGAAAAGTTTACTTTTTTTAGTTCAGTAAAAACCTGTGAGGTAAGAAAGAGAGAAAGAAATCAATAGCGACAACTTTTTAAACAGATTACAAACTGATTTGCTCTTCATTTGAACTGACCTGCTTGGGCTCCAAATTCATGTGTTTGTCAACTACTGGGTTTTGTTTGTTTTCCTACACACTGCATTGGAATGGCATTCTATTGCATACCAGCCTTTAAACCAGTTTTAATTCTTAACTGAGATGTTTCAGTGTACGGACTTTTAAGAGCTCTTATGTCTTCAGTTCCATCACACACTCTCTTGTTTAGATCAGCAACTAAAGACAAAGATGTAAATAATGACAGAGTGAGAGAAAGTGAGAGCAGAAACCTAGACTTAATGAGTAGAGTAGAGTCTTGGATTTAACAAGTCTCATTAATAAATATGTAAATAAAAAGGCAAATACACAAAACAACAATTGTATGTCAATATAAAAAATATATTTTTGTGTCTTATTACTCCAGGGCTCCTTATTTGTAGTTTTATAAACAATCAATAACTGAAAATGTATTATTTTGAAGGAAAGAGAGAGTACTTTTTGGAAACAAAATGGATTTTGTCCTTGGCCCTGTGTTCTGTTTGATGCAGTTGAAATTAAGCTTTTTCAAATCCCTGGGGCCAGGCCTGGGGTCGGGACTCGCCAGAGAGCGCCTGGTGGCCGGGTTGCTCCTCGCTGGACCCAGCCGTGCCAAGCCCGAACGAGAGACGGGAGGCCATCCCCCAGTGGGCCCAAAACCTGCAGGGGGAAACCCGGGGGGACGGGCAAAAAAGGATTGGGTGGCAACGAAGGGGAGACCTCAGTGGCCCCACCCCGGATGCTTAGGCGGCTCTAGGGACTAGAATGTCACCTCGCTGGGGGGGGAAGGGCCTGAGCTTGTGCGGGGGGTCGAGGATACGACTAGAAAAAAGTCGGCTCCCTCCCCGCACAGTGAAAGGGTCTGGGAAACCCTCTCCTTGAAAAGGGGGTGGGCTCTCTTACTCTGGGGTGGCCCACGGGGAGAGGGGGGCGGGTGGTTTGGGTTTGCTTGTTGCCCCCCCCTCATCCGTCTCGTGTTGGGGTTTACCCCCTGGATGAGAGGGTGATCCCTGCGCCTTGTGTTGGGAAGGTCTTGACTGTCGTTTTTGGCCTACGGGCCGAGTGGTTGCGGAGTCCCGCCCCTTTTTGGTTCCCCGTCGGGGGTGGGATAGTGCCCCCGGGGTCCATTTTTGCTGGGGGACTTCAAACCCCCTGGGGAAAAACAGGACACCCGGGGGGGTGATCGGGGGGAAAGGCCTCCCCGATCTGAAACCGAGTGGGGTTTTTTTATTGGGGTTCTGTGCTAGTCATGGATTGTCCATAATGAACACCATGTTCAAACATAAGGGTGTCCACCAGTGCACTTGGCCCAGGAAACCCTGGGCAAGGTTCAATGATCGACTTTGTTGTCGTAACATCAGACCTTCGGCCGCATGTTTTGGACACTCGGGTGAAGAGAGGGGCTGAGCTGTCCACTAATCACCACCTGGTGGTGAGTTGGATCCGCTGGAGGAGGAAAAAGCCGGACAGACTTGGCAGGCCCAAGCGCATAGTGAGGGTCTGCTGGGAACGTTCTGGCGGAGCCCTCGGCCAGGGATGTATTCAACTCCCACCTCCGGGAGAGCTTTGACCAGATTCCGGGGGATGTTGGAGATATAGAGTCCGAGTGGACCATGTTCTCCGCATCTATTGTCGATGCCGCTGCCCGTAGCTGCGGCCGTAAGGTCTGCGGTGCCTGTCGTGGCGGCAATCCCAGAACCCAGTGGTGGACACCGGCAGTAAGGGATGCTGTCAAGCTGAAGAAGGAGTCCTATCGGCTGTGGTTGGCTTGTGGGACTCATGATGCTGCTGACGGGTACCGTGAGGCCAAGCGTGCTGCGGCCCAGGCTGTGGCAGAGGCAAAAACTCGGGCCTGGGAGGAGTTCAGTGAAGCCATGGAGAAGGACTACCGGTTGGCCTCGAAGCGATTCTGTCAAACCGTCCGGCGCCTCAGGAGGGGGAAGCAGTGCTTCGCCAACACTGTTTATAGTGGGGATGGGAGGCTGCTGACCTCGACTGAGGACATTATCGGGCGGTGGAAGGAGTACTTCGAGGATCTCCTCAATCCTGCCATCACGCATTCCCTGGTGGAAACAGAAGCTGGGGACTCGGGGTTGGACTCTTTCATCACCCAGGCTGAAGTCACCGAGGTGGTTAAAAAGCTCTGTGGTGGTAAGGCTTCGGGGGTGGATGAGATCCGTCCTGAGTACCTCAAATCTCTGGATGTTGTAAGGCTGTCCTGGTTGACACGCCTCTCCAACATTGCGTGGCGGTCGGGGACAGTGCCTCTGGACTGGCAGACTAGGGTGGTGGTCCCCCTTCATAAGAAGGGTGACCGGAGGGTGTGTTCCAACTACAGGGGGATCACACTCCTCAGCCTCCCTGGTAAGGCCTACGCCAGGGTATTGGAGAGGAGAGTCCGGCCGATAGTCGAACCTCGGCTTCAGGAGGAGCAGTGTGGTTTTCGTCCCGGCCGTGGAACACTGGACCAGCTCTATACCCTCTACAGGGTACTCGAGGGTGCATGGGAGTTTGCCCAACCGGTCTACATGTGTTTTGTGGACCTGGAGAAAGCATTCGATTGTGTCCCTCGTGATGCCCTGTGGGGGGTGCTCCAGGAGTATGGAATCGGGGGCCCTTTATTAGGGGCCATCCGGTCCCTGTACGAGCGGAGCAGGAGTTTGGTCCGCATTGCCGTCACTAATTCGGGCCTGTTCCCGGTGCATGTTGGACTCCGGCAGGGCTGCCCTTTGTCACCGGTCCTGTTCATAACTTTTATGGACAGGATTTCTAGACACAGTCAAGGGCCGGAGGGGGTCTGGTTTGGGGACCAGTGGATTTCGTCTCTTCTTTTTGCATATGACGTGGTCTTGCTGGCCCCCTCTAGCCAAGGCCTACAGCATGCGCTGGGGCGGTTCGCAGCCGAATGTGAAGCGGCTGGGATGAAGATCAGCTCCTCCAAGTCAGAGTCCATGGTACTCGACCGGAAAAGGGTGGCTTGTCCTCTTCAGGTTGGAGGAGAGTTCCTGCCTCAAGTGGAGGAGTTCAAGTATCTCGGGGTCTTGTTCACGAGTGAGGGAAGAATGGAGCGGGAGATCGACAGACGGATCGGTGCGGCTGCTGCAGTAATGGGGGCACTGTGCCGGTCCGTTGTGGTGAAGAGAGAGCTGAGCCGAAAAGCGAAGCTCTCGATTTACCGGTCGGTTTACGTTCCTACCCTCACCTATGGCCATGAACTTTGGGTCATGACCGAAAGAACGAGATCCCGGATACAAGCGGCTGAAATGAGCTTCCTCCGTAGGGTGGCCGGGCACTCCCTTAGAGATAGGGTGAGGAGCTCGGCTATCCGGGAGGGGCTCGGAGTAGAGCCACTGCTCCTCAACATCGAGAGGAGCCAGTTGAGGTGGCTCGGGCATCTATATCGGATGCCTCCTGGACGCCTTCCTCGGGAGGTGTTCCAGGCACGTCCCACCGGGAGGAGGCCCAGGGGACGGCCCAGGACACGCTGAAGGGACTATGTCTCTCGGCTGGCCTGGGAACGCCTTGGGCTCCCCCCGGAGGAGCTGGAGGAGGTGTCTGGGGACCGCGACCCGGTCCCGGATAAGCGGAAGACGACGAGTACGAGTACGAGTACAAAACCAAAATAAAAAATAAAATAAAACTTGCACAGATAAGTGATACCTTGCAAAGTCCTACAAGTTGCAACTGGAAAAGAAAAAGACCAGTGTTTTTTTATTATTATTATTTAAATAGATTTGCTTGTTTTAATGTTATACTTTAGTTTAACATGAAACAAATAAAGTATATTCTTAGTCAGTCATTCAGTTATTTTTTACTGCTTCTTCCATAGTGGGTCATGGGGAAGCTCGTGCCTATCTCCAGCAGTCTATGGGTAGAAGGCAACTAAAGACTATTCTATTCTATTCTATAATAAGTATTTAATGCCGAGTAAAATGAAACAAATTCCTGACTGTTTCAAAACAATGATTTCAGCCTAAATGAATATTGTTTATAAATTCTTGGGCTAAAGTGAGTCATTAAAAAATTTTTGGGAGATGCTATTAGAAAATCTAATAAATTCATTCCAATTAATAGAATCCAAGTGGTATAAAAATAAATACAGAAAAGACGAAAAGTTTTCACCTTTTGTCAAGCTGCAGTTGAATGTGTCCTCCCAGAACTCAGTCAGCAGTGAGGAAGCAGCCACTTCAGATGGAGAGAGATCCAGAAGGAAGTTTTTTAAGCCTGGAATAACAGATTGCTGAATGGCCACTCCGATTGCCCCTGCACAGAAACTGAAGCTCATCAAGAGTGGATCAGTTATCCAGGCTTCACTTCCAATCCATTGACGAGGTGGAGGAGGCTGTTGGTTCAGCTCCTCCAGGAGGACCTTCATGTCACCCACGGCTGTAAATGCCACCACAACAATTGCTGTTGATCTGGAAAGGTAGGATTGTGGTAAAGAAAAAAATGAACATTTGGTCTGCATCATTGTAGGGCCAGAGAAGCACATCTAAAGATACAGAAACCTGCGAATTGCATCAGCTACTGTTCCTATCTTGTTCCTTGGGTCAGTCCGAAAGAAGGATTCAATGTACTCCACACATATCCCTTCTCTGAGCGCGGTGTCAAGAAAAGAAGCTATGCCGTTATTTCCATAATCAGAGTCTGAGTGGACAGCTCCTATCCAAGTCCAACCAAAATGTTTCAAAAGCTTGGCCAGTGCGTCAGCTTGATAATGATCACTGGGAATTGTTCTGAAAAATGTGGGGAACTGCTTTTTATCAGACAGGCAGGCACAAGTGGCAAAGTGGCTCACCTACAGCAAGAAAGTAATGTAAAAACTATATTGGCTTCATTATAACCATGTATATATTTTAGATTTTCAAATTGCAATTAATACCAAGAACCTACTAGAGGGATTTTAAAGGATCCAAAGATACGTGAGATGCTGATGGATGGAGTGGATCCAGAATCTCCAACAGCAGCCATCACCTCTCCAAATTTTGAACAGTTATTTACTGTGTAAAACACAGGGTCCTGGCCATTTGAAAGTTGAGATGCCACCTGCGTGGCTACAAGCACAGAGGCGCATGTATCAAATATCTGATATCCGAGTCTGACACCCGGCAGCAGATTCGTGCTGTTGTTTATCTCCTTAATTGCAAAGATCATTGTTCGGGAAAAGCGAAGATCCCGAGCATTAAAGCTGCACAAAATCAGTCAGGTAAATGTTAGCATTTACTTGCATAAAAAATATTTAGAAATAATCAGACACCATGAACCCACTAAGTAGCTCAAATAAATAAATCAGAAATGCTGTGTAGTTGCACAATAAACAACTGGTAATGTTAAAGTTCCAAAACAAGATATTAGTGGAAAATTCATGTAAATTAAAATTCAGAAATATATTTATTTTAAATATAAACTCCAAAGATAAATTCATTGTCATCAAATTATCCATAAATTAATAACGAAATCTACTCAAATATATTACATTTTATTCTGCATTTTTTAAGCACATATTGAAAAAATATTTAAACAGATCTGCATCTAACATTCTTCCGCAACACTGTTCCATCTTACTAACCTTCCTTTGCATCTTGGAAGCTCAGGCTTGGTTGTATAGTTATTAATCGCTGTGTGCACTTGGTAGTGAAGGAAGAAAGCTCCTCCAATAACAAAGTCCCCATCTGTGGAGAATGCAGGTTGGCGAGGTGTACCCTGTAGGGTACATTTTACCAATGAAGCCTCAGCACTAAGACCAGCACTAGTCTGATTATCTATAAGTTGATTTCTTTCTTCTAGACCATTGAGAGACCCACCCAGCACAACTACTGTGATCAGCTCAAACAAACTCACTGCTAATCGTAGGCCAACCTCCATTCTTCAAGTGTGTGCATTTGGGTGTAAAAATGTTTTCATTGGTCTTTCAACATGATTATATATCAGGTCATTCATTATTCAGCAGAAACATGTCCTCACCCAGTGATCTTTGACCATGTGTTAAAGTGACTTGCCTTAATTTGAGCTGCCTTATTATTGGACTGTCTTCAATTGACCTAAATGTGCATGAGCTGGGCTGATTTTTTTTCTTTCAAATATGAAAGCATTTTCTCAACTTGTTGAACTACGTGAACAATATTCTAAGCTTTGTTCAAAACATTGTTCAATCCATCGTCAAAGTAGATAGAGAATATCACAAATGTAAACCTACCAAGACATAAACTAAAAAGGCCCATAATAACTCTAGAGGAGCTACAGACATTCACAACTCAGGCAGAAAAATCTGCCCTTATTGAAGACAAATTCAATTTGCATTTAGCCAGAATCAGTGTTGGGCACATAAGAAAGAGGGTCTCTATTGTCAGTCGAGGACGTGGAAGATTTGTACATAATTGGATTTCTGATAACAGGATTTTTGCGTTTTGGAGTTGGTAGTTACCTGGCTTATTGAATGATTCGTAAAACATCGGCAGCTGTTCAAAGCACTCCAAAGCTGCTTGGGTTGTTTGAAGGGATCTATAGAGCTCTCAACACTCAGACTGAGATGTTAAGAGAGCAGAATCGCAAGCTGGACGCGATCCTTGAACAGAATCGCAGGCTGGCTACGTTTCCCGGACTCAAAGGTGATATGATTTAATCTTGGAGAAAGTTGTATGCTCAAGATCTACGGAAAGTACCAGAAATTTGGCTATTTGGATTTGAAATTGAGAATGCCAGTAAGACTTTGAAGGCAGGCGGAAAATCACAGCCAGCCTGAACCAAAACATTTATTGTTCGTCTAATTCAGGCACCCCAATATGGCCTTCACAGGCTTCTTATCAAAACATTTCTCCTGGATGTTCTGTAAATACGATGCTCTGCCCCAGCAACCCCCCTCATCTGTGAACTAAACTGTATGGCCGTTTGATAAAACTTCCATCTCTTTTTTTTTTCAAGGACAATGGCACCTTTGTCAGTGTTGACAGTCTAATCCTTTGCACACACGCTCATACTTAAATATTTGCACCCTCAAGGCTCCACCATGCCCCTGCAAAATGTTTGCTTATGTGTGTTGCTTTCCAATACTGAGGTTTTTTTTTTCAATGTCTCAAACTGTATCCTGCTAGGGATTAAGTGTGAAATATGATTTTGTTTTCTCTTATTTTATACCTAAATGTGGATTTCATTTCTTCTCCTTTTGACAGATTTTTAGATTTCTCCGAAGGATTACCAGTGAAAGGAAAATATTACTAGTTTTTAAAAAATTTGAATAAAAGCTGTTTTTACACCAGTGACTCAGCTTCCTTAGTCAGAACTCAGTGATTGCTTAGTTAAATTTCAATGGATGCAAATGACTGTTATTGTGGGACTACAACTGCATTATACCAGCGAACCCAAGGATCATTCTCTCTTAGCACAAGATGCTCTTACATAGAGGACTTAATGATATAATTACCTCTTTAGAAAGATTGGTTTAGAACCAACTCTTACCAGTAAAACCCAATGCCCCACATTTGATGGGGGCCTAAGATGATCCAAGAGAGGTAGCAGCCCAAGACCCAACCTGACACAAAAACAGGTGCACACAGTCACAATCACATGTTACCACCTTCCTTCGTACACATAAATACAATCACACCCACACACCCAACATAAGGGCACACAGCAATGGATGCATTACACTCAAACTACCTATACATACTTTATACTCCCAGGTCCAGGTACCGAGGGGCAACCAGCCCGAGCTAATCCCGGCACAGACCCTGGCCCCCCTGCCATGACCCTGGCCCCCATACAGAGAGAAGGACATGAACAGAAGAGGGGTCCAGGATACAGAATTCCCAGGTGAAACTGAAGTTCCTATCTGAGCAAAGCTTGCATATTAATTAGCTAACTGTTATTTTCCCCAAGCAATAATTTTACCATCACTTCCCTAAATTTCTTCTCAAGTAATCAGACAATAGAATCAGAATCAGAATCAGAATCAGAATCAGCTTTATTGCTAAGTTTGTACATACAAACAAGGAATTTGACTCCGGTACACTTTGCTCTTTGGTTTTTGTTTTTGCACTACAGAATATACATATTTACAATGTACAATATACACATATATAAATAAAAAGGTGCATTTGCAACATCTGTATGCTGTTGTTTTGTACTCTATTGAATGTTCAACAGAGAAACAGCCTGGGGGAAGAAACTGTCTCTGTGGCGGCTGGTTTTAGTGAACAGCGCTCTGTAGCGTCGGCCTGAAGGCAGAACTCTAAACAGTTTATGTGCAGGGTGTGTGGGGTCTGCAGAGATTTTAGCAGCTCTTTTCCTGACCCTAGACCTGTATAAGTCCTGGATGGAGGGAAGGTCAGCCTTGATGATTCTCTCTGCAGTCCTGATTGTTCGTTGCAGTCTGGAGCTGTCCTGTTTTGTGGATGAACCAAACCACACTGAGATGGATGAAGACAGGACAGACTGAATGATGGGAGTGTAGAAGATGACCAGCAGCTCCCGTGGAAGGTTGTACTTCTTGAGTTGCCTCAGAAAGTACAGTCTCTGCTGTGCCTTCTTTCGAACAGTGTCTATGTGTGAAGACCATCTCAGGTCCTCAGAGATGGTGGTTCCTAAGAACCTGAAGTGATCCACAGCCGACACGGTGTTGTTGAGGATGGTGAGGGGGGTGTATGGAGGTGGTGTTTTCCGAAAGTCCACTACCATCTCCACAGTCTTGAGTGGGTTTAGTTCCAGGCAGTTCTGACTACACCAGTGTATCAGGCGATCCACCTCCTGTCTGTATGCAGACTCATCACCGTCCTGGATCAGTCCAATGACAGTGGTGTCATCTGCAAACTTAAGGAGTTTCACGGACGAGTCTGCTGAGGTGCAGTCATTTGTGTACAGGGAGAAGAGGAGTGGGGATAGAACACACCCCTGGGGGGCACCAGTACTTATTGATCTGGTTTGGGAAAAGATGCTCCCCAGTCTCACCTGCTGCTGTCGGTCCGTCAGGAAGCTGTTGATCCACTGACAGGTGGAGGCTGGGACATTGAGCTGGGTGAGCTTCTGGTGGAGGATGTCTGGTATGATGGTGTTGAAGGCCGAGCTGAAGTCTACAAACAGGATCCTGGCGTAGGTCCCTGGGCGGTCGAGGTGTTGCAGGATGAAGTGTAGACCCAAGTTAAAAGCATCATCTGCCGACCTGTTTGCTCGGTAAGCAAACTGCAGGGCGTCCAGTAGAGGGCCTGTGATGTCTTTCAGGTGCTTCAACACCAGCCGCTCAAAGGATTTCATGACCATAGACGTCAGGGCTACAGGCCTGTAGTCATTTAATCCTAGGATGGTGGGTTTCTTGGGCACTGGGATGATGGTGGATCGTTTGAAGCAGGAGGGGACCTGACACTTCTCCAGTGACTTGTTGAAGATCCGGGTGAAGATTGGAGCGAGTTGATTTGCACAGGCTTTCAGGCATGATGGGTAGACGTTATCAGGTCCTCCAGCTTTCTTTGTTTTCATGCGCTGAAAGAGCCTATTTACATCATCCTCAGAGATCTTTAGTGCAGGCAGAGGATCTGGAGGTAGGGGGTTGGTTTCTTTACTGGTCGAACCTGTTCCTGAATGGGATGTGGGGGAGTTGGTTTGAGGTGTGAATGGCTTCTTGTCATGTCTGCAGTAGAAGCCATTCAGACGGTTGACCAGGCGAGGACTTTGTTCAGGAAGGGTGGTGGGGCTTCTGTAGGTGGTCAGGTTTCTCAGACCAGTCCATACAGCCGAAGTGTCACCAGTAGAAAGGCTGTTTTTCAGCTTCTCACTGTAGCTTCTCTTGGCCGCTTTGATCTCCTTTGTAAGTCTGTTCCTGGCCTGCCTGTACCGCGCCCAATCTCCACTGCTGTGAGCTTCTTCCTTGTCCTTGCGCAGATTCCTGAGGTGTGGAGTAAACCATGGCTTGTTGTTCCCAAAGGTGCAGAAGGTCTTGGTCTGCACACACATGTGATAGGTAATCAAACCTAGCCTTGACAGTTTACACATCGACATACCCCACAGAGCCACTGGACAAAACCTAATCCAAAGATTGCAGCTGCTATTCAAGCTCTTCAAACATTTCTGGGTAGGACACAGATCCTACCCATTCATGCTACATGCAAAGAAACTGGCTACAACTCCCCATTCATGATTTAAAGGAGTCAAAAATTTTTACACATCTCAAATTTTCAGATAGTTTGTTCTAGAGCTGAGGAGCAGAGCATCCTCTTTTAGTCCTGGGGAAACTGAGTAAGCAGCTCTTGGAGTAGCAGAGGGGTCTACATGGTTTGTACTTGAATAGTAAGTATGTGGCAGTCATTTACATTTTTTAAGGGTTATTGGACAGACTCTGAAGGGGGTCTTGGATCCACCCTTAAGGGGGGAGTAATGTCAGTAAATTTGGTTTTGGAAACTCTTTCTGATCTAGTTAAAATATTTTACAGCATGTATCAGGTCAAATAACCAAATAACTTCCAGCTTCTGTCTTCAGATAGATCTATCTTCTTGATAGATCTGGTTCCTCCCTGTTAATGTTCTCTAGTTCTTATTATTGTTTTTGTATTTCTCTTCCGTTAGATTCCCTGATCGTTCTGTGTTAATCAACCTCTTTCCATCAGTTACCTTGCGTTTCTGGTCACCAGCTGCCTCATATTCCACCTGATTATTTCCCCATGTTCATTGGTCCATTTTCCTACCGTCCTCAGTATTAATAGCCTTTGGTTCTCATTGTTCTCAGCCAGATCCACTACTGACAGCAAACCCTCACTTGTGAAATGATTACTAGGTCTTTCAACAGAAAACCATTGTAATTCACGAGGTGTGAAATGTGTGTAGTTCTCCTCCGTTAAGCTGCTATCAACACATGGATCAACGACCCTACCAGCCTGCTTGAGACACTCGAATCAAGCATGCTAAAACAAACTTTAGCTAATTATTAAGAGAAGTAGGGATACTCACTCTTGAGTCAATTTTTGACACTTTTAGTTGTGTTCTGTGGGGGTTTGGGCTATGGTGTTTAACTTTTGATAAGCTAGTTAACAGACTATTTGATTTTGAATGTTTTCAATAAAATTAAAATTTTTTCATGTTTTGCTCCAGTTCCTTTGTGTAGCATTTTGAAGCTGAACTTAAAAAATTGTTCTAGTCCAACAGTGCAGAATGAGAATACTCCTGTTGTTCCCCCAAGTCTGAAGATTTTGATCCGCAGTTTGCAAGCTTCTGCATTCTGTGGGCTCGTCTTCACTCACTTTTTTTCTTTAGGAAGTAAGTTGCTCTTGGATTGTGTCAGATTGTATTTTTTTGGCATTAAAACACAATACTTTCATTAGCACTAGAACTCCCAGAGCCGTCAATTTGACGGCTTTGAAAGTTTGACATGCCATAACTCTGGTTTATTAAAACTCTTATCTTCCTGGCATCATGACTTTTTCTAAACCTGTGTCTTTTGTATTCCTATGTCTCTTTAAAAAAAAAAATAACAAAGCAAATAAAAGATCTAATTATTTCTACCTCTAACTACCACAGCTGCTATTTTGACGGCCCTATTATTTACATTGATATTTTTTTCCGCGGCTGAGTATACGCGTGAGCGTTACTTAGCAACCGCCACTCTAGAATGCAGGAGATTGTTGGCATCCTACAAATGGCTTCTAGAAGGATATTTTCTGCTCAAGAGGCATTGGAAATGCTTCAAAAATTAGATGATCGTGATTCTGGGGTCGAGAGGGATTCTGACGGCTCTTGGTCAGTATTCAGTTCCAGTGACAGCGGGTCAGAGAGTGAGCCTCCCCCGGCTAAAAAACACGAGTCGTCCCATTAGCAGGAGGTTGTGACGCATTATTTCAAGGTAGTAAAAGACTAGCCTATGTAACGATTTTATCATTTTAGGCTATAGTTTACAGATTGGTAAACTAATAATATATAAACTATAGAAACAGTGCCACAATCAGCGCAGTTTCAGAGACAGGGAGACGAGCCAGGTGCCCAGTGCCCAGCTATAAACCCAGCAATCCAGCTCCCTGGCAGGAGTGAAACTACAAATCAAGGTACTGATAATGAACAAAGAAATAAACAATAAGTTAGGTCATAGATATAGTAGCCCAGTAACAGCAACCTATTCTGCGCTTTACAGCGTTTTCATCGCAAGACGAGCGCACACCTTGGAAGGAGGAGGAGATAGGAAAGGATGGTACGGTGTGGACAGTGGTAGGGGAGGAAGAAAGTAGAGGGAGGCGTCAGATCCAGAACGCGTTGACAGAGCGCCAGATCCAAGATGCCCAGACCGCGTTCCTCTGCGTGGTGGATGCCGAAATGCTTACCCGCATTCACGCTGCAGTGTGGCTGAGGCACGCAGAGTTTTAGGAGATGATTCCTCCTCGGACATGAGTGTGGATGAGCTGAAGGCATTTTTAGCACTAGTTTATGTCCGCAAAGTGAAAGGGGGGCATAACATGGAGCTGTCCAGCTTTTGGTCAGATTATTAAAGCTTTTTTTTTAAAGTACCTGCTACGCTGTATTATTTTTCAGTACTATATATAAATAACAATAAAACATAATAGGCTTTGATCAAATACTATTATTAATTATTGCCAAAAGCAAAATTTTATAGCGTTAGTGCGATGACGTCATCACCGCCCTTGCATACAGAATGCTCGCCGTCAAATTGACGGGCTTGGGAGTTCTAGTAGTGCTAGAATTCTGGGAGTCCAAGTGTTAAAACACAATACTAAAACAAATATTTTAACAGTTACTGTTCTTCTGTTCTTTCCCTTTTTTTCGTTTTTCTTTTTTGCCAGGGTTTTCCTTTGCTTCTTTACTGATGTTGGTCCGGTAATCCCAGCTGCCCTGTTTGACTGAAAGCACACACATCCCAGCTTAACAGCTTTATACTGTCACATTTAATATACTAGAATAAGTTTTCCAGTGAGGCTTGTTTGTCAGATTAAGAGTACTTTTTGAAAATAACAACTTTTAGGCATTTATAAAACACATCTTTCAAAAAGCCCACATTTCTGTACTAAAAATGTTTTTGTTTTTTAATTGGTCTGATGTAATTTTTTAATCTTAAATGTCATGTTTTCATTAGCTGTAAACTGAAAATCCTCATAATTAACAGAAACAAAGGCTTGGAAACATTAGGTTTTGTGCAGTTAATCTGTATAATGTGTTTCACTTAGCGAGCTAAGCTACTAAAATAAATGAACTTTTCTACAATTGTATTATTATTTATTGAATGGGTCTGTAGTACTACTGCATCTTCTTAAGAGATAGGCTTGGTTATAGTATCTTTCTTAAGTATGTTGAACCTGCTTTATACTATATGTATGCAATTATAGAAGTCCTCTTTTCATTTATTTTCTTTTCAGACATAATCCTTTCCCTAAATACATTAACTACATGATATGGCATTTGTGATTACAATACATTTAAATAGTAACAAATCTTTTATTGTCATTCCATGTATATTAAAATACACAATGTTTATAAAATATAAATAAAGTAGTGTCTGCCCTCAAATACTGGATATGATAGTTGAGCTTGGGGGCGGCACCTGTAACATCTCCAGACACCCAAGCAGTAGTGGGACCCACCCATTAAATCAGGATAGCTACAACATCTGTCCTTAAACCTCCATTTAGTTTTCACTCTAAATAAATGCAGCATTTCTAATGGGTGGTGGCAGTCTCCTCTATTTCCACAATTCTTTCAGGTTTTAGCTCAAATATTCACCACGGCATCAGGATAAGACACCCACCAACATGGAGATTTATTTTTGAAACAACGACAGCACAAATTGAGAAATCAAAATCACATAAGTGGAACATGTAAGCAGTCGAATTTCTGCTCCAAATTATTATTATAGTTTTATCGTTTCAAATTTTTTGAAATGCCGCTAAAGGGTTTTAAATGCCTAAGAGTTGCCTTAATATTGCATATAGTACAATTGGTCATTTTCGTTTCACTCTCCAGGTAATTTACTACTATTTTTTGTTCATTAAATATTTCTTTGTGTTTTTCTCTGGTTGAAACAAAATAATGAAGCACTTTGGAGCAAATATGCACAGTATCAGTCCAAAGCTTGAAGCCAGAATTGCAAATATCTCCACAGCCACAGTGAATTTTCCAGGAGAGCTGACATATGCTGGGATGAATGTGATCCACACTGCACAAAATATCAGCATGCTGAAGGTTATCATCTTGGCTTCATTAAAATTATCAGGTAGTTTCCGAGCTAGAACAGCTAACACAAAGCAGAAAACAGCCAGCAGGCCGATGTATCCGAGGACAGCCCAGAAGCCAACAGCAGAGCCTAAAGCACATTCCAGGATGATCTTCTCCTTGTAGGTGGTTAGGTTTTTCACTGGAAAGGGAGGACTCAAAACCAACCACACAGTGCATATTATAAGTTGAATAAAGGTGACAGACACCACGGTCATTCTTTGTTGCGGAGGACCGAACCATTTCATGGTATTACTACCTGGAAGTGTAGCTTTAAAGGCCATTAGAACCACTAAAGTTTTCCCAAGAACACAGGATATACAGAGAACAAATGTGATGCCAAATGCTGTGTGACGCAGCATGCAGGACCATTTAGAAGGTACTCCGATGAATGTTAATGAACATAAGAAACACAGAGTCAGAGAGAAGAGCAACAGGAAACTCAGCTCAGAGTTGTTGGCTCTGACAATTGGAGTTCTCCTGTGACAAAAGAAAATCACTGCTGTAATGATGGCCAGACAGGCCCCACTAACAGAGAAGGTAGTCAGGATGATTGACAGAACGTCATCAAAGGAAAGAAACTCCATAGGTTTGGGGAAACAAGCATCTTTCTCTGCATTTGGCCAGAACTCTCTGGGACAAAGGAAGCAATCAGGAGCATCTGAAAAATTAACCAAAAACAGCCGTTAAAACATTACCATTTTGGATGTATTGATTTCCATATAAGCATAAATTTACCTGTCATATTACTGATCTCTCCTTCGGGACATGGTATGCAATCATAGCAGCAGATGGGTTTTCCTTTCTGCAACACTTTACGAGTTCCTGCAGGACAACTCTCAGAACATATTGACACCGGTATCTGTCATAGAGACAGAGGCAAACAAAACATTTTTTGTCTAATCAGTTCACAAAATCTGCATTTGATAAATTATTGTCATTAAGTACATTACTTGTGTGCTATCTTCCAGCCAGGTTAGGTTCCTGTTGATAAGAAACTGTTCTCCCATTGGCAGGGATGCATCATAGTACCCCACGGTTACCGGCTCAATAACTCCACTTTTACTCTTCTGCCAGTTTACCAGTTCGTAAAAGGCTATAGGGTCCCCATTACCATCAAATGAAATATGGTAACCATTTTGTGAAAAGCTGACTTTCTTTAGTTCACTTAAAACCTATGAAGCAATAAACAGAGAAAGGAATCAATGGCAATGAAACGTTATCCCTAGGGTAAAAGTTTAATTTACAACTAATTAAAAACTGTAGGATGTACTGATTAATCAAACTGACCTGTTTGGGCTCCAGTCTCATGTATTTGTCACACTGTATGGTAGCATTTGTTTCCTGACATACTACATTGTGAATGGCATGTGCTATTGCATAAACAGCCTTGTACACCATGTTCGAAACTCTTAATTGAGATGTTTCAGTGTACGGGCTTTTAAGGGTTTTTATGTCTTCAGTTCCATCACACTCTCTCTTGTTTAGTTTAGAAGCTGAGAAAAAGTAAACAAGTAAATAAATAAATAGATGGACATTCTTTTAAATTTTTCAAAAAAACATGATGCTAAAAACGTCTATTTAATGTAGACACTCTCAGGTTACTACAACGTAACTATCAGACAACTTTAATGTAGAATACACAACTCAATAAACAAGCATTTTCAAAATTCAATAACCAGTTGTGAGTAAATAAAAAAGTTGTTAACTCAATATTATATCACTTGGGTTATTCTCAGCTTTACAAATAATTCAACAATTTTACATCATCATTTAAAGTCATGACTGAAAACTTTTTAGGTCATAAAAACAATTTGTCTTTAGACCTCTGCTATATTTGATACATTTTAAAATAATTTTGCTGACACAAAACATATGAAGTTTTTTTTTTTTATTAATTATTTACTTAGGGGTTTTTAAGGCAACACTTTGGTCTAAATTAAATAAAAATGAATTAGCATATTAAATGACAGCAAAACGCAAAATCCTAATTAATGTTTTTTTTATTTGTTAACTTGAATCAGTGTTTCTCAAACACTAAAAAATGCCAGAAAAGTATGATCTGTCTTGTAAATGTATACAGTATACAGTATGTATACTGTATACAGTAGAACTTTGCTGCTTGTTTAGTTTCTATTTTTTGTGGTCACACAGAAAACAGGGGAAGAAAGAAGAATGTCTCACTTTTTGTCAAGCTGCAGTTGAATGCATTCTCCCAAAACTCAGTCAGCACTGTGGAGGCAGCCACTTCGGAGACAGAGAGATCTAGTAGGAAATCTCTCAAACCTGGGATAACAGATCGTTGAATGGCAACTCCAATGGCCCCTGTGCAGAAACTGAAGCTCATCAGATTTGGGTCAGTTATCCAGGCCTCACTTCCAATCCACTGACGCGGAACAGGTTGCCATGCCAGCTCTTCCAAGAGGATCTTCATATCTCCAGGAGCTGCAAATGCTACAACAACTGTTGCTGTTGACCTGAAGAAACATTCATTTTATTCTGTCAAACTATTTATTGTAATCTTAATAAAGTCTAATAATTGTATCTTTGATTCAATTCAAGGTACATATGCAGGAGACACAGAGACCTCCGGATAACATTAGCAACTCTTTGGATCTTGTTTTCTGAGTGGGTCCAATCGAAGGATTCAACGTACTCCACACAGATTCCTTCTCTGCGTGCCGTTTCAAGAAAGGTTGCCATGCCATAATTTCCATAATCCGAGTCTGAATGAACAGCTCCTATCCAAGTCCAGCCAAAGTGTTTCACCAGCTTTGCCAGAGCAGCAGCCTGGTAATGGTCACTAGGAATTGTTCTGAAAAATGTTGGGTACTCATGTTTATCTGACAGACAGGCACAAGTGGCAAAGTGGCTCACCTACAGCAAAAAAAAGAAAATGTAATGAAGCACAGATATACTGCAGTTTTAGTTGGCAATGAATTCTTTTTTCTTACCAGAGGAATGTCGAAGGACCCAATGATGCGTGCCATGCTGATAGATAGAGTGGATCCAGAGTCTCCGACAGCAGCTATCACTACACCAGTCTGAGAACAGTTGCTACCTTTGTAAAACACGGGGTCCTGACCATTTGATAGCTGAAATGCCACATGCACAGCTACGGGCACAGCTGAGCATGTGTCATAGATCTGATAACCAAGTCTGATGCCAGGCAACAACTTTGTGCTGTTATTTATCTCCTCAATTGCAAAGATCATTGTTCGAGAGAAGCGTAGATCCCGGGCATTAAAGCTGAGAGTCAAATCAAAATATTTTTAATGAAATACTAATGATTATGAGCAAGTAGCTGACATATGTTGAAGAATGATTAACAATTCCATAACAGAATATGAAAAATCCTTTAAAAATTCATGGAAACTTTTTAATACATTTTATTTACGCATAACCTCCATTAAAGAAGAATATATATACTAAGGATATTTAACTTAAACCTACAGCTAAATTTACATAACTGTATTGCCAACAGTTTTAAAGATTTTTCTTTCTCTAAAAACATAGCAAATTTACATACAACTTGCAACACTTCTGCTTCTTACAAACCTTCCTGTGCATCTTGGATACTCAGGCTTTGTGATGTAGTTGTTTACCACTGTGTGCATTTGATAGTGAATGAAGAAAGCACCTCCAATTATGAAGTCCCCATCCATGGAAAATGCAGGTAGACGAGCAGTACCCTGCAGGGTACATTTCAGCAATGAAGCCTGAACACTGACACTATCACCAGTAAGAGCATCAGTAGGTTGAATCTTTCCTTTTACATCATCCAGTTCAAATAATACAACAACTGTAATGAGGTTGAACAAACTCACTGCTAATCTCAGGCAAATCTCCATTCTTCAAGATTTTGAGGTTCAAGTGTGTTTTTATTGGTCTTTTACAGTACATAATAGATCAGGTGATCGTTCATCAGAAAAAGCAGGAAATAACAAATGACAATCCAGAAGAAAGAACATCTCAAAAATATTATGGTAGCAGGAGTGTACCCCTCCCTTTGAAACCCTCTCTGTCTTAATGTAAACAACAAGGAATGTGATTCATTTCAATCTGATGCAGTAGTTGCAGTACACGGCAGCAATTTTAGAGCTAGAAAATATCTCTTGACAGCATAACAGCTAAGATAGAGCTTATGCTATGATTTTTTGGATGTTTCTTTTTTTTTCTACTCCTTGGCTGCTAAACTTGACAATTTTTTGTCACACAGGGATAGGAGAGACATCTTTGTAATCTTTGCTTTTAAATGATATCTGGTTTGCAAACCTTGCTTGAAGGAGTAATGCTAGTAGTAACAGAAAAGTTAACTTGTTTTTGTGTTATGCCCATGTAATTGCTTGAGCTTTGAACTATGTTTAGTTTGGGTCGCAATGCTTGGAGGCTTTTAGTGGAGTTCCTCTCCTCCATTTTGTAGAAGACAACTGAACTTCTTGTCTTGCCTCTTGAAAACATTATGCCTTTCATCCAAAAGGTTTCTTCGGTTCTTCAGTCCACTTCTTCAGAACTGAAGAAGCCTTTTGGATGATCTTTGATCATCTGTATCGTCTTTAATTAGCTACGTTTACATGCACAAAATTTCACACTCGGATTAAAACATATTCAGAAGAAAAAACAAAATCGGATTGTCCCGTTTATATGGATATAAGTAATCTGAATAAAACGGCTGATAGGACAAAAAAATTTGTCATGTAAACTTGCCAATCAGAATATTCTGTAAGCATTTAGCCAGAGCGACTAGCCACTTAAGGCGGAAATACGTCAAGTTGACACGGGGTACACATGCACACTCAGGTTAGTTTGGCTCATTCAGAATAACTTGATCCGGTCAAGCGTTTACATGCATGTCGATCAGATTGTCAATCGCCATAAACTACCCCTCTCAATCGGATTACAATTTAATTCTGATTGTGCCGACACCGATCAAAATATTCCAACTGACATGTTTACATGACAAATTTTTGTTTGATCAGCTGTTTATTACTTATGTCGATGTAAACGTAGATATTGTCTTTTTTTGTCCGCATCATAGAGGATTATCTTTTTGTCTTTAAATTCGGAACCCTAACCCTAACCCTAAATCCGATAAGTATCTGATCTTTTCAAATGCGACCTGTGTCTGTACGGCCAGGTCGCATTCATCCGACCTGTACGTCATTGATACTCGACAAACGTCACTAATCCTGGTCCTGCTACGCTGAAGTGGGAAGAAAAACAACAATGGCGGACGTGAGCAGTCAATGGAGAGAAAGCGAGGTTTCTTATTTAATTAATATTTGGGGGAATAGCTCTATTTAGGCCAAACTCGATGGGTCTTTGTTAGGTATTAATTAGTCAACTCAGAGGAAACGACACAGAGTCTCTATTTTTCTTGCGCAAGAGGTAGCCACACTTCAGTGCGAATCTACAAAGTGTTGGCACCCTCTCTCTTTATTTATATAGGCGGTTCACACACACAGTTCAACAGCAAGCATTTAGAGAATGTATGTGTCTGTGTGTGTGTGAGGTCAGAAGGGTTAAGGTATGTGTTCTGCTTATAAACAAAGAGGGAGTGGGGACTGGTACAGCCCCCACATGTTACTGATGGTACCATAACTCACTCCTCTCTCGCATCCCCCTTTCTGTGGCATGTAGAAAGGAAGAGCACTTTGTACAAACATGAGTGATAAACCATACAAAAGTTTTCACACCCTAACAGTCCCTCCTTTTTTATCACGAATAAAAGAAATCACTCTGTGTAAAAGAAATCACTCTGTGTGAAAGTAATCACTCTGTGTGAGCGAAATCACTCTGTGTGAGCGAAAAAAACCCACGGACCGAAAGCAGATTATATTGTGGGAAAAAAACTCACACGACCCCTCCGTCCAAGGGACCACCAACCATGCTAGAGTACAATAATAATAAAACAATGTAATAAAAGTAAAACAAAAATAAAAGTAAAAGAATTAAAACAATGTAACAAAAGTAAAAGAACCATAACAAGGCTTGTTCATGTCATCATTGTACTTTTCCTCTCTCAAAATGGGCTGATTGAATCATAAGTAGTGACTATAGGTAGTAAATGAGCTAAATAACATACTCCAAACCAATTAGCAGGCAGATACAGATACGATCTATTTCCACACATCCAAACCAGGACACGAGTACCCATCTCTGCTAGGAAAAGTAACAAGAACCCTGGTTAATTTACCTGCCTGGCCATTCAATTTACTTCCATTCGGTAAGGCGGTAAGATTAAATGTTAACACAAAGGATCTGGGACCAAAGATCCTAAAATGGTATAATGATCAGTTCTGATAGGACATGGCTTAAATTTATGTCTGTTGGTTAAACCACATGAAACAGATATAATAGTTTTGCAACCCTCTGTCTTCCCAAGGAAATAAGGTGTGTTTTCCTCCTGTGCTATACAAATATCTAGATCTTATTAATTCCTATTACCCCAAAATCTATGAAGAATTCCTGTAGCAGCACATATTAAATTAGTCTCACTAGAAAATCTACTAACATTTCTGCTTTCCCTTACAATGTAATTCCTCACCCAAGGAAAAAAACCTCCACCAGCTGGTTATGTTGCCAATCTGGAAAGAAAGTAGTTAGAATAGAAGCAGTTTCAATAGGAACAGGTACCAAAATGGTTGATCATTAATAGCACGTGGAATCAAACAACAAACATAACAACTGTCATTCCTCATCTTCCTCACAGTTGGATGCATCAAGTGATGCTAAAGCACCTCCTTTTGCCCATCTCTCAAAGGAAGAGGATCCTACCAGGTTCCTCGTTGGCCTCACCATGCATTTCACACACGTTGTGGAGTGTGCAACATGCACTTATGACAGTGGTAACAGCAGAGATGTCTACATCCAGGCGTTTACCAAGGAACCTCCACCGGCCCTTCTGACGCCCAAAGGCACACTCCACAGTCATCCTGGCTCTGCTGTGGCGTTCATTGAAGTACCGTTGCTCAGCTGTCAGTGTTCCTGTGTCTGAATATCCTTTTACCAGCCAGCTTCGAAGGGGGTAAGCAGGGTCACCGAGCAGCATGATTGGCACTTGAACACCCATTAACTCTTCATTGTTCTAAAATTTTAGACAATCAAAAGAATTAATACAAAATGAAAACATTGTATCACTATAATTATATTCTATCACTAGTACTGGACTTTTTAAACACTTACTGGTGGAAAAAGCTCTCCTCTCTCTGCCAGGGAATAACATAGGAACCCTGGCATCGTGGACGCTTCCTGGCCAACCAGCATAAATGTTGGTGAAGCTGTTGGAAGACATTGTTTAATTCATGAACAACAGTATCTTAAAATTTGCAAATATCAGTATTACCAAAATCAATGATCCACGACTCCCTGCAGGATAACGGAGTGCCATCCATTGCGGTTAAAATAGTCTGCGTGGTTCTCCTCAGGGGCAATAATGGGGATATGACTCCCATCTATTGCTCCTCCACACTTGGTGAAACCCCATCTGTGTTTGAAGGCTTCAATGACCTCTTGCAGATCATCTTCCTGAGGTAGTTTTATGTACTCTGGCATGAGGATATCACGAACTGTTTTACAGAAGTCGTGGACCAGGCAGCAAACAGTGGACCTGGCTATGCCAAAGAGGCTGGCTATTGTGCGGTAACAAGCCCCTTGTTGCAAGTCAATACTGCCCCACGCCAACGCGTCTGCTCACTGGTACGGGTCGTCGAAGATGTGTGTCTTTACGTGAGAGTGTTAAAGAGAGGTGCTCACATGTGCACATAAAGGTTGCCTTTCTCATTTGAAAATGACAAATGAAGTCCGAATCATTAAAGCCGCTCACATCACTATCCCACCACTGCTGGCTTCGACTCCAAACCCACACGTTTCTCTGTTCCGACGACGCTGCCACTGCCCCACAAAATGCCATGGCCAAAAAACCTGGCTCTCTTTCTTTTCGATTTTCTTAAAAATACTGCATTGTTAATATGCTGGCTCCGGTTGGAAAACAACTTAAAAATCGCTAAATACAGGCCAACATTTCCATCCATATTTACTTCCACAAATACGAAGCACGCTCACTACATGTGATGTCATTGCGTTGTCTACTCCGCATGCGGGACACTTGAGTTGTATGAATGCGTTCACACAGGAGATCACTACAAGTCACATATATTTGGAAATGTGAATGACCACGCAAAAAAATCGGAGTTCACCAAAAAATCGGAATTAAACATTAAGACCTGCAGTGTGAACGTAGCCAAAAAAAACAAAACAGCTTCTCAGCTAACAACGATACTTCCGTGTGGAGGAGTTTTGAAAACTATTACTATCTATAGGAGCCCTTCCCCTATGCTGTGATGACACCTCTCCTGGCTGAGGATCTGACAGTTTCTTTTGTAGCTTTGATTCACACCTCACTCTCACACACAGGGCTGACCTGTATCTCCCACCAATAACTCTACAACCCCTTCCTCTCCCGCCCTGCCTGTACTAAAGATCAAGAAAAACATTTAATAGGGTCTTCCAGCATCTGAACAGGAAGAAAGCTCTGGGCCCTGTTGATGTTTCCACTCTCTGCCTGAAAACCTGCACAGACCACTAACCTCCATCTTCACTCATGTCTTTAACAAGTCTCCAGAACCGTGTGAGGTTCCCTTCTGCTTCAAACACTCAACTGTCATCATGGACCCAAAGAAATGCTCCATCACAGGATTAAATGACTACAGGCATGTTGCTTTGACATATGTGGTCAAGAAATCCTTTGAGTGACTGGTGTTGAAACACCTGAAGGACATCGCAGACCCCCTGCCAGACCCCTGCTTGCTTACCAAGCAACAGGTGGGTAAACGATGCAATCAACTTCGACTACATTTCATCCTGCACTATCTCAACAACCTAGGGACATACGCTAGGATCCTCTTTGTAGATTTCAGCTTGGCACTTCAATGCCTGCTTGCCTGCCTGCCTGCCTGCCTGCCTGCCTGCCTGCCTGCGTATTTAATTACCAAGCTCAATCTTATAGCCAGGGGGATTATTTCACCTTTTAATGTAGCATCTGACAGCCAAGCTAGGTCAAACCTTCTATTCTGTGGTGACTGGATATGAACGGCAGGGCATAAAACAGTTTTGTGTACTATTTTTGTGCACTTGTACCTTCGCCATATATACCTGGAGTAGCAGAATTAGCCCTGCTGCTACTCACAGGAGAGAAAATGCTGCCTTCAAAATGAAATTCACCTCTGTTAATAACAAAAATAACAAAAATAGAATGTAAAACAGATATTTATTTATTTATTTATTTTTAAAAGATGTCCTGTCCGGCAGAGTAGCACTCTGAATTGTTGTCCGAGTGCCAGGAAAAAGCCCAACAGATTTACTTTCACAAGTGGAGCATTACAGCTAATGCCTTAAAGCTCAGCTTGGTGTTTATAAAATAAACTTTATTAGAAACTGCTTTAGGATTTTTTGCAGTTGTTACGAACACATAGACAGAAATGAAAAGGAAAAACTAAGAAGGACGAAAGAGAGAAAGGTGGGATCTCCAGGACTACCGCAACAGAGAGACCCTCTCTCCCACCTGTTTTTCTTTTTTTAAACTGTGTCCTGTCTGGCAGAATAGTCCTCAGAATTGTTGTCTGAGTGCCAAGAAAAAGCCCAACAGATTTACTTTCACAAGTAAATCTATCGCTAATGCTTTAAAGTTCTGCTTGATATTTATAAAAAAAACGTTATTAGAAACTGCTTTTGGATTATTTGGAGACAAAGACAGAAATGAAAAGTGTTACGACCGAGCTCAGCCAGGGAAAAGGGGAAGTAACATTACACCAGATGTAGTTGGTTTTTGTAAATGTAAAGCAGTTCATTGCTTTTTCAGTTTTAGGGTTTTTTTCTTTTCCTTGACAAAAAAAAAAAAAAAAAAAAACAGGGAGGATACTAAAACAAATACAACCGTTAGATGAGGTTAAACACAAATTCTAGTTCAACAACAACAGAACCCCCCCCCAAAAAAAACACAATTAATTGAACTAGAAATAATCCCACATCAAATGGGGACAAGACCACAATTTACCAAACTTAATTTTATAAAGCAGGCCAAATTTCAGGCCAAAGACTGAAATTTAAGGCTTTCAGTCCCTACTTATGATTAAACGACTAACCCCAAACAAAACATCTGAGCCTGCCTTCAGAAGGTTCTCCAAAAAAAAACTGTCTCTAAAGATACACTTGACTGGCCTTCAACAAACTCCTAGTAACAAAAAATTCTAACATCTGAGTTAACAATCAGGCAAATAAAAAAAATAAAGTCCATGTTTCAAAAACACCCAACAAAGAGGTGAGCTGCTCAGACTAAATCACAGCCGCCCTTAGTGGCAGGTGTGGAGAGTTTATATTTGCTGGTCTCTTCTGTGATTGGAGGAGCTGGAAATGAACAGTCCAACACGAGTTCCCGGAGATGTCCAGCAGGGGGACTGCAGAGCGCCCAGGAAGATCCAAGCGCAACAGGAGCAGCGAAGAAGAGAGCAGCCAGGGGATTTCCAACAGGAGGGGTCTCATGCAGCAAAACTGACAGCAACGGGAAAATGGGGATTTTCACAGCTCCAACAGGCCAGTCAGGTAGTCTGAAGACAAGTTTATAAAAAAAAACAATGCACATGGCCACCAGCCGTAACAAAACAAAATAAATAAGAAGCATGAAAGAGAGAAAGGTGGGGCAAAAAGGAGAGAGAAGGAGAAAAGAATGGATGAAAGAAAGAAGGATGAAGAGAGTACAAGATAACACCCTGCTTGCTTCTTCACCTGCAGAAACGGTCATATTACCAGCTTCTTTACCAAAAATCTGAATCAGAATCAGAATCAGCTTTATTGCCAAGTTTGTACATACAAACAAGGAATTTGACTCCGGTACACTTTGCTCTTTGGTTTTTGTTTTTGCACTTCAGAATATACATATTTACAATGTACAAATATACACATATATAAATAAAAATGTGCATTTGCAACATCTGTCTGCTGTTGTTTTGTACTCTATTGAATGTTCAACAGAAAAACAGTCTGGGGGAAGAAATTGTCTCCGTGGCGGCTGGTTTTAGTGAACAGCACTCTGTAGCGTCGGCCTGAAGGCAGAACTCTAAACAGTTTATGTGCAGGGTGTGTGGGATCTGCAGAGATTTTAGCAGCTCTTTTCCTGACCCTAGACCTGTATAAGTCCTGGATGGAGGGAAGGTCAGCCCTGAAGATTCTCTCTGCAGTCCTGATTATTCGTTGCAGTCTGGACCTGTCCTGTTTTGTGGATGAACCAAACCACACTGAGATGGATGAAGACAGGACAGACTGAATGATGGCAGTGTAGAAGATGACCAGCAGCTCCTGTGGAAGGTTGAACTTCTTGAGTTGCCTCAGGAAGTACAGTCTCTGCTGGGCCTTCTTTCGAACAGTGTCTATGTGTGAAGACCATCTCAGGTCCTCAGAGATGGTGGTTCCTAAGAACCTGAAGTGATCCACAGCCGACACGGTGTTGTTGAGGATGGTGAGGGGGGTGTATGGAGTTGGTGTTTTCCGAAAGTCCACTACCATCTCCACAGTCTTGAGTGGGTTTAGTTCCAGGCAGTTCTGACTACACCAGTGTATCAGGCAATCCACCTCCTGTCTGTATGCAGACTCATCACCGACCTGGATCAGTCCAATGACAGTGGTGTCATCTGCAAACTTAAGGAGTTTCATGGACGAGTCCGCTGAGGTGCAGTCATTTGTATACAGGGAGAAGAGGAGTGGGATAGAACACACCCCTGGGGGGCACCAGTACTTATTGATCTGGTTCGGGAGAAGATGCTCCCCAGTCTCACCTGCTGCTGTCGGTCTGTCAGGAAGCTGTTGATCCACTCACAGGTGGAGGCTGGGACGTTGAGCTGGGTGAGCTTCTGGTGGAGGATGTCTGGTATGATGGTGTTGAAGGCCGAGCTGAAGTCTACAGACAGGATCCTGGCGTAGGTCCCTGGGTGGTCGAGGTGTTGCAGGATGAAGTGTAGACCCAAGTTAACAGCATCATCTGCCGACCTGTTTGCTCGGTAAGCAAACTGCAGGGCGTCCAGTAGAGGGCCTGTGATGTCTTTTAGGTGCTTCAACACCAGCCGCTCAAAGGATTTCATGACCACAGACGTCAGGGCTACAGGCCTGTAGTCATTTAATCCTAGGATGGTGGGTTTCTTGGGCACTGGGATGATGGTGGATCGTTTGAAGCGGGAGGGGACTTCACACTTCTCCAGTGACTTGTTGAAGATCTGGGTGAAGATCGGAGCGAGTTGATTTGCACAGGCTTTCAGGCATGATGGGGAGACGTTATCAGGTCCTCCAGCTTTCTTTGTTTTCATGCGCTGAAAGAGCCTATTTACATCATCCTCAGAGATCTTTAGTGCAGGCAGAGGATCTGAAGGTAGGGGGTTGGTTGCTTTACTGGTCGAACGTGTTCCTGAATGGGATGTGGAGGAGTTGGTTTGAGGTGTGAATGGCTTCTTGTCATGTCTGCAGTAGAAGCCATTCAGACGGTTAGCCAGGCGAGGACTTTGTTCAGGAAGGGTGGTGGGGCTTCTGTAGGCAGTCAGGTTTCTCAGACCAGTCCATACAGCCGAAGTGTCACCAGTAGAAAGGCTGTTTTTCAGCTTCTCACTGTAGCTTCTCTTGGCTGCTTTGACCTCCTTTGTAAGTCTTTTCCTGGCCTGCCTGTACCGCGCCCAATCACCACTGCTGTGAGCTTCTTCCTTGTCCCTGCGCAGATTCCTGAGGTGTGGAGTAAACCATGGCTTGTTGTTCCCAAAGGTGCAGAAGGTCTTGGTCTGCACACACATGTTTCTCACAGAACTGATGTATGATGTCACCACATCAGTTTAATTCTGTTAAATCAGTGCTGAGGTTTCAAAAACAGTCCAGTCTGTGCATTCAAAGCAGGCCTGTAGCATCTGCTTCGATTCCTCAGTCCACTTTTTAAACAGTGTGAACCATGGATTTGGAAGCTCTTAGTTTCTGTCTGTAAGTTGGGATAAGGTGGATAAGGTAATGATCCGAAAGTCCCAGAGCAGCCCTGGTAACAGCATGGTGAGTCCTTAAAAGCTGTGTCACAGTGGTCCAGTGTGTTTTTGTCTCTGGTGGGACACTTAATATGCTGTCTGTATTTGGGAGCTCATTAGAGAGATCTGCGCTGTTAAATCTCCAGTATTATGAGATGAAAGAGTCAGGGTGTTTTTTTCTCCACGTCTGTAATCAGCTCAGCAAGATGTTTTTTCCGCGGCAGAAGTGCAGCCATGCAGAGGAAAATATGAGCGATTAGTTATGAACGAGGAAAACTCTCTCAGTGAGTAAAACGGTTTGGGGGGGATTATGGAAATGACTCCAGATCCGGACTACATTTTTTCCCCGGGAGCACTTTTATGTCTCTTTTCCAAAGCTTCGTTTATAAAAAAGCAGATTCTGCCCTCTTCGCTTCTTCTCTGATAGTTTCCGAGCTGCGATCCCCCTCTGAACAGCTGGAAGTCCGGCAACAGCAGTGCACGGTCGGGGGGTGTTTGTCACTCAGCCTGTCTCGTTAAAGGGCGAAACGCTGATCTGTGGAGGTCCGAGTTTTTAAAGGGGGGAGAAGAAGTAGCTCGTCCCTCTTGTTGCTTAGAGAGCGGACATTTCCAGATGTATTGAAGGGCGTGGTGTGCGAAGTCCTCTTTTGCGGAGCTTTACCAGGGCGCCAGCTCGTTTCCCCCTCTGACGCCTCCGGCGCAGTACCTGTAGAGTCCGCCGCTCCGCTTGCCAAAAGCTCAGTGAACCTCGGATGGATGAAAGATGGTAAAAAATCCCAAGAGAGGACTCTCTGATGTTGAGAATTTCCTCTCTACTGATTGAGACCACCGAATTATGGCACGAGCCCACAGTACTGTGGCTCGAAAACATAAAAGCACGAAAATACAAAACAGGAGAGGAAAAGCTCCGAGGCTGCCATCTTCGGCGCCATCTTGGTTGGCACGGTACTTTAAAAAAAATGTAAATGTGGCTCAATATAAAATATTTGTGTATCTGTTAACACCTGAGTCTAAACACCTGTGGGGTCTGAGTGTGAGCGTGCTTGTGTACACAAGGTTTCCAAATATGCAATAGTGAATGTGAGGAGCCACAGAGCTAACCTGACAGAAAAACAGGCACACACAGTCACAATCACACATTCCCACCCACATGCATACACATAAACACAACGTAAGGACAACAACAATTGATGTCGTACACTCACTCACGCTCCCCATACATAATACTCCCAGATCCAGGTGTCATAGGGACAACCAACACTCAGACCCAGGAGGTTGTCCCCTTGCCTTTGGGGGTGGAGACAGGCAGAGCGCCCAAGCATCTGAACCTGGTTCGGGCTAGCCCGGGCTCATGCCTGAACCTGAGCAACCCCGTCCCAGGTCCTGACCCCCCGCCCCAGTCTCCAACGACCCCCATACTCATCTGGATAGGGGGCCATGTCCAAAAGAGATGTCTACAGGGTCCAAACTAGCCTGCCAACCAGAGCCACCCAGAATAAAATGGTCCCACCCCCCTGAACCCATGCAAACCCCAGGCCCCACCCCCTTGACCCCCCCATCAATCACCCCCAGGGCCCCCCCCAACCAGGCCGATATTAAACCTGCCCCTGAACCCAAATGCAATGAATCCCCTCCCCATAGCACATGTGCACACCCCCACAGGTGAGCTTCATCTCCTAAAAGGCGATGAAGCAACACCCACACAGCGCAAGCTCCACACACAGCCCTGCTTTGTGTGGAGCTGTTTCCAAGCACTGCCGCCGCATCTTGCCCCCACCACACAGCGCGTTGAGATGGCAAGGTAAGGGCCCCGTGCAACGCTACCCTAGCCCCCGCCCACAGGTGCAATAGGGCAGACACCATCGGGTACCGAGCCCACAACGGAACCCCACCCCCCACCAAGTGGGGCAACCACCCCAAAAAAGTCCCCGGCCAGCCAAAAACCCCAGGGCCCGCACCCCCCCCCCCCGCAACCACACAGACCACCACATCACGGGCCTAAATTCAAACCCCGGTGACCCCAAAACCCAAAGAAGGGGAACAAGCCCCCCCTTCCACACCTGTAGCCCCCCCCCCCCCACGGCCAGCCTCTAGCCCCTGCCTCAAATCCCCCCCCGGCAAAACCCCGCCAGCAAGGGGCGCACACCAGACATGCCCCCCCACAATGACCACCAATGGAAACCCCTGTCCCTTTGGCCGGGGCAAGGCCCAAAAGGGAAAGCTTTGGGGAAAAGGCCCCACACCCCCTCCAAGGACCGGGGCACCCCTTCAACACCACCCCGGGGGGGAACCCTGGAGGTGTTTTCCACTGCCACCACCCCACTCCCACAAGGAAACACCCCAAAGGACCCCAAACATCAGTCCCAGCCCAACCCAACCCCCAAGACCCCAACCCAAACCCCAAACCCACCCAGACTACCCCCCGCCCCCCTAGTTTTCCCTAGTTTTGCTTTTTAAAAAAAAAAACGGGTTGGGGAAAAGGGGGTCTGACCCCCTCCACTTTAGCCCAGAAGCCGAGGGGCCACAAAAAAGGCCCAAGCACATCCCGAAATAAAGGCTGCACCCCCCCCGGACGCAAAACCCCAACCCCAGGCCCCCCCAAGAAAAACATTTTGGCCAAGCCGAAGTTCATCCCGACCCAAATGCCACAGCAACACTACACATCCTTCCTCATCGGTAGGCAGGGTTCGGCCCCCCAAAACCCCCAAACACACACCACCCACCGGGGGTAAACCACCCCCACAGACAAGCAAACCCCCCTCAGTAAAAGGGTGCCGAAAAAGGGCCAAAAACAAACCCCCGGACCCACCCACAGCACCTAAATAGGCAAGGACAAATTCCGAAAAAGGGGCTCCCAAAGGCAAAGCCAAACCCCAAAAACCCCAAATTTTAAAAGGGGCCCCCCAAAAAGGGGAGCCTTTCTAAAAAAAAGGGTCCCACGAAAAGAAGGCCCACACATCCGGGCCCCCAAAAAACTCCCCGACACCCACCCCCCTGCCAAAGAAACCCCCCGCGAAAAACCCCTCAGAACAAACAAAAAAGGGGCAGGGACCCCACAGAGCCAAAAACCAAAACCCAACCGACCCCCCGAACATTTCCCCCCCGAATAAACCCTAGCCACCCACCCCCCAAAACCATGCGGGACCACCCCGACCCCCCCCCCCCCAACGATTGGGGGAAACCACCATCGGGAAACCAAAAACCCCGACGAAAAAACCAAAAACCCGGGAACGGGAACCCTCCATTCCAAATAAACGCCTTCCCCATTCGGGGCCCAACCCCCCCCTCCCAGAAGAAAACCTACCCCCCCCACCCTTCGAAAAACTCCCTAAACCTTAAAAAATTGGCACCCCTGCTGACTTCCCCCCCACCCCCTCCCACGACCCCCCCCGCCAGCAAATTTGCACCCCTTTTGAAGGAGAGAGCCCTGAAATGAGATGGTACCTACCCCGCCAGTTTAGGAGTCCCCAAAGCCCCCCCGGGAAGGGTTGCCACAGCTTTCCCTTTCCCCCAAAAACCCCAGGACATACCTGCCAAAAAAACCAAGCCCCCCCCCCCCGGGGGGAAACCCAACCTCGGGAAACCCCGGGGCCCCTGACCCACCCCAGCCCCCCCAAAGGAGTAGCCCCGGCCCAGGCAAAGAAAACCTATGTCCGCCGGAAACGGGGCCCCCGAAAGCATTGCTTTGCAGCCAACAAAATTTTTCCCCCCCGGGGAAGCATCAACCCCCCGGGTGGGGATCTTTTGGTTATGTTAGAATTTTTTTTAAATTATAAATCACCCTCGGGGGGGAAATTCCTTAAAACTGTGTTTAATACTGTAAAGTTAACATTTTTGTGAATTAAGATTGCTAGTCCCCTTTGCCTAGAATTATAGCAGTCAGAAAACAAATTAGGAAAAGCCCAGCCTTAGCCCTGCCCACATCAAACAATGTAAACATCATGCTGAGCTGTGCTTTACATTAGATTACATTTGCCAGGTATCTAACCTCGTATCTAACCAGTGTTACATGTTTTAGATTAACTTGCTGTTGCTCCTAATAAAGCCATGGAGTGATCTCACGGTCCCTGAATAACTGACCATTGACATAAAGTTTATCTACAGCCACTGTAGCTCTGATGCCTTCTGTAATATATTTCTTCCTGATTGGGAATAAAACTCGCCTCCGATCGAGGATCTCCTTTGGGAACTAGTCATTAATGCTGAAGTTAATGGCCAGGTCAGAGACTTCTGACCTGCTCTTTTTGCTTGTAGTGCTCGAACTTTGCTACAATTGGCCGAGGTCGGTTGTGATCGGGCTTCTTACCTCCGAGCCAGTGAACATGATGGAATATGATGTTTTTTACCTCGTCACTTGGGAGTTTCACCTGACGTTGGAGAAATTCACCGACTGTGGATTTCCGCCTCTGCCCGTTCTGGGATGCTGGAGAAGACAAGGTTGTCCCACATGTCCCGAACCTGTATATCCAGGATGGTCTCCTTCATTTTTTTATTTTCTCAAGACAGCTGCGTCAGTCCGTCTGTAAGTGTTTTCACGCTATCCTTTAGCGTCTGGTTCTCAGCTTTGAGCGAAGCGAGTTGTTCCTGGCTAAACTCCAGAGACTCGCTCAGAGCTTGAAATTCCCTGTGGAGCACTTCCATCCGGGCGAGACGAGCATCCAGGCTGGTGAGCTTCTGTCGATAGAGTCCAGGACATCAGCATAGATTTTCTCTGGAGGGATAGTGAAGGTGCTGGCCGAGCACGTTGAATGGGTGCGTTTTGATGTGGGTGTGGCCATGGGTGGAGATTTTTGTGTCTTGCCCATTACAGTGTTATCAAAACATTTGTCCACGTAGCTCTCCAGGCTGTCCAAGGTTTCCTCGTCCAGTTTGTTTTATTGGGAAAATACAAGACAGTGGTTAGTATTTTACACGGTTCTATGTTCGACTTGAATTTATTGGCTTGTTTACCTGAGTTTTTCATGTTTGTTTACCAGTTTACCGTCATATTACATCTGCAAAACTAGCACGAGATCACAGCCGCTCATCGCTCCCTCCTTAGTTTGTACAACAGATTATTAAAAAGATTAAATAAAATGACTTTTATTTAAATTTGGGAAAACTTTTAGTTTTTTGGGTTTTTTATTTTTTCTTTGGTTGGCGCTGAAGAGAACATTTCCCAAAAACCAGAACCCACAAAAGGACATTTTCTTCCGTCAGGCTGTTTCTCTGATGAACACTTAACAGTCAGAGTAGTCAGCTACTAAAAACAAAAAGAAAAAAATTTTTAAAATTTTTTGGCTCTTTACCTTTTTTTTTTTTTTTCCCTTTTTAATTTTTTGAAAATTGGGAAATATAATGTAAAGTGATAAAATCAAAGAAAAAATTTCCTTTGGGGTTTCCTGCACACAACCGGACCAAAAAAACATTGTTTTTTGATAGAATAATATTTTTTTAAACCCAAAATTTTTTTATAATTACATTTCAATTAATCAGAATGACATTACCTGGGTTGCCTTATATTTACGTTCGAAAATCTTGCACCAGCTGCTATTTTATCCATGTCTACGTATTTTATTTTTTATTAAGACATTCTCATCTCAACAGAAACATGCCTTTGCAGGTTCCCAAGAAGAATTTCCCTCGAAAAAAGACAAATGTTCTGCTGAAACCTTTGGTCTACTCTGCTTAGTAATCTCCTGCTAAAGAGCCTTTGTCTAGCCAATGAAATTAGTTTGCATGTTTTGTAAAATCAAATGACTACTTCTGCAGCTCTTTTTCCCCGTGTTTTTTCCATCTTGGCAAAATTTTCGGGTTTCCGACATCAGGGCCGAAAAGGGGAAAACCCCAAATTCCCCAAACAAAAAGTGAAAAGTAAAGGGTTTATTCAGAACTCAGGATCAGGAGAAAGAGCGCATTTCAGCTTCCGGGCCCCACTGAGAAAAAAGAGAGACATTTGTGCTGAAAAAAAACCCCAGGACTAAAGGGGTTTAGTATTCCCCAAATAACCTTCCAGTCTGGGGGGGAAAGAATCCAGAGGGGGAAGGACCCAGACAGTAATGGGGAAAACGTCTGACAGACTGAAGTCGGATTCCCGGACTGACCCAAATCCCCCGGGGGAAAACGACCCTGAAGCGTGCGGGAAAACACGAGAGCTGTGATTGTCCTCTTGACAAAAAAGTCCAGGAGACTAGAGACCCGGGGGGATCAGGTGAAAAAAACCAGGGGCTAGGCGGAGACGAAAACCCGGGACAGAAACAGGGTAAAAAAAAAAAAGGGCCCTAGGGGCGTCAGACAAGGGGCGGCAGAGACATAAACCGAGGCAGAAAAAAAGGGGTCGAAATCCAAAAACCCAAATCCGTCAAAAAAGGGGGAAAGGGAAAGGGGGAAATTTAAATCCGAAAAGGGCAAGGCAAGGTCATGGAACGAGATCACCCGGGAAAGGAACGCTGGTTAACTACTCAAAAAATTTTTTCAAAAAATCGGGGCACCGTTCCCTGTCGGGGGCTGTTAAAAACTGCAGCTCCCGGTTTTGGGGGCATGAGGGTGATTGCCCCAAGCACCCCAAGCGCAGACAGGTGAAGCAATATTTTAATTGCATAGTGAAAAGCAGAGCGGGCCCGACGGGCCCCAAAATTTCCAAAACACAGCCCAAAAACTTTCCCCCGGGAAAAACTTTTTCCCCCTTAAAGTTAAAGAGTTCTTAAGTTTTTTTAAAAAAAATAAAAGTAACTAAAGAAACACCCCCAAAAGTGTATCTCTGGATGCCCCCAAAAAGAAAGAAAAGGGAGACCCCTGTAAAAGTCTGGGTTTTGAATTTTGGAAAACTTTTAGGGCAAAAAACCTGTTCACCCTTAAAAACCCTCTAATGTGGCTGAATTTAAATTTTACAAAAAGGAGTGGGCCAGAATTTTCCCACCATAATGTAAAAGACTCATTGCCTGTTATTACTGAGGCTCGAGGTTTGTTTATTATAGCAGTTTGTGCAAAGGATGGCACAAATTTAAAAGGATCTAGATTGAAAATTTTTTTTTGTACACAGGGCCGGACGGGAAAAATATTTTTTTGCCACAATTTTATTCTGTCAGCTTTGCTTGCATAAACATTTTTTCAGCAGGATTTATCTGAGAAAAATATTACTCAAAGAAAGCTGGCATTGGGATTTCAAGAAATAACTCAGAACTCAGGATTGAATTGTATTTATTTAATTTTATTTGTTTTTTTTAAATGCTAAATTAAACAGTTTTTAAATTTCAAAATTTTTAACATATACAAAACAAATCACATCAGCGTGGTCACATACATAAAGAAAAGTTTCTCAAAACCGCATGCCCCCCCAAAAAACCCTGACAGGAGCCCATCCCACAGCCTGCCCATCCCCCTACACAGAGACAAAACAGAGACAACTAAACTTAGCATCATCTGCAGAAATGCAGATAATGCAAACCTCACATCAGCATTTATTTGTCAAAAAATAAACCACCATATTAACATGACATCTGTTAAAGTTTGAATCAGTGGAAAGTTTCTGTTTTTTTATATTGTTTAAAAATTAAAATTTAATGGGACTTTTGGGAAATAATTTAAACCCAAAAACAGAAATTTGCCTTTTACTGCCATTCTAAAAAGTTATTCTTTTTTTTAAGTTCTTTGTTTTGGGTGGGAAATTAGTTTTTTTTTTTCTTTAGAAATTTTCCTTAGTGTTTTTTTCTGGCTGAAAAAAAATAATGAAAAATTTGGCAAATAACAAAAAAAAATCAGTAAAAAAGGGGGAGGCCAAAATGGAAAATATCCCCACACCACAGAAAATTTTCCGGAGAGCTGCCCCAAAATTGCGGGGATGAATGTTATCCAACGGGCACAAAAATATCAACATGAAAAAGGAAAATCTTTGGTTTTCGTTGAAATTTCAGGGTTTCCGAGCTAGAACGGCAAACACAAAGACAAAAAACAGCCAGGAGGCCAATGTAGCCCAGCACAGCCCAGAAGCCAACAGCAGAGCCTAAGGCACATTCCAGGATTATCTTCTCCTTGTAGGTGGTTAGATTTTTCAATGCATATCTCTACAAGGAGAAGATGCAGTAAACACAAAGTCTTGATTTATTTAGGTTAGTAGTTTCTGCAAAAACGTTTCTACAAACTTTCTATGGGATTGGGTTTCGGGTTTTCTGATGGCTTCTTCAAAATTTTGACTTTCTTGTACTTAACCCTGTTGTAAAAATGAAAAAAAAGAACCAAATCTTTCTGGAGATTGTAACACTGTCTTGCTAGGGCTTAATTGTGTTACTTATTAGAGGTGGGAAAAACAATTTTGGGAAAATATTTTTTCCCGGGATTGAAAACTAACAACCTTTTGGGGTAATGATTTTAGCAGGCAAGCACGTGTTTTTGGGCTGTTAGCCGGTTAAAAGCTAACAAAAAAATTTTTATACTTATAATCGTATCAAACTGTTAAGCCGCTCTGCTTCCCCGGGTCCGCGTTTTGGGGTACGGGTTTCAAAAGGTGAAAATAAACTCAAAAGTAAATCACTTAGGTTCCCCTTTCTGCGGAGGGAAAGATGGACCCCAGCCAAACACCTGTGAGCCCAATTTCTGCTCCCCTCTCCTTTTTTCCCGCTCGTTTTATTCAGTCTCAAGGGTGGGGTAAACAAAACATAATCAGGGCCTAATTAAAACAAAACATTTCCCCTTACCCAAAAAAGGATGCTTCGGGATTTTTTTTCTAAAAAACTCATTTTATCTGCCCTTTCCCTTCCCCCCCACCCGTAACCCTTGTCCTTCCCCAATTTATGATTTTGGGCCCCCTTTCTATGTTTCCCACTCCCTAAGCTTGACTCCCCTCTCCCCCCATTTGCCTTTCCCAGTTAAACCAAAATATAGTTTTATCTCCCAAAACCTCGTACTCATACCGTCATCCTTCCCTTACCAAAAACCGGGTTCGGGGGGGGCAGCAGACTCAGCAAGAAAACCCAGACGTCCCTCCCCCCCGGGCCCACCTCCTCCACTCCCCCGGGGGGACCCCAAGGCTTTTCCCCGGCCTCCCCCCGGGTTTGGGCGTCCCCGGGAAACCCACCCCCTTTGAGGAAGGCGTCCGGAGGCACCCGGGTATAGATGCCCGAGCCACCTAAAAAGGCTTTTCACGATGTGGAGGAGCAGGGGGCTCTAACCCCGGGCCCCCCTCCCAAATTTACCCGAGCCCCTCCCCCTTTTCTCTAAGGGGGGCCCCCGGGCCCCCCTTTACGGAGGAAGTAATTTCAGCCGTTGTATCGGGATCTCGTTTTTGGTCATGACCCAAAGTTAAAGGGCCAAGGTAGGAGGAACGTGCCCAAAGGGTAAATCGAGATTTCGTTTTTCGCTCAGCTCTCTCTTCACCCCCGGCCGGCAAAAGCGCCCCCTTTGGGGGCACCGCACCGATCCTTCTGTCGATCTCCCGCCCCTTTTTTTCCCCTTACTCTTTGAACAAAAACCCCGAGATATTTAAAACCCTCACTTGAGGCGGGAAAACCCCCCTCCAACCTGAAGAGGAAAAAGGGCCATTTTTTCCCGGGTCGATACCGGGGCCTCTGATTTGGAGGAGCTGATCTTCATCCCAGACTTCACATGGGCGCAACCGCCCCCCCCGGCATGCTGTAGGTCTTGGCTAGGGGGGGCCAAAGGGCCCAAGTCATCTGCAAAAAAAAGGGGGAAAACCCACTGGTCCCCAAACCCAACCCCCTAAAAACCCCTTGGGTGTGTTTGAAATCCTGTCCATAAAAGTTTTTAACAGGGGCCCCCCGGGGACAAAGGGCACCCCTGGGGCCCGGGGTCCAACATGCACCAGGGAAAAGGTCCGACTTAGGGGGCCGGCCCAAAGCGGACCAAACTCCTGTCCCGGGTCGTACAGGGACCAATGGGCCCCCAATAAAAAGGGCCCCCATTCCCTACTCCTGGGGCACCCCCAAAAGGCATCACGAGGGGCCCGAATGCCTTCCTTTTGGGCCCCCAAAAAAACATGTGGGAAACCCGGGTTTTTTGGGGAAAATCCATGAGCCCCCGGTACCCCCGTAGAGGGGTTAAAAGCTAGTCATGTTCCCCCGGCCGGGGGGAAAAACCCCCTTTTTATGAAGGGGGGGCCGCCACCCCGATCTGCCCAGTTTCCCAAGGTTTCTGTCCCCGGCCGCCAAAGGAATGTTTAAGAAAGGCCCGTCAAAACCCGACAGCCAAACAAAATCCCGAGATTTGAGGGAAATTTAAAGGGGGGATCTCATCCCCCCCGAAGCCCTTTCCACCGCGGAGCTTTTTAACCCCCTGGTGACTTCAGCCTGGGTGAAAAAAAGTCCAATCCCCAGTCCCCAGCCTCTGTTTTTCCCCCAGGGGGTTTCATGATTTGGGAGGTTTAGGGGATCCTCGAAAAATTTAAAAAATCCTTCCACCCCCCGATAAGTCCCCCTCGAGGTCAGCAGGCCCCCCCACCCCCCTATAAACAGGTTGGGGAAGACGCTTCCCCCCCCCCGAGGGGGCCGGGCGCTTTTTCCAGAAACGGGTTCGGGCCGACCCGGGGGGAAAAAAAATCCTTCTCCCAAAGGCCCACCGAACTCCTCCCCGGCCGGGGTTTTTGGCCCCTGCCACAGCTCTGGCCGCCGCCCCGCTTTGGGCCCCACTGTACCCATTTAGCCCCCCTCGGGGGTCCCCCCCAAGCCAACCCAAAAACCCATAGGGGGCTCCTTCCCTTTAGCTTGACAGCATCCCTTTTTCTGCCGGTGTCCACCACCCGGGTTTTGGGATTGGCCGCCCGACAGGGACCGCGACCTTACGGGCCGGGAAACTATGGGGGCAGCATCGACCCAAAGATGTGGAGAACATGGTCCCAAACAGACTGTATTCTCCAACCCTCCCCCCGGGAAACTGGGCAAAGCTTCCCGGAGGGGGGAGTTTTAAACATCCCTGGCCCAGGGCCCCCCCAGGAGTTCCCAGCAGACCCCACTATGCGCTTGGGGGCCCGCCAAGTCTGTCCGCTTTCTCCTCCTCCACAGATCCCAAATCACCCCCAGTGGTGACATGGACAGCTCAGCCCCTCTCTTTTTCCCCCCTGTCCAAAAAATCGGGCCCAAAAGGGCTGATACCTACAACAAAGGGCGGGTCATTGACCCCTGGGCCCAGGGTGTCCTGGTGCCAAATGCCCCTGATGGACACCCTTATGCTTGAAAATGGGGTTTTATTTGGGCAATCCGTGACCCAGCACAGAAGTCCAAAAAACAAAAAACCCTCGGATACAGACGGGGGGGCCCCTTCCTCCCGATCACGCCTCTCCAGGGTCACTGTCGTTTTCCCCCGTGGGCCCTTGAAGTCCCCCCGCAGAATAATGGAGTCCCCGGGAAAGGGGCACTATGCAGCACCCCCGGGCAGGGAACCAAGAAAGGGCCCGGGGACTCCGCCCCTAAAACCCCCTCGGCCCCTAGGCCGAAAACGACAGGGCAGAGACCTATCCCCGACCCGAAGGGGGGCAGGGATGCGAACCCCCCCATCCACCGGGGGGAAAACCCCAAAAACTAGATGGCGAGCGGGGGGGAAAAAAGGAAACCCCCCCCAGCCCCCCGCCTCTCCCCCCCTGGGCCCTCCCGATTTAAAAAGAGTCCCCTCCCTCTCAAGGGGGATGGGTTCCAAGCCCACGCCGTGCGTGGAGGCGAGCCCCAAAAAAATTTTTAGTCGTATCCCCCTCGACCTCCCCACAAAACTCAGGCTCCTTCCCCCCGCGAAAGGGGACATTTTCCCCGTACCTAGAGCCAGCCTAAGCTCCGGGGGTCGGGGCCCTGAGTCTCCACCTTCGCCCCCCACCCAAACCTCTTTGCACCCCGGCCCCTCACTTTTCCCCCGCAGGTGGGGGGGCCCACTGGGGGATGGTTTTTACAAAAAACCTACCTTTAAAATACCATTTAAAAAAATGGGGTTAAAAAGCATAAAAGGGGGGCAGCGCTTTGGGGTCATCTTCTGTGTTTAAAAACACCTTTTAAAAAAAAAGGGGGGTTTGGGGTTTTTTTTAACTTAAAAAAAAAAAAACAAACACAAACCCCGTTTTGTTGGGAAAAGATAAAATTTCTAGCACTTTAAAAAAGCTGAGTTTCAACACCCAAAAAAAACCAAAATCTAAAACGAAAAATGTTTAGGGGGGATTTCCCTTTAAATTACTTCTCTTGCCCAAAAATAACCCTTAGGCAAACCGTGCAGAGGAAAATTTTCCAGGGGACGAAAAATTTTTTAAAAAAACATCCACGTGAACAAAAAGGGGTTTGCTGCAGTAACCCCCGGGGCTGGGGGAGGGGGGGGGCCCCTTTTGCGGGGCCCCCCCGCACGTTACAGCTGTAACCACGGTGATGCGGTCCCGTTGTCCTTCCTTCAGACCGGGAAAACTGCTCTACTCAGCGTTGTAGAGACAGGTTCTCTGCTGGGAACTCTCTATAACAGTTTGCTTCTGTAGACCTCAGAGAGGTCCCAACAACCCATATTAAAACAATTTTGGTGGCAGGCTTAATGTCATTGTCTGTTTGGAAGACATATTTGTGCACAAGCTTTTGGGTTTTCCAAAAATTTTTTTAACTGATAACTTTTTGGGTGTTGCTTTTAAACTTTAAAAATAAAGCTTTTTTCCTGCTTTAGCCATCCTTTTTGAAAATGCACCCGTTTTGCCCCCTCAGCAAAAAAAACCCTCACAGAATGATATTGCCTTTCTGGGACGTCACAGTTTAAATGGGGTTCTTAGGCTTGCAGGTTTCTCCCTCTTTCCGATATGTAACAGTGGTCATTATAGCCAAACACTTTTTCGTGCCTGATTCACCCTGTTTTACATTTGCAAACTGTAAGCTGGCTTTTGTTAAAGTTGCTTTTGGAGAAGAGGATTTTTCCTTTCTAAGTTGCCTTTGAACCTTTTGTTGGTAAGGGCTTGTTTCGGTGGGAAATTTTAAAAAACTTCTTTCTAATTTTTTTTGCTTTTTTTTAAAATTTTTTTCCCCGGCATCTGGGAAAAGCCCCCCGGGAGAACCAGACTTGTAAAAGGGCCCCAGTTTTTCTGCCTGATATCTTAAATGATTTCTTTTGAGTTTTCCATGATGCATCAGAAGGAAGCTGTGTATTGGAGGTTGTACCTTGGAACAGATCCAAGGGTATGTTTCTATTTAATTGCAATGTTGGAATTAACCTAATGGCTTTCAAATCCATGCCATCATCACGTGGGGTTTCAAAAATTATTCAAAATAATTTTGTACAACAATCAATAATAATAATAATTTTTGGTAATCCTAGCTAAAACATGAAGACTTTAGCCTGATTTAATATCAGAAATTGAGAAGAAAAAGGACATGGAGAATTTGTGTGTAAATATCTGGTTTCAAGGACTCTATTCCCGACTTGATAAAACCACAAAAGGACTTGAAATGCACATTTTAAACCCAAAGATTAAATTTAATTTAATTCAAATTTAATTTGTTTTATTTTTAAATTTTTTCTCCCAACCCCGGGCGGGCGTGGGAGAGGCCCCTCACACTGAGGGTGGTTCTGCTGAGGGGTTTTTTCCTGTTAAAAGGGAGTTTTTCCCCTCCACGTCGCTACATGCATGCTCAGTATAGGGATTGCTGCAAATTTACGCCCGTGACTGTCCACTGCCCCTACATTTCATCCGGGGGGAGTGAACTGCAATCACTGACTGGATGCAATCTGCCCGGGTTTTCTTTCCTTAGATAGAAAAACTTTTTATCCAAATTTAAAAAAAAACAAATCGGGGCACCCGTTTTTGATTAAGATTTAAGGGAAAGTATGGACCCCACTTTTGTGAAGTTTCCTTGAGACACATTTTTTGAATTGGGCCCATATAAATAAAATGAATTAATTAATTTAATAGCGCCAATTTTTCCCAAAACCCTGTTGTCTCAAAGGGGACTTCACAAAAGCATGTTTCATACATTCCAATTGTTTCCAACCATTGGGAAAAGTGCAGTGCAGATTAAAAAAATTTTTTTAAAAGGGAAACCCCGCAGGGTTGGGATCCAGTCAGTGACTTCAACATTCCCTTCTCCCGGGTGAGCCTGTAAGACATGGACAGTCACTGCGGGCTTTGGGACAAACCCCCATACTGGTGCATGCATGTAGCGACAGTGGAGTGGAAAAAAATCCTTTTAACAGGAAGAAACCTCCCGAGAACCAGGTCATTGTGAGCGGCCATCTGCCACGACCGACTGGGGGTTAGAGAAAACAGAGCAGAGACACAAAGAGAAAAAAGAAGCACTGATCCAGGAGCCCCTTTCTATGGGAAGGAAAAGGTAAATGTTAATGGATGTAGCTCCTTTAGTCGTTTCACCTAGAAAGAAAGAACATATAAACTCTGAGCCAGTTTTCAAGGTTAGAGTCTGAAAGAGAGCACATATAATTAGTTACAGTAAAAGCTCAGTCAATCGCAATGTCTAGGAAAGAGAAAGGGTTAAACACTGAAAGACGGCCGTGTGGATCATCGGTAGAGGGTGAGCATTAAGTTGTTGCCAGCAGAAGCTCAGACGATGCCCCTCTCCAGAAAGGTGTCACAGGTAGACACAGAGTCAGGCCAGATGTAGCTTCTAGGAAGAGAAAAGAGAGAGAACAAAGTTAAAAGCTGAAATAACAGCAAATAATGCAAAATTGGAGAGTAGTGTGAGAATGTAGCGAAGAGGGTGAAAGTGGTCATTATGTCCTACAGCAGCCTAAACCTATAGCAGCATAACTACACAGAAAGTTTCAGTTCAGATTATTTAGTTAAACGGCGCTTATTTTCAACAATGTCGTCTCAAGGCACCCCACAAAGGGTCCCACTGATGGTCATTGTTATGCTAAAAACCACAAGGATTGGGATACCTCTCTGTCAGACTGATTATAACCATTGGAAAAGAGAAGGGGTCATACAGGTAGCAGAAATGGACGGTGTGTTTGTACCTCAACCATAACTGAGCCGGTTTAGGCTAAACCTGTCTCCCCCTTACTCCATCCAACAGGGAGGGAGGAAGGATCCCTCCCTGATAAACTAAGCCACGCTAACTATAAACTTTATTAAAAAGGAAAGTTTTAAGCCTAGCCTTAAAAGTAGACAGGGTGTCCGCCTCACAGACCAAAACCGGGAGCTGGTTCCACAGGAGAGGAGCCTGATAACTAAAGGATCTGCCTCCCATTTTACTTATGACTTCACTTGGACTTAAAAAGACTTGAACCAAGCAGAAAATGTGTTTCAACTAAACCGCGCCTGGTGCACAATGATAGAGCCATGCCAGGCATATGATCCGGGCCGCTGCATACCTCTGGCCAATTGCCAATATTTCCTTCTTCTGCACACTGGGTTGTTTACCCAGCAGTCTTTGATCATTAATTTTCTTGGCTTTGCTGTGTGTCATTGATGACTACTTCGGTCTGCCTTGGATGGGAACCACCAGTTAAAGTCAGTGTTCATGTCTTATCACATATTCTCAATTTGATTTAGGTTTGGACTTTTGCAGAACCATTTTAACACATGAATATGCTCTGAGTTAAATCATCCCTTTGTCATTGAACCTGTTGCAAGATGTTTAAGGCAGGTTTGTCCTGCCGTAAGGTTAACATCTGCAGTCCTAAGTCTCTCACAGCTTTTAACAGGTTTTTTTCCAGTAGCTATTTTTAGCTGCATCCATTTTCCCATAAAATCAGACCAACTTCCCTGTCCCTGCTAAAGAAAATTATTTTGACATCATAACGCTGCTTCTACCATGTTTTATTGTGGGGAAGCAGGGAGATTTTTTATTTTGATTTTTACATTGTACTTTTAAATCTAAGCAGACACTCAATGACAAAAATCATCACTGACGCTTGCCAAATAATTAAGTCTCTACTGAAAATATGTCAATATAATAAAAGCTTCATTTTTACTAACACAAGTTTGTAAGGGATTATAAAGAGAAACTTTTTGTTCTACATTTATCTAGTGTTTAATTTGTATTGTTATTTATATTATTTTAGGATTTTTATTTTCTAGTGTTTTTCAAAAAGGTCTAAATTACTGTAATGTAGAATTAATTAAATTAAATAAAGACGGATTACTTCATAATATATCAAACAAAGTTGAATGAGGAAAAAAATACTCTTTGGTTAATTGCATGTCCTGCTGTAAGGTTATCATCTGCAGTCCTAAGTCTCTCACAGCTTTTAACAGGTTTTTTTTCCAGTAGCTATTTTTAGCTGCATCCATTTTCCCATAAAATCAGACCAACTTCCCTGTCCCTGATAAAGAAAATTATTTTGACATCATATCGCTGCTTCTACCATGTTTTATTGTGGGGATAATATTTTATCCCCACAGTCATATTTAAGGTAATATGCAAGGTTAGTTTACCATACAGTACTTTGAATGCAGGCGCAAAGTTTCATTTTGATCTCATCTGACCAAAGCACCTTATGCCACATGTTTGTTGCCGACTTTTCTGATTAATTTGTTTTAATTAGATTTTTTATTTAATAGGAAATATTTGACATAAACCAAACTCAGAATGTTATGAAATAAAACTTTAAAACCTCTACTGTAGTTTGACTTTAATTTCATTATTTTTTTTTATTTTTTTTTTTACTTTGAGCACATGAAGAATTAATAGTGAAGAAAGACACAAGCATGAGATTATTTTGTAAGAATCACATCAGCGGAAGACACATCTATTCAAATAATGGTTCCCACCTTGGTTTGATTTTATGATTACAACGCTTGTGGTAGGAGTGAGCAAGGTAATCACTTCTCAGTCCAGTATATACTTTTCTTTTCAAACCTTTGACATTTTCTGTTTGTATAGGATTACAAAATTATGGGCAAGCAATGTATTAAATTGTTCCTAACAGTTTGTAAACCTGTGACAAATTAATTTTTGTTCATTAAATATTTCTTTGTGTTCTTCTCTGGCTGAAACAAAATAATGAAACACTTTGGAGCAAATATACACAGTATCAGTCCAAAACTAGAGGCCAGAATGGCAAAAATCTCCACAGCCACAGTAAATTTCCCAGGAGAGCTGACATATGCTGGAATGAATGTGATCCAGACTGCACAGAATATCAACATGCTGAAGGTTATTAGTTTGGCTTCATTAAAATTATCAGGTAGTTTCCGAGCAAGAAAAGCTAACACAAAGCAAAAAACAGCCAGCAGGCCGATGTAGCCAAGCACAGCCCAGAAGCCAATAGCAGAGCCTAATGCACATTCCAGGATTATCTTCTCCTTGTAGGTGGTTAGATTTTTAATTGGGAATGGAGGACTCAGAACCAACCACAAGGTACATATTATGACTTGAATTAAAGCAAGACACACTACAGTCATTCTTTGTTGTAGAGGACCAAACCATTTCATGACATTGTTACCAGGAAGTGTAGCTTTAAAGGCCATTAAAACCACTATAGTTTTCCCAAGAACACAGGAGATACAGAGAACAAAGGTGATGCCAAATGCTGTGTGACGCAGCATGCAGGACCACTCAGAAGGTGCTCCGATGAATGTTAATGAACACAAGAAACACAGAGTCAGAGAGAAGAGCAGCAGGAAGCTCAGCTCAGAGTTGTTGGCTCTGACAATTGGAGTTGTCCTGTGATGTAAGAAAACTGCTGCTGCTGTAAGTGCCAGGCAGGCCCCACTAACAGAGAATACAACCAGTATGATTCCAAGGACTTCATCAAAGGAAAGAAACTCCACAGGTTTGAGAAAACAAGCATCTTTCTTTGGATTCGGCCAGAATTCTTTGGGGCATAAGAAGCAATCAGGCGAATCTAAAAATTAAACCAAATATGGGTTTTTAGTGTATGCCATGGTGCAAATGTACATGGAAGAATAAGAGTCTACCTGTCATATTACTGATCTCTCCTTCAGGACATGGTATGCAATCATAGCAGCAGATGGGTTTTCCTTTCTGCAACACTTTACGACTTCCTGCAGGACAACTTAGAGAGCACGCTGACACTGGTACCTGTAAGAGCGAAAATGTTAAAATATCAGCTTAGCCAATGTTCCAAACAACTAGTCAACCTGTACAGTTCCTAATTAGGCTCATTACCTGTGTGCCACCATCCAGCCAGGTTAAGTTCCCGTTTATATGGAATTTCTCTCCCTTTGGCAGTGATGCATCATAGTACCCCACTGTTACCAGCTCAATAACCCCACTCTCACTTTTCTGCCAGTTTATTAATTCATAAAAAGCCCCTGGGTCACCATTAGCATCAAAATAGACATGGTAGCCATTTCTGGAAAAGTTTACCTTCTTTAATTCAGTAAAAGCCTGTGAAGTAAGACAGAAACAGAGAGAGAAAGGAATCAATAAGCTAACTTACAGAAATAATGAAAAGCTGTCAGATTTACTTCTTACTTAAATTGACCTGTTTGGGCTCAAAACTGATGTGTTTGTCACAGAGAATGGTTGAATTTGTTTCCTCACACACTGCATTATGAATGGCATGTGCTATTGCATAAACAGCCTTATAAACCATGTTAGCCGCTCTTAACTGGGACGTTTCAGTGTACGGGTTCACAAGCCTTTTAATGTCTTCGGTTCCATCACACACTCTTTTGTTCAAACCTGCATCTGAAAACAAATAAATGCATTTAAGAATTTTCTTTCACAAACATCTTGGTTTGAAAACATGATGCTGTAGGTTCACACATATCTTTAATCACACAGCTCCTAGGAACAGTAAAATGAGTTGTCAGTGTAGGAATTCATTCTGCAGCCTCAGGTTAAGTACTGCTTCTCCACTTCATGTTTGTTTAGTTGAGAATAAGTTAAAAATGTCTAGAAATGATGCAGCTGTGGACTCTGAATCACGTGCAGTTTCTATACCTTTGAAAAGAAGCAGGGAGATTTTTTATTTTTATTTTTACATTGTACTTTTACATCTAAGCAGACACTCAATGACAAAAATCATCACTGATGCTTGCCGAATTATTAAGTCTCTACTAAAAATATGTCAATATAATAAAAGCTTCATTTTACTAACACAAGTTTGTAAGGGATAATAAAGAGAAACGTTTTGTTCTACATTTATCTAGTGTTTAATTTGTATTGTTATTTATATAATTTTAGGATTTTTATTTTCTAGTGTTTTTCAAAAAGGTCTAAATCACTGTAATGTAGAATTAATTAAATTAAATAAAGACGGATTACTTCATAATATATCAAACAAAGTTGAATGAGGAAAAAAATACTCTTTGGTTAATTGCATGGGGAAAAAAACAGATTTCACAGCTTTCAGATAAAAGGATGTAATGTTTGTTATTTTTGTTTAAAAGAAAAACTTTCTTACTTTCTGTCAAGCTGCAGTTGAATACATCCTCCCAGAACCCCATCAGTACTGGGGAAAGGCGGGCCCATTTTTAGGGGGGGGGGAGATAAAAAAGGGAAAATTTCTAAACCCTTTGGGAATAACAATTTGGGCTAAAAGGGGCTATTTCCAAGGGCCCCCTGCAAAAGATCTAAAGGGCTCATCAAGAGGGGGCAGAAAACCCAAACCCCCTCACTTCCCAACCCCGACGAGGGGAGGGGGGTTTCCCTTTGGCCAAACTCCTTAATGGACCTTCATTACCAGAGGCTGAAAACCGCCACAAAAAAACAAGGGTTTGTTGACCTGTGTTCCAAACAAATTTTTTTTCATTTTTTAAAAACCAAAATTTGATTTTTTTTGAAAATTTCCCTTTTTAAAACCCAAGAATAAAAAAACCCAAAACCCAGAACCCGGGGGTCCCCCCGAGTTTTAAAATTTAAACCTAAACATCAGAAAATACCAAAAAAAACCAAAAATGTATTTTTCAGTTTTTAAAATATCCTAAATCAGAAGCAAAAATTTAAAAGATAAAGGGAACCTCCGAATCACGTTAGCAACTCTTTTGATCTTGCTGGGTGGGTCGGTTCGATAGAAGGCTTCAGAATACTCCACGCAGATTCCCTCTCTGAGCGCTGCGTCAAGGAAGGACTTCATGCCAAAATTTCCATAATCTGAGTCCGAACGTACCGCACCTATCCAAGTCCAGCCGAAGTGTTTCACCAGTTTGGCCAGCCCATCAGCTTGGTACTGGTCACTGGGAATTGTTCTGAAAAATGTCGGATGCTGCTGCTTATCTGACAGACACGCACAAAATGGCAAAAAGGGCTAAAAACCCGAAGAAATAAAAAAAAATAAACATAATTTGCCTTTTTTTAAAAAATAAAAAAAAAAAAAAAAAATTCCTTTGGCACAGACACACTTTTAAATTTTTCCTTTTTACCAGAGGAATGCTGAAAGGGCTTGGGAAAAATGCGTGAAATGCTGATAGGGTGGGGGGGCCTGAGTCTCCCAAAAGCAGCCTCACCCCCAGACTGAGAACAGTTACTGCCTTCGTAAACCACAGGATCCTGACCATTTGACAGTTGAAACGCAATGTGGGTGGCCACTGGCACTGCTAGGCCCCAAATCAAGACTGATATCCCAGTTTTTACACCGGGGGACAGCTCGTTTCTGTTTTTTATCTCCCCCGATTGCAAAGATCATTGTCGTGTGAAACGCAGACTCCCCGTGTTTTAAGCTGCCCAAATCATTTAGAATTTTGGAATAAAACAATAACTTCACATTAAATAATAAAGAAATTTGTCTTAGTTAACAGAAGAAAGCAAAACAGCAACTCATACATTAAACATTCATATTGAATGAATTTAAAAACATTACATCAAAAATTCCATCATTACTTCACAATGTTTTATAAATTACAGCATAGGCTTGTTTTATTATCAATAAACTCCAAATATATTTCTGTGGTGTTTAATATTGATAAATCAGTAGCTTCAATTCGGCCTAGTATTAATTTGAGGTAACAAAAACAACATTAAAATTAACAATACTATATTGTTTCCCAATATAGTAAAATATTTAACAAAAGTGACAGAAAACTCTTCACATTTCTATTTGTTAACATCTCTTTATTTTCTCCTCTCCTTACTAACCTCCCTGTGCATTTCAGAGGCTCAGGTTTGGTGGTGTAGCTATTAATCACTGTGTAAAGTTGATAATGAATGGAGAAAATGCCTCCAATAACAAAGTCCCCATCCTTTGAGAATGCTGGCACACGAGGGGCAACCTGGAGGGTACACTGCACGGATGAAGGCTCAGTACTGACACCAGCCCGTATCAGATGGTGTGTAGGCTCTGTCCTCTGTCTCAAGCTATTTACAGAGCCACCCAGAGAAACCACTGACATCAGCTCCAGCAAACTGACAGCTATTCTCAGGGCATTAAAAGCAGCCCAGATCTCCATTCCTCAAGAGTCTGTAGGAGTATATGTGTGTTTTACAGGTTTTTAAACCTCTGTTTCATGTCAGGTGATCACTTATCTTGAAAAGGAACACCCTAATCTGTTTGCTTTTCTAAAGCCTTTCTCCTCTTTTTCAATTCATAATTAAATATTGTAATTTTCCTTTACTCACTTATTTCCCAAGTTTGTTTTTTTTTTCAGTTTTGGTTATGTAAAAATTTTTTAAAAAAAAACCAAAAAGAAAGATAATTAATTTCAATCCTAAGTATAGCTTAGTTTTTTTTAGTCCGCTTTTCTCTGCCATAAACACTTTAGAGTAATTGATGTGTTAGAATAACCATTAGGGACTTTGTTGCTCAATCCATCAGCTCTTTTTGTGGTGTCCATTGTGCCAGGGAAGGGAAAGGAAAGGAAAAAGAACTTTCTCCAGACTTTGATGTAGTGATCATAGAAATAAGTTCACCTTGCCCAGAGTTCAGGATTGGCTTCCCAGTTGTGAGTTTAACGCAAAAAAGTTTGGCTACCTCCACATGGAGGTATCATCTGCAGTTAGAGCAGCACCTTACCTATAGTGCCACCTGCAGCACCCTTGTCTCGAGCGCCACCTGATACACTTGCACCCTCCTCCCCAGTACCACCTGTAGCATCCTCCTCCCCAGTGCCAACAGCAGGATCCCTGTCACCTGCATTATGGGTTCCAGCACCATCTTCGACATCATGGTTTCTAGCGCCCACGCCAGCATCCCAGTTCAAATTCACCACCAACAACCACCACCCTATTCTGAAATTCAGCTTTTATGTCCTGGTTTTTCACAGAGTTCATGATGATATGCATTTAAAAAGTTTTGCCTGATTTTGGGAAAAAGCAAGGGGCCCTACATCACTATTTTTCCACCCAGGTTGACGTAAACCCCCAGGGAAAGGTGGTTTTTTTTTCCCACCATTTCTTCATCGTTTCACCAGAATACCTGGAAGATTGTGCAAAAAAGCTCAGTTTTTATCTCTTTTGACTAACCATGCAGTTATTGTACATAAATGCATTCACATTCATGAGTTTATATGAGCATGAACAACAGGAATGAAAAAAGTGGATGCCAGGTAAAGACATCTTTGATATAATATCTTGTTGATAATTCAATGACCTACATTCGTATTTCAGACAAAATAAATGAAGGAGAACTAGTTCAAAGGGAGCTGTCAACTCAGTTTAGAATGTTTAGTTGGTCAACTATGAACATGAATCAATTCAATTTAGGATGTTTAAACTGAATTTGGAGCTAGTTCTTGTTAAGGGTGAGCTGGCACAACATTGGTTCCCGGTAAAGCCATTGACTGTCCACTGTCGCTACATGCAGGAGGAGTGACTGATACAAGTCACTGACTCGATGCAATCTGCTGAGTTTCCTTGGATAGAAAAACTTTTTAACCAATTTGAATAATTAACTGAATCTGACTGCAGTGTTCGATAGTTATGATTAATTTGAATGTATGTACCTGACTTGAAATCTGTATGATTCGACTGAATTAAATTAGCCCATTTTAAAGTTACTGTTATGGGTTCGGTCTAGGGGGGGCAGACCCACAGCAGAAAATTTTTTTGAAAAAAGGAAAATGATGGACGAGAAACAGTGTTTTCTGGTTTTTATGCAGCCCCGCTTCATATATGATGGAAGCTCAAAGGTGCCGCAAGAAGGTTTCCCCCCACCTGGGGGACCCACTGCCTGTCCACTACCTGACCCCTTTTTGGCGCACTCCACAATCACATTAGGACCAATCAAAAGACCCCAACCCAACAAAAAACCGCAACTACCATTTTTTTTTCTTCCAACTGAAGTCCCAAAAAGTGCAAATAAACCAACCTCAATGAAAAATAAAAAACAATGTGACTGAAACATTTGGGGGTGTGCGTCACACCTCTCCGACCGGGAAATGGCCCCGGGACATTTATAAAATAAAACTTAAACCTAGTATGAACAAAGGGACCTTAAATTTTTTTTTCTAAAATCCTTTAAAAAGCCCTTGTTTTCCCCAAAAGTTATTCCCTGGGAATTTAGTAAACGGGCTATACGGGATACCCAAATGCTGGGTATGACCCTGTAGGGTGCATGGCAAAACCACCCGGGGTTTTGAGCCCCTTTCCCAAATGGCACAGCGGGGAAGCAAAAAGGGCCTCTATTTCACTGCACGGGTTGGGGGCTGGAAATTGGGCGGGAAATGAAGGCGGGCCCGGGGAATTTCTTTTAGGTAAACATCTGTGGTGGCTTTTTTTGGTAGGGGTGGGATCCCCGGGCCCTGTGAATCACCTGTTTCCCCTCTTTTACTTGTGCTGGCTGATGGGGATGTGCTGGCTCGGCGGTGCCATCCCTGCCCAAAATGTTGTCCCGTTTTCCCTTTCTGCGGGCACGGGGTATGCCAGATGCAACATCCCCCTAAACCTTTTTTCCACAGGTAGCTTGACTAAATCAGTTTTCCCCAAGGAGACTTCTTCTTGAATTTTTCCTTTTTTTGTTTCCCGGATGTGTTTTTTTTTGTGCCCCTTTACGGGGACGGGATGTTGAGGGCTCCCTTTGAGCTCTCCCTGAACTCCATTTTGGAACCATTGGGGGTGGTTTTTTTTGTGACTCTTTTGTGGGAATCCTCACCAATTTGGGGTTGATTCACCTCTAAATCTAAAGACGGGGTTGCTTTTTGGGGGCCCCAAATTTCTCGGGTCCGTCTTGTCTGCCCTTTGGTTTTGGGTTTGATGTGTTGGCCCATTTTTCCCCAGGTGAAACTTTGTGAACTGACTCTACTGACAAGCCTTTGGCTAAAAGGAGGAGGTTACGATGGAGTGTTCTGACTTTATCATTTCCATTTTCAGGAGTTACTTTGTAAACAGGATTTTTTGTGTTTATTCTCTCCTTCAAAACCATAGATTGGGGGTTTTTTCCCAATTTATGCCCTTTAAATTTTAACCCGGGAAAAACCTCCTCTCTCCCCCGGGTTTTCGGACCAACAAAAAACGGTCACCTGGCTCAAGGACAGCCCCTTTGATGTGTTTGTCATAAGATTTCTTCCCTTTTAAGCTTGAATGTTGGCTATTCTCGGGAAAAGGGCCGTATGCCTTTTTTCACCCTTTGCCCCCTTTTCCCTCAGCATAACCTCGGGGAGTGCGGGGGGCCCTTTTTTCGGGGTTTAAGACCCAAAAATGGGGTCTAAAAGGCGTTGAGGATGTCGGGCCGAAAAATCATATAGAATGGGGACAAAACCTGATCTAGTAAAAAGGGACCCCACCCCCCCAGGACATTTTGGGGTATCCCCCTTTTCACTAAGGTTCGCGATGAAAATAATAAATGGATTTTAGCTCGAGGGGCGGGGTAGGGGGGGATACTCTCCCATGGGTTTTTCTCTAATTGATGGGAAAAACACCCTTTTTTGCTTTTTATACGGGGGCATTTTCCTTTTTCCCACATAAGTCCCCAAAATCCCCTTTTCATGTGGGGCCCCAAAAAAACCGGGTTCTTTGACTAATGAAAATTTTTTTTTTTCAGTCCCTACTTTGGCTCAGGGCCCAATTGTGGAAAAGTTTAAAGGGGCTGGGGCCCAAAATTTCACTTTAGGAAAAAACAATTTGGGGTTTTCTCTGGTTAGTCTTTTTTGAAAAGAAAGTTTCCTTGAGTTTGTATCTGCCCCACCCCCTAAAGCATCTTTGGGGCTAGACCACAACCCCTTGGGCCCTTTAAAATTTTTTTTTTTTTTTTTTTTTTCATTTTGTCTTTGGGTTTTTACTGCCCTTTTGAGCTTTACGGACTTGCCCCAAAACGGGGTCACTTTGTTTTTTGGCTTTCACTTTAAAGCATTAAACAAACACCCTTTTAAATGGGTCAGTGTCGGGTTTTTTTCTTTTTAAGGTCCAGCGCTCGACTAAGCAACATCTTTGACTGGGCCCGCACCAAGGCCACCCAAAATTATTTTTGAAAAAGGGGCTTTTGTCAGCTCTTTTGTGCGGGTGTTTAAAATTAGAGGGCTATGTCTAGGGGCGGGTCTGGACAGGGTACCCTGCCCCACATTAACTTTCCCTGGCCTGTATTTAAACCTCAAATCTGAAATCAGCAAGCTAACCGCCCCAAAGGGGTTGGCCCCCCAGCTTTAAAAGCTTCGCTGGCTCTCACATATCAAGTCAATAAATCAAGTCAAGTTTATTTATAATGTTTTTTCAAAAAAAAGGGCACTAAAGGCGCTGTACACAAGAAAAAAAACCTTACAATGATATGGGAAAACCAAAAAACCAGAGGTAATTAAAAAAAATAAAAATAAAATAAAGAGAACAGAAGGGTTTTGGATAAGAAAATGAGGGGAAAAAATTGGACTGAAAACGTAACAAATAATTTTAATTTTTTCGGTAAAAGGGCCCACTAAAACCAAATAAATTTTTTTTAATCTTGATTTAAAAAATTTGGGTTTTTGGGGCGTTTTTACATTTTTCCTGGGATTTTTAAATTCCCCCCCCCCAAAAGGAAAAATTTAGGTTGGCCCCCCAAATAACCCAGATTTAAAAAATCCCCCCTTCCCCCCCCCCTTCCCTTTCCTCCCCCCATGTTTTGATTCGGGTTTCTGGGTATGCAGAGAAATTTTTGAGCCAAAAGACCTGGGGGTCTGGGGGGTTAAATCACTGACAACAAGCCCTGTTAGGTATTTTGGTGCTAAGAAAATTCAGTTATTTTTTGACAAGAAGTTTTTTAAAGTCTATTCTCTGAGTTAACAGGAGCCGGGGTAGAGATTTTTCTAAACCGGGAGTGATTTTCTCCACTTTCTTTGGTTCTAGTGAGGACGTGGGAGCAGCGTTCGGGGAATAAACGGGCCCACTGTCTGATCGACTTTTTTGGCAACCTGTAAAACACCGTTGCAGTAATCAATTCTACTAAAGAGGAACGCTGAATTAGTTTTTCAAGGTCCTGCGGGAAAAATTAGTCCTTTAAATCCTGGAGATGTTCTTTAGGTTTTTAAGGGAAACCTTTTAAATTGTTTTCTGTCTTAGTTCCTCTGAAGGTTTTAGGTCTGAGTCCATACCACAACCCCTGTTTTGAGCCTGCTGGGGGGTTTCTAGCTGTATTAATGATGCTGTGTGCTTAAAAATTTTTTAAAAGCTCTTTCCCTTTTTTCCAAAGATTATTACTTCAGTTTTTTTTTGATTACCCGAAAAAATGTTTGGGCCCCCCCCTTCATTGATTTCTTCTAAGCAATTTTTCCCCGCCCCTTTTAATGGGTTTCATAGTCACCTGGGGACATCATAACGTATAGCTGTGTGTCGTCCTGCATAGTTATGATAACTTTCGCTGTTGTTTTTTAAATCTGAGTTAAGGGGAGCATGAAGTTATTCAATAGAAGGGGGCCCTAAGATGGACCCCTTTGGGGGAACCCCCACATGTGGGTTTTTTTTGTAGTCTCTGAAAGTAAAATTTTCCTACTGACACAAAAAAGTCCCCCGTCCTTCAAGTAGGATTTAACCAATTAGTGCTTTACCAGAAACCCAAACCCGGGTTTTCCGTGCACTCTAATAAAAATTGGAGTGATCCCAACAGTGTCGAAAAGCTGCGCTAAGGTCCAATAATAACCAGCATGGGGTTTCTTCCACAGTCTTTCATTTTATATGGATTTCATTGAACATCTTGGGCAAGGGGCAGTCTCTGTACTGTGGTTGGAAAAAAAGGAAACCTGACTGGAAGACATCGAAGCGGTTTTGGTCATTGTTGGGAAGTTGTTTAAACAGCTTAAAACACACTTTTTTCAATAATCTTACTGATGAAGGGGGGTTTGGAGATAAAAGGGCCTGTAGTTTCCTGTAGTAGAAAATTTGTCCAAAAGGGTTGCTCTTTTTCAATAGAGGTTTGATATTTCTGTTTTTTAGGGCCTGAGGGGAAAAAACCTGACAAAAGGGACATGTTTTTTATTTTGTGTTAAATCAGATGTTTTATGGGTAAAACTTTCTTTAAAGGAAAGCTGGGGGTAAAACAATCGAGACAGCAGGAAAAGAGCTTAGTTGGTTAACGATTTCTTCTAAGTTTTTGTAGTTTTTTTTTGCGAAATTGGGAAATTTTGTCGAAAATTTCTAGTTGGAGACAACTTTGGTACTGGAGTTGATGTGGATTTGGGGATGGCCCTTTTTGATCGTTTTGGTTTTTTTTCAGTGAAGAAGTTACCAAAATTCATTGCGGCCCTGGAGAGTGGGGTTTCAGATGCTACATTTACAGGAGCCTTTGTCAACCTGTCGACCGTGGCAAATAATGGCATGAGCATTGGTTTTTTGGGTTTTTGCTGATGATCTCAAAAGAAAGATTCCCTTTGCATTTTTCAGTTTTAGGTTATATCTGTATAGTCCCTCTCTTTATAGATAATATAAATTTAAACCTGGAGTCCAGTCTTTCGCCACCTGCGTTCAGCTTTTCCCCCCTCCTTTTTTTCACTTCCCTGAATGAGGGCCACTTCTCCACGGAAACATTTTCTTCCCAGAAACGACTTTTACTTTAATTGGAGCAATTGAATCAATGATGTCCGAGATTTTAGAATGAAAGTTGTGCGCCAGCTCATCTACAGTGTTACAGGGCAAAGTGGAGGTAGAAGAGTAAATCTGGTTAAAGGTTTCAGCAGCATCGTCCTTTTAAAAGATGCGTTTTCTTTTCATGTCTCTTTGGCAAACTGAGTCATTGCAGAAGATGCTTTCAAAAATAACAGAAAAGTGGTCAGATAGTCAAACTAAATCTTTCTATTATTGTTCTGCCCAAACCTAACCTCTGACCATGCTGAGGAAAAGCTGTCCGGGGCGGTGAAGTTTGAAGAAACGTCCACAGTCTTTAAACGGTTAGCTACAGCTAACCTCCTTAGCTGTGGGGAGTGGCGGCCGTTCTGTCGGCCGGGCAAAACTGCACGTTACCGTAACCACGGTGATGCGGCTGCTGTTGTCCTTTTCTCTCAACCGGGGAAAACCCCCCTCGGGGTTTGTTCGTAGAAACCGCGTCTCTGTAGGGAACATCTGTGGGACAGTTTGCTTCTGCAGGCCTCAGAGAGAAAGTAAGCAATGCTTACACCTTAATTTCCCCATTCATGAATGAAACTACCGGATACACATACAGTATTTAATTCGTACTTAACTTTATGATCGATGATTGTATGACATCCTTGGATCCAGTTGAAGAGTTTATGTCTGTTTGCCAGCAAAGAGACATCAGCGTGCTGTTCCTCTCCGGCCAGTCTCTCAGCGGAGTCCCGGGTGGTAGAGAAAGACTTGTGGAAAGGTGGGGGGTTTTATGCGGGCAGTGGCATCATGGGAAGTCCGCTGTTACCCCCAATTCCTAAGTTGTGCCGGAAGTAGGTTAATGCAATTTATTTTGAAAGTTCTAGAAAGGTCTGTACCGCATTTCCTGTTGTAACTCATGGCTGTGGGTCCCAACAACTGCCTGAACCACTTTACTCTCTGTGTGATTTTCTTTCAGTCCTCTGTCTATTTGCTTGCTAATGCCGCTGAAGCTTATGTCGGAAGCATTATCAACAATCTGCCCACCCTGAATCTTGAACTCCTTCCTCTGTAGTAACGGTAGATCTTTCAGGGCTATCATGCTTTCAGAGAGGGTTAGGTGAGTACTTGCTGTGAGACAGGCTATCTTCACCTGCAGGGGTTTGTTTGTGACTTGGACATGTGTCAGTCATCTTGAGATTTTTGGTCAAAGTGAGACGCTTGGCCAATTGTGACTTAATGGTGTCAACCTGGGGAGTTTGATTACTGTCACCTCAAACGTTGTCAGCTTGCTGGGAGCTACCATCAGCAGATGTCTGATTAGTGGATTTATCAGTCTCAACAACAGAGCTGTGACCCTCTTTGATCTCCTCAATCTTATCATTGAGATACAGCAGTAATGATATGCCTTGATCTTCTGACTCCAAAAAGCTTTTACTGTTCATGTATGTCACCATGAAATCAATGCAACTTTCTTCATCAGTTTGGTCAATTTGAGCTGGATCCAGGTCTGGTGTTTTGGAAATCTCACCTATCACCTGGGATAGTTCATCAGCTGTGAGCCGAAACAGTTCCTTTTTCACTATCCACACCAGGACTAGATGATGACTCTCTGGCGGCTGGTGATATCATCGATCCCGGACGAGCCCCCAAGTTTCTGTTACAGGTCCGGTCTAGGGGAGGCAGACCCGCAGCAGAAGAATTTTTCTGAATAAACAGGAGAAATGATGAGACGAGAAGCAGTGTGTTCTGGTTTGATGCAGCCTCACTTCATAGTATGAGTTGAAGCTGCAATGGTGCCGACAAGAAGGTTCCCTCCACCTGGCAGACCCACTGCCTGCCCACTACACTGCCCTCTTGTGGCGCACTCCACAATCACGTTAGGACCAATCAAACAGACGTCAACAACAAATAACCGCAACTACCATCTTTTTTTTCCAACTGTAGTGCCAAAAGTGCAAATAAACCAACCTCAATATAAAATAATAGACAAATGTGACTGCAAATTTCGTGTGCATCACATTACCCACCTTTAACACAATGCAACAGGAAACAACACTCGCCAATTATTTTTACCTCCTTCTTCCTCCCTCCCTGTTGGATGGTTTAAGGGGGAGTCAGGTTTAGCCTAAACCGGCCCAGTTATGGTTGAGGTGCAAACACACCCTCCATTTCTACTACCTGTGCGACCCCTTTTCTTTTGCAATGGTTATAATCAGTCTGACAGAGAGAGGTACCCCTGATCTTTGTGGTTTTTAGTATAACAATAGCCACCAGTGGGCTCTAGATGGACAAACTTTATCAGTTTATTATTTTACTTAGTACCCCTACACATAGCGCATTCTACAATGGCCAAACTCTAACACTCGGTAGTTTATTCTAACCTCCCCAACAACCCCGCACCATTCCAAACCCCTTGTGAAGTGACTTGAGACTACATGTGTTGTGAATTGGCGCTATATAAATAAAAATGATTTGAACTGAATTGAATGAAAGTCCTAGAAGTCCACACATATTCAGTTGTGTTGGTAGGACAGAAAAAAGCTTGTTCCTGGCATATTTTCCAAACAACTGGCTGACAGTTGTTATCAAGGGTTGGTAACCCTAGGATGCCACTCTTTGCAGCAGTTCTCTAACAGTGAGTATGGGATGTTTATTATTATCCTACCATCCTCCTTACTCAGGTGAGGAGATGGCATAACTTACTGCTTCTTTAATCTACGTGTAATATGTACTTTATTACAACACAGTAGCAAACACCAGGTGTCATCTTACTGCTAAAATGCATGATATTTTCTAACTCTTGCAGATGATCTCACAAAACTTTTGAAAGAAGGATTTAAAGATGGAGGAGGGTTGGTTGATAAAGTCAAGCTTCCTTAGCTTTTTAAAATGCTCTAATTTCTTTTATTTCTTTTGATGAAAGGGATAAGAGCTTTACAACATGTACTAAATATATTTTATTAACTAAAAGTGTTTTAAAAGCAGTAGATTTAGAAGCTTTAGATGTAAAAATAGAGTTTATAGATTATAAATTAGAGTACATTTTCACAGAGTTATAAGTTGTCATTAATATTCTGTTTAGATTGCACCAGAAAGATACTATAGATTTCAATGAGGCCACATCAGAAATTTTATGAGATCCTTTAAGTTGGATATAAAATGCCAGTATTCTAAAAAGGGAAAGTAAGATTATTTTAGACAATTAGGGTGTTTTGGGGCTGTTGCAGGAGAATAGAGACGTTAAATGAAGGTTAAAAAAAAACTCGTAACAGATTTTACAATAAAGTTTAATTTTATATTGTCATGTGAACAGTTATTTGTCAAATAAGGAAACGACAGGTTCAAGTAACAGTGATAGAATTTCATAAACTAGAAGACATATTTGGTGAAAGTTTTGCTCCTACTGAAAAGTGAGGATTACAACATTTCTGGTAACAAATGAAATTCTACTTTACATAATGGTATGTTTTTTTTCTTAATCTTGTTTGTAAACCTCTGATAAATTAATTTTTGTTCATCAAGTATTTTTTGGTGTTCTTCTCTGGCTGAAACAAAATGATGAAACACTTTGGAGCAAATATACACATTATCAGTCCAAAACTGGAGGCCAGAATGGCAAAAATCTCCACAGCCACAGTAAATTTTCCAGGAGAGCTGATATATGCTGGGATAAAGGTAATCCAGACCGCACAAAATATCAACATGCTGAAGGTTATCATCTTGGCTTCATTAAAATGATCAGGTAGTTTCCGAGCTAGAACAGCTAAAATGAAGCAAAATACAGCCAGCAGGCCAATGTAGCCGAGCACGGCCCAGAAGCCAACAGCAGAGCCTAATGCACATTCCAGGATAATCTTCTCCTTGTAGGTGGTTAGATTTTTTACTGGGAAGGGAGGACTCACTAGCAACCAAATAATACATATTATAACCTGAACAAAAGTAAAAGACACTACAGTCATTCTTTGCTGTGGTGGACCAAACCATTTCATCACATTGTTACCTGGTAGTGTAGCTTTAAAGGCCATTAAAACCACTATAGTTTTCCCAAGAACACAGGCGATACAGAGAACAAAGGTGATGCCAAACGCTGTGTGTCGTAGCATACAGGACCACTCAGAAGGTGGTCCGATGAATGTTAATGAACATAAGAAACACAGAGTCAGAGAGAAGAGCAGCAGAAAGCTCAGCTCAGAGTTGTTGGCTCTGACAATTGGAGTTGTCCTGTGCCGAAAGAAACCTGCTGCTGTAATGATGGCCAGACAGGCCCCACTAACAGAAAAAGTAGCCAGGATAGTTGACAGGATTTCCTCAAAAGAAAGAAACTCCACAGGTTTGGGAAAACAAGCATCTTTTTTTGCATTGGGCCAGAATTCTTTGGGGCATGGGATGCAATCAGGTGAATCTGAAAATTAAATCATAAAAGGTTATTAATGTTTAAACATCCGATGATTCAGATCTACCTGAAAAACATTAGATTCTACCTGTGATATTACTGATTTCTCCTTCAGGACATGGTTTACAGTCATAGCAGCAGATGGGTTTTCCTTTCTTTAACACTTTACGAGTTCCTGAAGGACAACTCTCAGAGCAAACCGACACTGGTACCTGTTAGCAATAAAATGTCAATGTCAATATCATTTTAACCATTGCTGCTGAGAGCTATGACTCACAAACTCCTCTTCCATTAAATTGTTATTTTTATTACTTGTGATCCACCCTCCATCCAAGTGATGTTCCTGTTCATATGGAACTGCTTGCCCACCGGCAGTGATGCATCATAAGAACCCACGGTTACTACCTCAGTACTTCCACTCTCATTTGTTTGCCAGTTGACCACCTCATATGCAGCGACAGGTTCCCCATTAGCATCAAAGGACACATGATAACCATTTTGAGAAAAGTTAATTTTCTTTAATTCTGAAAAAATCTGGAACAACAAAGGAACAATGGCACATAGGCATTATTTCATTTAAGGTACTAGACTTGATAATGAAAGAAAGACTTGGGGGTTTGTTTTTTATTCTGACTAACCTGATTTGATTTCAGTTTGATGAGTTTGTCACACTGAGTCGTTACATTTGTTTCCAGACACAGTGCATTGTGAAAAGCATGTGCTATTGCATAAGCAGCCTTATACACCATATTAGTTACTCTAAGCTGAGATGTTTCAGTGTATGGGTTCTTAAGCCTTTTTATATCATCAGTTCCATCACACAAGCCTTTGTTCACAGCATGGCCTAAAGAAACAAATATCAGACTGTTGAATTTTAAATGATACAAACGTTTTACAACATTTTTTGTAACTTAAGTCTTGGTCACGGTAATTATTTTTCTCACAATTACAAACAAACAAAAAAAAAACTTAACCGGTATAACTGTAAAAAACAGTACCTGAATTAAGCATAGAGCAATTTTAGTATCTGTCAGCAATGGGCTTTGCAATTAGATGTAAAAAATAAATAAGAAACATCTTAGAATTCAGGAAAGTGTTCTTACTTTTTGTCAAGCTACAGTTGAATGCTTCCTCCCAGAACTCAGTAAGCAGTTGGGAAGCAGCCACTTCAGAAGGAGAGAAATCCAGAAGGAAGTGCCTCAGACCTGGGATTACAGCCTGTGGAATGGCAACTCCAATGGCCCCTGCACAGAAACTATACCTGACCATGAACGTGTCAGTCACCCAGGACTCACTGCCAATCCACTGGCGAGGTGGTGGAGGATCCCGAGCCAGCTCCTCCAACAGGACCCTCATATCTCCAGAGGCTATAAAAGCCACAACAACCATAGCTGTTGACCTGAGAAATTACATAAAAATGCAAAAACATAAACTGTATTACATTTTATTCAGTTAACTCTTAAAGCAAACATAAGGGTCTTTCCGCACAAAAGTTGATTGTTTGGGTCTACCTTTTTTACTTGTAAGAGAAACAAAGCACAAAGATTCGATTCCTGTATCTATAATCTCCTTTGTAATTTCTGAACGATAACTGATTTTTGTGCAAAGGGTCAGTGCACAAGCAAAATAAGACATATGACATATAACAACTAATACCTGCGGATGGCATCTGCAACTCTTTGGATCTTGCTGCTTAGGTCTGTTCGAAAATATGATTCAATGTACTCCACACAGATCCCCTCTCTCAGAGCAGCATCAAGAAAAGATGCCATACCGCTATTTCCGTAATCAGAGTCTGAGTGTACAGCCCCTATCCAGGTCCAGCCGAAGTGTTTTACCAGCTTGGCCAATGCATCTGCTTGGAACTGATCACTTGGAATTGTTCTAAAGAAATTTGGGTACTGTTGCTTATCTGAAAGACAAGCACAAGTGGCGTAGTGGCTCACCTAAAACAAAAGACAACAATGTTTAACTTTTAAACATTAATTTTCAGCAAATGCATATTTTTGAACCTGAGCTTCTAATAAATTGGCTGGCTACTTGTGGAATGTTAAAAGATCCCATGATCCGTGACATGCTTATGGATGGTGTGGATCCAGATTCACCAACAGCAGCCATCACCACACCAGACTGAGAACAGTTAGTGCCTTTGTAAATCACAGGGTCTTGCCCATTTGACAATTGAAATGCCACGTGAACAGCCACAGGCACAGACGCACATGAATCATAGATCTGATATCCGAGTTTAATGCCAGGCAGCAAATCCGTGCGGTTATTTATCTCTTCGATGGCGAAGATCATTGAACGAGAGAAGCGCAGTTCCCGGGCATCAATGCTGTGCAGAAAAAAATATAAAAAATACAACAAATCTTTATAGCAATAAAAAGGGATTCTCCATTTGCAATGCTTAGGTGATGCTGCATTTCTTCTGTTAACCCAAATTAACCAAAATAACAGAATTCAAAGCTTAGGCAAAATTTAATTTAATGGAATATCATTATGACAGCTAGAAATTAATAGTCAAACTCCAAACTATCAATGTTAATCACATAATATTCAGATCTGCAAAGTATTCAACCAACATGTACAATTTTTGTTACGAAACAAACAAAAAATGTAATGGCTTAGACCTAGAATTCTGTTATAATTATTCAAAAAAAAATTATTGTTTCAGCATGACAAATACCTTGCCTGTATTTCCTAAAGACTATATATATATATATATATATATATATATATATATATATATATATATATATATATATATATATATATATATATCTTTAACAACCTGTCCACCTCTCCCTCTTACTAACCTCCCTGTGCATCTTGGAGGCTCAGGTTTGGTGGTGTAGTTATAGATCACTGTGTAAAGTTGGTAATGAATAGAGAAAACACCTCCAATTATAAAATCCCCATCTGCTGAGAAGACAGGTGAACGAGGGGTACCCTGCAAAGTACATTCCACTGATGGAGTATCAGTAGTGAAACCAGTTAGAGCCTCTAGGAGTCCAGTCCGGTGTTTCAAACTATCCAGAGACCCACCGGAGACAACTATTGTCATCAGCTCCAATAACCTTAAAGCAGATCTCCACATTTCCATTTCTCCAGAGCCCGTATCTGGCTGTAAGTGTGCTTTTATGGAGTTGTAGGCCTCCTCTTTTATACGTCAGGTTGTAGCTGATCAAAAAACACTTAACCCTGTCCCAGCAATCTTTGATCATGTCTTTTAATGGCACAGTATAGTTTTTGTATTCTTTCCTCTGTTTAAATTGACTCTAAATTACTTTTTTATCTTTTGCTTTGCACAATATTCTTGGGGAACATTTGTTTTTAACTGGCAGCTTAATGCCCACCATAATATACTGTGCTTTGCAAAAGTGATCATAATCTTTAAGCTTTTGCACATTTTGTCATGTTGTGGTTGCAACATGACAAATGAATGCAATTATTTGCACTCTTGGTAGATTCTTTAAAACACAACGTATGGTTAGGTAAGTCTTTATTCTATCAGGGATAACATAAAAACTAATTGTTATGCATTTTTAGGTAGCAGACTTGACACTTTTGTTACAGCTTCCATTTTGCTGGTAAAATTACAGTGCCTTGCAAAAGTATTCCTAGTCTTTTAGCTTTTCAAAAAACAACAGCAAATGTTAATGTGTTTTATTAGGATTCGAGGGGGTTGACCAAAACAAAGTAATTTTAAAGCAGAAGGAAATGGATGGATGGTTGTGAAAATTTACTTTATAACAAAAATCTTGGTGTGGATTGTTAATAAACCACATTACTCATATATCCTTAAATAAAATGTACTGTAAACAATTGTTTTCAGAAGTCACTCCGTTTGTGAAGCACTTTTCAATCTATCATCAGAAAATTTGGCACAACTGAAAACTTACCGAGAGATTGTTGTGCACCTGACCTCACAGAGCCAGCAAGGCTTCTTCGGCTTCTTTTAGTTTGACAGATGGATTTACAGCAGTTATAAGAGTTATTACATTATGAGCTTTATTAAGATAAGTAAAAGTAGTTTGAACTCTGTTATAAGTTATATTCTAATGAGTTTTGCAGAGACTACAATGACATTTGATTTTGTGGTTTTTGTTTTCCTGATTTTCTTTGCCTTTTCTTCTGTTTTGTAAGATCTTAGCACTCCTGGTTTAGTTTACTGCCTGTTTTTCTTGTCACCATTTTAAATGTTGCACAAGCATCCCTCCAGTTATTTTCTCCCTCACCATGAATAGCTCTTGGTTTACCTTGTCTACTGCAAGTAAATTTGTCAGGACCTTGTTTAATCTGTCTGCCACTGGAATTCAAACACTTTTTGATCCTTGTCCTTTATATGCTGTCTAATGTTTGAAAGATAGCATCACAGAAACTGCTTCATTTTCCTTGTTAAACCTGAGTGAAGTCAAATCCTCAAAGTTCTTTATGAATAATATTCAAATCAATCATATTATTTCTTGAAATGAAACTCAAAAAAACTAGGTCAAGTGGACCAAGTGGCATTCACACTTGCAGTGTGAATGCTCAATGTTTGTTTTGCTGAGATTAGATTCTGAGTGAGCATTTACACAGCAATGACCTGTTTGAAGAGTTTTAGTAAGGTTTCAGAGCTCATCATAACACTGAAACAGCACTAGTGAAGGTCACCAATGATTTTCTCCTGGCCTCAGACGATAGACTTGTGTCTGTACTTGTTCTGTTAGATCTCAGTGCTGCATTTTATATAGTTGATCACAATATTCTCTTAGAAAGGCTGGAACATGCCGTAGGGATTCCTAACCAGTACTAAAGTAAAAAACCATGGTGTTATTTTTGACCAGGACATGTCATTTAAAATAAACAGGTTTCTGGGATTTGCTTTTTTCACCTCCAGAATATTGCCAAAATTAAAAATATCCTATCCAGGAGTCACACTGAAAAACTAGTCCATGCATTTGTTACTTCAAGGCTGGACTAATTCTTTACTATCAGGATATGCAGATAAAAGCCTTCAGCTGATCCAAAATGCTGCAGCAAGAGTTCTGATGAAAATTAAAAATGGAGATCATATTTCTCCTATTTTAGTTTCCCTTCATTGGCCCCCTGTTAAATCCAGAATTGAATTTAAAATTCTCCTTCTCACATATAAAGCCCTTAATGATCTAGCTCAGGGGTGGGCAAACTGTGGCCCCCGGGCCGTATGCGGCCCATAAAGCTTTTTAATCCGGCACCCGAATTAGAATAAATTATAATGCTAAACCTTGTTAATGTTTTATTTTCCCTGCAATTCTGGCGTTTCTCGATCGATGGCAGACTCTGATACACTGACCTTTGTTGAGGTGTGCTGTCTTATGCTGCATTCAAGTTGTTCTAGAAGATTTGTCTTGCCGAGTTGCTTTTTCCAGTGGGAAAGTGATTTTTCCGATCATTCCGACGACCTATGAACGCATTATTAGCCTACTCAGCAAGTTTTATGCTATCATTCAAATTAGCAATGGCCAGCAAGCCTCTGTCTGAAGGCGAGTTTTTAAAGGAATGCATGGTGGAGACAGCAGATGTCTTGTGTCCAGAGGCCAAAGAAAAGTTTGAAAAAATCAGTCTATCAAGACAGTGACTCGCCGTGTGGAACTGATAGACGAAGATCTAATAAGCAACTTAAATAAAAAGGCGGAGTCGTTCACATTTTATTCATTAGCGCTGGATGAAAGCAATGATGTAAAAGACACTGCTCAGCTCCTCATTTTTATCCGAGGAATTAACGATACTTTTGAAATAACGAAGGAGTTTTTGACAATGGAGTCTCTGAAAGGACAAACACGGGGGGAGGACTTGTATGACCGGGTGTCTGCTGTCATTGAAAATATGAAGCTGCCTTGGAGTAAACTTATCAACGTCACCACAGATGGATCTCCAAATTTAACAGAAATTCTAAGGAAAATGTTGGCCTGCTGATGAGTATCCAGGATACAGTGAAAGAAGAAACACCCAACCAGGATGTTATTTTCCTTCACTGCATCATCCACCAGGAATCTCTATGTAAATCTGTATTACAGCTTAATCATGTTGTTCGTAAAACTGGTCAACTTTATACGTGCAAAGGGACGTTAGCACCATCAGTTTATCACATTCCTGGAGGAAACTGATGCAGATCACCAGGACCTACTTTATCACTCCCGTGTCCGCTGGTTAAGCTTGGGCAAAGTGTTTCAATGAGTGTGGGACCTCAAAGAGGAGATCAGTGCACATATATGTGTGTGTGTGTGTGTGTATGCATATATATTTATATATATATATCTATATCGATATATATATATATATATATATATATATATATATATATATATATATATATACACACTAACCGGCCGCTTTATTAGGTACACCTTGCTAGGACCCCCTTTTGCCTTCAGAACCGCCTTAATCCTTCAGGGCATAGATTCAACAGGGTACTGGAAACATTCCTCAGAGAGTTTGGTCCAGATTGACATGATAGCATCACACAGATGCTGCAGATTTGTCGGCTGCACATCCATAATTCGAGTCTCCCGTTCCACCACATTCCAAAGGTGCTCTATTGGATTGAGATCTGGTGACTGTGGTGGACATCTGAGTACAGTGAACTCATTGTCATGTTCAAGAAACCAGTCTGAGATGATTCATGCTTTATGACATGGCGCGTTATCCTGCTGGAAGTAACCATCAGAAGATGGGTACACTGTGGTCATAAAGGGATGGACATGGTCAGCAATAATACTCTGGTAGGTTGTGGCATTGACATGACACTCAATTGGTACTAAGGGACCCAAAGTGTGCCAAGAAAATATCCCCCAAACCATTACACCACCACCACCAGCCTGAACCGTTGATACAAGGCAGCATGGATCCATGCTTTCATGTTGTTGATGCCAAATTCTGACCCTAGCATCCAAATGTCACAGCAGAAATCGAGACTCATCAGACCAGGCAATGTTTTTCTAATCTTCTATTGTCCAATTTTGGTGAGCCTGTGCGAACTGTAGCCTCAGTTTCCTGTTCTTAGCTGACAGGAGTGGCACCCGGTGCGGTTTTCTGCTGCTGTAGCCCATCCGACTCAAGGTTCGACATGTTGTGTGTTCAGAGATGCTCTTCTGCATGCCTTGGTTGTAACGAGTGGTTATTTGAGTTACTGTTGCCTTTCCATTTCGCACCAACAACCTTGCCACGTTCAAAGTCACATATATATATATATATATATATATATATATATATATATATATATATATACAGGGGTTGGACAATGAAACTGAAACACCTGGTTTTAGACCACAATAATTTATTAGTATGGTGTAGGGCCTCCTTTTGCGGCCAATACAGCGTCCATTTGTCTTGGGAATGACATATACAAGTCCTGCACAGTGGTCAGAGGGATTTTAAGCCATTCTTCTTGCAGGATAGTGGCCAGGTCACTACGTGATACTGGTGGAGGAAAACGTTTCCTGAATCGCTCCTACAAAACACCCCAAGGTGGCTCAATAATATTTAAATCTGGTGACTATGCAGACCATGGGAGATGTTCAACTTCACTTTCATGTTCATCAAACCAATCTTTCACCAGTCTTGCTGTGTGTATTGGTGCATTGTCATCCTGATACACGGCACCGCCTTCAGGATACAATGTTTGAACCATTGGATGCACATGGTCCTCAAGAATGGTTTCGGTAGTCCTTGGCAGTGACGCGCCCATCTAGCACAAGTATTGGGCCAAGGGAATGCCATGATATGGCAGCCCAAACCATCACTGATCCACCCCCATGCTTCACTCTGGGCATGCAACAGTCTGGGTGGTACGCTTCTTTGGGGCTTCTCCACACCGTAACTCTCCCGGATGTGGGGAAAACAGTAAAGGTGGACTCATCAGAGAACAATACATGTTTCACATTGACCACAGCCCAAGATTTGCGCTCCTTGCACCATTGAAACTGATGTTTAGCACTGGCATGAGTGACCAAAGGTTTGGCTATAGCAGCCCGACCGTGTATATTGACCCTGTTAGGCTCTCGACGGACAGTTCTGGTGGAAACAGGAGAGTTGAGGTGCACATTTACTTCTGCCGTGATTTGGGCAGCCGTGGTTTTATGTTTTTTGGATACAATCCGGGTTAGCACCCGAACATCCCTTTCAGACAGCTTCCTCTTGCGTCCACAGTTAATCCTGTTGGATGTGGTTCGTCCTTCTTGGTGGTATGCTGACATTACCCTGGACACCGTGGCTCATGATACATCACAAAGGCTTGCTGTCTTGGTCACAGATGCGCCAGCAAGACGTGCACCAACAATTTGTCCTCTTTTGAACTCTGGTATGTCACCCATAATGTTGTGTGCATTTCAATATTTTGAGCAAAACTGTGCTCTTACCCTGCTAATTGAACCTTCACACTCTGCTCTAACTGGTGCAATGTGCAATCAATGAAGACTGGCTACCAGGCTGGTCCAATTTAGCCATGAAACCTCCCACACTAAAATGACAGGTGTTTCAGTTTCATTGTCCAACCCCTGTACCTTTGAGTGATGTAAGAAGATTTATTTTCTTTGCTGAACACCTCTTGAACACGTCTAGTGCAGTAAGCTGTTCTCCCTTGTAAGATATTATATATATATAATATATATATATATTATATATATATATATATATATATATACACATAATCATATATACACATAATAATTTTTATATTCTAGAAATAACAAAATAGCCACCCTTTGCTTTGAATACTACTCTGCTCTTTTGGCATTCTCTCGATAAGCTTCATGAGATGGTCACCTGAAATGGTTTTCCATTTCTTGAAAGAACTTCCCAGAGGTTCATTGAGAGACGACCAGAGGTTAATATTTTACTCATCACAGCAAAGGGTGGCTACTTTAAGGAAACTAAAATACAACATATTCAAACTTATTTTACCATTTTTTTGTGTGCTACATAATTGCATATGTGTTACATATGTTTCACAGTTTTGATGCCTTCAGTAAGAATCTACATACAACGTAAATAGTCATAAACATAAAGAAAACTGTTAAAATGAGTAAGGCGTTCTAAAACTTTTGACCGGTAGTTTATATATTCATACACATATACTACCATATGCACTACTGAGTTCTGAAGGTTAATGAAATAACTAAAATTCAATGATCAGCTTAATAACTCCAACTGTACAGCTAAATGATGATATATCAAGTTTCCATTTAAGAGCACTGAAACAAAATTTAAAATCGAAAAGTGAAAACCAAACTCACATATATACACTGTATATTTAAAATTTCATTTGCTATTTATATATAACCTCCAACAGTAGATCAATACAACAATCCAAGTATTTGTGATCCCGAGAAGTTTAGGCTTTGCTTCATGATTTATCACATTACATCGTGTTGTCTGGATTTCAAAATTTTAACATTTTAGGCTTGATTTTTGTTCATTAAATATCTCTTGGTGTTCCTCTCTGGCTGAAACAAAATTATGAAGAACTTTGGAGCAAATATACACAGTATCAGTCCAAAACTAGAGGCTAGAATGGCAAATATCTCCACAGCCACAGTAAATTTTCCAGGAGAACTGATATATGCTGGGATGAATGTGATCCAGACTGCACAGAATATTAACATGCTGAAGGTTATCATCTTGGCTTCATTAAAATTATCAGGTAGTTTCCGAGCTAGAACAGCTAACACAAAGCAAAAAACAGCCAGGAGGCCAATGTAGCCAAGCACAGCCCAGAAGCCAACAGCAGAGCCTAATGCACATTCCAGGATTATCTTCTCCTTGTAGGTGGTTAGATTTTTCATTGGAAAAGGAGGACTTACAACTAACCACACAATACATATTAAAACTTGAAACAATGTGAGGGACATTACAGTCATTCTTTGCTGTGGAGGACCAAACCATTTTATGACATTGTTGCCAGGAAGTGTAGCTTTAAAGGCAATCAAAACCACTACAGTTTTCCCAAGAACACAGGAGATACACAGAACAAAGGTGATGCCAAACGCTGTGTGACGCAGCATGCAGGACCATTCAGACGGTGCTCCGATGAATGTTAACGAACACAAGAAACACAGAGTCAGAGAGAAGAGCAGCAGGAAGCTCAACTCAGAGTTGTTGGCTCTGACAATTGGAGTTGTCCTGTGGTAGAAGAAAACCACTGCTGTTATAATGGTCAGACAGGCCCCACTAACAGAAAATGTAGCCAGGATCACTGACAGGACTTCATCAAAGGTAAGAAACTCCACAGGTTTAGGGAAACAAGCATCCCTCTTTGAGTTTGGCCAGAATTCTCTGGGACACGGGATGCATTCAGGAGAATCTTAAAAATTAAATCATAAAGGGTTGTTAGTACTTAAGTATTTGATGATACAGATTTATAAAAATAAATGACATTTACCTGTGATATTACTGATCTCTCCTTCAGGACATGGTATACAATCATAGCAGCAGATGGGTTTTCCTTTCTGTAACACTTTACGAGTACCTGGAGCACAACTCTCAGAGCAAACTGACATCGGGACCTGGAACAGAGATAGAAAATAGAAATATTAAGAAAAAATGTACGTTTGTAGCTGAGTAAATTTGCACTGTTGCCATTACTTCCATTTCTTCATCCACCCAGGTTAAGTTCCTGTTAATACGAAATTCCTGGCCCTTTGGCAGTGACGCATCATAGTACCCCACTGTCACCAGCTCAATAATGCCACTCTCACTCTTCTTCCAATTGACTATCTCATAAGCAGCCACAGGGTCTCCATTAGCATCAAAAGAGACATGGTAGCCATTTTGGGTAAAGCTGACTTTCTTTAGCTCAGTGAAAACCTTAAACATGCAAATAATAGAAATAATAAAATAGGAGCAAGGAGAAATTCAACAACACAAGCCTAAGACAGTAAGTGTTATTTAGTGTTATATAATTGTTCAAGAGTAAACATGGGATTACAGTTTATTCGTTTAAACTCACCTGATAAAAGTCTAAACTTGTTTGTTTTTTACAGTGAGTTGTGTAATTAGTTTCCTGACACACTGCATTGTGAATAGCGTGTGCAATGGCATAAACAGCCTTGTACACCATGTTAGTAATTCTGAACTTAGACGTGTCAGTATACGGGATCTTGAGTGTCTTTAAGTCTTCAGTTCCATCACATTGCTTCTTTTCTGCCGAGGTAGCTGAATATAATCAACAAAAAATAAGGTGTTGTCATACTTTCATATTATATTTTATTAAGGGTGTAAAGGTACACAAAAATCATGGATAAAAACTGAATCAAACTGGGAATTTGCCATGTCCAATTCTCACTTTTTGTCAAGCTGCAGTTGAATGCACCCTCCCAGAATTCAGTAAGGACTGAGGAGGCAGCCACTTCAGAGGGAGAAAGATCCAGAAGGAAGTCACTAAAGCCAGGGATGACGGATTGCTGAATGGCTACTCCTATTGCACCCGCACAGAAGCTGAAGCTCATTAATTGAGGGTCTGTCACCCAGCTCTCACTTCCAATCCACTGACGAGATGGAGGACGGTGTTGATCCAGCTCTTCAAACAGGAATTTTATATCACCATCAGCTATGAATGCCACAACAGCGATTGCTGTTGACCTAAAGAGATAATAGATTTTACTGTATAAACCTTTAATAAATATTCTTTAAATACTATGAACTTTAAAAAAAAGTCATACAAAAACAAAATCAAAGATTCATAAACCTGCGGATAACATCAGCTACTCTTTGTATCTTGCTTTTTGGGTCAGTCCGATAGAAAGATTCAATGTACTCTACACAGATCCCCTCTCGGCTTGCTGCTTCAAGAAAAGATGCCATACCATTTCTTCCATAATCTGAGTCAGAGTGGACCGCTCCTATCCAAGTCCAACCAAAGTGTTTCACCAGTTTGGCCATTGCATCAGCTTGGTAATGGTCACTGGGAATAGTTCTGAAGAAAGTTGGGTACTGCTGCTTATCTGACAGGCAGGCACAAGTGGCAAAGTGGCTCACCTAAAGAAAGCAAAAATAACAACTGATCTTTGTTACCAAAGGTATACTAAAACAGATCTATTACAGTTTAAAATAACTTCAGACTACTTACAAGAGGAATTTTGAAGGGTCCAAAGATGCGTGACATGCTGATGGATTGTGTGGACCCGGACTCACCAATAATACCCATCAACACACCTGATTGAGAACAGTTATCACCTATCTGAAAAACAGGGTCTTCCCCATTTGACAGTTGAAATGCCACACGCATGGCCATGGGCACAGAGGCACATGAGTCATATATCTCATAGCCGAGTTTAATCCCAGGTAGCAGCTCCTTGCTGTTGTTGATCTCCTCAATAGCAAACATCACTGCAACACTGAAGCGCAGTTCACGACTGTTGATACTGCACACAGACATTTAGAACATGTTAGTACTTTATATGCATACTATCAGTTCACATTTTTACAAACAAGATTACACCTGGAAAAGCCACAGATGAGAAAAATGTTTGGTATTCTTACAATACATTATCCATAAGGATTAAAGCATTCTTGAAAAAAAAGTAAAACAGACAAAAATGAGATGGTTAGTCAGTGTACAATTTGTTTTATTAACTTTTGAGTATATTTAAAAACTCAAAGCTTTATCAACATCTATAGGCAAATGGATGTTTACACCGTTGAAATTAATTTTGATGTTATGATGTTTGATGTTATGCAAATAACCACTAAAAATACCCTTATACAAATCATTGCACTTTGCAGCAGCTCTACATCATAGAAATCAAAACTTGACTTTTCCGTATGATACTCCCTCCATTTCCGAACACTTCTCTCTCTTACCAACCTCCCTCTGCAGGTGGGAGGCTCAGGCACGGTGGTGTATGAATGAATCTTTGTAAGCTCCTTGTAGTGGAAGGAAAAAACACCACCAATAATGTACTCCCCATCCATTGAGAATGTAGGTATACGAGCTGTACCCTGCTGGGTACATTTTACAGGTAAAGCCCCATTTTTTATCCTATCTGACCCAACAAAAGCAAGAACTAAGACAACACATAGATCCACAGCCAATCTCAAGTCAATAAGGAGGAGTGACATCTCCATCCTGTAAGTCTCTAAAGACGGGTGTGAGTGTTTCTACTGGTTAATATAGCTCTTCTACTGATCAGAATTACATCACAGAGATGACACCACCTTGTGGTTGGATTTGTCCATATCATCCATCAATTTTTTGTTTACAGCGTAATTCTTCTTGAATATCCTGCATTCTACATAAGCAAAAAAGAAAGTTTCCTCATATGAATATTAACACCTTTTTGATTGCCTATAAACTATTTAACTCTTGTGTGTTTTTAGTGTTATTTACATATTTGATCTATTTAATCTTTCTTTACTAAATAGTATTGTACAGTAGGTTCTATTCTTTAATTAAACCTTTACTTTGGAAACTACAATTGATCCAGAAGTAAATGATATTGCAGGATTATTTCAATTAAAATTATTAAATTAAGAAGAACTGAATAAAATCAAGAATAAAAGTTAAGCCCATAATTATTCATACCACTGGCAGATTTCAGTTTAATCTTTTAATTTTATCAACTGTTTACCTCTGTCTTGAAATCATAATGTCTTTTAGTGGCCCAAGCAGAATCCCAATTTGAATCAATGGTAATATGCCCAAAGCTGGTCAGGAATTATAAAAATGGTTGCTGTAATCCGATATAAGATTTCCCCATAGAATTCTGGAAAGAGTATAAATAATTATATCTTGAAACAGATTTAACAAAAAGAGAACAAAAAAATCCAAATTGCATCACACAAAATGTATTAAATTGGTTTAAACAATCAAAAATCAGTGCAAAAATATTGAGAATTAAACATTTTACAAATGCACAAGTAGAGTTATCAATTTATGACTATTTGCAAAGGGAAATTATTGGTGGTGCCTGAGGAAGAATGGGTGCTTTTGATAAAAAAAAAAAACAGTTTACAAAGACAGAGGCAGTGGATATCTCAAACTCCAGTTCACATTCGAAGAATAGGATTTCAGTTAAGATCAGGTGTGCTATCATGCTAGGCCACAACCTCCAGAGTGTTGAAACTACATGTGGATTTGAATGTAATAATTTTTGACACAAAATTTATGCTCTCTTTTAAAAAATAAATGTTCCCAGGAGGAACCACAGAAACGTTAATGAGAAAAGCAAGTTATCTGGTTTTAGGAAGAATGAGAGGAACTATCTCCAGTGGGCCCACCACCTGCAGGGGGAACCATGAGGGACCGGTGCAAAGAGGATTGGGCAGCAGACAAAGGTGGAGACCTTGGCGGCCCGATCTCCGGATGCTTAGGGTGGCTCTAGGGACGTGGAATGTCACCTCAGTGGGGGGAAAGGAGCCTGAGCTTGTGTGTTCTCCGCATCTATTGTTGATGCTGCTGTCCGTAGCTGTGGCCGTAAGGTCTGCGGTGCCTGTCGCGGCATCAATCTATGATTGATGCTATCAAGCTGAAGAAGGAGTCCTATCGGCTGTGGTTGGCATGTGGGACTCCTGAGGCGGCTGGTTGGTATCGTGAGGCCAAGCGTGCCGTGGCCTGGGCTGTGGCAGAGGCAAAAACATACCGTCTGACACCTTAGGAAGAGGAAGCAGTGATTCGCCAACACTGTTTACAGTGGGGGTGGGGAGCTGCTGACCTCGACCAGGGACATTATCGGGCAGTGGAAGGAGTACTTTCAGGATCTCCTCAATCCTGCCGTCACGCATTCCCTGGTGGAAGCAGAGGCTGGGGACTCGGGGTTGGACTCTTTCATCACCCAGGCTGAAGTCACTGAGGTGGTTAAAAAGCTCCACGGTGGCAGGGCTTCGGGGGTGGATGAGATCCGCTCTGAGTACCTCAAGTCTCTGAATGTTGTGGGGCTGTCATGGTTGACATGCCTCTTCGACATTACGTGGTTGTCGGGGACAGTGCCTCTGGACTGGCAGACTGGGGTGGCGGTCCCCCTTCATAAGAAGGGTGACTGGAGGGTTTTTTTCTACTATAGAGGGATGACACTCCTCAGCCTCCCTGGTAAGTTAGTGGAGGTTAGTGGAGAGGAGAGTCAGGCCGATAGTCGAACCTCAGCTTCAGGAGGAGCAGTCTGGTTTTCGTCCTGGCCATGGAACACTGGACCAGCTCTACACCCTCTGCAGGGTACTCAAGGGTTCATGGGAGTTTGCCAAACCAGTCCTCATGTGTTTTGCGGACCTGGAAAAGGCATTCCACTGTGTCCCTCGCGGTGCCCTGTGGGGGGTGCTCCAGGAGTACGGGGACCCTTTATTAGGGGCCATCTGGTCTCTGTACAAACGGAGCAGGAGTTTGGTCCGCATTTCCGGCACTAAGTCAGACCTGTTCCCGGTGCATGTTGGACTCCAGCAGGGCTGCCCTTTGTCACCGGTCCTGTTCATAACTTTTAAGGACAGGATTTCTAAGCGCAGCCAAGGGCTGGAGGGGGTCTGGTTTGGGGACCAGTAGATTTCGTATCTTCTTTTTGCAGATGACGTGGTCCTGCTGGCCCCCTCTAGCCAAGCCCTACAGAATGCTCTGTGGTGGTTTGCAGCCGAGTGTGAAGGAGCTGGGATGAAGATCAGCTTCTCCAAGTCCGAGGCCATGGTTCTCGACCAGAAAAGGGTGGCTTCTCCTCTTCAGGTAGGAGGGAACTTCCTGCCTCAAGTGGAGGAGTTCAAGTATCTTGGGGTCTTGTTCATGAGTGACGGGAGAATGGAGCGGGAAATTGACAGATGGATCGGTGCGGCTGCCGCAGTAATGGCAGTAATGGGGATGCTGTGCCGGTCCACTGTGGTAAAGAGAGCTGAGCCGACAAGCGAAGCTCTCGATTTACTGGTCGGTCTACGTTCCTACCCTCACCTATGGCCATGAATTTTGGGTCATGACTGAAAGAACGAGATCCCGGATACAAGCGGTTGAAATTAGCTTCCTCCGTAGGGTGGCCGGGCACTCCCTTAGAGATAGGGTGAGGAGCTCGGCCATCCGGGAGGAGCTTGGAGTATAGCCGCTGCTCCTCCGCATCGAAAGGACCCAGTTGAGGTGGCTCAGGCATCTAAACCGGATGCCTCCTGGACGCCTTCCTCGGGAGGTGTCCCAGGGACGTCCCACCGGGAGGAGGCTCAGGGGATGGTCCAGGACACGATGGAGGGACTATGTCTCTCGGCAGGCCTGGTAACACCTTGGGCTTCCCCCGCAGGAGCTGACGGAGGTGTCTGGGAAGAAGGATGTCTGGGTGTCTCTACTGAGTCTGCTGCCCCGCGACCCGGTCCCAGATAAAGCGGAAGATGACGAGTACGAATACGAGAGGAACTATATAATTATTGATAAGCGTTGGAGTTAAGCTGTGGTCATAGCTGGTTGTTGCACATAAGATGGCAGTCTCATTTGTAATTTAGTTTAGGTCAGTTTGACAACCTACAGTGTTGTCAATATTTATTCATCAGAGGAGTTTACTAACTATATGAGTTGTAATAGATATATCCCTATTTTCAAATGTATATTTTGAAAGGATGTTGTAGGCAGCAGATCGCTCTCCACGGTGTCTCCGGACTCACGTCTGTCACATGTGCTCAGTGTACAAAAAAATAAAGGGAACACTTAAACAACACAATATAACTGTTTTGAAATCAAGCTGTCCACTAAGGAAGCATCACTGATTGACAATCAATTTCACTGCTGTTGTGCAAATGGAATAGAAAACGGGGAAATCTTTGGCGATTAGCAAGACACACTCAATAAAGGAGTGGTTCTGCAGGTGGGGACCACAGACCACTTCACAGTACCTATGCTTTTTGGTTTATATTTTGGTCACTTTTGAATGTTGGTGGTGCTTTCACACTCGTGGTTGTATGAGACGGACTCTACAACCCACACAAGTGGTTCAGGTAGTGCAGCTCATCCAGGATGGCACATCAATGCGAGCTGTGGCAAGAAGGATTGCTGTGTCTGTCAGCGTAGTGTCCAGAGCCTGTAGGCGCTACCAGGAGACAGGCCAGTACACCAGGAGACATGGAGGAGGCCGTAGGACGGCAACAACCCAGCAGCAGGACCGCTACCTCTGCCTTTGTACAAGGTGAAACAGGAGGAGCACTGCCAGAGCCCTGCAAAATGACCTCCACCAGGCCACAAATGTGCATGTGTCTGCACAAACGGTTAGAAACCGACTCCATGAGGACGGTATGAGGGCCCGACGTCCACAAATGGGGGATGTGCTCACAGCCCAACACCGTGCAGGACCCTTGACATTTGCCAGAGAACACCAGGATTGTGAAATTCGCCACTGGCGCCCTGTGCTCTTCACAGATGAAAGAAGGTTCACACTGAGCACATGTGACAGACGTCACAGAGTCTGGAGACACCGTGGAGAGCGATCTGCTGCCTGCAACATCCTTCAGCATGACCGGTTTGGCAGTGGGTCAGTAATGGTGTGGGGTGGCATTTCTTTGGAGGGCCGCACGGCCCTCCATGTGCTCGCCAAAGATAGCCTGACTGCCATTAGGTACCGAGATGAGATCCTCAGACCCCTTGTGAGATCATATGCTGGTGTGGTTGGCCCTGGGTTCATCCTAATGCAGGACAATGCTAGACCTCATGTGGCTGGAGTGTGTCAGCAGTTCCTGCAAGATGAAGACATTGAAGCTATGGACTGGCCCGCCCGTTCCCCAGACCTGAATCCGAATGAGCACATCTGGGACATCATGTCTCGCTCCATCCACCAACGTCACGTTGCACCACAGACTGTCCAGGAGTTGGCGGATGCTTTAGTCCAAGTCTGGGAGGAGATCCTTCAGGAGACCATCCGCCGTCTCATCAGGAGCATGCCCAGGCGTTGTAGGGAGGTCATACAGGCACGTGGAGGCCACACACAATACTGAGCCTCATTTTGACTTGTTTTAAGGATATTACATCAAAGTTGGATCAGCCTGAAATGTGTTTTTCCACTTTAATTTTGTGTGTGACTCCAAATCCAGGCCTCCATTGGTTAATAAATTTGATTTCCATTGATGATTTTTGTATGACTTTGTTGTCAGCACATTCAACTTTGTACAGAACAAAGTATTAAATGAGAATATTTCATTCATTCAGATCTAGTATTTGTTATTTGAGTGTTCCCTTTATTTTTTTGAGCAGTGTATATCAGTGGCCACAAAGCTTACAGAGAATTTTTCAGTCCACAGCTCTAGGACAGCATCATTCAGAAGTGAACTATGGATGCCAACACAATTTTAGTTTAAGTAGCAGCACTCCTCATTGAGTAATGGTGGAAACAAAGAACAAGAGGAAGCATTACACTTTGGTCAATGACTATAATACGTGTCCTTAGTATGCTAGTCTTCAGCAAACTGTTTTTCTTTCTTCAGCAACATCTTCAGAAGGGGATTCCTTCTGGAATGGCAGCCATGAAGACCAATTTGTTGCAGTGTGCAATGTGTGGCCTGAGCACTGACCGGCTGCCCCTTCAGCCCTTCAACCTCTGCAGCAATGTTGGCAGCACTTATACATCTGTTTTCAAAAGACGACCTCTGGATGTCAGCATGTGCACTCAACTTCTTTGGTTGTCCATGCTGAGGCCTGTTCTGCGGTGAACCTGTCTTGTTAAACCGCTGTATGGTCCTGGCTACGTGCTGCTGCTCAATTTTGAGGTGTTGGCAGACTTGTTACAGCCTAGGCTATCTTTATGTAGAGCAACAATTATTTTTTTCAGATCCTCATTTTTCTGCCATGAGGTGCAATGTTGACCAGTCTGAGAGAGTGTGAGAGCGATAACACTAAATTTAGTGCACCTGCTCCACATTCACACCTGAGACCTTGTAACACTAATGAGTCACATGACACCAGGAAGGGAAAATGGCTAATTGGGCACACTTTGGACTTTTTCACTTAGGTGTGTACTCACTTTTGTTTGCAGTAGTCTAAACATTAATGGCTGTGTGTTGTTTTTTGAGGGGACATCATATTTACACTATTATACAAGCTGTACACTGATTACTTTATATTGCATCAAAGTGTCATTCTGTTTCCTTAGTGTTGTCCCATTAAAAGATATATTAAAATATTTACAAAAATGGGAGGGGTGTACACACTTTTGAATCATGCAGTAGTTCAATGTACTAAATGTACTTCAGTGAGAGCTATCGTTTGCACAAAAAGCCCAAACATGAAGACTAAGGAAAGAACATTGGCATATTGTCTTTATGGTGAAGTTTTCTGCTCCGTCCAATGACTCCACCATGCGTCCCCGCTCCAACCAATCAGCATCGAGTCCACATTTCCTCTTCAGCCAATCACCGTCCAAGGCTCCGCTTTAAAGACCTTCACTCACCGACTTCCTCGCTCTTCAAGCTGAGCTTCGACCCTCCTCCTCCCCATCTCCACCATCTGGCTTCCGAGCTCCTCCCGATTCCCCTATCTCCTCATGCCTCCACTCCACCACCAGTCCGACCCCAAAGGGGAAGACATCTCTAATTCTAATCCTAAAATGTTCATTCAAGGTCACGTCATTCTCAGCGTTCGTGTCTTCCTCCAGGGTCCAAGCGTCAAAGAAATATCTGCAAAATAATCATCTCTAATCCCCACCTATGTGTTTTCTCATTGTGAGTCTTTACAGGATTGAATTATAATTTAAAGAGATGCTTTATAGCTTATAAAGGGTTATTTAAGTTAAAGCTGAGAGGTTTATGGAAAATAAAGATTTAAAGCCTTGGAAGTAATTCGGTAAAATTTGAATGACATTAAAAAGATGGTTTCAGTGCTTATGCTGTTCCAAGAGATACTTTAAAATCTTGAATCAGTAATAACTGATGAGCCTGGGAGTTTGTTTGTGCTTTTTCTGGCTATTAACTCTGCTTGGTCCGTAGAGGGCACTGCTGCTCCTGGGAGTGAGTGAACAGGTGTTGACCATCTCCTGTTTACTGACTGGGTGTATTTAAGCCTGAAGCTGCCAGCACCTCATCGGCTGAGTGTTAACCTACAGTGGTAAAAGTCTCTAGCCCAGATCTAAGCTTGTTTCAAGGTTCTCTAAGTCTCTTTGACTTACTTTCTCGTGTCCTCCTCCTCAGGTTCCAGACCTGTTCAGATCCAGCCTCCAGTTCTTGAGTTAAACATACTTCTGAAGCAATCTTTGGTGCATCTGGATTTCAAGATTCAAGTTTCCCTCTCGGATTACCTTCTGGCTGGCAGCTTCAGGATCGACAACAACCGGCCCAAGTCAGCAGCAAACCCTGTCCACCTTCCAACGTGCTCTCAAGCAAACTTCTTAAAAGATTCTTTATCCCTCAAGGACCAAGCCTCCTGGATAAGTTTTACACGCCAAGGCAACTCCCGTGCTGAGCTCCCAGACTCCACATCTCCATCCCCCCTGGCCGTCATCCCTGTAAGAAAGATCTTGGCAAACTCTACATTTATCTCTTTATCCTATACTCACCTGTCTCCCTCTTCTGTGTGCAGTTGGCAGCTCCCGGGGTCCAGATCATTGAACCTTTCCCTGTGTAAAATAAATATCTTAATTTACTGTGAGTTCTCCTGAGTGTTTATCTGCATGTGGGTCAGATTTGTACCAAAAACCATGACAAATAAGTTCAAATTTGTAATATGCAAACATTTTTAAGAAGTTAGGACTTTGTGTGTGTGGTTATTTCATTTGTTTATTTGTGGGTATGTTTTTTTTTCTTTTATGATTGAATTGAAAATTTTGTTTAAAGAAAGATGGGATTTCTATGTTGGGAAACTGGACTTTTATTTTTGTGTTATTTAAACAGCTATACAGGAAATCTTCCACTAAGTCACAAATTAAAATAGCATTAATACTACATACAAATAGAACAAGTGTGCATTAATAATTAGTATAGATATTTAATATTTAAAAACACAAAATAACTTTTGACTACAAAGAAATGATCAGCTTCATATATTTTTGTTTTTTGCATCAAGTTATCTTGTTTGCAAAGTTATTGCAATGTACAATCAATATTTGTTCATTAAATGTTTTTTGGTGTTCTTCTCTGGCTGACACAAAATAATGTAACACTTTGGAGCAAATATGCACAGTATCAGTCCAAAGCTGGAGGCCAGAATGGCAAATATCTCCACAGCCACAGTAAATTTTCCAGGAGAGCTAAAGTATGCTGGGATGAATGTGATCCAGACTGCACAGAATATCAACATGCTGAAGGTTATCATCTTGGCTTCATTAAAATTATCAGGTAGTTTTCGAGCCAGAACAGCTAATGAGAAGCAAAAAACAGCCAGCAGGCCAATGTAGCCGAGCACAGCCCAGAAGCCAACAGTAGAACCTAATGCACATTCCAGTATTATCTTCTCCTTGTAGGTGGTTAGATTTTTCAATGGGAAAGGAGGACTTAAAACCAACCACACAGTACATATTAAAACTTGAAACAATGTGAGGGACATTACAGTCATTCTTTGCTGTGGAGGACCAAACCATTTTATAACATTGTTGCCAGGAAGTGTAGCTTTAAAGGCAATTAAAACCACTATAGTTTTCCCAAGAACACAGGAGATACACAGAACAAAGGTGATGCCAAACGCTGTGTGACGTAGCATACAGGACCACTCAGAAGGTGCTCCAATAAAAGTTAATGAACACAAGAAACACAGAGTCAAAGAGAAGAGCAGCAGGAAGCTCAGCTCAGAATTATTGGCTCTGACAATTGGAGTTGCCCTGTGGTAGAAGAAAATAACTGCTTTAATGATGGCAAGGCAGGCCCCACTAACAGAGAATGCAGCCAGTATGATTCCCAGCAATTCATCAAATGAAAGAAACTCTAACGTTTTGGGGAAACAAGCATCTTGTCCCGCATTAGGCCAGAATTCTCTGGGACATGGGATGCAATCAGGAGAATCTGAAAAGTAAGCCATAAAGGGTTGTAAGGATTTAAATATTTAAGGATAAAAATATACATATAAAACAGGGTCACCTGTCATATTACTGATCTCTCCTTCAGGACATGGTATACAATCATAGCAGCAGATGGGTTTTCCTTTCTGCAACACTTTACGGGTTCCTGGAGGACAACTTTTAGAGCAAACAGACACTGGTACCTAAAACAAATAGAGAAACAGAGATAAAAAAAAGTTTGGTGTGCAGCTGTTTTTAGGTGGCTGAGGAATGTTGCACTGTTGTCATTACTTGCGTTTCTCCATCCACCCAGGTAATGTTTCTGTTAATATGAAACTCCTGGCCCTTTGGCAGTGATGCATCATAGTACCCCACTGTGACCAGCTCAATAATGCCACTCTCACTCTTCTGCCAGTTGACAATCTCATAAGCAGCCACAGGGTCTCCATTAACATCAAATGACACATGGTAATCATTTTGGGTAAAGCTGACTTTCTTTAGCTCAGTAAAAACCTGAGGACATGCAAATAATTACAAATAATAAAAAAGGGAGCAGAGAGAAAATAAACAAAAGTGTAACATAAATAAGTAAGTTCTTTAGTGTCATGTAATTGATCAAGGGAAACAAAAATGTGATTTTATTTAAACTCACCTGATTTAATTCTAAACGTATTTGTTTTTTACAGAAAGTAGTGAAATTAGTTTCCTGACACATTGCATTCTGAATAGCGTGTGCAATCGCATAAACAGCCTTGTAAACCATGTTAGTAATTCTGAACTTAGACGTGTCAGTATATGGGATCTTGAGTGTCTTTAAGTCTTCAGTTCCTTCACATTGCTTCTTTTCTGCAGAGTTAGCTGAATATAATCAAAGAAACAAATAGGTGGTATCACACTTTTATAATATATTTCATTAGGGGTGCAGAGGAACAAAAAGATCATGGTTCAGTACCTGCCTCCGTTTTAAAGTACATTTTTGGTACACTGGTCTGCAGAAACAAAATACTATTTTTACTTTATTCAGCAGTGAACAAATAATTTCTAATATTTGTTTTATTTCATTTTGGCATTGTGGGGAACTAGTGGATAGTAGAACTGATGGAAGACTTGATTAGGTGTAATTATTTTCAAATAATAAAGGATAAGCAGGTTTAGCCAATCCTTGGAAAAATTATACAACAATAAAAATACCTAAAGTAAAGTTATTTAGGATTTTTTTATTATAGCTGCTCTGATAGTTGACAATAAAAAAATTTCTAAATCACTTTGGAGTTCTTTTGATATATAGACAGTCAGTATATGAGTTGTCCCTGATAGCACCTAAAATGTTTAGCTTTTGGGGTATCCCCTCTCTTCACAGGGAATCCTGCCAACACGGCTCCTGCTGTGAAGCATTTCAGGCTGGTTGAATGCAACTACAGGAGCACACCTTAGCTAATTCTTCTCCAGTACCAGCAGTGTTTATATTCAGCTTGAAGTTCTTCCTGGTGAGTAATTATGTTTGGTGTTGAAAAACGCTGATAAACCTTTGGTTTGTTTATTCTTTCTTTTGCCATCATCTCTAGAGTTGAAATGTTCCTTTAAAAGCATAATGTAGTGTTTATTTTGGTGTCGCTTTTTAAAGTTGAAAGACAGACCATAGCTCTTTGCACGTAGCTCTGCACATAAACATTCTTCATGTGTTCAGCTTTAAAACAACACTGTATTCGCGTTGTACCAAATGAACCAAAAGCGTTGTAGCGAAAATTTCCAGTATGTTTTTGTGTACAGTTACACTACTGCAACTCTATCTAGTATTTTTCTGCTAAAGGGTATGATCATGTTGAAACTTCTAAACTAAAATCCTAATCAAACTAGGAATTTACCACTTCTAGTTCTCACTTTTTGTCAAGCTGCAGTTGAATGCACCCTCCCAGAATTCAGTAAGGACTGAGGAGGCAGCCACTTCAGAGGGAGAGAGATCCAGAAGGAAGTCACTAAAGCCAGGGATGACGGATTGCTGAATGGCTACTCCTATTGCACCTGCACAGAAGCTGAAGCTCATTAATTGAGGGTCTGTTACCCAGCCCTCACTTCCAATCCACTGACGAGGTGGAGGATGATGTTGATCCAGCTCTTCAAACAGGAGTTTTATATCACCATCGGCTATGAATGCCACTACAGCGATCGCTGTTGACCTAAAGAGATAATAGATTGTACTGTATAAGCCTTATACACTTTTCCAGCACTTTTTCGCTTCACTTATCTAAAAAGCACTCTTTAAATAGTATTGAACTTTTTTTAAAAGAAAACAAAATGGGTCAGCATGCGAAAAAGAAAACAAACAAAATCAAAGATGCATTAACCTGCGGATAACATCAGTTACTCTTTGTATCTTGCTTCTTGGGTCAGTCCGGTGCAAAGATTCAGTGTACTCTACACAGATCCCCTCTCGGCTTGCTGCTTTAAGAAAAGATGCCATGCCATTTCTGCCATAATCTGAGTTAGAGTGGACTGCTCCTATCCAAGTCCAGCCAAAGTGTTTCACCAGTTTGGCCATTGCATCAGCTTGGTAATGGTCACTGGGAATAGTTCTGAAGAAAGTTGGGTACTGCTGCTTATCTGACAGGCAGGCACAAGTGGCAAAGTGGCTCACCTAAAGAAAGCAAAAATAAAAACTGATCTTTGTTACCAAAGGTATACTAAAACAGATCTATTACAGTTTAAAATAAATTCAGACTACTTACAAGAGGAATGTTGAAGGGTCCAATGATGCGTGACATGCTGATGGTTTGTGTGGACCCAGAGTCACCAACAACACCCATCAACACACCTGATTGAGAACAGTTGTCACCTATCTGAAAAACAGGGTCTTCCCCATTTGACAGTTGAAATGCCACATGCATGGCCACGGGCACAGAGGCACATGAGTCATATATCTCATAGCCAAGTTTAATCCCAGGCAGCAGCTCCGTGCTGTTGTTGATCTCCTCAATTGCAAACATCACTGCACGACTGAAGCGCAGTTCACGGCTGTTGATACTGCACACAGACGTTTAGAACATGTTAGTGCTTTGTATGCATACGATCAGTTCACATTTTCACAAACAAGATTACACCTGGAAAAGCCACAGATGAGAAAAATATTTTGCATTCTTTCAATATTCTTTCAACATTCTTTCAATTTCTATAAGCATAAAAGCATGATTGAAAAAAAGTAATACATAAAAAGATGAGATGATTAGTCAGTGTACAATTTGGTTTATAGATGAGTATATTATAAGATCAGAACTTCATCAATATCTATGTACAAATGGATTTTCAAACAGTTGAAATGTATTTTGATATGCAAATAATTACTAAAATTATCCTAATATAATTCATCACACTTTGCAGCAAAGCTCTACATCATAGAAATTCAAACTTCACTGTTAAGCATGATACTCCCTCCATTTCCCTACACTTCTCTCTCTTACCAACCTCCCTGTGCAGGTGAGCGGCTCAGGCACATCGGTGTAGTTGTGAATCTTTGTAAGCTCCTTGTAGTGGATAGAAAAAACGCCGCCAATAATGTACTCCCCATTCATTGAGAATGCAGGTAAACGAGCTGTACCCTGCAGGGTACATTTTACAGGTAAAGCCCCATTTTTAATCCTATCTGACCCACCAAAAGCAACAACTAAGACAACACATAGACCCACAGCCAGTCTCAAGTCAATAAGGAGACGTAAGATCTCCATCCTGTAAGTCTCCAAAGGTGGGTGTGAGTGTTTCTTCTGGTTTATATAACTCTTCAGCATAACACCAGAATTACATCACAGAGATGACCCCACCCTGTGGCCTCCATGAATATTCAATCTTCTGCAGATGGAAGGTCATGGGCATGTACAACTATAATCTCCATCTGGATCAGAGGAACCATGAATGCAAGTGGCTTTGATGAGTTGAAAACATACACCACAATACCCTACCACACCCGCAGAGAGGAATGTACCCTTAAAAGACCACGTAGCTCTGGGTTGCTGTCAAGGATGGATGAAGGTGACGTGCCTGCAACTGAATCTCCGTAAGAGAAGATCATCCTGCTGTTTGCAGGGTAAAAGCCCCCTCCTTGAACCGCCACCTTAACGTGGTGGAGGGGTTTGAGTGTTCAAATGATCCTAGAGGCTATGTTGTCTGGCGCTTAAATGCCCCTGGTAGGGTCTCCCATGGCAAACAGGCTCTAGGTGATGGGTCAGACAAAGAGCGGTTCAAGAATCCTTCATGAGGACAAATATATCGAGGCACGTGACGTCGCCCGGTACGGCGGAGCCGGGGTCCCACCCTGGAGCCAGGCCTGGGGTCGGGACTCGTCGGAGAGTGCCTGGTGGCCGGGTTGCTCCTCGCGGGACCCGACCGGGCCAAGCCTGAACGAGAGATGCGAGGCCATCCCCCAGTGGGCTCACCACCTGCAGGGGGAACCGTGAGGGACCGGTGCAAAGAGGATTGGGTGGCGGACGAAGGTGGAGACCTCAGCGGCCCGATCCCCGGATGCTTAGGCTGGCTCTAGGGACGTGGAATGTTACCTCGCTGGGGGGGTAGGAGCCTGAGCTTGTGCGGGAGGTCGAGAGATATCGACTAGAAATAGTCGGGCTCGCCTCCACACACAGCGTGGGCTCTGGAACCCATCTCCTTGAGAGAGGCTGGACTCTCTTCTACTCTGGAGTGGCCCACGGGGAGAGGCGGCAAGCTGGGGTGGGTTTGCTTGTTGCCCCCCAGCTCAGCCGTCTTGTGTTGCGGTTTACCCCGGTGGATGAGAGGGCCGCATCCCTGCGCCTTCGGGTCGGGGATAGGTCTCTGACTGTCGTTTCGGCCTACGGGCCGAGCGGTAGTGTGGAGTACCCGGCCTTCCTGGTGTCCCTGTCGGGGGTGCTGGATAGTGCCCCTCCCGGGGACTCCATTATTCTGCTGGGGGACTTCAACGCCCACGTGGGAAACGACAGTGACACCTGGAGAGGCATGATCGGGAGGAATGGCCTCCCCGATCTGAATCCGAGTGGTGTTTTGTTATTGGACTTCTGTGCTAGTCACGGATTCTCCATAATGAACACCATGTTCAAGCATAAGGGTGTCCATCAGTGCACTTGGCACCAGGACACCCTAGGCAGGAGGTCAATGATCGACTTTGTTGTCGTATCATCAGACCTTCGGCCGCATGTTTTGGACACTCGGGTGAAGAGAGGGGCTGAGCTGTCCACTGATCACCACCTGGTGGTTAGTTGGATCCGCTGGAGGAGGAGAAAGCCGGACAGACTTGGCAGGCCCAAGCGCATAGTGAGGGTCTGCTGGAACGCCTGGCGGAGCCCCTCGGCCAGGGATGTATTCAACTCCCACCTCCGGGAGAGCTTTGACCAGATTCCGGGGGATGTTGGAGACATAGAGTCCGAGTGGACCATGTTCTTCGCATCTATTGTCAATGCTGCTGCCCGTAGCTGCGGCCGTAAGGTCTGCGGTGCCTGTCGCGGCAGCAATCCCAGAACCCGGTGGTGGACACCGGCAGTAAGGGATGCTGTCAAGCTGAAGAAGGAGTCCTATCGGCTGTGGTTGGCTTGTGGGACTCCTGAGGCGGCTGCCGGGTACCATGAGGCCAAGCGGGCTGCGGCCCGGGCTGTGGCAGAGGCAAAAACCCGGGCCTGGGAGGAGTTCGGTGAGGCCATGGAGAAGGACTTACCGGTCGGCCTCGAAGCGAATTCTGGCAAAACCGTCCGGGCCTCAGGGGGGGAAGCAGTGCTTCGCCAAGACTGTTTATAGTGGGGGTGGGAGGCTGCTGACCTCGACTGGGGACATTATCGGGCGGTGGAAGGAGTACTTCGAGGATCTCCTCAATCCTGCCATCATATGCATCCCTGGTGGAAACAGAGGCTGGGGATTCGGGGTTGGACTCTTTCATCACCCAGGCTGAAGTCACCGAGGTGGTTAAAAGCTCGTCGGTGGGCAAGGCTTCGGGGGTGGATGAGATTCCGCCCTGAGTCACCTCAAATCTCTGGATGTTGTGGGGCTGTCATGGTTGACACGCCTCTTCAACATTGCATGGCGGTTGGGGACAGTGCCTCTGGACTGGCAGACCGGGGTGGTGGTCCCCCTTCATAAGAAGGAGGACCGGAGGGTCAACTTACCAGTCGGTCTACGTTCCTACCCTCACCTATGGCCATGAACTTTGGGTCATGACCGAAAGAACGAGATCCCGGATACAAGCGGCTGAAATGAGCTTCCTCCGTAGGGTGGCCAGGCACTCCCTTAGAGATAGGGTGAGGAGCTTGCCCATTCGGGAGGGGCTCGGAGTAGAGCCGCTGCTCCTCCACATCGAGAGGAGCCAGTTGAGGTGGCTCGGGCATCTATACCGGATGTCTCCTGGACACCTTCCTCGGGAGGTGTTCCAGGCACGACCCACCGGGAGGAGGCCCAGGGGACGGCCCAGGAAACGCTGGAGGGAAAAGAATGTTTCTCTTTGTCTCTCTTTCAGACTCTAACCTTGAAAACTGGCTCAGAGTTTATCTGCTTTCTGGGTGAAACGACTAAAGGAGCTACATCCATTAACATTTACTTTTCCTTCCCATAGAAAGGTCTCCTGGATCAGTGCTTCTGTGTTCTTTTAGTGTCTCTGCTCTGTTCTCTCAAACCCCCAGTCGGTAGTGGCAGATGGCCGCTCACACTGAGCCTGGTTCTGCTGGAGGTTTCTTCCTGTTAAAAGGGAGTTTTTCCTCTCCACTGTCGCTACATGCATGCTCAGTATGAGGGATTGCTGCAAAGTCAACGCCAGTGACTGTCCACTGTCTCTACATGCTCATCCGGGAGGAGTGAATGCTGCAAGTCACTGACTGGATGCAATGCTGGGTTTCCTTAGACAGAAAAACGTTTTATCCAATTTGAATAAATAACTTAATCTGACTGCACTGTTCAATGATTAGGATTAATTGGAATGTATGTACCTGACTTTTGTGAAGTGCCTTGAGACGACGTGTTGTGAATTGGCGCAATAAAAATAAACTGAATTGAATTGAAGAAAAAAATTCTAACCAAAAATCATTTCTTATGAATAGTGATCAGATATACACTGGTGGTGTGATTATTGGGCTCACAGCACTTATTAATTACAATTATTTAATTATCATTAATAATTGAGAATTATTAACCAAAACTATGCTACATGTCACTGTTATCAACAGTTTTACTGAATAGTGTGGAACACTAACTTTATTTTGACTGATCATCACTCTTACACAAAATAAACACAAATCCTGTCTCTTTATCTATGTAAAAATGTATTAAACCAATAGCCTCTATTGCAAACAACTATTCTGGTCAACAACCTTTCACCTAATTAAGCATTCTATTCTATTCTACAAAGGGGTACATAAGGAAGCGTGCTGAGAGTAGATGGAGATCAAACCAGCAGTTTATGGACTGAGCGGGAATGGATCAAAGCTTCGGATTGACTTGTATTATGGGAAAAACACAATGAGAGGGAGGCCACGAGTTTCCACATAGGCAGCGCCTTCAGGAGCGGCTTAGCTCTTTATCAGCTAACAGTCATAAAACTCCCCAAGGCGGGAACTCAGTGAAACACATGGCGATGAACACGGGGCTCAGTTCGCAGCCTCAGTCTGTTTAAAGTCCACTTTAACTCCAAACTGGGTCAGCGCTCAGTTGATCAAAACACAATACGCTCGCACCAGCATCCAAACTTTTCTGAGTGCTGCAGCGCTTTGCAGTCTAAGCATATTCAAAAGCAGTCACAGTTCAGCATAAACATTTCAAAATTACTGGTAACAAGTTGATACATTGGATTAACTAATGGTGATCCTAAATCACATTAACTATGTGCCTCAACCTGCCCAGACTAGCGACAAAAGGGTCAAAAATAAGAAACAAAATGAGTTTCCTTGGTGGTGAACAAGATTTTTATAGTTTTGCTAGCCTGCAAGGGCCTATTGTTTTCGTAGTGCTTCTTATTATTATTCCGTTGCCTCTTCCATTGCAATTTGGGGACTTTGCCAAGCCCCAAAACACATACGATTTTACCCAAAATTGTCCCCCGTGTGAAGTTGTTCTTTAATGTCGTTGTCGGTGGGCGTGACCAAACCTCTTAGCCACGCCCCCAAACGTGAGATAGGCCGAACCGTAAGTCGTAGAGATATGAAATTTGGCACACTGGTAGAGCTCCTCAAATAAAAACAAAAAGTCTCTTGGGGTTATGCCCTAAAATGCACAGGAAGTCGGCCATTTTGGATCAAAGGGTAATTTTTGCCTGTTTTTCAATTTTCCTCACCTCGAACTTTAACAAACTCCTCCTAGGGATTTTGAGCTATCGGCTTCATATTTGGTCAATATGCAGTTAAGGCATGGGGGATTAAAAGTTATCAAAATCGTCCATGTTCGGCAATGCTTAGGGGGCGTGGCCAAAGCACGAAAATGGTGTTCGTACCCAAAGTGAAAAAATGCAGTAACTTTCCCAAAGAAACGCCAAATCACACCAAAGTTGGCATGAAGGAGGACCTTCGGGTTGCCGACGATCCTATGGGGTCATATGCTAACATCATCAAAGCCTGAGAACAAGAAGTCACTTTTTTTACTGGAAAAGGTCGCTATCTGGCTGTCTACACTCAATCCGCTTCAAACTGTGTCAGGTGACTGATAACTAACTTCGTTTGAAGCACAGTGACTTTTCATAAACGGCCGTGGCCGTGGTGGTGCGGCAAAGTTTGACGTCACGCCATGGCCATACGTTTGGCTCTAATTTCCACATAGATTATCTGATCTGCACCAAATTCAATATGATTGATCCGAGTCCAGTCCCCAACAGAGATCTGATGACATATTTGGTGGGCGTGGCCTAATTCTTCCACAGCGCCCCCTATTTAAAAAAAAAATCATCCCCAAGCCATGCTTTGACCGAGGATTGTGAAATTTGGTACACATATATAACTTCTCAGGACCTACAAAAAAGTCTCTTGGAGCATTGCTCCAAACCCCACAGGAAGTCGGCCATTTTGGGTTGAAGTTGCCATTTTGAGCCCGGTTTTGCCGTTTCTAGCAAGCATATCTGAGCGAACTCCTCCTACAGCGTTTGACTTGGAGACATCAAAATCACTCAGTATACTCTGAAGGCACTGGGGATCAAAAGTTATCAAAAGCTTTATTAAACATGAAAGCGTGTGGGCGTGGCCAAGCCTCCAAATATGACTTCTCGCCATAAAAGACGAAATTGATATAGCTCCTACAAGGAAAGTCACAGTGACCTGAAACCTTCTAAGATTGATCGGCCTCTGCCCCTGAACAATATTCACTGATCAGATGCTGACATCATCAAAGCCCCGCCCCTTGAGAACAGGAAGTGTCATGTTTTCATTGCATCTGTGTGAACTGTTGTATCCTCTCCAACTCTTTTTTGGACAGTGTGTCGTCAGGTTGTGCGTTGTGTGGTCGTCTGGACAGCCCATCCGCGTCTTGATTTTGTTTCCCGGCTCTATACTGGAGTTGGAAGTTGAATGTGGACAGAGCTGACAACCATCTGTAACTCGTAGCGTCGAGCTTTGCAGTGGTAAGTATATATGTCAGAGGATTACTATCTGTAATCACAAGGAAAGGGCTTCCATAAAGGTTTTGGCCAGATTTTGAGTGAGGAGATTTTGTCAGTATCCGTTTCAATTCCCCTCTCTGAAATGATGTGACCGAGGTATTTGACTGAGCTTTGAAAAAAATGACACTTTTCTGGTGAGAGCTTCAGTCCATATTCCTTTAGACGAGTAAAGACTTTTAAGAGGCGCGCTTCGTGTTCCTCTAATGTTGAGGAAAACACAATTAAGTCATCGAGGAACACAAGTACTTGTTTTAAGTTCAGCTACCCCATACAGCGCTCCATAAGCCTCTGGAATGTGCTGGGGGCGTTCGTAATCCCTTGAGGCATTCTGTTGAAATATACGAATCCAAGAGGACACACAAATGCAGTTTTCTGCTTATCCGACTCCTCCATCTCAATCTGTAGAAACCGGATATCAGGTCTAAGACAGAGAACCATTTGGATCCATTCAAAGCCGAGAAAGATTGTCAAGGTTCGGTAAGGCATAAGAGTCTTTTATCGTCTGAAAATTTAACTTCCTATAATCGACGCAAGTCTGATGTCTCCATTTCTTTTCCTAACAACAAGTATCGGGGAAGAAAACGGGGACTTTAGCATCAAGGAGCTGCTGCAGGTGATTACGTACTGCCTCTATGTCTCGTGGTGTATAAGCCTCGCCCTATGTTTGAAAGGTGTGTGGTCGCTAAGCATGATTGATGCTTGATCTTATCAGTGCACCGAAATCAAGCTTGTGTTGGGCGAACACCTCTGGCATTGAATTTAACTTGTCAGTTATTCTTTCTTTCCACTCACTGGAGATCAGAGAATTATTAAAGTCAAATCGAGTTTGAACTGTCAGAGCTGGAAGAGATCTTGGTTGGATTTTTGGCAGGTTGGACGCTTTGAATAGCATGTATTTCTGCTATCACCGTCTTTGGTGCGAGTGCGACAGCATGTTCTGATTCATTTTTGAGAATAACTAGTATACATTGTGAGAACTTGGATGGTAAGGCTGCTAATCCATCAGTGACGAAAGGCCACCAGGTAAAGAGGTTGATATTGGTGCCTCAACTGTCACCCAAGTCTGGCATTCGACGAATTACTGACCCTTCAAAGACTTTTGTTTGCCCAGTTCCAATGATTTCGAAGTCAGTACTGTGTAGCCTAACCTCTCCCAAGCTAGAGTCAATAGAATGATTTTTTCTAGCTGCCAGTGTTTTAAGAACAACTCTATAGCCATAAGGGAGGGAATGCTGGTCTTTAAGATGAAGAGTCTGCTCATACAGCTCATAGAGGAGGTCCAAAGTATTAGTGCCTATAATCAGTGAGGGCGAATTGGAACTTACATTGGGAATAACTAAAGCTAGAGTCAGCACCTCAATGTCAGCACCTAATGAGGTTTTCGGAAACGTTATTGTGGTCTCGATGTAACAGAGATAGGGGACATTTTGACCGTTGTCCCCTTCTACTTCTAATAGGTCATTCAAGCTATGAATAGGTAAATGAGACAGATTTCCTTCATAAAAAGATCGAGAGACAGTTGTTACTTGCGAGCCTGAATCTAACAGGCAGCTGCACATGTCATCACTGATAGTTACCTGTGCAGTACACTTGGCCCCGATGAGACCTTTCGGAAGTGAAACGGACTCTTTGGCTGCAAAAGCTTGAAGCATGTTTCTTTTTTTCATTGGGACACTTCATCTTTGGTTCGGCCGCACTTTGTCCCATAACTGAGGCCGAACCTAGTTTAAAGGTTTTTGTTTGGGAGTGTTTGTTTTGTCACACGCCATTTGTTTTAGTTTTAACTGTTTTCTCTATAAGGCCACAAGAGGAAAATTTGGTTCATTTTCGCATTGGGTTCTTATATGCCCATCCTCACCACACCTAAAGCAGTACCAGGACTTTGGACGATTGCTTGAGTAGTTGTCTGCTTTTTGATCGAAGGAATGTGGCTTCCGAGCTTTGGAGCATTCAGAATAAGATGTTTGTTTGGCCAAAACAAAAGCCTGTGACTTACGCTTTGGATTCTCCAAGTCCCTTTTGTGTTTTAGTGATGCAAGGTGCGATTGTAGGTTAGCGATTTGTTTTTTTAGTTCTTGTATTTCAGAAAGGAATCAACATCAGGTGATGCGACACGTTCTGCTAAATGACTGAGCACCTTGGTAGTGTGCTAACACTTTTGGTTTCGAGACATTTAAGTGCCATTTCATACGTCATATTTTAGTAGTTCACCTCCTCTCTGCAGTTCAGAGCAGGAGTTCCGCAAAGGTAGGTGGGTTTTGTTTTTTTGTTCTAGCTGAAGTTCTGCTATCAAATCATTGTCCCAACATCCTCTTATGAACTATTTTAAAAGTTGTTTGTCCAATTCTAAAGCAGAAACACCTCCCCTTCTGAGTGTTGTATTCAACATTACTTGGAGTCGCTGGAGGTATGATGAAGGTTCTTTGCCATGGTTTTGCATATAGTTTAAATACTTAGCAAAAAGATCATCTCCATCCTCGACTGTGCCAAAAGCAGAATCAAGAATCTCTAAATATGCTGCTGGGGGTGACTCAGCAGGTAAGTGCTTCACCAAATCAACTGCTGGTGAAGAAAGGCTTTCAAGGAGCCTTCTGGACTTATATGGATCAGGCTGTTTAGTGTCTTTAATAAGGAGATCAACACTAGAACGCCAACTTTCGAAGTCTACTTCGTTGTTTGGACGGGGACAACGTCCGGAAAACAGTCTAAGTCTGAAAGTCTAAGTGTTCACCTGTGCATTAAGCTCTTCAGTTCTTAATATGTGCTCCACTATTACCTTTTGAAGCTCAGGGGATTAACGTCAGATGGTTTGAGAGTGGGGATCTTCGCACTAATCGGAGTTTGGTAGGAGAGGTCTCTTAACTGAGGGTTGGATTAGTTGTTGTGGGAGGTCACCAAACTGTAGGGCTTCTTGTACATGGACTGGTGTTAGGTTGAGAGGGTTACGTGAATTAGGGTCTTGTGGTAGGTCTGAGTCCTCACAGTCACCTTGGCTCTCATCACTGTCAGAGTCAGCAGCTTTACTTATGGAGGTAAGCTCAGTTTTCAACACATCTATGAAACATTTACCCATCTGTTTGGCTATGTCTCTTAACTCAGTCAAGTCTGTGTAGCAGTCTTGGTAACAGGTGGAGCATAAACATTACTCAAAGCTTCAACGAGGTAAAATATATCAGGCTTACCTTTAGGTGAGAATCTGTATGGCAGTAGAATCGAGAGTGATTGTAAAGCTGTGCCATACGTGTATTCAACAGTGGCCTGCTTGCCAACACCTGGGTCAAGGGGATCTACAGGTACCACAGTCTGAATGGACCCATGCCTCTTAAGGAAATCATAGAGCTCATCATCAGTATCAGAATCAGTTAGACCAGTTACTAAGAGTGAATTTGGTATCTTTACATTGCTCTTCTGCACGGCTTCCATAACTGCTTTAATTTTAATGTTCTCAGGTCCTTTAAAACCACCCCTGGCTGGCTCGCCAAATTGTAGCACCCTTACTGCTAGGCAGGGGTATGTAGGCTACTGGACCAGATCTATTATAGTAATAAGAACTAGTAATACTAGTAATAAGAACCAGGATCAGAACAATTTAATTGTAAGCCGGCAGTTTAATTACTACAAAAGATGAGACAAACAGTTAACAAATAATTCCAAGCATGCTAATTTGCATATGGTACCTTTAGAACACTCCTTATGTTATATTTCTCCTTATTTTGTATCAAGGATTTAAATAAAAGGAGTTTAAACTCAAATATATTCTGGTCTAATTTTTATTTCTATTTTGTTTAATGACTGGTCATTAAGCCTAACTATGGGTAATAATTTGATTCTATATGCTTACTTTTAGGATTAAACTGATCTTCAGAGTCACACAATGTTTTCCAAATTACTTCTCTTTAGATCAACAGTGACACTTTAAATTATCTTTACAGTTATCCTCTAAAGCTCTGTCACAACACAAAAGTTTCAAATAAAATCAACATAACTTGCAAAACAACAATAGAACAATGTTTCCATAGTCTTTAGTTTAACAAAGACTTCACATGTTCATCAGCAGTGTGTGCTAGGTTGTACACACTTCCCCTTTAAAGTTCAGTCAACTCAGAAAAACTCCAATCCCTACCGTGACCTTGGTGTAGTCCATTTAGCAAACATTTTTTTTAATGTTGACAACACTAGTAATGTTTCCTACCACGAAACAAACCTTCATCAAAGCCAGGATCAGCCCAGTCCAAGGCAGCGCACTCAGCTCTTCGTTTTCTACTCTGTCTGTAACATTACAGCACCTTGACCAGCTACCGTAACAGCTGTTGTTGCGCGCAACATGCTCACTCATGCTTTCTACCCCCAGCTACCGTAATAAGTCTACATACATTTTTTTTTCTCATTCACAAAACATTAAAATCGGGGACAGGTCGTCGAATTCAGGGATGTCTGGTCACCCTACACTACAAGGCACTTGCTTTTATCTAAAACGCAGTCATACTCAAAGTAATCCCAATTTGGCGCTTTATCCCAAGTTTTGCTGACATGACGCTAGGTGTGGACGGACTGCACAGATGACTTGACTGACATACCTGCCATCTGCTGGCCTAATGCGGCACAGCAAAAAAAGAAAAAACAACAACCGGAAACTAGACTTCATAATGCATGAGACAGACAAACAAAAACTAAGCACATTATCTCTTTAAATTCAGTTAATTTTGGTTAGTTTTCTGAACACTCATTACACTTTCAGTTAGTTTTCATTTTTTTGCCTCATTTTTACTTTTATTTCAGGTAACAAAAATGTTTTTTTACTTCTAGTTTTTGTTATTTCGTTAACGATAATAACCTTGATGGTGAATCCTCTGGAAAAGTGGTGCTGGCAAATTGGGTGTCTTTCAAGGAAAGGGTGAAGTTATGATCAGCACCTTCTCCTCTTTCGTTGAAAACGGGGAAAATATGATGCATCATTGCAGTCGACTGAAACACAAGGAAGAAACTTGTCTCCTTGGGGAACCCTCTGGGGTTTTCACCTTCGCCAGGGTATCGGCAAACGTTTTTCAGTTTGGGGTATTAATCTTCTGACCTTTTTATATCTTCTTATATATTCCGGGAATGGCCAGTGTGGAGGAAAAGTATACCCGCCTGCAAGCTTCTATTACTCTAGAGATTGACTCCGAGCGTATTATTGGCATAATATGGCTGGAAATTGCCTTTTTTACCATTTGTGTGCTAGGTTGTAATTAGTTAAGTCATAAATTAATAAGTTATAAATAATAGCTTGCTTTCCATTATTTGGCCTTGAATTTTATCCTGAGTCACATGGGTGCCATGTTCTAGCGTATGTTGACGTGAGTAGGACCATTGATTCTATATACTGATTTGGTTATGTGTGCTTTTGGGTATGTATATTTACTGTTTTTTGGGTTTTTTTTTTTACTTTTATAAATAAACTAAAAATGTTTATAAAAAGGGGACATATGATTTTAGATCCTTCCTTTTAGCTGTTCTGCAGGAAATATTTTGACGTAATACTTCAAAAACGTAATAGGAAAGAGAGAAAACTGAATGGATTGAAAAATGTGACCCAAAAAGAATATAAAACCTATAAATCTATAAAGCACCTGGAGAGACTAAATTACATTATTCTGCACTCCTACAGACTCCAAGTACACAACAAAATGTATTGAAGGGCTAAAAAAGTGGATTTTGCAAGAGATATCCCCTTTAAAGAAATGTAGGATTTGCATGGTGAGGAAAATAATTTAAACTGCTGGAGATTTACATTTTATTTGTTATTTAAGCAGCCATACAAACATTTTTTTAATAAGTCACAAATGAAGTATCATTAAAAAATACATACAAGTAGAACAAATGTACATTAATATTTAGTATGGATATTCAATATTTGAAAAGAAGAAATAACTTTATACACTACAAAGAGCCTGCGATGGACTGGCGACCTGTCCAGGGTGTACCCTGCCTCTCGCCCATAGACTGCTGGAGATAAATACCAGCTTCCCCGCGACCCACTATGGAATAAGCGGTAGGAAATGACTGACTGATGACACTACAAAGAAGTGATCAGCTTGACATATTTTGCATCTTGCAACATTTTACAAGTTATTTTGACAATCTACAATCAATATTTGTTCATCAAATGCTTCTTGGTGTTTTTCTCTGGCTGACACAAAATAATGAAACACTTTGGAGCAAATATACACAGTATCAGTCCAAAGCTGGAGGCCAGAATGGCAAATATCTCCACAGCCACAGTTAATTTTCCAGGAGAGCTGATATATGCTGGAATAAAGGTGATCCAGACTGCACAGAATATCAACATGCTGAAGGTTATCATCTTGGCTTCGTTAAAATTATCAGGTAGTTTCCGAGCTAGAACAGCTAACACAAAGCAAAATACAGCCAAGAGGCCAATGTAGCTGAGGACAGACCAGAAGCCAACAGCAGAACCTAATGCACATTCCAGGATGATCTTCTCCTTGTAGGTGGCTAGATTTTTCACTGGGAAAGGAGGACTCAGAACCAGCCAAACAATGCATATTATAACCTGAATAAATGTAAATAACACTACAGTCATTCTTTGCTGTGGCAGACCAAACCATTTCATGGTATTGTTACCTGGAAGTGTAGCTTTAAAGGCCATTAAAACCACTATAGTTTTCCCAAGAACACATGAGATGCACAGAACAAATGTGATACCAAATGCTGTGTGTCGTAGCATACAGGACCACTCAGAAGGTGCTCCAATAAAAGTTAATGAACACAAGAAACACAGAGTCAGAGAGAAGAGCAGCAGGAAGCTCAGTTCAGAGTTGTTGGCTCTGACAATTGGAGTTGCCCTGTGATGAAAGAAAATCACTGCTGTAATGATGGCAAGGCAGGCCCCACTAACAGAGAATGCAGCCAGGATGATTCCCAGCAATTCATCAAATGAAAGAAACTCTAACGTTTTGGGGAAACAAGCATCTTGTCCCGCATTAGGCCAGAATTCTCTGGGACATGGGATGCAATCAGGTGAATCTAAAAAATGAGTCATAAAGGATTGTAAGTGTTTATATTAAATATTTAATGATAAAAATATACATATAAAACAGGGTCACCTGTCATATTACTGATCTCTCCTTCAGGACAATGTGTACAATCATAGCAGCAGATGGGTTTTCCTTTCTGCAACACTTTACGAGTTCCTGGAGGACAACTTTTAGAGCAAACAGACACTGGTACCTAAAACAAACAGAGAAACAGAGATAAAAAAAGTTTGGTGTGCAGCTGTTTTTAGGTAGCTGAGGAATGTTGCACTGTTGTCATTACTTGCGTTTCTCCATCCACCCAGGTAATGTTTCTGTTAATACGAAACTCCTGGCCCTTTGGCAGTGATGCATCATAGTACCCCACTGTGACCAGCTCAATAATGCCACTCTCACTCTTCTGCCAGTTAACAATTTCATAAGCAGCCACAGAGTCTCCATTAGCATCAAAAGAGACATGGTAGCCATTTTGGGTAAAGTTGACTTTCTTTAGCTCAGTAAAAATCTGAAATAATGCAAATAATGACAATAAAATAGAAGCAAAGAAAAAACTAAACAACACAAGTTTAACAGAATAAGTAAGCTATTTAGTGTAATGTAATTGATCAAGAGAAAAAATGACATAGCATTTTATTTAAACTCACCTGATTTAAGTCTAACCTTCTCTGTTCTTTACAGTAAGTAGTGAAATTAGTTTCCTGACACACTGCATTGTGAATAGCGTGTCCAATAGCATAAACAGCCTTGTAAACCATGTTAGTAACTCTGAACTTAGACGTGTCAGTATACGGGATCTTGAGTGTCTTTAAGTCTTCAGTTCCATCACATTGCTTCTTCTCTGTTGAAGTTAACTGAAAATAATCAGAGAAAAACAAAGGTAATGTCATTGTGTATATATATATATATATATATATATTTTATATATATATATATATATATATATATATATAATATATATATATATATATATACATTTATTTATATTTATTATATATATATATATATTCTTTTAGCATATCAGCTCAGTTACATTAATTAAAGTTAGGGAAATAACAGGTTTAAAATTATTGTCTGTGATGTGAGTATCATGTAGACTTGTAACATCATCAAAATACTTGAATATCAACAGAGAAGAACCACATATTAATTTTTTAATCAGTAATAGCTGATACTGATTTCTGTCTAAAGGGTTTGATTATGTTGAAACTTTCTAGCTAATATTCTAAAAATAAATTCAACTTAGACTAGAAATTTGCAACATCTAGTTCTCACTTTTTGTCAAGCTGCAGTTGAATGCACCCTCCCAGAATTCAGTAAGGACTGAGGAGGCAGCCACTTCGGAGGGAGAGAGATTCAGAAGGAAGTCTCTAAAGCCAGGGATGACGGATTGCTGAATGGCTACTCCTATTGCACCTTCACAGAAGCTGAAGCTCATTAATTTAGGGTCTGTCACCCAGCTCTCACTTCCAATCCACTGACGAGGTGGAGGACGGTGTTGATCCAGCTCTTCAAACAGGAGTTTTAAATCACCATCAGCTATGAATGCCACTATAGCGAGCGCTGTTGACCTAAAGAGATAATAGATTTTACTGTATAAGCCTTATACACTTTTCCAGCACTTTTTCGCTTCACTTATATAAAAAGCACTCTTTAAATAGTATTGAACTTTTTTAAAAAGAAAATAAAATGGGTCAGCATGCGAAAAAGAAAACACAAACAAAATCAAAGATGCATTAACCTGCGGATAACATCAGCTACTCTTTGTATCTTGCTTCTTGGGTCCGTCCGTTGGAAAGATTCAGTGTACTCTACGCAGATCCCCTCTCGGCTTGCTGCTTTAAGAAAAGATGCCATGCCATTTCTGCCATAATCTGAGTCAGAGTGGACCGCTCCTATCCAAGTCCAACCAAAGTGTTTCACCAGTTTGGCCAGTGCATCAGCTTGGTAATGGTCACTGGGAATAGTTCTGAAGAAAGTTGGATGCTGCTGCTTATCTGACAGGCAGGCACAAGTGGCAAAGTGGCTCACCTAAAGGAAGAAAAAAACAAAAACTGATCCTTTTTAGCGAAGGTATACTAAAAGAGATCAATTACAGTTTAAAATAAATTCACACTACTTACAAGAGGAATGCTAAATGGTCCAAACATGCGTGACATGCTGGCAGATTGTGTGGACCCAGAGTCACCAATTACACCCATCACCACACCGAATTGAGAACAGTTCTCGCCTATCTGAAACACAGGGTCCTTCCCACTTGAGAGTTGAAATGCCACATGCATGGCCACGGGCACAGAGGCACATGAGTCATATATCTCATAGCCAAGTTTAATCCCAGGCAGCAGCTCTGTGCTGTTATTGATCTCCTCAATTGCAAACATCACTGCACGACTGAAGCGCAGTTCACGACTGTTCATACTGCACACAGACATTTAGAACATGTTAGTGCTTTGTATGCATACTATCAGTTCACATTTTCACAAACAAGATTACACCTGAAAAAGCCACAGATAAGAAAAATGTTTAGCATTCTTTCAATATAATTTCTATAAGCATAAAAGCATGTTTGAAAAAAAAGTAATACATACAAAGATGAGATGGTTAGTCAGTGTAAAATTTGGTTTATAGATGAGAATATTTATAAGATCAGAACTACATCAATATCTATGTACAAATGGATTTTCAAACTGTTGAAATTCATTTTGATACTATAATAATAATTACAAAAAAATACCCTTATATATTTCATCGCACTTTGCAGCACAGCTTTACATCATAGAAATCAAAACTTGACTTTTCAGTATGATAGTTCCTCCATTTTCACATTTCCCTCTTACCAACCTTCCTGTGCAGGTGGGTGGCTCAGGCACATTGGTGTAGTTGTGAATCTCTGTGAGCTCCTTGTAGTGGAAGGAAAAGACACCACCAATAATGTACTCCCCATGCAATGAGAATGCAGGTATCCGAGCTGTACCCTGCAGGGTACATTTTACAGGTAAAGCCCCAATTTTAATCCTATCTGACCCACCAAAAGCAAGAACTAAGACAACACATAGACCCAGAGCTATTTTCAAGTCGATAAGGAGTAGTGAGATCTTCATACTGTCTAAAGGTGGGTGTGAGTGTTTGTCTGGTTCATATAACTCTTCTACAAAACATCGGAATCACATCACAGACATGACATCACTTTGTGGTCTGATTTGTTCTTACAATTCATTATTTTTTTACAGCATAATTCCATCTTCTTTCATTTTATCAATCCATACAACCCTTAATCAAATTCAATAATCAAATCAACTCTGTGGTCAGATCATGTTTTTATCATCTGCATCTTATTGCCAAAGTTAAAGTTTTTTTAAATCATCCTGACTTGGAGAAAGCCATTCATCCCTTTATTAGCTCTAGATTCGACTATTGAATTGGACTCTATATCTGTGTCTATCAGTCTGAATTTTAACATCTTCAACTTGTCCAGAACACAGCTTCTAGTCTTTAACCAAAACCTGTAAAGATGCAAGCACATCAACCCTGTGTTATCCTATTTTAGAATTGATTATAAACTTTTACTGTTTGTTTTTAAAGCTTATAACAGCCTGGTAACACCTTATTTATCAGAGGTTTTGTGTCTCTCTGTACATTGCAAATCCCTAGTGTTAACAAATCAACTTTATCAGATCTTCCAAGGATGAGGCTTAAATATTGGGGTGACTGGGCATTTTCAGTGGCAGTACCCCGAATTTGAAACCAACTTCCATTAGATCTTCGCTTAACCATTGAGCCAGCCATCTTTAAATCTAAACTTAAAACTTATTTTTTCAGGCAGGCTTTTAATACCAAGTAGCATGGTGTCATTTTAGCAATGATTCCGGTATTCCTGTTTTCTGCTTTTAAGATTGTATGTTTTGTGATTTTCACTGTAATTTAGTTATCTCAGTGCTTTGGTCACCTTAGCTGGTTGTTTCAAAGTGCGCAGCCAGTGTGTGCTCTTGCTGGGTGAGTTTATGTCGTCTTGGTGTGGGGTCGGAGGTTCCATTGTGAGCATGGTGCTCGGTGGTGTCTGCTCTGTTGTGCCTGTGGGAGGAGGCTGATGTGGCATTGCGTGGGGTCCTTGCCTTGTTGTTGTGGCACGCTGTTTGGTGGGGGGCAGGATGCGGCAGGGGTGCTTGGAATGGGGCCGTGTGTGGAGCTTGCGCAGTGTTGGTGTGTCTTTGTCGGCTTTTTGGGAGTGGAGCTCATCTTTGGGGGTGGACCCCTGTGGGGACGGGATTCATGTCATCTGGGTTCGGGAGCATGTGTTCCATATCTGTGTACTGGTTGGGGTTGGCCCTGTGGGGAGATTCATGTTGGGGCTCATGGGGTTGAGACCAAAATTTATTGGGGGTTGGGACTGTTTCATCCTGGGATGGCTCTGGTTGGCGGGTAGGCTCGTTTTGACCCGGTAGACCCCCAGGAGAGGGGGCCATTTTGTACATGGCCCCCTCTCCTGATGGGGACGGGGGTCATTGAGGGCTGGTGCTAGGGCGGTCTGCTTGTCTCCACCCCGGAAGAAAGGGGACCACCTCCTGGATCTGGGAGCTGGTTGCCCCTCTGGGGTATCAAACCTTGTATACACAAGCATACTCACACTTAAACCCACAGGTGTTTAGATTCAGGTGTTAACAGATACACAGATGTTCTATATTGAGCTGCAGTTAGATATCAGTAAAGGTCAAGTGTGCCATCATGCTAGGCCACAACCTCTAGATTTATTCTCTGATTTTATTGATTTTCTGTTCAGTTTCACTGATCATGTTTTGTTTTTATTCTCAGCCTATTCCTCCATATTTAGCTTTATTCGGTCCACCTGCTTCATGCCAATCAGTCTGTTTGCTTTCACCTGTGCCATGCCCTTCATACACACCCCTGTTCTGTTTACTCCTCGTGGATACATACTGTTTGCCCTGCAAAGCCTGCCTATGTTCATGTCTGTTTCCGCTATACCCCCATGCCTCGTTCTCGTCATACGTGTTTTTGTAAGTCCTTTTTTGCATCTTCGAACTCCAGGATTAATTGTGGAGTACCACAGGGGTTAGTGCTTGGGACAATTATTTTTACTATACATATATATATATATATATCTATATATATATAGATATATATAAATATATATATGTGTGTGTGTGTGTGTGTTTCCAATAGGTAAAATTATCAGGCAGCATGGAATACATTTTCACTGTTATGCGCATGATACTCAGCTTTATTTATCTATAAATCCTGATGAGCCCAACCAGTTAGATAGACTACAGGTATGTCTAGAAGACATAAAAACTTGGATGACTCTAAATTTTCTGCTTCTAAATTCTGACTAGACAGAAGTTGTCATCTTTGGACCAGAATGTGAAAACGAAACTGCTTAGTCATTCAATTAATGTGGAGGGCATTAAACTGACCTCTGGTAATAAGGTAAAAAAAAACCTTGGTGTTATTTTTGATCAGGACGTTTCATTTAAATCCCATATTAAACAAGTTTCTAGGATGTCCTTCTTTCACCTATGGAATATTGCCAAAATTAGAAATATTCTGTCCAGGAGTGACGCTGAAAAACTAGTCCATGCATCCAATGTTACTTCAAGGGTGATCGATTGTAATTCTTTACTATCAGTATGTCCACAAAATGCAGTTAAAAGCCTTCAGCTCATCCAAAATACGGCAGCAAGATTTCTGATAAAAATTTAAAAGAGAGATCATATTTGTCCTATTTTAGCTTCCCTTCATTAGTTGCCTGTTAAATCCAGAATTTAATTTAAAATTCTCCTTCTCACATAAAAAGCCGGTTCGCAGCCTAGTGTGAAGCGGCTGGGAGAGTCAGAGGCCATGGTACTCGACCAGAAAAGGGTGGCTTGTCCTCTTCAGGTTGGACGAGAGAGCCTGCCTCAAGTGGAGGAGTTCAAGTATCTCGGAGTCTTGTTCACGAGTGAGGGAAGAATGGAGCGGGAGATCGACAGACGGATCGGTGCGGCTGCCGCAGTAATTTGGGCACTGTGCCGGTCCGTTGTGGTGAAGAGAGAGCTAAGCCGAAAAGCGAAGCTCTCCATTTACCCGGTCGGTCTACGTTTTCCTACCCCTCACCTATGGGCCATAAATTTGGGGCTACCGAAAGAACGAGCCCCCCCGGATACAAATGGCTGAAATGAGCTTCCTCGTAGGGGGGGCCCGGGCACTCCCTTAGAGATAGGGGGAGAGCTCCGGGGCCATCCAGGAGGGGCCCAATGAGACCCGCTGCTCCTCACATCGAGAGGAACCAGTTGAGGGGGGCTCGGGCATCTAAATCGGATGCCTCCTTAGCCCTTCCTCGGGAGGGTTTTTCCAAGCATGTCCCCCGGGGGAGGGCCCCGGGGATGGCCCCCGGGACACCCTGGAGGGACTAAGTCTCCGGCTGGCCTGGGAACGCCTTGGGGTCCCCCCGGGGGGAGGGTGGGGAGGTGTCTGGGAGAGGGACGTCGGGGGTCTCTGCTTAGTCTGCTGCCCCACGACCCGGTCCCCCGGATAAGCAAAGACGACGAGTACAGGTACATATAAAGCCATTTATGATCAAGCTCCACATACATCAGAGATCAATTTTTCATATATTCCTAAAAGGCACTTCGTTTTTAGACTGCAGGTTTACTGTGGTTCGTAGAGTCTGTAGAAGTAGAATGGGCAGGGAGATCCTTTAGTTATCAGGCTTGTTCTCTAGCTGTGGTCAACCAGTGTTTTCCTAGTATTAGTGTAGTGAGTAGACACTTTGTGGTCTACCTTTTAAGGCTTAGGCTCAAACGTTCCATTTTGATAAAGCTTATAGTTTTAAGAGTGGCATTAGGTTTATCCTGAACTATCATCCATGTATAGATTATGTCTGCTATAAGTAGTCTTAGATCTGCTGGAGACATAATGACCACTTTCACTTTGTCTGCTACATTTTCATACTGCTCTCCAATTTTGCATTATTTGCTGTTATTTCAGCTTTTAACTCTATGTTCGGTCTCTGCTTTTTTCTCTTTCTAGAAGCTACATCTGACCTGGCTCTGTGGCACTTTCCTCGACATTGGATGAGCTGCTGCCAACAACTTAATGCTCATCTCATACAGATCATACACTTTGCCCTGTTTTTCAGTGTTAAAACCAGTGTTAAAAGCTCTCCTAGACATATCTACTGGCTGAGCATCTACTGTGACTAAGTGTAAGTGCTCTCTTTCATGCTCTAGACTTGAAAACTTGCTCAGCTTCATCAGCAGAATCATCTGCTTAGCTGTCTTCTTCCCTCTCTTTTCTCTCACTCTCAAGAGGCAAGAAGTACAAAAAAAAAAAAAATGTACCGATTAATGTTTGATCTTTTGTTGACCCTATAGGAAAGTAACTACTGGATTAAGTGCTGTCTGGTTTCTTTTTTTTATCTCTGCTCTGTTCTCTCAAACCCCCAGTCGTCATGGGGCAGATGGGGCCACGTCATAGGACTGAGCCTGGTTCTGCTGGGGTGTTTTCTTCCTATTAAAAAGGGGAACGGTTTTTTCTCACACCCGTCCCTCTCTCACTAGACTGCTTCCAATAGCATGCTCAGTATGTAGGGATTGGCTGCAAAGATAAATGCAAGTGACTGTCCATGTCTCAACATGCTCCATTGTGGTCCAGAGGAGTGGATGGGCACTGTGCACAGTCACTTGTACTGCGATGGAGCCATCTGGCATCAAAGGGCTTTCCCTCTTAGTATGAAGAAATATGACTACCTTTAACCATGGGATCTACCGGATGTAATAATATAAAGTCATCTGTTTGTTGATAGTTATGGTATTAAACTTGGAATGTATGTACCCGAACTTAAAATCTGTATGGTTCGACTGAATAAAGTGCCTTGAGACAACATGTGTTGTGAATTGGCGCTATATAAATAAAATTTAATTGAAACTGAATTGAATTTATTGTTAAATATTTTTTACTTTCTACACTGCCTCTACCTGCCTGTCTGCACTTGGGTCTGTTCTGAATCCACACTCATGACATTAATAGGTGTTGGAATTAAGCTGTGGGCAAACTTGGTGGTTGCAAATAAGATTGCAGTCTCATTTGTAATTTAGTTTAGGTCAGTTTAGGTCAATCTAAAGTATTGTCAGTGTTTATTCATGAGCGTTTACTAGCTATGAGAGTTGTTAGGTGTTTCCCTTTATTCAAGTCGAAACAAATTGGAAAGTTGACTTGCAAAAGACATGGTTATCACCAGATAGACAGTGGTTGGCATCATATTTTTGATGTGGGTAGATATTCCAACCATTTTCTAAATGCAAATGAGTTTTTAAGAAATATTTGTTATTACAATTGTTTTGGAGAGAGGTTCCACTTAATTGATTTGAAAGTCTGAACATGGAAACTCTGACCATGGAAAGTCTGCAGAGGAGTGCGTTGAAGGGGTTTGGAAGTTTGCACTTATCGACCAACCAGATATCCACTATTGCAATCGTTAACATCATCACATGTTTCCTGGCCACTAGATGGCTCCCTTCAAAGTGGTGAATGTTGCCTTGACAATTCAATCTTCCACTCATGCAAGGTCATGGGCATGTACAACTATAATCTCTATCTGGATCAGAAGAACCGTGAAGGCAGGTGGGTTTGATGAGTCAAAAACATACACCACAATACCATACCACAGCCACGATTAAGGGGCTACCACATTGTCTTCAGTGGATGGAGGTTCAATGGAGGCCTGTTTCGTACCTTAGATGTCAATGCTACAGCAGCAATGGACAGAGTGACCACACAGACTGCTATTCTGTGTGGGATAGGGGCATCCTTGGAAAGCATGAAAGACTCAAATTTATATGGTTTGTCATGTTTGGTGCACTGTTTAGCTAAAGAGTTAGTGTGGTCATTGAACTCTTTCTCTTCTCCATGTATGCACAATTGATCTCTCACCTTCTTCTAGTACATGTGTATGATGGTGAGGTAAACAGGTTGTCCCAAGCTTTGAAACATGCTGTGTGTTCTTATTAGAGGTCAAAAAACTGTTCTGTTTCCACGAGGCCAGATGTGAAGAAAAACTGACTTGCATGTTGAGTTTGTGCTGATCACCAGCATCCAAATGTCATGGTCTGTGGTGCATTGAAAAGGGATGAGATTGAAGGCAATTTTCTGCATACTGAGAAATATGCAAGCAAAACAAAAACCTTTGAAGTCTGGAAGACTGGTGTGAAGCCATATGACCCTAAAACTGGCATAAAAATCAATGCTAGGATAAAAATAACAACTCTCCAAACTGCTGACGAGCAAACTTTAATGTTAAATTTGTGCTATTAGCCGTGATAACAGCATCTCAGAGGCTTTGGCAATAAAGTGGACCTTTCATAATGTGTGTCCATATTTTCAAAGTAGAATTGTCTTTGTGTAAATAGATTTTTCGCTAGTGGGCAAAGGTTCTAGTTGGAGGAGAACGTCTGAGTGGTTCAGGCCTTCATCTGCCAGGATGTGTAATTGAATGGATACTGCAAGTACATTCAGGAATGTTAACAGGTTGACTGTGAAAACATCGTCTGACCTGACCAAGCCTTAGAGATTTAGTGTCAGGACAAACTATCGGGGACCTCTATTTGGAACCATAAAGCTGCGTATATTTTGTTGAGTTGCACTCCAAGTTGGATCCGGATCTCACTGCCAGAATAAGTTGAATGTGGCAGCCCAGGGATGATTAGGATTGACTGGAGTGCAACATGTCCATTTCATGTGATTCTCGGTACAGATACACATAACATGCAAGATAATAAGTTGATTTAGGGCCTGTTGGATAGTCCCTTCAACCTCTGCAGCAATGTTGGCAGCACTTATACAGTTGTATACAGTATACAGTTGTTTTCACAAGACAACCTCTGGATATTAGCATGTGCACTCAACTTCTTTGGTTGACCATGCTGAGGCCTGTTTTGTGGGGAACCTGTCTTGTTAAACCACTGTATGGTCCTGGCTACCATGGTGCTCCTCAGTTTTGGGGTGTTAGCAGTCTTCTTACAGCCTAGGCCATCTTTATGTAGAGCAACAATTACTTTTTTTCAGATCCTCAGAGTTTTTTGCCAGGAGGTGCAATGTTGACCAGTATGAGAGAGTGTGAGTGCGATAACACTAAATTTAGCGCACATGCTCCACATTCACACCTGAGACCTTGTAACACTAATGAGTGACATGACACCAGGAAGGGAAAATGGCTAATTGGGCATAATTTGGACATTTTCACTTAGACGTGTACTTACTTTTGTTTCCAGTAGACTAAACATTAATGGCTGTGTGTTGTTATTTTGAGGGGACATCATATTTACACTATTATACAAGCTGTACACTGACTACTTTACATTGCATCAAAGTGTCATTCTGTATCCTTAGTGTTGTCCCATGAAAAGGTATATTAAAATATTTACAAAAATGTGAGCGTTGTATACACTTTCTGTCAGGTGCGGTGCAGTGGAGGACCCCAGGATGCAGACGGAGAGGCATCTGAACCGTAAGTAGAGACAGTTTATTTTTAAGCAAGATGAATAACTTACAGATTGTGGCAGGAACCAAACAGGTAACTGTGACAGATGCATACAATGAGTAATGTTTCCGCGAGGAGTAAGCAGACTGATGGTGAATATATGGAGCGTGAAACAGGTGAAACAAGGAAACTGATTACAAGATGCAGGTGTAAGGAGTGAAACTGATTGCTAAGGCTGAGAGGTGCAGGGAGGGAAAACGAAAGGTGACTGGAACAAAACAGAAATCCTATGACACAAACTAATAGGATAAAACATAAACGTACAGAATATAGACAAGAAAACAATACTAAGAAACTAAAAAACAAACAGGAAAATAATAAACAGAAGCATGATTCAAAACAAAACTGTCATAATGTGGGTTTCTGTTGGACCAATATGCGGGGAAGAACTCCTGAAGCTCGAAGTTTGCAGGTAAGACGACACTTTATTGCTCATGGCTTGGACACGGACAGGGTACCAGGCGAGCACACAAACAAGACATAAGGAACCAGCGGGGAATAAAGGAAACAAATGGGCTTTAGACACTGCAGGCGAAGAGGGTGCGTCCTCACACCCCTCAGAGACAGGAACAGGAAGTGAAGACAGGTCCTCCATGAACTCCTCCGGAACGGGAACCAGGGATGGAGGCAGTTCATCCTCGGAGCCCTCGAGGACAGGACCGGGAACAGGATCGGGGTGTGGAGGCGGTTCATTCATGAACCCCTCCGGAACAGGATTATGAATCGGGAGCAGCGGCGATGGCTGATCAGGAGCGAAGCCATGAGCCAGAAAACCGTGTCGAGCTTCGGTGGAGAGGCGGGTGGAGGAGGGAGCAGGAGATCTCCTCAGAGACGCGACGATTTCATCTGGGGCCCTTTATCGCTTGGCCTCGATGGTGTGGTGAATCCAAGGATCAGGGAAAAAATCCCTCCTCGCCTCGAGCCAGTCTTTGAGGTTGCCAGCTATTTCCAGCCTTCTCCATGGTGAGCTGGGAGAGGTCACCAGGTGAAAACATTATTTGGCCAGAACCTCTCCCCACTTTAATTCCCTCACCATTCCTCCCGCTTGGTCCCATTGGCTGTTTCCTTCTGTCATAATGTGGGTTTCTGTTGGACCAATATGAGGGGAAGAACTCCTGGAGCTCGAAGTTTGCAGGTAAGACGACACTTTATTGTTCATGGCTTGGACACGGACAGGGTACCAGGCGAGCACACAAACACAAACAACACATAAGGAACCAGCAGGGAACAAAGGAAACAAACGGGCTTACATACAAAACTGGACAGCAGGGGGAACCAATGACACAAGTGACCAGACAATCAGGGGAAAACACAGAACAGGTGTGGGCTTGGGGTGAAGGGAGAAAGAAAACAAAGGACTAGACCAGGTAACAACAAAACACAAACTCAAGAACTCAAAAAACAAGCAGGTATAAAAGAACTGGAAATAAGAATAACAAAAACCCCAAAACACCCAACATTGGCATTTTGTCTTCATGGCGTAATTTTCTTTCATTTTATAATTTAAAGAGATGCTTTATAGCTCATAAAGGGTTCTTTAAGTTAACGCTGAGAGGTTGATGGAAAATAAAAATGTAAAGCCTTGGAAGTAATTCGGTAAACTTTTGATGACAGTAAAGGGATGGTTTCAGTGCTTAAGCTGTTCCAAGAGATTCTTTAAAATCTTTAATCTGTTATTACAAGTTAAAAGTTCTAATCTTCACAAAATTTTAGAAAAGCTATGACTTATTTTTTTGTTTGATTGTGTGTCTGCACTGTAAATGCTAACATAAAAATTAATTAAATATGGTAAGTGAACCAAACTCAGTTTTCATCAACCTGTTATGAGCACTAATTTTAAATAAGTAAGTAGTAATTTGGTGTTGGAAAACATGCTTAACTTGATTTATTCCAGTTAAGTCAAATTAGAAAAAATAATTGATTGTACTCAGCGTCCGTTAACTCTTACATTACTCCTCACGTCTCATCGACTCTTTTTATTTGGCACCCCAAAGGACAATCCTCAGTCAGAGATCAGTTTTACGTTTACACAAGTTTATTAAAGCCAATCGGAATTCAGAGAGGAGACATCACACTTACACGGGTACCTGGAAACGTCTGTGTGCTGTCTGACTGGGGCTGCGTTCCATTACATTTTATAACCCATGCTGGACCAGCACCTTTTTTTCAGTTACATACACAATCATTCTATCTGTGGATGTCTCCCCAGCAACAGCATAAAAAAACAGAGATATACGTTATTATTTAATCAAAGAATTGTTTTCCACACGTGGATACAGACAGAGAACACCTGCAAGCCTTGTCCTTGAATAATGAACACTCATTGTTTTATAATACTAGAAGCTACTGTTACAGTATCAAAGAAACAGAGATACATTCGGTCAGCACAGAGAGGAGTAGCATGCCTCCCAAATACACTGCCGGCTTCTCACGATACAGACAGAAAACACCTGCAGGCTTTAACCTTGAATAGTAAACTCTTATTGTGTTATAATCCTAGAAGCTACTGGTAGGGATTTTTCTAACTCTCAAAAGCATAACTAAAAACTCCCAATAATAATCAATCTATAAGCAGTAAAGTCCCAAATATATCTTAGTTTTAGCTACTAATAATAAGGCATTTATATTTCCACAGTCTACACAGATTTAATTTATTTTGACAATGTAAAGAAGGTTTGTTAGAGGGTCGGAATCCTTATCTCTGTATTTTCTAAAGGATTTCTCTTTTGCCCTTGAATTAAAAGCTCAAAATAGGAAAACAGTTAACAAGAGTGATATTATAGCAACCTGGTGTGTTGATTTATGTGTCTATATTTTGAAATTGTTGCCTTAATTGTGTTTTTTCATTGTCCTCCATTCAGGCTGAAGCAGATGGTCACCTGTCCACACTTACCCAGCTCTCAGCAATTGAAGGTGTTCACCTAATGCTTCATACACTGAATTATCACTCAATATTTGTATTAGTTCCATGGGTTTGGGTAACAGAAATACATTAATGTTACTACAGTGGGATTATGATAAAACCACTTCCATTGTTAAATGGATCAAGTCAATTTATTACAATTTTGTACTGTTTTAAATAAATCATTGTACGTGGCAGTTTGTGACTATTTATCGCACACTTTGACGATAATTAATTGTACACCTTTATGACATTTTTGGTTTGTGACTAAAAAATTCATTGTATTTTTCCATTTCACTATTTACAAAAATATTTCTTTTCATTTAGAAATAATTGCACATTTCAGTTTGTCAATGTTTAAATAATTCATTGGAGATTTTAATTTGTGATTAAAACAATTAATTGTACATTTTAATTTGTAACTATTTAGAAAAAAAAATGAACTTTTTTTTTTAACACTAGGACTCCCAGAATTCTAACACTACTAGAACTCCCAAGCCCGTCAATTTGATGGCGAGCATCGATGCGAGGGTGGTTATGACATCATCGCATTACAAGCGGTCAGAATGCTAAAGGTTTTCTTGCATGCTATAAAATTATGGTTTTGTCAAGAATTCATAATAGTATTTGATCAAAAATAATACAGAGTAGCGGGTACATTTGTTTAAAAAAAGCTTTACTAATCTAACCAAAAGTTGGACAGCTCCATGTTACGCCCCCCTTTCACTTCGGGGACATAAACTAGTGCTAAAAACGCCATGAGCTCATCCACACTCATGTCCGTGGAGGAATCCTCTCCTAAAACTCGGCGGGCCTCAGCCACAGCGCAGCCCTGAACGTGGATGAGCATTTCGGCATCCACCAAGCAGAGGAATGCGCTCTGGGCATCTTGGATCTGGCGCTCTGTCAACGCGTTCTGGCTCTGACGTCTCCCTCTACTTTCTTCCTCAGTACTACTGTCCACACAGTGCCATCCTTTTCTATCTCCTCCCCTTTCCCAGGTGTGCGCTCGTCTTGCGATGAAAGCGCGGTAAAGCGCAGAATAGATTGTTACTAGGCTACTATACCTATCTATGATCTCTTTGTCCATTATCAGTACCTTGATTTGCAGTTTTCCTCCGGCCAGTGAGCTGGATTGCTGGGTTTATAGCTGGGCACTGGGCACCTGGCTCGTCTCCCTGTCTCTGAAGCTGCGCTGATTGTGACACTGTTGCTATATAAATAGTTTATATATTATTAGTTTACTAATCTGTAAGCTATAGCCTAAAATGATAAAATCATTACATAGGCTTGTCTTTTACTATCTTGGAATAATGCGCCACAACCTCCTGCTAATGGGACGACTCGTGTTTTTTAGCCAGGGGAGGCTCACTCTCTTGAACTGAACTGACTAACCAAGAGCCATCAGAATCCCTCTCGCCCCCAGAATCATGATCATCTAATTTTTTGAAGCATTTCCAATGACTCTTGAGCAGAAAATATACTTCTAGAAGCGATTTGTGGGAGGCCAACAATCTCCTTCTCAGACTGCGTTCTAGAGTGGCGGTTGCTAGGTAACGCTCGCGCTTATACTCAGCCGCGGGAAAAAAAAATCTATGTAAATAATAGGGCCGTCAAAATAGCGGCTGTGGTAGTTAAAGGTAGAAATACTTAGATCTTTTATTTAATTTGTTATTTTTTTTTCAAAAGAGACATAGGAATACACAAGACACAAGTTTAGAAAAAGTCAGGATGCCAGGAAGATAAGAGTTTTAATAAACCATAGTTATGGTATGTCAAACTTTCAAAACCGTCAAATTGATGGGCCTGGGAGTTCTAGTGTTAAACAAGTGCTTAATGCTGAAATCATCATGTCTTTTCAGGTCAATCAGAGCACTGCTCCCTAATGCAGTGGAGTTGTAAATACTGTGCATTTTGTGCTGAAAAGAGAGGCTACTTGCTTAAGCATTACCGCTTAAAACATGGATTTCATAGTCGGACATCCCAACTCCCATGCCTTCATAAGGAATGCCTCTGCACATTTAAATCTTTTAACGCACTCAAAATACACCTTTCAACATGGCACACTCAAATGGATGCAGGCAGAAGTGGAGAAACTGCATTTCACTGTCAGTTGTGCAACTTTGTGAAGCCTTGCACAGAAGCAGACTTTTTTACCCATTTGCGAAGACATCTTAAGCTGAGGCAAATGGTTGCTTGACCATATCAGGACTGTAACTTTCAGAGTAGTGTTTATTCTACCTTTACTGCACACAAAAGCAAAGTGCATCAGATGCACAACAAGACGCCATTCAAACAGGAAATCAAGAAATGTAGTTGAAGAACTTCCAACAAATGCCAGTGTTCATGTAGAGGAGAGTGACCCTGAAGTTGATGATATTGACTGTGAAGTTGCTGAGCAAAATGAAGGTGTAGTGGACTTAGAGAATAAGTTGGAACGTAATGTAGCAATCAATTCTTAACATCTCTGAAACTGCACTGCAAGAGGTCATAGATCAGATCAACCAAATTTATTTGTTATCACAGCCATTGCTACATTCTTCTATTCGAAGAATTCTACATACGCATTGTGCAAATGTTGATGATGCTTTAGTGAATGAAATAGCTCAAGCGGTCATTGAGAATAAAGTATTCCTCAAATTCACTTCTGGTGAGGGATCGTTGTCAACTGCTAACAGGCGAAAATCATACATTTCAAGGAAATTCTCTTTGGTTATGCCAGTTGAATTTGTCTTGGAAAACAAGCAGAATGTTGCGTATGTCTCCATACTAAAAATGCTGCAAACATTACTGAGCAATAGAGAAATTCTGTAGAAGACCATGTCACATGACGCTACTTTGTCAGAGAAATACCAATCTTACAGAGATGGTGTCCGCTTCAAAGACAGTGCTTTCTTGAATGAGGAAGAATTCAGGATCGCTCTCCAGCTGTATATTGATGATTTTGAGGTGGCTAACTCCTTGGGGACCTCCAGAAAAAAAACACAAACAAACTGCCATCTGCTGGACACTTGGCAATTTACACCCTAAATTTCGCTCGTCTCTTCATTCCATTCAGCTTGCTCTGCTTTGCAAGCCCAACAACGTCAAAGACCAGGGTTATGCCAAAATTCTACACCCTCTTATTCAGGACCTTGTTTTTCTTGAGCAACAAGGCATATACGTTGAACAGTTGGGAGCTACTGTTAAGGGCACAGTGTTGTTTGTTTGCAGCAGACAATCTGGCTTTGGGAGGGTTCTTTGAAAGCTTCAGAGTTAGGCAAGTTTGTCGATTCAGTATGGCCAAGCGGGAGGAAATTCAGGACAACGAAGTACAGACAGGCTTATTTCAACAAAGAACAAAAGAAAACCATGACAAACATGTGCAAGAGGTGTCACAGTATTCAACCAAGGCTCAACAATACGGTGTAAAAGGAAGCTGTCCGCTTACTGAAAGCTTGCAACATTTTCATGTCGTTGATGGTTACCCTCCAGACATTCTGCATGATCTTCTGGAGGGTATTGTTCCAGTAGAGTTGGCTCTATCGAAGGAAACTATCTCCCTTGAGGCCCTGAATGATGCTATTAAACCGTTCCCATACACATTTGCAAACAGGTTAAATCAATCCCAGCTTATTTCAAAGACCTTCTCCTCAAAGTCAACAATTGGAAGAAATGGTCACGAAAATTGGACTTTTCTCTGACTTCTACCATTATTAATTGGTCAACACATTCCAGATGGTGATGAAACCTGGGAGGTTTTAATGACGTTAAAGATATGGTGGAATTGGCAATGTCCACAAGTTTTACAGAAGAGTCTTTGTGCTTTCTTGATAGCAAAATCTCTGACCATAGACACTTGTTTCAGAAGGTTTTCCTAGGTGAAAAGCTACGACCAAAGCACCACTACGTTTAAGCATTACCCTCAGCTCATTCGAACCTTTGGTCCTCTATCTGATGTGTGGACTCTGCGTTTTGAGGGGAAACACAAGTTCTTCAAGAAAGTTGTGCATCACCCTCACAAAATTCCCTTGACTTTAGCAAACAGACATCAGAAAATGATGGCCTTCCATGTAGCTGCCACAACTTTTTTTAAGCCATCTATTGAAATTCAAAAAGTGAAGTCTGTCATGGTTTCCTCATTTCCAGAAAATGTGCAGAACTGGCTCAATCAAAGAAACAACCAGCTGAACACAGTTCTTGTAGCTCCCTCTTTCATCATTGATGGCATAAAGTACAGTTCTGTCATGGTCATTTCTGTTGGAACTTGCGCAGGGCTCCCAGAGTTCAGACAAATCTCAAAGATTGTTGTTATAAACAAAGATGTAGCATTTGTCTGCAGACTGATGACCTCATGGTATGATGAGCATCTTAGAGTGTATGACCTCTGCAGCACCAATTGCCCATCTTCTCAGTCACCCAGTTGTCAGATTTGAATGATGTGTTTCCTCTATCACTTTACAGAGTTCATGGCAAACAGCTTATTACACTCAAACGATACATATTATGCTAAGTGGATTAAACATTGAGATGTTGCATGTCTCAAGATAATGTTCTCATTTTATCACAGGAGGTTACATGGAGATGGATCAAAGATTGATGCTTTTCCCCTCTTCAAAATAGAGTCCCAGATGTCTTACCTGTATAAAAGAAAATTGACTTAAATTTACCCAAACCCATTTGGCGTGAGTAACTTAACAAAAAGATCATATTTCATTCTCAACACATCCAGGACTCTTATTCTGAAGAGAGGAAGAACAGGAAATATTTGTAGTTAATGTGCATTTATCAAGTTTCAGGTTGTTACGTTGGTCTTCAAAAAGTGTAGGCACAAAACAAAACCCTAAGCTACAAAACTAAAAATGATTAGTTTAGAAAGATTCTCTGAAAGAGTTTAGTTCTTAATAATAATAATATCATTGGAGAAATATAATATTGTCTCTTGCAATTATTTCAGCAACATAATTTTTTTGTACGTTTTGCATTTTTGTTGAGAGGCCATTTATTTGACACTTGTCCTTGCATAAAACTGGAACATGTTCCCAGGTCAACAATTTTTTAGTTCAATTGTTTGAGCTAATGTTTATTCAAAAATGCAGTGGAGACTCAAAACTGTATTGTTCGCTGAGAAGTTGTTGTTTTCTGTCCTACATTAGTGGACCAAATGAGTATACTCTGTCTGCCTTGTATTTTGATATCTGTTGGCTGTTGCAGCAAGGCACACCTGGATAAAATAGTTTGATGAATAAAAATTCATAAAAGAATGTTAAGTAGGTATGTGATCAACCCATTGATTGTTCACTTTTATACTTTGCATTAACACTTCATTCTGTCAAGATTAAATGTCTCCTGTTAAATGCATTGTTGAGCATTTTAAAATAAGCTTTAACTCCACTGATTTAATCCGTTTACTGTTCTCCGTTCATTGTGTGTGTGTTTTTTTTTGTTTTTTTTATGAAATTAACATGTGTTGTACTTCTTTTTACCCGAGAAACTTTTAGCACAGAGCCAGGGATACCTTTATGAACTTGATTAAACAGATGCCGAACTTCATCAGATGAAGTTAGAACAGGCAGAGAGAGAGGGAGAGAGAGATGGTCCAACTAGCCAACTAGCAGAACTAGCTTTGTCAACACCAAAACCAGGTTCGTGTTTACTTTTTAGACTAATCCTTCCCTCGCTTCGAGTTGAACCTGAGTACAGTGGCCAAGTGTGGCTCTCACAAAGTTAATTACATTAAGTTGACCTGGATATTATGGATGAGCAACACTAAAGCGAATTAAGCTTTCACTTGAGTACTGGAAGCTCACAATAAAGTTACCGTAATCTAATTCATTCAAGTTAATTTGAGTACTCCATACTCAAAATAAACAAGTTACTCTAATCAAATTATATAAAATAATTTATGTACTGTAAACACAAAATAATCAAGTTACTATATAATTATTATTATAATTATTATTATAAGGGTAATTTGAGTACTGCAAACTCAAAAAATTAAAGTTACTATAATCCATTTAGGTTAATTTAAGTACTGCATACTCACAATAATTAAGTAAATCCAATGTAATTTGTCTGAGTTAAAATAAATTACTTTTTGTGAGGCAGCAAGTATGCATTTTTTTTAAGTAAAGAAGTCAGCTTACTATATTTTACAATGTGGTTATTTAATTTGTTTATTTTATAGGCTATATAAAAAAAATAAAAAAATAAAAAGCTTTTTTTTTTTTTTTTTTAATAATATATATGGGCTGCACGGTGGCGCAGTTGGTAGCACTGTTGCCTTGCAGCAAGAAGGCACTGGGTGTGATTCCCGGCCATGGGTCTTTCTGCATGGAGTTTGCATGTTCTCCCTGTGCATGCGTGGGTTCTCACCGGGTACTCCGGCTTCCTCCCACAGTCCAAAGACATGCCTGTTAGGTTAATTGGTCACTCTAAATTGCCCTTAGGTGTATGAATGAGTGTGTGCATGGCTGTTTGTGTGTTGCCCTGCGATGGACTGGCGACCTGTCCAGGGTGTACCCCGCCTCTCGCCCATAGACTGCTGGAGATAGGCACCAGCTCCCCCGCGACCCACTATGGAATAAGCGGTAGAAAATGACTGACTGACTGACATTTTATATACATATATTTTTTCTTTTTAAGATATTTTTTCGGCACTAGAGGCCTTTATTTTTGATAGTAGGCAGCCAGGAAAGAGGGGCAAAGAGAGAGGGACACCTTCGGCAAAGGTCGCCGTCCCGGGTTCGAGTCCCAGACCCGGCGACCTTTGCCACTTTGAGGACTATAGCCTCTATATGTGGTCGCGCGCTTAACCCCTACTCCAGCGTCGCGCCTTATTTTATATTTTTAATAATTTATTTTATCAGGTTTTTATTAACACATTTATTAGCTTGGTTAATTTTGATTATTTTTTTTACTATTTGTGTGCTAGTCTGTAGTTAATTAAGTCATGCATAAATCCATTCTAAATAATTGTCTGGAATCCAATTTTTGGCCATGGTTATCCTCAGTCACGAACGCCATGTTGTAGCATATGTTGACGTGAGTAGTACAGTTGATTATATTTACTAAAGAGGTTAGTTTGTGGGGGATGTTATTTTTTTTCTTTATAATTGAATTGAAAAGATGGGAGAATGATTTTAGTTGCTGCAGTTTTACATTTTATTTGTTATTTAAACAGCTATACAGACAATGTTCCATTAAGTGACAAATTAGTTAAAATATCATTAATAAAATTACAAGCAAATGTGCATTAAGTGTGCATTAATAATTAGTATAGATATTTAATATTTAAAATGACAAAAGAGCTTTGTTGACTACAAAGAAGTGATCAGCTTTAGATATTTTGCATCTGGCATCAAGTTATCTTAATTTATGATAATCAATCAATATTTGTTCATTAAATGTTTTTTGGTGTTTTTCTGTGGCTGAAACAAAATAATGAAACACTTTGGAGCAAATATACACAATATCAGTCCAAAGCTTGAGGCCAGAATGGCAAATATCTCCACTGCCACAGTAAATTTTCCAGGAGAGCTGATGTATGCTGGGATGAATGTGATCCAGACTGCACAAAAAATCAGCATGCTAAAGGTTATCAGTTTGGCTTCATTAAAATTATCAGGTAGGTTTCGTGCTAGAACAGCTAATAAAAAGCAAAAAACAGCCAGCAGGCCAATGTAGCCGATGACAGTCCAGAAGCCAACAGCAGAGCCTAACGCACATTCCAGGATGATCTTCTCCTTGTAGGTGGTTAAATTTTTTACTGGGAATGGAGGATTTAGAACCAACCACACAGCACATATCAAAACTTGAATAAAGGTTACAGACACTACAGTCATTCTTTGCTGTGGGGGACCAAACCATTTCATCGTATTGTTACCTGGAATTGTAGCTTTAAAGGCCATTAAAACCACTATAGTTTTCCCAAGAACACAGGAGATACAGAGAACAAAGGTGATACCAAACGCTGTGTGCCGCAGCATGCAGGACCACTCAGAGGGTGCTCCGATGAACGTTAATGAACATAAGAAACAAAGAGTCAGAGAGAAGAGCAGCAGAAAGCTCAGCTCAGAGTTGTTTGCTCTGACAATTGGAGTTGTCCTGTGATGAAAGAAAACCACTGCTGTAATGATGGACAGGCAGGCTCCAGTAACTGAAAATGCAGCCAAAATGATTCCCAGCAATTCATCAAAGGAAAGAAACTCCAAAGGTTTCAGGAAACAAGCATCTTTTCCTTCATTAGGCCAGAATTCTCTGGGGCATGGGACACAATCAGGTGAATCTAAAAAAATAAGTCATAAAGGGTTGTAAGTGTTAAAAATATTTGATAATAAAATATTCATATAAAACAGGGTCACCTGTCATATTACTGATCTCTCCTTCAGGACATGGTATGCAATCATAGCAGCAGATGGGTTTTCCTTTCTGCAACACTTTACGAGTTCCTGGACGACAACTCTCAGAGCAAACAGACACTGGTACCTAAAACAGAGAGAAGAAACAAAAATAAGAAAAAATTGTAAGTTTGTTGCAAATGTTACAAATGTTGCATTGTTGCCATTACTTGTGTTTCTCCATCCACCCAGGTCAAGTTCCTGTTAATACGAAACTCCTGGCCCTTTGGCAGTGATGCATCATAGTACCCCACTGTGACCAGCTCAATAATGCCACTCTCACTCTTCTGCCAGTTGACAATCTCATAAGCAGCTACAGGGTCTCCATTAGCATCAAATGACACATGGTAATCATTTTGGGTAAAGTTGACTTTCTTTAGCTCAGTAAAAACCTGAGAACATGCAAGTAATTACAAATAATAAAAAAGGAGCAAAGAGAAAATAAACAACACAAGTCTAACAGAATATGTAAGGTATTTAGTGCAATGTAATTGATCAAGAGAGAACAAATATGATTGTTTTATTTAAACTCACCTGATTTAAGTCTAACCTTGTTTGTTTTTTACAGAAAGTAGTGAAGTTAGTTTCCTGACACACTGCATTGTGAATAGCATGTGCAATGGCATAAACAGCCTTGTACACCATGTTAGTAATTCTGAACTTAGACGTGTCAGTATATGGGATCTTGAGTGTCTTTAAGTCTTCAGTTCCATCACACTGCTTCTTCTCTGCTGAGGTTGCTGAAATTAATCAGAGAAAAATAAGGTAATGTCATAGTTTCATATATATATATATATATCTATATATATATAGATATATATATACGTATGGAAAATATATATATATATATACATATATATATATATATATATGAACAAAGAAGAACAGCGTATGAATTTTTTTAATCAGTTATAACTGATACTGATCTCTGTCTACAGGGTTTGATTAGGTTTAAACTTTACAGATACTATTCTTAAAAAGAAATTTAAAATCAATCAAAAAAATTGCCATTTCTAGTTCTCACTTTTTGTCAAGCTGCAGTTGAATGCATCCTCCCAGAATTCAGAAAGGACTGAGGAGGCAGCCACTTCGGAGGGAGTGAGATCCAGAAGGAAGGCTCTAAAGCCAGGGATGACGGATTGTTGAATTGCAACTCCGATTGCCCCTGCACAGAAGCTGTACCTCATTAACTGAGTGTCTGTTACCCAGCCCTCACTTCCAATCCACTGACGAGGTGGAGGAAGATGTAGGTTTAGCTCCGCTAACAGGAATTTCATATCACCAGCGGCTGTAAATGCCACTACAACGATTGATGTTGACCTGAAACGACGATGGATTTTACAGCATAAAATTTATAGATAAACAAAAAATTGTTTAAAACTTTTTTATCTTGCCACCACCTATTTCAGGTTTACTCAGAGTCAGCATCTAAAAAAGCACAAACAAAATAAAGATGCACAAACCTGCGGATAGCATCAGCTACAATTCGTATCTTGTGCGGGTCAGTTCGATAAAAAGATTCAATGTACTCTACACAGATCTTCTCTCGGCTTGCTGCTTCAAGAAAAGATGCCATACCATTTCTTCCATAATCTGAGTCAGAGTGGACCGCTCCTATCCAAGTCCAACCAAAGTGTTTCACTAGTTTGGCCATTGCATCAGCTTGATAATGGTCACTGGGAATTGTTCTGAAGAAAGTCGGGTACTGCTGCTTATCTGAAAGGCAGGCACAAGTGGCAAAATGGCTCACCTAAAGGAAAAAAAAAACAACTGATCTTTGTTACCTGAGGTATACTAAAACAGATCTATTACAGTTTATAATAAATTTGGTCTACCAACCAGTGGAATGTTGAAAGGTCCAAAGATGCGAGACATGCTGATAGATGGTGTGGATCCAGACTCACCAATAACACCCATCACCACACCGAATTGAGAACAATTATCACCTAACTGAAACACAGGGTCCTGCCCGTTTGACAGTTGAAATGCCACATGCATGGCCACGGGCACAGAGGCACATGAGTCATGGATCTCATAGCCGAGTTTAATTCCAGGCAGCAGCTCCGTGCTGTTGTTGATTTCCTCAATTGCAAACATCACTGCTCGACTGAAGCGCAGCTCACGACTGTTGATACTGCACATGGACATATACAACATGTTACTGCTTTATATGCATACTATCAGTTTACATTTTTACAAACAAGAGTTTACCTGGAAAAAAACACAGATAAGGAAAATGTTCTATTTTCTTGGCTATCCATAGGAATAAAAAGACGCAAAAATACAAAAAATTATTAAAACCTGACTTTTAGGATGACATTCCCTCTGTTTCCCATCACTTCTCCCTCTTACCAACCTCCCTGTGCAGGTGGGCGGCTCAGGCACAGTAGTGTAGTTATCAGTCTTTGTCAGCTCCTTGTAGTGGATGGAAAAAACACCACCAATAATGTACTCCCCATCCATTGAGAATGCAGGTATACAAGCTGTACCCCCAAGGGTACATTTTACAGGTAAAAACCCATTTTTGATCCTATCAGACCCACCAAAAGCGACAACTAAGACAACACATTGACCAAGAGCCAGTCTCAAAGCAATAGGGAGATGTGAGATCTCCATCTCTAAAGGTCGGTCAGTGTTCTTATGGGTTTATATAACTCTTCAACAAAACAACATCATACATCGGTGAGATGACATCACCTGGTGGTCTGATTTGTTCTTACTATCTGTGAATTTTTGTTTACACTATAATTCCTGTTGTGCTTAGGTGGCCCTTTTATTCTAAATAAACATAAAATCAAAACATTTTGCTTTAATTTTGCTTCATAAAGTTGACTTATTTTGCTTTTGTTTGCTTTTAGCTACATATTGATAAATAGACTTGTACTGGACGCTTTTAATGTTGTTATATTTAACCCTTTACTTTGAAAACCCAATTTTAATCCAGAAGCAACATACAAAGGGACCAAAACAGCCCTGCTAGAAGTTAGTACTGGTGAACCTTTCATAAGGAGTAAGGGCACTATGGAAGTAAAATAGTCTCAGAATCAGACATTTTTTAGACATTGAATTTATAACACTGAATTTTTATCCTGTGCAATTATGTATGTGAATTTTTTTTTTGTACTTAAAATTGTCCACCAAAAATTCACCTGCAAGAATTCACCTGCAAAAATTCACCTGCAGAAATTCACCTGCAGAAATTCGCCTGCAAAAAGTCACCTGCAGAAATTCACCTGCAAAAATTCACCTGCAAAAATTCCCCTGCAAAAATTCACCTGCAGAAATTCACCTGCAAAAATTCACCTGCAAAAATTCACCTGCAAAAATTCACCTGCAAAAATTCACCTACAAAAATTCACCTGCAGAAATTCGCCTGCAAAAATTCACCTGCAGAAATTCGCCTGCAAAAATTCACCTGCAAAAATTCGCCTGCAAAAATTCCCCTGCAAAAATTCACCTGCAAAAATTCACCTGCAAAAATTCGCCTGCAAAAATTCACCTGCAGAAATTCACCTGCAAAAATTCACCTGCAAAAATTCACCTGCAAAAATTCACCTACAAAAATTCACCTGCAGAAATTCGCCTGCAAAAATTCACCTGCAGAAATTCGCCTGCAAAAATTCACCTGCAGAAATTTGCCTGCAAAAATTCACCTGCAAAAATTCGCCTGCAAAAATTCACCTGCAAAAATTCACCTGCAAAAATTCACCTGAAAAAAAATTCACCTAAAAAAAATTCACCTGCAGAAATTCGCCTGAAAAAAATTCACCTCAAAAATTCACCTCAAAAATTCACCTGCAGAAATTCGCCTGCAAAAATTCACCTGCAAAAATTCATCTGCAGAAATTCACCTGCAAAAATTCACCTGCAGAAATTCATCTGCAAAAATTTGCCTGCAGAAATTCACCTGCAAAAATTTGCCCGCAAATGTGTTGTCGCTTTTTCCGGTCACTTCAAAACAAGAGCATCTACGGACAGGTTTGGGGCACGAGCTGTCATCAGGTCAGTCAAATATTTAAATCAGTTCCATTAGATGAAAAAAAAGACGAATTTCAAATGGGTGTTAATAACCTGGCGTTTTGTAATAATATATTTTTGGTGGAAAAATCTCATCACTGATCTTCATTAAGCCACTATTCAGCAAACTGTTAAGAGACTCGCCTCTGCCCAAGGCAATGGTGTGTCACGTGATCAAAAGCGTAATCTGACTGGCTAAAAGACGCTCGACTCGATCAAGTGCTGATTGCTTTAACACCAATTTGAGATTCGTTTTTTTTTTTTTCATCTAATGGAACTGAATTAAATGTTAACATCATATGTTCATAAATCAATCAGTCTCAAAACTTGTCAACATCTACCTGAAAAGTTAATTCTTTTCTTTTCCATGGAGCTATGTACATCGGGTAAAATAAGTATAGAGCATGTCAATCTTTTTCTCAGTTAATTAGACATATTTTTGCTGACATGAAATTCACATGAGATGTCTGACCCATGTAATTCAGACATCTAAAGAAAAAAAATATCAATGAAGTTATGGGTAAATCATTTCAACGATACAGTAAAGAAATATTTTAACAAATGAAGAAAATAATATTAAAAATGGCATAGAAATTCAGTTTCAATTCAATTCAGTTTATTTATATAGCGCGAATTCACAACACATGGTGTCTCAAGGCACTTCAAAAAAGTCAGGTACATACATTCCAATTAATCTTAATCATTGAACAGCGCAGTCAGATTCTGTTATTTATTCAAATTGGATAAACAGTTTTTCAATCTAAGGAACCAGCAGATTTGCATCCAGTCAGTGACTTGCAGCATTCACTCCTTTTGATGAGCATGAAGACAGTGGACAGTCACGGGGTTGACTTTTCAGCAATCCCTCATACTGAGCATGCATGTAGGAGATGGGGAAAGGGAAAAAATCCCTTTAACAGGAAGAAACCTCCAGCAGAACCAGGCTCAGTGTGAGCGGCCATCTGCCACGACCAACTGGGGGTTTGAGAGAACAGAGCAGAGACACAAAGAGAACAAAGAAGCACTGATCCAGGAGTACTTTCTATGGTAAGGAAAAGTAAATGTTAATGGATGTAGCTCTTTTAGTAGTTTCACCTAGAAAGAAGGAACAGATAAACTCTGAGCCAGTTTGTCAAGTTTAGAGTCTGAAGAGAGCACAGAGAAAGAAAGCCAAGAAATCAGCTGAATTCTGTCAACATTTAGAAAGAAAGGGCAACTTGGATAGTTATGAATATCTGGTATGAATTTTTTGTCAGAAATTCACAGAAATTTAGCCCATTTGATTACATTTATAGTTGGTAAGGTCCCCTGGGTTTGATGAAAACTGTAAACTCAACATACAATAAATATTTCACGCAAATGTGTCGTGTAACTGCACTCAAAAAGTTTTAACTCGTTTGAGTTTCACTTGCCTTCAAGTAATTGTACATTGATGTTTTAGTATTCTTTACGTCAAATATAATAACTGTGTATATAAAGATAACACATTGTGAACACACTGTAATACAACACACATTAACTCAGTGGCATGTATTCAGACTCTTTATGCCCATAATATACTTTTGTGGCAACACTAATTATGTAATTCAGCATAAATAGTTTTAAAAGGTACAGATGGTAACGTGCTCAACACATTCATGTCATGGTCATGGGTTTGGAGGTAGGACCAGAGCGCAGAACATGGCAAGGAGGGCCATGGTGAGTAGTAGAAGTTTAATATAATAGAACACCGACTTACAGGCATGCAGAGTACAGGTTCAGGAGGCAAACAGAAAACAAACCACAAGGAGAAACTCGGGAAGATAACAAGGGAGTTAACATTAGGAACCAGCGAGAAATAATACTGTTTTCTTAGACGCCTTGACCAAAGCCATTGGTGCCATTAGCATACCTGAAGGCTACAGATAAAAACGGCCAGATACATGTGGGGTTTGTCCTTGTAAAAGCTAGACTTGCACCTCCAACTGAACCAACCATACCCAGATTAGAACTCTGTGTGGCAGTGCTAGCTGTAGAAATGGCCAAACTCATCGTTCAAGAGATCGACATTCAAGTTGATGCTTTTACCTTCTACTGCGACAGTAAAGTGGTGCTGGGCTATATTCATAATCAGTCAAAATGCTTTTGATGTTTATGTCCACAACAGGGTCCAGAGAATCCAGCAGTCTACAGAACCAAACCAATGGAAGTATGTGCCTACGGAGCATAACCCAGCTGACCATGCTTCTAGATCAGTCCAAGCTTCAAAGCTCACTGGAACCAGCTGGCTCACAGGTCCAGCATTCTTATGCAAATCACAGACAACCATTGAGCAGCAAGAGACCTTTGAGCTCATCAATCCAGATTCTGATGTAGAAACCCGACCACAAGTAACAAGCTGTGTCACAAGTCAAAAGGTCAATCAACTAGATCCTGAGAGGCTTACTAAATTTTCTTCCTGGAAGTCTTTACAAAGAACAGTTGTAACACTCATTCATGTAGTTCATTCCTTCAAGAAGGACCACAGCATGCAATGGTTGGCACTGGTGTGTCCAAAACCTTTTAACACTGTTGAGCTGTCGAAAGCCATAACAGCAATTAGTCTTGCTGTACAGAGAGCTTCCTTCTCTGAAGAATTAGGTGTTCTCTCGAAGGGAGATGATATTTCCAAAAGAAGCCCACTGACTAAGCTAAATCCGACAGTAGATTCCGAAGGCCTACTAAGGACTGGAGGCAGGCTTAAACTTGCTTATTTAAGCAACAGAGAAAAGCTTCAAGTCATTCTTTCAGGAAAACATCATGTGTCCACGTTGCTTATCAGACACTATCATGACCAGGTTGAGCATCAAGGTCGGACATTCACTGAAGGCGTCATTCAAGCTGTTGGTATATGGCTAGTTGGTGGCAAGCGCCACATTAGTGCTGTTCTTCATGCATGTGTCATCTGCCGAAAGCTCCATAAAAAAAGAGAGAAGCAAAAGATGTCAGATCTCCCGCAAGAAAGACTGGATGCTTTCAGTCCTTGGATTGTGACAGCTAGGCGCACAAGAGGAGGCATGGCTCAGAGTAAACGCTGGGCTGTACTCTTTACTTGCATGAGCACACGCGCGGTCCACATAAAAGTCAATGATTCCTTAGACACTTCTTCATTCATCAACGAGCAAAAGGTAGGATCCACTCTAAACAAGTTGCCAGGCCTTTGCAGGGCGTTAGAAAGCGTTTTAGATGCGACTTGGACGCCACGATAGAGTTCATTGTTGACGAACTGCAAGGCTCTGGAAAGGACCAAGGTTATTGGTGGATGCATACTAAGTGCGCACTACACAGTATTCGTGTCAGAAAAGAATACGTCAGGATGCTCCTCTCTCTGCTGGACCCCATCGGTTCTCAAGTTCGCCGGGCCAGAAGAATCAGAAGGAGGCAATATTTTGCCCAGGGACCGAACTTTGTTTGGCACCTAGATTCATATGACAAACTGAAGCCATATGGGATATGCATTAATGGCTGCATCGACAGGTTTTCACGCAAAGTCATTTGGCTGCAGGCCACCCTCACCAATAGTGACCCAAAAGTCATTGGGGGCTACTTCGTGTAGGCACTGGAGCACTGTAGAGGCTGTCCCAGGCTCGTACGGACCGACATGGGCACTGAGAACGTGGTGGTTAGAGACATTCAGTGGTATCTACGGAGAGATAACGAGGATGATAGAGCAGCAGAGAGAAGCTATGTTACAAGGGCAAGTACTGCAAACCAGAGAATTGAGAGCTGGTGGGGAATGATGAGAAAAGAAGGAATCGAACCGTGGATCACGGCTCTAGGAGAACTGAAGGATGAGGGATTCTTCTTTGGGGATATCATCGACAAAGCTCTGTCACAATTCTGTTTCCTGCCAATCATACAGGTAAATAATCCATATTATGCTCAAAGCAAGAAACCCAGAAACTGCACCATTCTATCTTCTCCATAGGCCTAATTTTAGATTATTGAGTCACTGTGAGTTTATGTTTATTTAATATTTGTGTGATGTAACCACTCATTCTTACAATTTAAGTGCGAAAAAAATTGAGAAATCCCAAGAGAGAAGGGATCCCTCACCCAGGACGATCTATCTGTGATAAATGTTGCATACAGACAAGAAAACAGATTATAACACACAATATTTGAAAAAGAAAAATTTTAAGAAGAGCTTATGAAGGCAGCTTCTGGTAGGGCAGAGCAGTTTAACAGCGGGTGAAGTGGGGGGAGGAGTGCAAGGGTAGCTGGCGCAGACAATAATATGGCCAGTTCAAAATGAGAGGAGAGATGTGTCCAACTGTATAAGCCTATAGCAGCATATCTATAAAATTATCCAGAGCTATTTGAACCTGTCCTAACTAAAAAATCTGTCATGCAAGAATGCTTAAGCCTGGACTTAGATGAAGTGTCTGCCTCTCTGGCCCATGGAAAGAGCTGGTTCCACAGAAATGAAGTCTGGTAACTCAAGACTCTACCTCCCAATATGTTTTCTGAGGTACTGGTAGTATTGATCGGGCTCAGAAAATCCGACCCGACCCGGGCCAGGCCAGCGGATGTAAAAGCCCGACCCGCCCCGAGCACGACCAACACAGTTGAATTGTGTGCCCGAATAAAACTCGACGTGAAAAAGTTATTTTATTTAAGGTATTACTGCTACTAGACAGTCTGTGCAGCGCGCATCAGTGCACTGACTGATAGCAGTTTCACGGAGCGTTCCTCGAGTGCGCTGTCAGTGCAGTGGACTGACTGACTGACTGCGTCTAGAAGTAATACCTTGAATAAAATATTTATTCACGTCAGGTTTTATTCACTCCACAGCGATCACTGGGCCAGGGCATGTCCTGGCCAGATGTGTGTGTCACATGCAGGGTGTAGCAGAGCAGAGCAGACAGATGTGCTATCTGATTGCTCTTGTTTCTTCAACAGGAGGTATTAAATGACATCCAGGGTGTTTGGAATGCTCACTGTATAAAACCCTCCAAGAACACCAATGTGCCCTGTGGGATACCTGATGTCATGTACATTGCCCTTCACCTTTGGGGTGCAGAAGACTGTCTTGTTCCACTGGCTGAATATCTGACTGCATGCAAACACAGCTGCACATTTTTAAGTTCGGTCCCATGTGATGTGGATTTGTTTGATTTGTGCACAATAATAATGGAGGAATCAAACTTAAACTTCCCATCGAACATGTCCCAGGCAGTTGATTTATATATTCAGCTGAGGGACATGGTGTGTCCACAGTTATTTGCGCCAATTTAAGTAGACAAAAGCATACAAGGCTGGTTGTATCATCAATGCTCTTTATGTTTACCGAGCATCTGGTTTAAGAACAGTGGAATACATTAAAACAATCCTATCAGATCAAGTATTGTGTTTTCCATAAGAAAGTTGCTACAAACAACTGTTATAATAATGTGAAACAATCACTTGCATTTTGGTATCAAAGTATTTATCTATATTGAAGGCATATTTCGTTTTGTTTTTTTTTATGGACCTTTGCGCCTAGACAGTGTAGTTGATAGCACTTAGCACTCTCCCAGTTTGAAGAACTTTAAATGTACAATATATTTGGAATATTTTCAGCTCTTCACCTACTCATCACTCAACAACAAAAAAGTGTAGCAAGGAGCTGTCACATCCTTCATATTAACGATTGCATTATTACTTACACCACATCCATTACCCACATAGAGCTTGTGAGAATGTTGTTAAATTTGCTGCGAAAATCTGGATAGCTGTGGTAACCAATAGGGAACTTTAGTACGCACCTACATGTGTGGGACTGTGGAAATCTGTAGTTTCTATGAACTCAATTAGTATTCCCTTATCCAAGGCATCAGATCCTGTACAGAACCACAGGATAAGCAGAAGGGCCTTGCAATCAATTTTTCCAATGTACCTTTTCATGTAACGAGAAACTGTTGATTGAGCTGCTGTCGTTTCCTCTGGAAAGATTAGAAGCCCCTTCACTGTTTTTGCAGTTGTTTTTTTTTGCGCAATGAAATGATGCATTCCTTCTGGTGGCAGTAAACTAGCTACAGAAACCATAATAGGACGCCAGCACTTAAATACATACATTGGGGGCCGAACAAGTACTTTGTGTCCTATCTGTGCCATAACAGGTAACAGTGTGTCCTTGGTAGGGACTTGCTTGCAATCATATGCATCGAGTACATCTAGCAAATCATCTTTGTCCACAGAATCAAACTCCTCCAAAGCGTTCAGAAGGACAGATCTTTCCTCGTGTGATATGTACAGCAAAAGTGAATCCTGAATCATCATGAAGACCAAGGAACACACCAGGCAGGTCCGAGATACTGTTGTGGAGAAGTTTAAAGCCGGATTTGGATACAAAAAGATTTCCCAAGCTTTAAACATCCCAAGGAGCACTGTTCAAACAATCATATTGAAATGGAAGGAGTATCAGACCACTGCAAATCTACCAAGACCCGGCCGTCCCTCCAAACTTTCATCTCGAACAAGGAGAAGACTGATCAGAGATGCAGCCAAGAGGCCCATGATCACTCTGGATGAACTGCAGAGATCTACAGCTGAGGTGGGAGAGTCTGTCCATAGGACAACAATCAGTCTTACACTGCACAAATCGGGCCTTTATGGAAAAGTGGCAAGAAAAAAGCCATTTCTCAAAGATATCCATAAAAGTCTCGTTTAAAGTTTGCCACAAGCCACCTTGGAGACACACCAAACATGTGGAAGAAGGTGCTCTGGTCAGATGAAAACCCAAAATCGAACTGTTTGGCCACAATACAAAACGATATGTTTGGGAAAAGCAACGCAGCTCATCACCTGAAACCCCTTTCCCCACTGTAAAACATGGGGGTGGCAGCATCATGGTTTGGGCCTGCTTTTCGTCAGGAGGGACAGGGAAGATGGTCAAATTGATGGGAAGATGGATTTGGCCAAATACAGGACCATTCTGGAAGCAAACCTGTTGGAGTCTGCAAAAGACCTGAGACTGGGACGGAGATTTTATTTCCAAAAAGACAAAAATCCAAAACATAAACCAAAATTCCCTTTGGAGGGTTTCCAAAAATAAACATATCCAGGTTTTGGAATGGCCAAAGTCAAAGTCCAGACCTGAATCCAATCGAGAATCTGGGGAAAGCTGAAGACTGCTGTTCACGAATGCTCTCCACCAAAACCTCACTGAGCTCGAGCAGTTTTGCAAGGAAGAATAGGCAAGAATTTCAGTCTCTCGATGTGCAAAACTGATAGAGACATACCCCAAGCGACTTGCAGCTGTAATTGCAGCAAAGGGTGGCACTACAAAGTATTAACGCAAGGGGGCCGAATAATATTGCACGCCCCACTTTTGAGTTTTTTATTTGTTAAACAAATTTGACACATCCAATAAATTTCATTCCACTTCACGATTGTGTCCCACTTGTTGTTGATTCTTCACAAAAAATTAGAATTTTATATCTTTATGTTTGAAGCCTGAAATGTGGCAAGAGGTTGAAAAGTTCAAGGGGGCCGAATACTTTCACAAGGCACTGTATGTATCAGAATCGTCGCCTTCACCCAGAGTTGGCAGACCATCCCAGGGTAATGTGTCGTTCAATTCCAAATTTCCACTTGTGGAAGCTCCATCAATAATTACATGATGGTGTGGTAATTCTGAATGTCTGCTTTCCGCCAAAAGATCCTCCGCAGACTGATTCTGTTCATTGTCAGTGAGATGTACCTCCGAGGGCTGGCTTGTTGCATCATCACCCTCCACTCGTGCTGGGGGCTGTTGTCCTGTTTTCTTTTTGGTGCACAGATAAAGTCTTAGCATTCTCACCTTGCTTTCGTTATAAAGCTCATCAACTGTATCTGACGCGTCAACATGTATCTTTGAGCTTTATATGTGAGTTAAATAGTGTGAAAGACTTTTTTGTTTTTTTTTTGAAAGATTTTCAGCCATAACTGTCGGGATCTGCCATTTTGGACTTTGTTGTGGTTTTGTGTTTTCAGTTAGGTGTTTCTATTCCTTTAGGTTTAGTAGTTATGTTTGTTTATTCTTTCTGTTTCCTGATAGTTTTGTTCTCTCTCCTGCCTCCTAGTTTTAGTAGTTATTTTCTCCCTCGCCCATAGTTCCCTTGATGGTTGCTTCCTCATTTATTTATTACTAAGAATGTTTTTCTCCCCTTATTATTATTATTATTATTACAGTTCTTTTTGCTTCTTTGGATTTTCTAGTTTAGTTTCTCGCTTAGTGTTTATGTGCTTGTTTATTGTTAGGTTATTTGTTCTTGCTGCACTCTTCTAGTTTATTAGTTTCTTTTCCCTGTTCCTCCTCTTACCATTAGTTCCCTTTCAGTTATTATTTACTCAGTGTTCGTTTCCCTTTATATTTGTAGTTCTTCCCAGCCTTATCCCTAGTTTAGTTCCCCGTGTTAGTCTCTATTGTTTCAGCTCCTTCTCTTAGGTTAGCTTTTAGTTATTGTTTGCCGTTATACCTAGTTCCACATATTGTTTACTTTTTGATTTGCATTTATTCTAGGTCATCGCTTTCTCTGCTTCCCTCCCAGTTAGTTCAGTCAGTATTTGTTTGGGTTTGTTTACTTCTCCTCTATGTCTTCTGATTACCTTGTTGGTTCTTATTTTCCAGGTTGTTATAGTTTTCAAGCCAAGTCAAGTCAAGTTTATTTATATAGCACTTTTCAGCAACAAGGCACTCAAATAGCTGTACACGAGGAAAAACATTACAATGATACAGAAAATCAAACAACAGAAAAACAAATCAAATGACATTAATAATCCTTGGGGCTTTACTGGTAAGAGCTGGTTCTAATCCAATCTTTCTAATAGAGGTAATTAGCTCATTAAGTCCTCTGTGGTAAGGAATTCATCCTGCGCTAGAAGAAAAATTATAATATTAATCCTTGAGGTCGCTGGTATGAGGCAGCTGTGGTCCCATCATTCAAATAGTAACAGTCATGGGCACTCACTGAAGTCTAAGTAGAGAAGCTGGGTCACTGGTAGGTCCAAACTTTTTAAATACTAATAATGTTTGGCTTTCACTGGTATGAAATTGTTGTAATACAATCCTTCTAAGAAATCTAAAAATCTATGAATCCTTCTAAGAAATCTAAAAATCTCTGGTCATTGGTGTAAAAACAGCTATAGTCAAATTTTCAAATACTAATAATATTTGCTTTTGCTGGTAATCCTTCTGAGAAATCTGAAAATCTATGAAAAGTAATGAAATCACACATTTAGGTAAAGTAAGATAGGAGGGGGAAAAAATCATATTTCCGACTATTCTTAGCAGAATAGAGTCTGAAATAGTACAAAAAAACCTCAGCAGGGGTAAGCAACACACACATAAGTAAAGATTTAGCAAGGGTACGGTGGAAACTTGAGGGTGCGAATATATATAAGTCTGAGTGTGTTTGCAAGAATTAGACTGTCAACACTGATAGAAGTGCCATTGTCCTTGGGAAGAGAGGTGGAAGCTTTATCAATTGGCCGCATAGTCCTATCAGCACACAGCTGGTAGGGGAGTGCTGGGGAAGAGCGTCGTGTTTATATAACATCCAGGAGATATTTTGTCGATAGCCAGTTTCTTAGATCTGTTTCTCTGAGTTTGTTATTTAGTCCCTTCTCTCATGGTTTAGTTTTGTATTAGTTTCACCTGTCCTTCAGCCTCCCTGCTAGCCATGTCACACCTGTCTCTTGTTCCATTGATTAACTGCCTATCCTTCCACACTCATTTCCCTCTGTATATTAGTTGGTCTGTTTTCTTTGTTCCCCGCTGGTTTGTTGCTTCAACTTCCCTATTGTTCTCGTTACTCTGTCAGACCTGGACTCCTGTAAACTCTTTGTAACACCTTATCACTCTATCTCCAACTTTGGGGATGTCTGTCATTAATGGAATGACAGTTTCATCAATCTGGAAAAAATAAAAGATACCCCAGTCAATAAATAAAAGTCTTACTATGCATAATGTAGAATACCAATGGATATTTAAAGGAAGTTAAGGGCTATTTAGGGTGTAGGTATTCACATAATTTGTTTTTTATTCAACGTACATTTGACAACATTTACTTCTGATAATGATGCAGACACTTTTCCAAATTAAAAATAATGAAAACCATTTTAAATTGCAGGGTAACTGCACTTCATTTTATAACATGATGTATTTGATGTATTGAGTCTATGTGTTCTGGTGTAATCATGTTGTAAACTAACTTTCAGTCAATATTAATCTTAAAAATACTTTCACACACACATACACCTACACACACCCACCCACACATACAAAGGGTACGTAAAGACATCAGCTAGAGTGACTTACATTTTCATCTTCAAGTTTCTGTATTGCATCTAGTGCCCCATCAAAAAGTCTTGCAGCCCAGCATCCATAGTTGACCTGTAAAACCCAAAGGAAAAATAATAGTTTAATAGCCTTAAGAAGTAATAGAATTTCCAGATTCTCAATCTATGAATCACTATGTTCCTGCTTTTATTATTATTATACTGCAAAACGCACTGCTGCTGTAAAAACATAACATAATGTAAAAATAACATTCAAATCATAAAGAGAAAAACAAACATCTGTTTTCTTTTATTATTCTGTCTTTAATCACAAAAATATTACAATTAAGCATAAGGACACAATCTGACAAATAAGATTCAAATTAATTAATAAACAATGAAAACATCACTAATTATCACTAATCAACAGGTTCGTTCATCAATGTAGGCCTAAAAATATTTAGGATCTAATAATAGTCTACATGTCATACACATACAATAATATTGAATATATCCACATCTTAATCACCAATCACATATTTTTCAAGTATAACTCGAAAATGTATAAGTATAATTCCAAAGTTATGATTTAATCGGTTATAAGAACTGTTTTAGTATTCTGGACCTGTTTGGGTTTACAGTGTGTTGTGCTCGGTTTTAGATTGGACATTTGCAGTTTTTGTCTCAAACCGTTAAAATTCATCAAGCCTAAATTTGGCAAGTTATACCATCTGCTGTGATGTTTAAGGGGCACCCCCGGGCGGGGGGCGTCATTACGGATAACCACCCTACTGTTTTTCCCCTTTTTTTTTTGCCGAGGTCGGAAAATTTTTACTGGCCGTCCGTTAACCCCCCACATTACTCTCACCTCCCCATCGACCTTTTTAATTTGGCCCCCCCCAAAGGGACAATTCAGTCAGAGATCAGTTGTATTTTTCCACAGTTTTTTAAAAAAACCTTTTCTAAATTTCCCAGAGAGGGAAAAGTCACATTTTACACGCTTTTTCCTAAAACCCGTGGTGGGGTTGTCTCCCCCGGGGGGCTTTTTTCCCTTACTTTTTAAACCCACCCCTCCCATGCAAACCACCCAAAATTTCTTTTCTGTTGTGGATGCTCCCCAGCCAAAGTACAAAGAACAGAAAATCCCATTTCATTTTTAAAATTTAAAAAAATTTTTTTCCCAGCGTCTTCAGGAATCTTCGGGGGAGGGGAAGAAACCCATGCCTCCCAATACCACTCCCGGCTTTTTCACGATACAGACAGAAACCCTGAAAGTTTTTTAACCCCTTGAAAAAAAAACCACTCTTGGGGGGGGGAAAAAAAATTGGCCCTTATAATACTAGGGGCCCTTCTTTTTAATTTTTTTTCCTAAGAAATGAAAAGAAAAAACTCAAAACCCCTTAAAAAAAATAAACTGCAAAGCCCCAAATAATTTTATTTTTACTACTAATAATAAGGCAGATTTTTCCACATACTAAAAACAAAGGCCTTTATTTTCCACATTTTTCTAGGGTTCCCGCTTTTCTGTACTATTAGTCCATAACCTTTGTCATCACTATTCACAGCAGACGATTTGTGATCTCAGCCTCTGCCCTGATCAAAATTTTATTTCCTCCTGTTTTTACTGGGGTTGCGCAGGGCACCTCTGACGCGAATTTAACCCCATCCAAAGGGGTTAATCTGAAATTTAAAATTCAATTTTTTTTAACCCAGGGGCCCCCTTAAAAGCTCTGGTTTTCCTACCCCCGGGCCCAAAGAAAAATTTGCAAATTTTGGGTGGCGTTTACCCAAAACCGTAAAATTTAGCCCGGGTTTGGGCCTCAGCAGGTTTTTTTGGAATAAAAATTTTTTTTGTCCCGGCGCGTCCCGGGGGGATAGACAGGGGGAAAAAACAGCCCAATACAGACTCTCAAGAGCAGTTTTAAAGAAGGAAAAAAAAGGAGTTTCGGGGCAAAAACCCCCAAATTTTTTCAACCCCCCAAAAAAGGGCCCTTTATTGTGTTTAAAGCGCCCCACCCATTTTTTGGGGGACAAATTAATTTTTTGGTGTGTCCCGGGTAGTTTTTCCAAGGGAAAGGGTTGAAGAAACCCGCCCCCCCCCCCCCCCCCCCCCCCCACCTTTAAACAAAATCCGACGATGCGGGCATAAAAATTTGGGGAAGAAAGGAGGGGGGAAGGTTCTATGGGGATATCTTTGGCCGTCCAAGCGCTCATAACGCCCCTGGGGGCCCAGCCCCGCCCCCATGAGTGTCCCATATGATGCCAAACCTAGCCTACGACTATAGTGTTGTTTTCTCAGGGTTAGCTCAGTCGGGAAACTGACCCACGGACTGCTGGCCCGGGGAACATTGGGCCAACCACAAACAGGGACCCCTTGGTGACATGCAGAAATCTGGGTCTGTGCTCATACCTTGTTCAGTAATAGCTACACCCCTCAGCTCTTCTTGAAAAGTATTCTCCGGAAAGGCTGAAACCCAAAAGTTTGGGTGGGAACCGGCCCGCCTAATTTTAATTGATAAAATGTTTTATATCGAGAAGAAGGGCCCACGAAAAAGAAAAAAAATTCACCCGGCATCAAAAATGTGTGCGTACGCAAACATAATATAAAGTTGCCTACTTCGTGGGAAAAGGGGTTAAATTTTTTCGTCACACGTTAATATTTTTTCTTTCCCAAACAAAAATAATTTTGGGGTGCACAAATTTAGTTTTTTCGGGGAAAACAAAATTATTTATTTGTCCCGCACCTGTAAAATTTTTTTTTCCCCTTTTTCAGTTCCGGGGGGCCGTAGAATTCCCCTTTTGTACTGTTTTTTTTTTTTTTTTTCCCAAGGCCCCAGCAAAACATCCCTAGCCCGGGATGTCGGGCCCCCTTTAACCCTTTTTGTCTGCCCAGGGTAATTCGCCCCAACGGATAGCCCGCAAAGTTTTAAAGCTTTGAACCATCTCCACCCAATCACCATTGAGGGAAAAGTATAAAAAGAAAAAAATCCTAAGCCAAAAAAAAGTAGGGGGGTTTTGGAAGATTTACATCCGTCATGGGGAGTGTTTCATGAAAAAAATAAAAAAAACAAGTTTCAATTTCTTTTAAAAAAGGGGAAATTTTCCCCTTATTTTTAGCAGGTAAGTAAGGGCACTTTGCAAAGTTTTTATGTTTCAAAAATAAAGCACTTACCCCAATACTATTCCTTGGCGGGTCATTTTTATTTTTCCCGCTCAAATTAAGGGCAAATACCCTTCTTTTTTGGAAAAATTTTTAAATTATTTTTTTATTGGGGGGCCCGTGTAGTCTTATTTCCAAAAAGCCGTTTAAAAATAAAATACAGGGGTTGGACAATGGAAAATGAAAACCCTCCCCCCCCCCCAATTTTTTCGTGGGAGGGTTTAAAGGCTAAATTTGGGCTAGCCGGTACCAACTTCCCTGAATTGGGACATTTTTCGAAGAGCAGAGGTGAAAGGTTTCAATTACAGGGTAAAGCACAGTTTTTCCAAAAATTTGAAATGCACACAACATTATGGGGGGCAACCCCAAAATCAAAAAGAGGACAAATTGTTTGGGGACCGGGCTTTTCTGGCGCAAACTGTTTCCCCAAAGGGCATTTAAGTTTTTTGTGATGTTCAAAAAACCCACGGTTCCAGGGTAATGTCAGCCCTACCCCGAAAAAGGACGAACCACATCCAACAGGATTAACTTTGGGCGCAAGAGGAAACTGTCGAAAAAGGGAATTTCCCGGGGGCTAAACCCCCCATTGTAAACCAAAAAACAAAAAAAACCCGGCTGGCCAAAAACAGGCAGAAAATTTAAAAGTGCACCTCAAACCCTTTTGTTTTTCCCCCAGAAATGTCCCCCCCGGGGGCTCCACAGGGGGCCCCAAATACACGGCCGTAATTTGGGTTGCTATAGCCAAAACCTTTTGGTCCTCCTGCCAAAAGCCAACGTCGGTTTCAATGGTGCAAAGGGTGGGGGGGAAATTCCTTTTTTTGGGGGTGGACAAAAGTGAACAATTTTATTTTTCTGATTTTGGTTCCCCCCTTTTTCCGTTTTTCCCCACCTCCCCGAGGGGTTTCCCTTTTGGGGAAAACCCCCCAAAAAAGCACCACCCGACTGTTTTCATGCCCCAAAATGGGTGCCTTGGGGGTGAATAAGGGGATGGTTTTTGGGCCTTTCCAAAATCATTTGGAATTTCCCCCTTTTGGCCCAATCCTTTTTTGCTAAATGGGCAGTCCCCTGCCAAGGGTCCCCAACCATTCTTGAGGTATGTGCATTCCCCCTTTTTCAAAACATTTTATCCTGAAAGGCCCGGGGCTGTGTATTCAGGAGAACAAAGGCCCCCGAAAAACCACACAGCAACCTGGGTAAAAAATTTGGGTTTTAGAACATGAAAAATGAAGGGTTTAACATCTCCCCCGGGCCTGCACCAGCACCGATTTTTTAAAATTTTTTTATTGAGCCACTTTTGGGGGTTTGGAGGGCGAGTCAGGAAACCAAATTTTCCTTTTCCCCAGTATCACGTAAATTGGGCCTTCCCCCTAAACCTGCAAAAAGAATGGCTTCAAACCCTCTGACCACTTTTGCAGGAAATTTTTATTTTCACCCCAAAACGAATTTTACGCTGTATTGGCCGGGAAAAGGCCCTACACCCCTCTTAAAAAAATTATTTTTTGGTTCTTAAAACCCGGTGTTTTCCCGTTTCATTGTCCCCAAACCCCGTAAATCCCCGCACTGAAAAAAAAAATTTTTTCAGGGCTTTCCATGTCATTCATGTTAGGGGATATTAAAATATATTAAAATAATATATATATACTATATAAAATATATAATAATATATAAAATTATATAAAAAATATATAAAATATGTGCCCATTGGGTTTGTTGTTTTTAAAATAAATTTAAAATGTTTTGGAAGAAAGATCTAACCCTTTCGCTGTTTTTAAAAAAATTTTTTTGTTATATAAGAAAAATCAGGTTTTTTACAATATCCCCAAAATAAAATACCAAAAAAAAATATGAGAAAAGAACCAGGTTTTTGCAGTAATTTTTTAGCACAGATGGAAAAAATAATAAGAAAGTGTAAAAAAACTTTTCTAACGGCCCAAAAAGCTATTCCCTTGAGATATTTTCTTAATGGGTTTTTTCCCAACTTTTTTCCCTTTCAATCAAATTTTGTTTACAATATTTTTTTTGGGTTCTTTCGGCGACACAAAAAGATAAACCCTTTTTGGGGGAAATATACCCCCAGCAAAAAGTCCAAAGCTGGGAAACCAGAATGGGAAAAATATCCCCCACAAGCCACAGTAAATTTCCCGGAGAGCTGATGGGTTTCTTTGGGGTGAAGGCAATCCAGACAGCACAAAAAAAACCCAAAATGCGAAAGGGATCATCTTGGCTTCATTAAAATTTTCAGGTATTTCCGAGCTTTAAAAAGCAACACAAAACAAAAAAAACAGCCAACATGCCCCCCGGATCCCCCGCCACAGCCCAAAAACCCCAAAAGCCAGAAGCCCAATGCCCCATTCCCGGGTGGGGTTTTTGTCCTTTTTAGGGGGGGTTAAATTTTTCAAAAGGGGGTTTCGGAGGACTTTAAAACCAAAACCCCCAAAAATGCTATTTTAACCCAGAATAAATGGGAAACAGGGGGGGTACAGGCATTTTTTGCTGTTTGGGCGAAACCAAAATTCTCAAGGGCGTTGGTTTACCAGGACAAATTTTAGCTTTAAAAGGCCCTTAAAAACCCCACTAGTTTTTCCCAAGGGAAAAAAGGAGATTTCAGGAGGGAAAAAGTGATGCCCCAAAAAGGGTGGGGGTGTCGGGAGCCAAAAGCAGGGGCCACTCAGAGGGTGATTCCCAATAAATGTTTTTTTGAACACCCAAAAAGCACAGATTCCCGGGGAGAAGAGCAGCAGGAAGCTCAGCTCAGAGTTGTTAGCCCTGACCATTGGAGTTGTCCTGTGATGAAAGAAAATCACTGCTGTTAAGATGGCTAGACAGGCCCCACTAACAGAGAAAGTAGCCAGGATGACTGACAGGACTTCATCGAAGGAAAGAAACTCCACGGGTTTGGGCAAACAAGCCGTCTTCACTACATTAGGCCAAAATTCTCTAGGACATGGGATGCAATCAGGAGCATCTATGAAAAAAAGAGTTATTATTACAATGAAAGATTATGATGTTTCTAAACATAAAGCACATTGGAATTTACCTGTTAAATTACTGATCTCTCCTTCAGGACATGGTATACAATTGTAGCAGCAGATGGGTTTTCCTTTCTGCAACATTTTACGAGTTCCTGGAGGACAACTCTCAGAGCAAACTGACACTGGTACCTGCCAGAGGGGCATACAAGAAAAGAAAATAACAGAGTGACTTAGTTTACAATGAAAATATGACCCAAATCACAGAACTGCATCCCTAGGCAAGTGTTTTCCTTGACTCATTACTTGCACGCTTCCCTTCATCCAGGTTAAATTCTTGTAGATACGAAACTCCTGGCCTTTGGGCAGTGATGCATCATAGTACCCCACTGTTATCAGTTCATTAACTCCACTCTCACTTTTCTGCCAGTTGACCAACTCATAAAATGCCAGAGGATCCCCTTTAACATCAAATGACACATGATAACTATTTTGGGAGAAGTTGACTTTTTTTAATTCAGTGAAAATCTGTGATGTACAAAAGAAACAGAGGGAAAAATAAATCAATATTAACTAAAAAATGTTTTAATTTTATTACTACAGAAAATAAAAAGTTGTTAGATTCACTTTTCTTTAAACTAACCTGTTTGGGCTCCAGTCTGATGTGTTTGTCACACTGAGAGGTTGACTTTATTTCCTGACACACTGCATTGTGCATAGCATGTGCTATTGCATAAACAGCCTTGTACACCATGTTAGTAATTCTGAACTTAGACGTTTCAGTATAGAGATTCTTCAGTGTCTTTAAGTCTTCATTTCCATCACACCGTTTGCCCTTTACAGTTGTACCTAAAAATAAGTAGTTATTAATCAGTTAATGTCACAATATTCTTGTGCTCAGTGTTTTTGCCAAACAAATCATTCTATTTAATACAATTCTAAACTAAGTATCAAATAGTCATTTGTTTTTTGTGGGATGTAAACAATATCACGTAACATGTAATGTACAACATCAAAATTATAAAGATCGCAAGAGATTGCAAATAAACAACACAAAAAATTATTATTCATTATAGTAAAATTCTTTCAGTTAGTCTTGAGCAAATTACATTTTTGTAGTCTATAGGGTGGTACATTTATAAATTATTTATATATTACTTGCATATTTAATTAAAGTACTTTCTAGGTTAAGTGTGTAAATATTACTTTAGATGTTTTGGTTTAAATGTTGCTGAACATATGTTGGTTTAAAGATAATAATGAGTTTCTCACTTTCTGTCAAGTTGCAGTTGAAAGAATCTTCCCAGAACTCAGTAAGAACTGAGGAGGCAGCCACTTCAGAGGGAGAGAGATCTAGAAGGAAATCTCTCAGACCTGGGATGACAGATTGCTGAATGGCTACTCCAATGGCCCCTGCACAAAAACTGAAGCTCATCAAGAGTGGGTCAGTAACCCAGGATTCACTTCCAATCCACTGACGAGGTGGTGGAGGATCCTGGGCCAGCTCCTCTAAGAGGAATTTCATGTCACCAGCAGCTGTAAATGCCACAACAACCACTGCTGTTGACCTGAAGAAAAAAATATATTTTGGATTATTTATCACATTCCCACTCGTATTTCATATTTTCTTTAAGAAAATCCATCTTCAAATGTCTTTGAAATTTCTTTCAGTAGATGTGAAAAAGAGTCCATATTCAAATAGAGCCCCCAACAAGTGCATAAAAGCATAAAAATGCAGAGACCTGCGGATGGTATTAGCTACTTCTCGAATCTTGCTGGTTGGGTCTGTCCGATAAAATGATTCAATGTAGTCCACACAGATCCCCTCTTTGAGTGCTACATTAAGAAAAAACGCCATGCCATTTTTTCCATAATCTGAATCTGAGTGGATAGCTCCTATCCAAGTCCAACCAAAGTGTTTCACCAGCTTGGCCAGTGCGTCGGCTTGAAACTGGTCACTGGGAATGGTTCTGAAAAATGTTGGGTACTGCTCTTTATCTGACAGGCAGGCACAAGTTGCAAAGTGGCTCACCTAAAGCAAGATAACCTATTGTTAACCTTTTTAAGCTTTCAAGTTGAAGTTGCTACATTTTGTAATGACTACTTACAAGAGGTATGTTGAAGGACCCGAAAATGCGTGAAATGCTAATAGTTGGCGTGGAACCAGACTCGCCAACAACAGCCATTATTAAACCGGATGGTGAACAATTATCACCTGTCTGAAACGCAGGGTCCTGCCCGTTTGACAGCTGAAATGCTGCCTGAATCGACACGGGCACAGAAGCGCACGAGTCGTAGATCTGATAACCGAGTTTGACACCTGGCAGCAGTTCCGTGCTGTTGTTAATCTCCTTGATTGCAAAGATCATTGTGCGAGAGAAGCGCAGTTCTCGACTGTTGATGCTGAACAAAGACATTTGATATATTACTTTTACAGGATGTTTATGATGAATATAATATAGAGTTATTTTTTATCTGCAGTTAAGATTATAAACTGTAAATATTCTATACAATAAGCATAAAAATTTGATTGAATAAGTTGAATTGCTAGTTAGCAGCATACAACATTAAACCTTAAAAATAGTTAAAAATAGTTGGATTAAAAATAAAGGCAGAATGATTTCATATGGTATAAACCCAATTTACTAAACTGGATTCAGAATAAATCAAATTCTCATTAGATGATAAAAACTGCAACAATAATCGACACTGTACAAAACACGTATTTGATCTGACACAGATTAACATTCCCTTCCCTTTTTTTCCCACCACTTTTCCTTTTCACTAACCCCCTTGCACAGCTTGGTGGTTCAGGCACAGCGGTGTAGTTGTGAGTCTTTGTGAGCTCCTTGTAGTGGATTGAAAAGGCACCCCCAATGATGAAGTCCCCATTCATTGTGAACGCAGGTAGACGTTTTGAACCCTGCAGGCTACATTTTAAAGTTGAAGCCACAGTTCTGACTCCCTCTGATCCACCCTCAGACAGGCCTAGAGTCAGTCTCAGGGTCAGTAGCAGCAATGAGATCTCCATCCCTCAAGCGTCTTAATGTGGGTGTAAGTGCGTTCAGACAGTTTTATATAGCTCACTTATGAAACATCATCATACTACAGAGAGAAGACACCATCAGCCAGTGGTGTTTGATTTGTCTTCACTATGTATGACCTTTTTTTTTTTTACAGTTTAATTCCTACTGTGCATGACTCTACTGTTTTCTTTCATCTTTCTTCCCAACGTTTTAATTTTGTTCACAAGACCATGCTCATGTCATTTCTAACTCATTCATATTACATTATGCAGTTTGTAATCATTTTCAAACGTTGTATTCAAGTATAACATTCAGGCATATCAAAATGAAAACTTACACGTTAGTTCCCAATGTGAAAATCAAAGAAAAATGGCATTATATTTAAAGAGCCTAAAAAAAGTTATTCAAATCAACAAACCCTTCAGGGCTAAAATTTGTTCATAGGAGATGAAAAATCCGATTTTTTTTTTTTTTTTTTTTGAGTGGGCTTGTGTGACTCTAAATATTTAATGATGTAAGTTTCTACATGGATGAAAGCACCCATAGTATTGGTAAAGTCAGACATGTATGCAGACACCAGTATAGTTTTAACTACAATGCTACCATCTAGTGGATATTAAGTATAATTCAGGGAAATTAAATCTTTCAGGAGGTAACATCCATTGAAATATTAGATTTTCTAGGTCACTCAAAAGGTTATTATTGTACTTGTGTTGTAATGACAAAATTATGAATGTCAGTTTAATGTTGAGTGCTTTGTGGTGGGTGACTTTTTAGTGATACATAACTCCTGCCACTGAAAACTACTTGTTCAGGGCTTACCATGTCTATGCCTGCATCAGATAACATCCCAGGCCATTAAATTCATTCTGCATGAATAGCCATTTGGAATAACTGTTTAAACATTCTGCAAGGTGAAAAATGTATCCCCCACTGGTATGTTTCACATAATCTAAACTTGTATATGACTAATGTGAATTGTTACATCTACATTACATGTTGTTCTTATTAATCTATGTAAAGACATATGTAAAGACATATTCAATTCTATATACATATATATTCATGTGCTATTCAGTACCAAGCTATAGTAAAACATAATGGATGTGAGTAATTTATTGCTTTCACTTTAACATTAATGAAACCAACCAGCCTGAATATTTTAAAAATGACCTAACAAATCATACTTATAACAAATGCCCAAAAATCTTACACTAACTGGCCACTTTATTGGATACACCTGTTCCACTGCATGTTAACACAAATAGCAAATCAACTAATCACATTACAGCAACAGTGCATTTAGGCATCTAGAGTTAGTGAAGACAACTTAGTGTTATGCAAACCCAGCTTCAGAATGGGGAAGAAAGGGGTTCTAATGCACCTTTTCTACTAGTGCCTATTCAGCGTGGTTTTGTACAGCTCTACTCACTTTTCAGGCTTTTCCATTAGTAATCGTTATGTAGAACCATTACAAATTTTAATACCTGCTTGCTGGTGGTTCCAAACATGCCGAGTTGTCTTGAAAACGCAATGTCGAAAACTGTGTACTAGCATTAGGTATCATTAGCTTGCCCTCACAATAGAGATGGTACTCAGTTGTAATGGAAAATGAACCAAACCGTGTAGAGTAGAACTGAGCTGAGACAAACCGTGCTGCAAAGGTACTAAAGGAAACGGGGCATTTGAATCAGAATCAGAATGATTTTTATTGTCATTGCATTATAAACACACAACGAAAGTGTGATCATAGCTCATGTGAGATACCAACAATTAAAACACAAAATAAAAACACATACCCCCCACGTCCCAATGTACTAAAAATCTGATAAAAAGTAGGACAGACAATGTGCAGTCCAGTGTGAATGTGTTGCACAGAATAAGCATTTCTGATATTGTTATTTTGCAGCATTTAGGACCCTAGTGGCCCACGCGTATGTGGGCCATTAGGGTACTATATGTGAGTGAACACGGCCTGGTTTTGTTGGTGCCAGATACGCTGGTCTGAGTATTCTAGAAACTGCTGATCTACTTGGATTTTTGTACAGTGGCTTCCATGTCTTGGGTTTTTAGAACATTATTTTTTGACAAAATGCAGTCATACACCATGGATAGTTACTAACAAAGGATGTTTGAAGGCTTATTTCCTAGTTTGATCTTCTCTGTTTTGAAAATATAAAACACTTTGATTGGTCAAACCTAAACCTGATCATTCCTTTCAAACACCGTTTGTGAAACCCTAAGTCTATTTGGTAAAACCAAGATGGTAACCTTTTTTATAATACTGTTAAAATCTTGTCTCATAGCCCCTTCTTCTGCACCATTCATGTGAGAATCACAACTGAGTGCTTTCACAAAATTGTCTGCCCAGGAAGTTAATAATTTTCTTCCACCTGAAGCTAGTTAGAGAGCATATCAGGTTGCTGTTCAGAAAACAATCACTTCATGAAGCACCACATTCTTTTTGTTAAATGTCTGCATAGTCCAGAATAAAGATGTAAACAATGTGGCATTTAGTACTGCTGCAATGACTTCCAAATGTACATATTTCACATTTCATCAAAATGACATTCATGTCAAAGGAAGCAAGGTTGCCGTTAAAAATAAACAAACATCCAGTTAGGAGGCTTTATTTACTCTCAATAACTATCTATCCTGATGTTTATATGTTAAAAAGTGGGTAATAGTATTAAGTAGTCAATGATCATGAAGTATGGTCCTAGAATGTTATACGTACAGTCATATTCAATAAATTAGAGTAAGCGTTCCAATGAGGCTTGCTTGTCAGATTAAAAGTGATAAAATTGCCTTTAAGCAGGTTTCAAACATACTTTTCATTAAGCCCAAATTCCTGTATTAAAAATGTTTTTTTTTTTTATTTGTCTGATGTTATATTCTAATCTTAAATGTTGTGTTTCCATTAGCTCTAAGTGAAAACTTAACAGAAATAAAGGCTTGAAACATAAGTCTGTGTGCAATTAATCAATACAATGTGTTTCACTAAATGAAGGGACATACTGAAACAAATGAATTTTTTCAATAATAATCAAATTTAATAAATATAACTGTATGGTTCATATAAAGTGTAACTGATTTTTCTTTACCCTTTTTATTTATACCGTAGTCAGGTAATCTTTAGGTTTTTCGTATTGCACTGTTGCCAAAGTGTGCTGTTAAAGGGTTTTGAGTTTTAAGAAAGAAAGTGAAAATAAGCACTTGCTGTACAAAATTCAATAATTCAAAATCTTAAGGTAGTGAAGATTCAGTGATTTTCTTAAGTTCTCATCTGACCCTCCTCCTGTTATGATGAAAACCATCAAGGGAGAGGACAATCCGTATAAAATGTATTTTCAAGGAAGTAGGAAATGGTGTTGCAAGGGGGACAAATAATTATGGAGGTGTTTTTCCAAAAATCGATGTCCCTTTTCATCCTATTAATCTTGTTCTGCCCTTTTGATTTTTCCCACTCTTCATCCATTTTTCCATCTTGCAAATTGAGAAGACAGTTTCGTCTTAATGGCATGCACAGACCCGGTGATGTGATTCTAGGTGGACTGTTTGAAGTACACTACACCTCTGTGTTCCCTGAGCTAACGTTCACCTCAGAACCAAATGAGCACATCTGTCAAGGGTAAGTTTCACACTCACAATGACTTGTTAACTCATTGTGGTAATTTCTAGTGTTTAAATGTGACATTTTATGTGTAAGCTTCGACCCTCCAGGGTTCAGGCATGCCCTGACCATGGCATTTGCCATCGAGGAAATTAACAAAAACCCAAATCTGCTTCCCAATGTGACTCTGGGATATAGCCTTTATGACAACTGTGCCACATTAGTAATTGGATTCAGTGCTGCATTGTCACTGGCCAGTGGTCAAGAGGAGCAGTTTCTACCTCAGGAGAAATGTTCGGGGGGCCCTCCAGTCCTGGGGATTGTCGGTGATTCCTTTTCAACGTTTTCTATTGCCACTTCCGATGTAATGGGTTTATTCAGATTGCCTATCGTAAGTTTTCTTCTCTGAAGTTTTGCTTTGCTAATGTTCGAAATATGCAACATATCTTTGTTTGAGGTTTTTTAACTAATGAAAGTTTTACTTTTTACTAGTTTTACTTGTTTCTTGTAGGTGAGTTACTTTGCCACATGTTCTTGCCTAAGTGATCGCCAGAGGTTTCCATCCTTTTTTAGAACTATTCCGAGTGATACTTTCCAGGTGAGACTCTGTTTAATAAATTAGATGTAACATAAACCATATGACATTAATCATATACAGCATGAATACTGATTAGAATAGGTCTAATCAGCATAATGTAATTGTGATCTTGTCAAAAAAAGTAAACAGTAATATGTCACACAGTGTGTCCACTTAGGTGCATGCGATAATTCAGATTTTAAAACGCTTTGGCTGGACATGGGCTGGTCTGCTGGTCAGTGATGATGATTATGGGCTTCATGTGGCCCAGTCCTTTCAGTCAGAAATGACTCAATCAGGATTTGGGTGTCTTGCATACTCTGAGATTTTACCATGGGGTGAAAACCCAGCTGAACTAAGAAGAATTGTGGAAGGGATGAAAAAATCCACAGCTCGTGTGGTTATCGTATTTGCACATCAGATCAATATGATTCAGCTGATGGAGGAGGTATCTGTCATTTTTAGTGTATCGCTTAGCATTGTGTTAGAAGCTAAATACTATTATTTATTTATTATTTATCTATATATATTTTCTGTGAAATACAATGTGCAGATTGTAAAGCAGAATGTGACAGGTCTCCAGTGGATGGCGAGTGAAGCCTGGGCATCAGCAGCTGTGCTCCAAACACCTCGTCTTATGCCGTACCTGCGTGGCACACTGGGCATCGCAATTCGTCGCGGAGAAATCTTAGGACTTAGAGATTTCCTCTTAAAAACAAAGCCTGGGAATAACGGCAACAATGAAAACACCATGGTGAGATTCGACATTAACTTTGACTTATATTTGCACTATTAAACATTGTTGTCTTTGTTCAGAAACTTTTTTTGTCTACTTTCCAGATAAGGCAGTTTTGGGAATACACATTTCAGTGTAGATTTGCTCCCCCTCCAGTAGATTGGCTAGAAGCGGGGGGAGCATTATGCTCTGGTGATGAAGATTTGGAGACTGTGCAGACAGAGTTTCTGGATGTGTCTAACCTCAGGCCTGAATATAACATTTACAAGGCTGTGTATGCTCTGGCATATGCTCTTAATGACATGTTGCAGTGTCAGCCAGGGAGAGGGCCTTTCAGCAGACAGACCTGTGCCTCTCTGCAAAGACTGGAAGCTTGGCAGGTGGAATATCAATATGCACACGACCACTGCTTTTTTTTTTTATTAAATCACGTGATATAAAGGTTTATTCTGAAACTGAATACCATTTATGACTGCTTATACATCTATTAGCTTTAATTTCACTGAAAGTGATCTACATATGAACATGCGTTAGCCTGTGAAGTATGACATCGTAATTTAGAGACTAAACAAAATTGCTTTCTTGTTCCATTATTGATCTGCTTACATTTGCAGCTTAAGTATTTCTTGGAAAGGGTCAATTTTACAATTCCATTTGGTGATCAAGTGTCGTTTGATGAGAATGGGGATGCATTACCAATATATGACATTATGAACTGGCTGTGGCTCCCTGATGGTGGAATTCAAGTTATCAATGTAGGGGTTGCAAAGAAGACAGCTTTCGGTGGTGAAGAGCTCACTCTTAATGAAGACAACATCTTTTGGAACTTTAAAAACAATCAGGTCAGCTTCAGTTATTTTAGTTGTACTATTCTTTATAAGTGACATGAAGGAAAAGTGTGGTAAAAGAAATCTGATGAAATGTTTGCTGTGCTTGCAGCCACCTCAGTCAGTGTGCAGTGAGACCTGTAATCCTGGAACTCGCATGGCGAGAAAGAAGGGGCAACCTGTGTGCTGTTTTGATTGTGTTCCTTGTTCTGAAGGAAAGATTAGCAACGAAACAAGTTAGTATCATGGTTACAATTACAGGGGTTGGACAATGAAACTGAAACACCCGGTTTTAGACCACAATAATTTATTAGTATGGTGCAGGGCCTCCTTTTGAGGCCAATACAGCGTCAATTCGTCTTGGGAATGACATATACAAGTCCTGCACAGTGGACAGAGGGATTTTAAGCCATTCTTCTTGCAGGATAGTGGCCAGGTCACTTCGTGATACTGGTGGAGGAAAATGTTTCCTGACTCGATCCTCCAAAACACCCCAAAGTGGCTCAATAATATTTAGATCTGGTGACTGTGCAGGCCATGGGAGATGTTCAACTTCACTTTCATGTTCATCAAACCAATCTTTCACCAGTCTTGCTGTGTATGTTGGTGCATTGTTATCCTGATACACGGCACCGCCTTCAGGATACAATGTTTGAACCATTGGATGCACATGGTCTTCAAGAATGGTTCGGTAGTCCTTTGCAGTGACGCGCCCATCTAGCACAAGTATTGGGCCAAGGGAATGCCATGATATGGCAGCCAAAACCATCACTGATCCACCCCCATGCTTCACTCTGGGCATGCAACAGTCTGGGTGGTACGCTTCTTTGGGGCTTCTCCACACCGTAACTCTCCCGGATGTGGGGAAAACAGTAAAGGTGGACTCATCAGAGAACAATAGATGTTTCACATTGTCCACAGCCCAAGATTTGGACTCCTTGCACCATTGAAACCGACGTTTGACATCGGCATGAGTGACCAAAGGTTTGGCTATAGCAGCCCGGCCGTGTATATTGACCCTGTGGAGCTCCCGACGGACAGTTCTGGTGGAAACAGGAGAGTTGAGGTGCACATTTAATTCTGCCGTGATTTGGGCAGCCGTGGTTTTATGTTTTTTGGATACAATCCGGGTTAGCACCCGAACATCCCTTTCAGACAGCTTCCTCTTGCGTCCACAGTTAATCCTGTTGGATGTGGTTTGTCCTTCTTGGTGGTATGCTGACATTACCCTGGATACCGTGGCTCTTGATACATCACAAAGACTTGCTGTCTTGGTCACAGATGCGCCAGCAAGACGTGCACCAACAATTTGTCCTCTTTTGAACTCTGGTATGTCACCCATAATGTTGTGTGCGTTTCAATATTTTGAGCAAAACTGTGCTTTTACCCTGCTAATTGAACCTTCACACTCTGCTCTTACTGGTGCAATGTGCAATTAATGAAGACTGGCTACCAGGCTGGTCCAATTTAGCCATGAAACCTCCCACACTAAAATGACAGGTGTTTCAGTTTCATTGTCCAACCCCTGTACATCTGTATGTATAAATGTTCCCTTTCTAGCTGACATTAATACATGAATATAATTAGAGAAGAGAAAGAAAAGTGACTAAAAGATAATATCACTGGATAGTGTAGAAGGAAAACACAACCTTTACACTTTTGGCTTTGGTGTTATAAATCCCACAGTATCTGCCAAATAATATTTGAATTATTTTGTATTTTTACCCATTTTTGCCTTATACTGTAATCTTATTGAGTTTCATATTTTATCCAGTTAATTTTGTGGTGTATCTTAAGCCATTTTTGATCACAGAGCAACTTATGTATGTGTTTTCTTGTCATACAACCTTCTCAAAACAAAGCTGTTATGTTGGGAAGTCAAATGTAGCATCTTAGATCATGACCAACTGTAAAATCAGTTTTTTTTATTTTTTTATTCTCAGACTCTGTTGAGTGCTTTAGTTGTCAAGAGGATTTCTGGTCCAGCCCCAAGCGTGATCGCTGCGTTCTTAAGACAATAGAGTTTCTCTCCTACCACGAACCTTTGGGTGTCTGCTTGACAACAGCGTCATTGCTGGGAACATGCATCTGTACTGTTGTTTTAGGGATTTTCACCTATCACCATAGCACACCAATGGTACGCGCAAACAATTCAGAGCTGAGCTTTCTAATTTTAGTGTCACTTAAATTGTGCTTCCTGTGTTCGCTGCTGTTCATCGGACGACCCAGACTGTGGATATGCCAGTTGAGACACGCAGCATTTGGGATCAGCTTTGTGCTTTGTGTCTCATGCATTCTGGTTAAAACCATAGTGGTTCTGGCTGTCTTCAAAGTCTCCAAGCCAGGAGGTGGTGTCCATCTAAAGTGGTTTGGTGCTGTACAGCAAAGAGGAACTGTTTTTGTTCTCACATGCATTCAAGCAGCAATTTGCACAGTGTGGATTTCGACTGCCTCACCAGTGCCTCATAAAAACACAAAGTACCATAATGACAAGATCGTTTATGAGTGTGTAGTTGGGTCCACAGTTGGCTTTGCAGTGTTATTGGGGTATATTGGCCTACTGGCAATTATGAGTTTCCTGTTAGCATTTCTGGGAAGGAATCTGCCAGACAATTTCAACGAGGCTAAACTCATTACTTTCAGCATGCTGATCTTCTGTGCTGTGTGGGTGGCCTTCGTACCTGCTTATATTAACTCTCCTGGCAAATATGCAGATGCAGTTGAGGTGTTTGCCATACTGGCTTCCAGCTTTGGTCTTTTGATGGCACTGTTTGGACCCAAATGTTATTTAATCTTGCTGAGGCCAGAAAGAAACACCAAGAAAGCCATAATGGGTCGTGGAGGTACAAAATGGTAAAATTAGAACTTCTTTTTTTACACATAAGATCAAACAGCAAGTCAACAGCTAAAAAGTAAAAACAATTAAAATACACAATGTAGACCCAGAAATATAGTTGAAACAAAGGATGATACTTCCTAACCGCAACAAAGAAAGCCGTCATTCGTATCGTGATGCACGACAATCATGCAGATTGTATTGTTGAAGCTATAAATAAACAATTAATTAAAAATTTCAAAATTGGATGTTGCTTATGTTAGAAATAAAATATTCAATGCACTCCAGCATAAAAACTTTTAGATTTGAAATGCCAGCCAGTTCTGATAGTTGTACTTTTATTTTGGCTTGATGAACTGTTGAAAAAAATAAAGTATATAGCCAAGTTCTCCAATCTGAATCTTTGTAGAAAGACATCAAAAGGCTACTTTGTTAGGGAGAAATGCATTTTAATTCCAGTAGTATTCCAGTAGTATTAGACAATTATTACAAGTACTATTTTACTGGTTTATTATTAACGTGAATAAATTATGAAGAGAAGAGCATACTGAGCCCACCCATGAGGCCCCAACTGTGCCCTCATGGGTGGTGTGAGTGATTGAACTGTAAATGGAAAAGGCTACGGTAGCTTGTATATAAAATTAGTTAGAAGTGTTGCAAGCTAGTTGGTGGTAGGGCAGTAATGGGGGCTTTATTTGTCAAATATTTGCTCATGAATGTCTATCAGTTCATGATTTATTCCTCCTTTTTCTTTTCTGAGTCTTCGTTTCTGTCTTCATCTTGTAAATTACTGAGAAAGTTTTATCTTAATGGTCTGCACAAGCCCGGTGATGTTATCCTGGGAGGGCTGTTTGAAGTCCACTACAGCTCTGCCTTCCCTGAGCAGACATTCACCTCAGCACCACATCAGCACAGCTGCCAAGGGTAAGTATCCTGCCTAGCAGATTGCATGCACAGATAATTATATATTCAGTAATTGTGACATATTTCTTTGTTAGCTTTGACTCTCTAGGGTTCCGACATGCTATGACAATGGCCTTTGCTGTTGATGAGATTAATAGGAACTCGTGTTTGCTGCCTAATGTGTCTCTGGGATACAGCCTTTATGACAATTGTGCCACTCTTAGCATTGGGTTCAGCGCTGCTTTGTCAATGGCCAGTGGCCAAGAGGAACAGTTTTTGATTCAAGAGAATTGTTCAGGAACACCTCCAGTTGTGGGAATTGTTGGTGATCCTTTTTCCACTTTTTCTATTGCTGCCTCAAATGTCTTAGGTTTGTACAAGATGCCTATGGTAAGTTTCTCTTTTGAAAAAAAAAAATTGAGAATCAATCAGTTTAAAGAATAATTTGTATGTTCCACAAAGTATGCAAAATCTGCACTTTTGTATGTATAATTTATTCTCGTATAGGTGAGTTATTTCGCCACATGTTCTTGCCTGAGTGATCGGCGGCGTTTCCCATCTTTCTTTAGAACAATCCCAAGTGACGCTTTTCAGGTGAACCATTAAAAAAATAGGCAGGGTGTATCACTGTTGCTGTGCACCACATGAACGTTAAAACTGTGTGCATGTAAGTATTTTTGTAATTAGGTTTTATCAAAAATTGTCTACTTTAACTCTGTTTTCATCAGGTCCGCGCCATGATACAGATTCTAAAACACTTTGGCTGGACTTGGGCAGGCCTCTTGGTCAGTGACGATGATTATGGCCTTCATGTTTCCAGATCATTCCAAACTGACCTGACTCAATCAGATGGAGGCTGTCTGGCATACACAGAGGTTTTACCCTGGGGAGACAATCCAAGTGAATATGAAAGGATTGTTGGTGTGATGACAAAATCCACAGCACGTGTAGTAATTGTGTTTGCACATCAGATGCACATGATCCAACTCATGGAACAGGTTGGAGAAAATAGATTTGTCATCATCAATGCGCAAATCAAAAAATAAATTTTTACAACCCAAGTCCACTGGCTTGCATTTGATTCTGTGGAATTTTATCTTAAATTTAAAGAAACATAAGTTTTACAAACCAGATTTGTATAACTTTGTATAACAGATGTTGCCATAGAATAAATAATATGCACTTCAGTTTTAATTCAAAACTGGGGAATTGAGTGTGGGAATAAAATGTATTTATGATAATGGATTTTTTTTGTTTGTTTTTTTACCATTATACAGTAACAATAAAGTTTTTTTTTAAATTAACCAAAAACAGATAACCTTTACAAACCCCTCATGTTTAAATATTATTTATTTGTTTTTAACTGTGATAACATCTCTAACTGTGAATCAATATGCCAGGCGCACAAAGTAGACTATAATTGGTTTATAGAAGTCTTAAAAAACAATGTTATGTGATATTCAGGTGGTGAAGCAGAATCTGACTGGCCTTCAGTGGATTGCCAGTGAAGCTTGGACTTTGGTTGAAGGGCTCCAAATCCCTGCCTTCATGCCATTTCTTGGGGGAACCCTAGGCATCGCCATCCGTCGAGGAGAAATACCAGGACTCAGAGACTTCCTGTTGAGAATTCATCCCGAGCAGCACGGCAACAATATTTCTGAAAATAGCATGGTGAGAATTTGACTGGTTAAGGCTGTGAAAAACTGTTTTAAAAAAGTACCTTGGAATTATTTATATCGGTGTGCAATTTTTAAAATCTATGCATATATTTCAGGTGAAACTGTTTTGGGAACACATGTTTCAGTGCAAGTTTACACCGCCTCCAGCAGGTTGGGTAGAAGATGCTGGAGCACAATGCACTGGGAAAGAAGACCTAAACAGTGTGAAGACTGATCTATTAGATGTGGCAGAACTTAGGCCTGAGTATAATATTTACAAAGCTGTGTATGCACTCGCACATGCACTTAATGACATGCTGAGCTGTGTTCCAGGACAAGGGCCTTTCAGGGGGGACAGCTGTGCATCTTTGCAAACATTAGAGCACTGGCAGGTATGCTATCAGTTTAATATTTGCCTGTCAATATATATATATTTAAACACCTCAAAGTTAGGCATTAAAACTAATATCAAAACTACAAGTAGCCTACAAACAATATGAATGAACCATATATCTCAAATCAACAACTGCTACTGCCACATATGAGGGATATAAGCCCACTTATATTTCCATAACCTTTCAATGTGCTAGCTTGTGACCTGTGTGAAGAAAATATAAATTAAATATCCAGATTCTTTAAGATTCAAAGTGTAGAAATCATTTTGTAGCCCCTGTGCTAACATTCATGCAAGCATTTAACAAAAGATATAACCGTAAAAACATTTTCAGAATAACATAAAAGAATGCTCAGTTGGCTAGTGTGTGTTTTGGTGATAATTACATTTCAAAAAGTGCTTGATATCAATTTTATAGGTTTCTGTGCATTACGTTTAAATGACTGTCCGGGAATGACAAATTGTATCCCTGGACATCTGAATAAACAGTCATTTTGCAAAGAATGCATTTTGCAGGATAGAAGTCTGCTGGTGAATTGATGTTCTCTGTTCATAGCTAATGTACTACCTGGAAAAGGTGAACTTCACCACACCGTTTGGTGACCAAGTCACATTTGACGAAAATGGTGATGCATTACCAATATATGACATCATGAACTGGATTTGGCAGCCAGATGGAATATGTAAAGTTCAGAGTGTTGGTGAGGTTAAGAGGTCTGCATCCAAAGAGGAAGAACTCACAATTGATAATTATAAAATCTTCTGGAACTTTGAATCTCAAAAGGTAACAAACTTTACTTTATTTGAATATAGAATGCTATACTCACATTGAACAAAATAAAATACTTCATGTTTGACCTTTTTAGCCCCCCATGTCAGTGTGCAGTGACAGCTGCCCTCCAGGAACACATATGGTGAGGAGGAGAGGAGAGCCTTTGTGTTGTTTTTATTGTGTCCCGTGCTCTGAAGGAAAGGTCAGCAATGAAACCGGTTGGTATCATTTTTATAGTTTGTTGTTGAGTGGTGCTTTAAACTTAAAGGGAATGTATGACTTTATGGTTTTGGTGACTAAACCAAATGGGTATTTTTTTCACAGACTTACAGTGTTTTAACATTTTTATCCAGTTGTAGAGGGGCTATATGCATTTTTTTATGGCACTATCTGCTTAATGAGGCTTGAGATGCATGTGATAGAGGCCATTTAAGGCTTCCTAGTTTATTTAGAACCTTTTTCATACCAAAGATTCAGAACTGTCTTTTTTCACTGAAATAACTTAATGGAACTAAGTGATCTAATCAATAAATAAACAGATAAACCCATGGCAAATTTTTTCTTAATGTTCCAGCAAAATAAAAGAACCAGCTTAGTTGCTCAATTAAATTTTTTTAGATTAACCTACCAGCATTCGGACATCAGGTCAGAAAAGGGGGATGATGGAGGATGCAAACCTTTCAAGAGAAGACCCAATCTGAATGTGTGCTTGTGCTGCAAGGGAAGCTTGCTTCTTTTTGCTGTAGATAGATCACAAACTGTAATGTTTTTATATTCGGGGTTCAGCTAAATCCGTGTCCCTCTCCACTTTGGCAGGCTGCAAACTTTACAGCTAAAGACTGACTAGTGGGACAGCTGTAACCTTTTGTCTTCATTGCATCCAGTCAGCTTTGATTTCCCTTCTTTCTTTCTATTGATCTTCTGGCTTAATACAATTTTAACTGTTTTAGTCAGGCTTTTGGCAGGCTAAAATGCCATAATAGAGTTGCTCATTGATTAGTAAGCAGATTCTACATTGGTGAGCTACTGCTTCCACCTATGATTTACACTCTATGCAGTGCCTCCCCCAAACAGCAAATATCACTGTTGAGAAAATACTGCCTCCACACAGCAGATGGACATCAATAGAAAGTACATTATTGATGCATTAACACAAATGTATCACCTTAAAACTTTTCTGTGCTTTCAATAGTCCAACCTATTCTGCTGCCATTTTTTAAAATCGTACAATTTTCAGCTGTGCTACAGCTTCCCATGTATTGACATCTAATTGTGCTAATGTGCTTGTACTAAACAAATGCGAATCTTCTTCTTTTGTCAGACTCCTTGGAGTGCTTTAGTTGTCCAGAAGACTTTTGGTCAAGCCCACAGCGTAGTTACTGTGTTCCTAAGAAAACAGAGTTCCTCTCCTATCAGGAACCTCTTGGTATCTGTTTGACAGTGACCTCATTATTGGGAACATCTGCCTGTGCTGTTGTTCTGGGGATCTTCACCTATCATCGCGGCACACCCATTGTACGAGCCAATAACGCAGAACTGAGCTTCCTGCTCCTAATGTCACTTAAACTGTGCTTCCTGTGTTCGCTGCTGTTCATTGGACGGCCCAGACTGTGGGCATGCCAGCTGAGACATGCAGCATTTGGGATCAGCTTTGTGCTTTGTGTTTCATGCATCCTGGTTAAAACCATGGTGGTTCTGGCTGTGTTCAAAGCTTCTAAACCAGGAGGTGGCAGCAATCTCAAGTGGTTTGGGGCTGTACAGCAAAGAGGGACAGTTTTTGCTCTCACTTGCATTCAGGCAGCAATTTGCACTGCCTGGATTGTCACAGCGTCACCGGCACCTCACAAAAACACTCAGTACCACAGTGACAAGATCATTTATGAGTGTGTAGTTGGGTCCATAATTGGTTTCAGTGCTTTACTGGGTTATATCAGTATACTAGCCATCCTTAGCTTTGTGTTAGCATTTTTAGCAAGAAATCTTCCTGACAACTTTAATGAAGCCAAGCTCATCACTTTCAGCATGCTGATCTTCTGTGCTGTGTGGGTGGCCTTTGTTCCTGCTTATATCAACTCTCCAGGCAAATATGCAGATGCAGTTGAGGTGTTTGCCATCCTGGCCTCTAGTTTTGGTCTCCTGGTAGCGCTATTTGGACCCAAGTGTTACATAATTCTACTAAGACCAGAACGAAACACAAAGAAAGCCATCATGGGTCAAAGAGCCACAAAATGTTAAAATGCAACTTATTTTGTATGCAAACATCTAAGAGCAAGTCTGCAGTTACAAATTTAACAAAAATTGAAACGCAATGTATAGTACAATATATTCTGCATAGTCTGCATAAATTCACGATGCAATGCAATATTCTCTTTTTTTTGTTCAATTTACACATGCTGTCTCAGAGAACAATTTTCATTTATTTTTGTTTTAGATGCCATTTCTCTCACTATCAGCCACAAACACAAAAAGTCAGTCATTTTCCACCGCTTATTCCATAGTGAGTCACCGGGAAGCTGGTGCCTATCTCCAGCAGTCTACAGGCGAGAGGCGGGCTACACCCTGGACAGGTCGCCAGTCCATCGCAGGGCAACCCACAAACACCCATGCACACACTCATTCATACACCTAAGTGCAATTTAGAGAGACCAATTAACCTAACACGCATGTCTTTGGACTGTGGGAGGAAGCCGGAGTACCCGGTGAGAACCCACGCATGCACGGGGAGAACATGCAAACTCCATGCAGAAAGACCCACGGCCAGGAATCGAACCCAGTGCCTTCTTGCTGCAAGGCAACAGTGCTACCAACTGCGCCAACGTGCAGCCCAACACAAACAGTGATTACAAAAATATTTACTCATAGAGAGACTGGGCAAGATCAAGGCTTTCTTTAAAACTTTAAGACGTCTGTGTCGCTGGGGAACATAGTTTGGGATGACATCCCTTAGTCAGTGAATATTGTGGATCTTTTTTTTTTGCTGCTGCAGCCTGTAAAAGACAGTGTAATGCCTGATCTTTTTACCTCATTCACTTAAGCTAAAAAGCATTTATCAAGAAAATTATTTCGTGTAGTATGTACATATATTTACTGTACTACCTAATGATGCATTGTGAGAATAAATAAACACAACGCAGAGACCATGACCCTTGTATTTTACATAAAAGCCTTCTCAAGGTGCTGATTATGTACAGCATCTCACAAAAGTGAGTACACTCCTTATATTTTTGTAAATATTATATCTTTTCATGGGACAACACTCAAGATATGACGCTTTGAGTAGTAGTCAGTGTACAGTTTGTATAACTGTAAATTTGCTGTTCTCTCAACAAAAATGTCTATTAATGTCTTTTCTAAAAAAAAAAGTTGTGACAGGGCTCATAGCACTCTGGCGCCATGCCGGATCTCTGGCATACAAAAAAAGCTGTTTCACCCAGGAATTTATCAGAAATAAGGCGCAGCTTTCATTTCCAACCAAAATAGACAGGCCTACTAGCCAATCAGAGATAGGCTGTGGTAGGTCTTGGCAAAACTTTATCCAGCAATCGTTCCGTGTGCCATTCAGTGTTTTGACAAGCCGGCAAATGTTTTTGCACTTTGAGTGAATGAGGCTAATTTATGGAAATAGAGGGAAAAAAGTTTTGTCATGGCACAAATCCAACCCAAGTCACGAAGCAGCTATCCAAGCCATTCAGCACATCTCACTTTTGCCATGGGACAACAGCCACAGCACACATCCCACCCTCACTGACCAATCATGTGACTGATTTAAAAATCTGTGTCTGCTCCTTCATTGCTGAGCTAGATCTGCCATATATCATTGCTCCTCTGCTGATCAGTTTAAGCATAAAGTTGGCTGAGAATAAAATCGTCCTCAAACACCTGTCTGTTTCGAGGCAGCATGCTATCTATGTAATCACAAAAGGTATCTCACCAGAGTTTAAAAAATAACCTATTCGAAAAGCTAAAGCGTTGCATGTTTTCACTCAAGCCACGGACAACAGTATGGATAGAATTTTAAATGTACTGGTCCAAGGGTGAAAACGCAGTACCTTGCTAGCAAAAAACTAAACATTGCAAATGCCTCAGCATTCTTGGTGAATATAAACGATGTCCTGCAGTCATATAGGCTGGAGTGAAAACAAGTCATCAGCAGTCTACAGGACAACTCTGCAGTAATCAGCAGAAAAAAGTCTGGGCTAGAGGCATTTTTTATACATCTGGGCCCAGAAGCCTAAAAGACTATAAACCTCCTTTAGGTTAAAAGGTTTATTATTATACACTGCTCAAAAAAATAAAGGGAACACTCAAATAACACATCATAGATCTGAATGAACGAAATATTCTCATAGAATACTTTGTTCTGTACAAAGTTGAATGTGCTGACAACAAAATCACACAAAAATCACCAATGGAAATCATATTTATTAACCAATGGAGGCCTGGATTTGGAGTCACACACAAAATTAAAGTGGAAAAACACACTACAGGCTGATCCAACTTTGATGCAATGTCCTTAAAACAAGTCAAAATGAGGCTCAGTATTGTGTGTGGCCTCCACGTGCCTGTATGACTTCCCTACAACGCCTGGGCATGCTCCTGATGAGACGGCGAATGGTCTCCTGAGGGATCTCCTCCCAGACCTGGCCTAAAGCATCCGCCAACTCCTGGACAGTCTGTGGTGCAACGTAACGTTGGTGGATGGAGCGAGACATGATGTCCCAGATGTGATCAATCGGATTCAGGTCTGGGGAACGGGCGGGCCAGTCCATAGCTTCAATGTCTTTATCTTGCCAGAGCTGTTGACACACTCCAGCCACATAAGGTCTAGCATTGTCCTGCATTAGGAGGAACACAGGGCCAACTGCACCAGCATATGGTCTCACAAGGGGTCTGAGGATCTCATCTCCGTACCTAATGGCAGTTAGGCTACCTCTGGCGACCACATGGAGGGCCATGCGGCCCTCCAAAGAAATGCCACCCCACACTATTCCTGACCCACTGCTAAACCGATCATGCTGAAGGATGTTCAGCATGACCGAAGGATGCAGCAGATTGCTCTCCACTGTGTCTCCAAACTCTGTCACGTCTGTCACATGTGCTCAGTGTGAACCTGCTTTCATCTGTGAAGAGCACAGGGCGCCAGTGGCGAATTTGCCAATCCTGGTGTTCTCTGGCAAATGCCAAGCGTCCTGCACGGTGTTGGGCTGTGAGCGCAACCCCATTTGTGGACGTCGGGCCCTCATACCATCCTCACGGAGTCGGTTTCTAACCGTTTGTGCAGACACATGCACATTTGTGGCCTGCTGGAGGTATTTTGCAGGGCTCTGGCAGTGCTCCTCCTGTTCCTCCTTGCACAAACGCGGAGGTAGCGGTCCTGTTGCTGGGTTGCCATCCTACGGCCTCCTCCACGTCACCTGGTGTACTGGCCTGTCTCCTGGTAGTGCCTCCAGGCTCTGGACACTACGCTGACAGACACAGAAAACCTTCTTGCCACAGCTCGCATTGATGTGCCATCCTGGATGAGCTACACTACCTGAGCCACTTGTGTGGGTTGTAAAGTCCATCTCATGCTACCATGCGTGTGAAAGCAAAACTAACATTCAAAAGTGACCAAACATCAGCCAGAAACCATAGGTACTGAGAAGTGGTCTGTGGTCCCCACCTGCAGAACCACTCCTTTATTGAGTGTGTCTTGCTAATCACCAAAGATTTCCCCCTGTTGTCTATTCCATTTGCACAACAGCATGTGAAACTGATTGTCAATCAGTGTTGCTTCCTAAGTGGACAGTTTGATTTCACAGAAGTTTGATTTACTTGGAGTTATATTGTGTTGTTTAAGTGTTACCTTTATTTTTTTGAGCAGTGTATAATATTACGTTATTTGTTAAAAGTGTGCCACATAGATAGCAACCCCCACCTCATGTCCACCACCCCAGCCATGGAAAAAAGTTCAGATTCAGGATTTTTTTCTACTATCATACTATTATGATAACTGCGGTGCACTTGTTATTGGATTCAGTGGTGCTGGCCAGTGGCCGGAGAAAGTGGTTTTCACTTCAGAACTGTTCAGGGACTCCTCCAATCCTTGGGATTGCTGGTGATTCCTATTCAACATTTTCAATAGCTATTGCCAGTGTGCTAGATTTATTTTATTTGCCCTATTTTTAGTTTTATCTCTAACTTCTCCATTATTTTATACTGTTTAAATGTAAAACATTTTGACAATGTTCTTCGCTGTCTTGAATGAATTCATTTATTTGTTATTATTCTGAATAGGTGAGTTATTTTGCCACATGTTCATGTTTGAGCGATTGTCAGTAGTTTCCATCCTTCTTCAGAACAATCCCAAGTAAGGCTTTCTAGGTGAGATACAGCTTAGTACTGTGCAAAACATCATAGCTAAGGCAATACAGAATTGATGATGATTCGGGTCTTGTTACAAATACCTTTTAATTTATGTAACTATTAAAAATCTGTCATTAAAACATACAAAATATAAAGATGAATTACTCATATGTTGCAAGTACATACAGTTTTCAAACTAATTCACAATATTACAACTTTTATTGTAGTTGCGTATATCACACTAAAAATGTCAGAAAATGAGGACCTTTAATTTGAGAACATTTATTCAGTGGTTAAAAAACTACCACATTAGGAAATAATTGTTTTTAATAAAATCATGTGTCACACCTATTTGCACCACTGATTTAGCCAATAAAATAACCCTAACTGGAGCATTTTGTTATGTCCAATGTTTTAGGAACTTTTAATTTGTATAAATAGGGCATGATAAGGCAGTTAACTTCTATTGCTCCTTCCTTCAAATGGGGAAGACAAGACATGTCACAAAAATAGTTACTTGCCTGAATTTGCCAACGTCTACAGACAAGACAAAGATTTAGAAAGTTTAAATCAATGTAGACTGTGACAAACAAGGATGGACAAGGACTAAAGTTTGTCTTACCACCACACACAGAGAGGAGCTGCACTGAAGCAAAAAGTGGCATCCTGGGGTCACCAAATCTCTATGACAGGAATTTATTTCAAGACTTTTCTGCACATTTTTCGAATACCTGTGGAGGACACTAACAAGTCTACTAACATCTTTTTTGCTCACCTACGGGGAAAATGTATGCCTAGGTAAACACTGTAAACACACTTTAACTGAACTTGGGTTGGCCTTCTGGTTACCAACGATGATTATGGATTCTATGTTGCCCAATCTTTTTCAATCTGCGCCACCGTGCAGTCCATGAGACAAAATAGTTTCAGTGTGAAATTGGTTCAAACTTTGGATTCACAGTTCTACTTAGCTACATTGGCTTACTAGCTTTCATCAGCTTTATATTAGTATTTTTAGCACAAAATCTTCTGGACCACTTTAATGAGGCCAAATTCATCACTTTCAGCATGCTTATCTTCTGTGCTGTGTGGGTGGCCTTTGTTCCTGCCTATATCAACTCTCCAGGAAAATATGCAGATGCAGTAGAGGTGTTTGCCATCCTGGCCTCCAGCTTTGGTCTTTTGGTGGCGCTGTTTGGGCCTAAATGTTACGTAATTCTGCTCAAACCAGAGAGAAATACAAAAAAAGCTAGAATGGGTCGTGGAACCACCAAGTCTTAAGGTGTCTCCTCCCTTACTTAAATTTCCTATGCCAAACAATCGAAGACTCTGAAAACTGGAACATGCAGTTGTTTTTCTTTTTTGGTAATTTGTATTCATTGTTTTTCTTCTGAATTTGTTTCTAGCCTGCCACCTTGAGTTAGAATGACTTTTGGTAGCTTAGTGCTAATCCCTAATCCCAGCTGCTAGCTATGAATGTGCATATGGTTCATGTTTGTTGATGTATGTGTAACCCGGTTTATCCCTCTGTGCGCCTGAGGCTTGTGGAAGAAACCCCGTGAACTCTGCGTTGTGTTTTGAATGTAGGTGAGGTGTGTTCCATGCGGAAACAGAGGCACTAGAAACAGGGTTCTGTGACTCTAAGCTTCCACAAGGCTCTATTCCAACAGCTGCTTCCCATTTCCTCCTTGTCCGATGGAAACCGACGACATCATAGAAACGCATCCTTCCACCTGCCTCTAATCTTCCTCCAGAGGGTCGTGCCGATGTCTTCTTCCCAGCTCTGGAGGGTCTGTTTGAAACCTACCTCCTCTCTCCGACATTTCCAACCTTGCTTCAAGCTTCTGGCTGTCAAAATCCACATTTCTGGTTACTGCTCCTTCAGTGCCCTCCACTGGGCCTCAGCAGAAAATGGCTGACTTTGTTCTCTTTGTTCAGCCTTCTGCTACGGAGTGTGCTGCTCCATGTCCCCAAAGCATACCTCTATCATCATCATCCTCATCATCACCTCTGTTTGCTCCTCCTGATCATTCACAAACACTCCTAGCTTCGCCATCTTCAGGACTTCCATCTACACCCCCAGATGAGGGTCACCCCGATGCTTCAGCCTCTGCCCATGCCACTGAGGGTCAGCTCGATGCTTGGGCCTCTGCTCACACCTCTGAGGATCAGCATGATGGTTCAGCTCCTGCTCATGCATCTGAGGGTCCGCGCTATGCTTCAGCTTCTGCCTCTGAGGGTCAGTCTGATGTCTCAGCTGCTGCATCTGCGGGTCAGCCCGACGTCTCAGCTCCTGCCTCTGAGGGTCAGCCCAGCATTTCAGCTTCTGCCTCTGAGGGTCAGCGCGGTGCTTTAGCTTCTGCCTCTGAGGATCAGCATGGCACCTTAGCTTTGCTTATGCCTCTGAGGGTCAGCGTTTCCATGGTCTGTCTGTGTTAGGTTTTGAGTTTACATTACATTCATCATTTATTCTTGTGTTTACTTTCTTGGATTCTTGTGTTAGATGTTCTTAGTTTTTTTTTCCATGTAGCTGTGGTCCCTCCCTGTTTATGTTCTTTAGTTAGTTTCATTGTTTTTCTTTTCACGTAGATGTCTTCTTGTTCCCCTGGATTCACTGCTCACTTTTGTTAATTAGCCTTCTTCCTTCAGTTGTCTTACTCTCTCCCTCACCAGCTGTTCCAGATTTCTCCTGAGTAGCTCTCATTGTTCAATAGTCCACTCTCCACCCTACCGTGGTATTTATGCTCTATGATTATGATAGACTACCTCCTTCCTGCATGTTACTTTGTTCTTATCCCTTACCCTGCCTCTCTGTAAGTTTTGCCTTTGTTGAAGTTAATAAAGATCTGTTCTACTCACCATGCGGCTTGAAGCTCCTGATCTGCATGCTGGTCCTAAAAACACTCTGCTCATCATGACAGGTAAATTGAGAGCTTCACCTTCTGGCTCATCTCTCTCTTCACCACAACGGACTGGCATAGTGTCCGCATTATTGCAGTGATCGTACTTAATCTCATGCTTCATTCTCCCCTCACTCATGAACATGACCCCAAAATACTTGAACTCCTCCACTTGAGGCAGGAACTGTCATTCAACCAAGAGAGGGAAAGCCACCATTTCCCAGTTAAGAACCATGGCTTCGGACTTGGAGGACCTGATCCTCATCCCCGCCACGTTGCACTCGGTTTCAAGCTGACCCAGTGCGTGCTGTAGATCTTGGCTAGAGGGGGCCAGCAGGACCACGTCATCTGCGAAAGGATAGACAAAAGCAACTGGTCCCCAAACCACGCCCACTCCAGCCCTTGGTTGTGCGTACTAATCATGTCCATAAAGTTTATGAACAAGGCTGGTAAGGAAAAGGGCAGCCCTGCCGTAGTCCAGCATGCACCGGGAACAGCTCAGACTTAATGCAGGCAATGTCAACCAAATTCATGCTTTGCAGAGATCAGATGATCAGTTTTCAAACCTATCCTTCTGCTATTTTAAAAAAATCCTGCGTTAGTGCCCAACAATTTTTAGCTGTGCTAAAGCTTCCCGCGCATTGACATCAAATTGTACTAATGTGCGTGTACACAACAAATGTGAATCTCCTACTTTTGTCAGACTCCTTGGAGTGCCTTAGTTGTCCATATGATTTTTGGCCAAGGTCCCAGTGTAACTATTGTGTTCCTAAGAAAACAGAGTTCTTGTCCTATCAGGAATCTCTTGGTATCTGTTTGACAGTAATCTCATTATTGGGAATATCTGCCTGTGCTGTTGTTCTGGGGATCTTCACCTATCATCGTGGCATACCCATTGTACAAAGCAATAATCCAGAACTAAGCTTCCTGCTCCTAGTGTCACTTAAACTGTGCTTCCTGTGGTCGCTGCTGTTCATTGGACGACCCAGACTATGGGCATGCCAGCTGAGACACACAGCACTTGGGATCAGCTTTGTACTTCATGTATCCTGGTTAAAACCATGCTGGGTCTGACTGTGTTCAAAGCTTCTAAACCAGGAGGTGGCAGCAGTCTCAAGGGGTTTGGTGCTGTACAGCAAAAAAGGACATTTTTTGCTTTCACTTGCATTCAGGCAGCAATTTGCACTGCCTGGATTGTCACCGCATCACCAGCACCTCACAAAAACACTACATAGAGATACCACAGTGACAAGATCATTTATGAGTGTGTAGTTGGGTCCATAATTGGTTTCAGTGCTTTACTGGGTTATATTAGTATACTAGCCATCCTTAGCTTTGTGTTAGCATTTTTAGCAAGAAATCTTCCTGACAACTTTAATGAAGCCAAGCTCATCACTTTGAGCATGCTGATCTTCTGTGCTGTGTGGGTGGCCTTTGTTCCTGGCTATATCAACTCTCCAGGAAAATAAGCAGATGCAGTAGAGGTGTTTGCCTTCCTGACCTCCAGTTTTGGTCTCCTGGTGGTGCAATTTGGACCAAATGTTAAAAGGCAACTTATTTTGTATGCAAACATACAAAAGCAAGTCTGCAGTTACAAATCAACAAAAATTGAAATACAATGTGTACACCCAGATTTATAGTACAATATATTCTGCATAGTTTGTAAGTTTTTATGTTTAAGGGGAAACTTACATAGCAATGCAATATTCCCTTTTTTGCTCAATTTACACATGCTGTCTGCTTCATTACTGAACCAGACCCAGAGGCAAACAGTTTTCATCTATTTTTGTTTTAGATGCCATTTCCCTCCCTGCCAGGCACAAATACAAACTGTCATTACAAAAATATTTTCTTATAGAGGGACCAGGCAAGATCAAGGCCTTCTTTAAAACTTTAGGGAACTGTTTTTGGAATTTTGTTTCTACGTCAGTGAGTATTGTGGATCTTTTTATTTTGTTGCTGTAGCCTGTAAAATACAGTGTAATGCCTAATCTCCTTACTTCATTCACTGAAGCTAAAAAGCATTTATCAATTATAGCTGCAAGCAGCATTGGGCGGCCCTTGCAGCTTAGTGCCACTAGGCCTGTGTCGCAACCGCAGGAGCCTGGGATCTCCGCCTCCACGCCACTGACGAGGCTGCCACTCGATTTTGCCTGTCACCACCAGGGGGCACCCTGAGCAAGCTTTCATACAATCTTCAGTGATGCAGAGTTCTGCTCCAGCGAGAGGCATTGAAAATTTGGCCCAAAATCTGACCTTCCTGATGGAAGCTGCGCTCACTTCCTATTTGGTGGCGAAAGATTAACGAAGACTTCCTGCCGTGCTTTGAAAATGTCATCGAAAATTATTATGCTTTATTAGAGAAAGTTTGAAACTTCTGGAGACATTTGGTTGTCAGTGGGCAGGGCTAAAGTGATGTCATCAATTAACTATGCCAACATGGTCAGCATTCCTAAACTATGATGTACACAAAATTTGGATCCAATGATGTAGGAGGGAGATAAAGCAATTTAGACTTCCAGTGTAATCCAATAGAGCTGTTTGGGGGTTGTCAAATAATAACCAGGCCACCCCGCCATGCCCACAAAGTCTAGGTAACAATAACTGTTCCCAGTTGTATTCAACATCACTTTGTTCTATGTGATCACACTGTGCTTATAGCTTGTAAGTTAGCGTGGGAAAGGACATTCACAAGTGAAACAGTTGACTTCCTGCTGTAGGTGGGCAGGCGTAACCGCGCCTGTGAGCATGTAAAATTGTTGGTGTTGGGGTTTTTGGTGGGGTTTGGGCGCTACTGCAATCTTTTGTGTTGAAGTTATTACAGTTTTGTCTTTTATGACAAGAAGTCAGATTTTGAGGCTTTAGAGTATACTGAGTCATTTCGCACTCTGTAAGCCATAGGTTGTTGGAGGAGTTTGCTTAGATACGACGTGTGTAAACGACACAAAATGGCGACATTGATCCAAGATGGCTGACTTCATGTAGGCTTTGGAGCATGACTCCAAGAGACTTTTTATTAGGTCCCCAAAAGTTACATATGTGTATCCGGATTTCATCATCCTCGGTCAAATCATAGCTTGGGGCTGATTTTTTTAAATCTTCTAGGGGGCACTGTAAAGGAATTAGGCCACGCCCACCGCTGTATATCTTTTGGAGGCTGGACTAAGATCGATTATATTGAATCTGGTGCAGATCAGATGAAAAATTTTTAAATTAAAGGCAAACGTAAGTCAATTTCGTGACATCTCACTTCGCCATGCTGCCAGTGCCACACCTTCCAGTGAAAACTTTCACTTTTAAAAACCAACTTTGACCATCATGTCATCTGTCACTAGGGACTGTTTCATGTATTTATTTCATGTTGAAATGTGGACAATCCAAATTAAAACAATATACTTCCTGTTCTCAGGGGATGGGACATTGATGATGACATCATTTGACCATTGAATATTGTTTGGGGCCAGATGTGTGTCCATCCTAGACGATTTCGTGTCTCTGCAACTTTCCTTGTAGGAGCTATAACAATTTATTATTTTAAGACCATTCATTTTAATTCTATTATAATTAGATTTCAAAGCATATTGTGAAAGTAATAATCCATTATTTTTAACTATATCCGTGGGTGCTGGATTATTGCAGTCTAAAAAAAAAAACATTGGTTAAACGATCTGAGATTTCAATTTTGTCAAATCTCTTGTGATCTTTTCTAAAAAAAAACTTGTGGGTTTTAGTGTGCCAAAATCTTCAATTTTATGACTAAAAAATCCACAGTATAACTAGATCAAAAAATTTATTGAAAAATATAGGAATAAAACTCTTCTCTTTCATGTTTATACCTCAAGCAACCACAAATATCACCAACATCTGATGGACTCTATTGTTATGATAAACAATTTTACAACTTTTTTATGATTTATTGTGCAAATGTATGTTTGATTAAAACCTGTCTCTTGAGAATGAGACCCCATATCATGATCAACCTACTGGTGTAAATAAAGGTAAAAAAAATAAAACTAAATACAAATATGTGTAACAATTTGCTGTGTCATAACACTTACTGTCTCCTTTGCTGTTAGGTTTTACATATAGCTGAATGTTATCTGGAAGAGGTGTAATTAGGTTGTTTAGGTCAGGAGTAAAATATTGAGAAATGAGGTATCTAACTATTTTCCGTCGCTTCTACTATGACTGGTTACTTATTCATCATGAAGCAAAACTGCCAAGCTGGATTTTGCTGAACTTTGAATCTGCAAAACGTTTGTATATTTATTATACTGATATTTTGAACACCAGTATAATTTAATAATTTCCCAGTGTGTCTTGCCCTCATAGCAACTGTCCTTCTAGGGTAAATGTGGGTGAAAGAACACATCCGTGATGATGTAATGTTGCATATAAATGTATGCACTCTTGCATGAACAATATGTGTTAAAGTAGGAGGAGAGTTATGAAGGCTTTACTTCACATATCTCTACTCTTGACTCTCCTTTTCATGCCTGTGGCCTCATCTACTGTTTTGCCTTGTAGTTTACAAAGAAGGTTTCAACTTAATGAAATGCACAAATCAGGTGATGTTGTCCTGGGTGGGCTGTTTGAGGTCCACTACACTTCTCTATTTCCTGAAATCAAATATACCTCAGAGCCAGAACAACCAACCTGTGAAGGGTAAATATATTACACATGAAATTAACACTTCTATGTAAATTCTATTGTCTGTTCAGAGCTTATAAAAATTAATATATGGTACTAATTAGTATATCTAAGCCATTTTACATTTGGACTTCTGCAATAAATGTAAGATGACATTGTATAATTAATTCATTATGAATGTGATATATAGCATTTTCATCTTTTGGAAAAATTGTTGTAATATTTTGTTTTAGTTTTGATACTCTAGGTTTTAGGGGTGTCATGACCATGGCCTTTGCTGTTGAAGAAATCAACAAGAACCCCAATCTGCTGCCAAATGTGACCCTGGGATACAGTCTTTATGATAACTGCGGTGCACTTGTTATTGGATTCAGTGGTGCCTTATCCCTGGCCAGTGGCCGCGAAGAATGGTTTTCACTTCAGAACTGTTCAGGGACTCCTCCAATCCTTGGGATTGTTGGTGATTCCTATTCAACATTTTCAATAGCTATTGCCAATGTGCTAGGTTTATTCAAAATACCAATGGTAAGTTTGCCCTATCTTTAGTTTTACCTCAGATTTTCTCCATTATTTTATACTGTTTTAAATGTAAAACATTTTGACAATGTTCTTGGTTGTCTTGAATGAAATTATATATTTTATTTATTTGTTATTGTTCTGAATAGGTGAGTTACTATGCCACATGTTCATGTTTGAGCGATCGTCAGCAATTTCCATCCTTTTTCAGAACAATCCCAAGTGATGCATTCCAGGTGAGATACAGCTTAGTGTGTCGTGCAAAATGTCCTAACTTAGACAGTACAGAATTGATCTTGATTCGGGCCTGATTGCAAATATGTTTTTAATTTTCTTTAACTCTTAAAAATCTATCATTACAACATATGGAAAATATAGAGATAATTACTCAAATATTGCAATGTACATACAGTTTTCTAAACTTTTTTGACTAGGCTAGAGAATGTTTTGTAAAAAGCCTTGAAATAATTCCAACACTTTTTATTGCAGTAAAAGATTCATATTTCACACTGAAAATGTCACAAGCGCTGACCTTTAATTTGAGAACATTATTTCATTGGCGAAAAATACAACATAGTAAATAATTGTATTTAAAAAGTAAAGAATCACATGTGTCACACTTATTTGCACCCCTGACATTTCCAATAAAAGTGAGGAAAAGAGACAACTGAAGCAAAAAAGTGACATCTTAAGGGTCACCAAGTCTCCATGACAGAGAACATATTACAAGACTTTTGTACACAGGGGGGTTTGTAAAATACCTGTGGTGGACACTGTACAAGTCTTTTACTGACTTTTTTTCTCACCTACTGTGAAAATGTCTGCCCAGAGTAAACGCTGTGATTCAAATTCTTAAACACTTTAACTGGACGTGGGGTTGGGGCCTTTTTGGTTTCTGACGATGATTACGGATTCTATGTTGCCCAGTCGTTTTCAATTCGGAACTGTCGCAGAATGGTGGAGCTTGCCTGGCATGCATATGTAGAGGTTTTGCCCTGGGATAGCAAAACCAGGTGAACAGAAGAGAATTGTAAATTTAATAAAGACGTCAACAGCTCGTGTTGTCATTGTGTTTGCCCATGAGATTCACACATTTAGGCTGATAGAAGAGGTAAGAATCAATGCATGTTTTCTGACTAACATCATGTCATTTATGTGTTTAAAGCTAATTACATCAGTCTCTCCACACCTCAAATATATTATTACATCACTCCAATATTTCAAATAATTGTTCAAATAAATGTTCAAACCCAAATGGTGATACATTATTTTCAAACTTTGCTCTTCTCTCACATTTACTTTTCTTCATATAAATAAAGATATACTGTAATAATTCAAATAGTACACAAAAGGCACTGATCAGGTCATTCATATCCAAAATGTTAAACCATTATTCAACTGTCTAAAAATGTGTTTTTCTAATATAATGCCCAGGTAGTAGAACAAAATGTCACAGGCCGACAATGGATTGCAAGTGAAGCTTGGGCATCAGTAGCTGTACTTCAAACACCCCGCTTCATCCCTTACCTCGGTGGCACACTGGGTATCGCCATCCGCCGAGGCGAAATATCAGGGTTCAGAGACTTCCTCTTACAAATACAACCTGATAAAAATAACAACTACGAAACCAATCTGGTAAAACTGAAAGGACATTTAAAGAAATGGCATGTGAAATATATAAATCATAATACCTGAATATTGACCTTTGGATGTGTTTTAGGTGACACAGTTCTGGGAGCACATATTTCAGTGTAGATTTAATCTGGCAGATTTGGAAGGAGATAAGAAAGCTGTATGCACTGGTGATGAAGATATCGAACGGGTTGAGACTGAGCTTTTGGATGACTCTAACCTCAGACCTGAGTACAATGTTTACAAAGCTGTGTATGCTTTGGCTTATGCTCTTGATGAGATGCTGCAGTGTGAGCCAGGAAAAGTACCATTTGTTGAACAGACCTGTGCTACTCTGCAAAGTCTGGAACCATGGCAGGTGGGATATCAAATTACATTGCAGAAAGCAGACCTTGTGCTAAGGACAATGGATGTAGTACGAATGAACATCAGGTCAAGATTTTAAAAACCCTGTTGTACATTTGCATGAACCTCTGCTTGAAGTTTTTCATTCTCCTCACCCTTTTGTAGCTTTTGCACTATTTACAGAAAGTCAGTTTCACAACACCATTTGGTGATCAAGTGTCATTTGATGAAAATGGTGATGCCCTGCCTATATATGATGTCATGAACTGGGTCTGGCTCCCTGATGGAGGAACCAAAATTCAAAATGTGGGTGAAGTAAAGAAGTCTGCCTTCAGAGGGGAAGAACTCATTCTCTATGAAAACAAAATCTTCTGGAACTTTGAGTCAAAACAGGTTATTTCTTCCTAGCATCTAGCCTTATGATTGCTGTCTAAATATCATTGTTTGCTAATGACGAGTGACCGATTAAATTTCCTACCACCAGCCACCTCAGTCAGTATGCAGTGAAAAACTGTCCTCCAGGTACACGAATGGGAAGAAAAAAGGGGCAGCCAGTTTGCTGCTTTGACTGTATTCCTTGCTCTGACGGGAAAGATCAGCAATGAATCTAGTAAGTGCTTTATATTTCATTGTGTTTTACCTCTAACAGAATGTGCGAAAAAGCCTTTCTCCCTCTTTTTTCAGATGCCAGGAGTGCATCAGTTTGGTCCAGAGGATTTCTGGTCCAGGCTCCCCCAGCGTGATCACTGTCTTCCTAAAGAACTACAGAGTGTGTCTACTCCCTCCATGAACCTCTAGGGATCTGTTTAACAACCACCTCACTGCTGGGCACATTTATCTGTACTGTTGTTCTCGGGATCTTCATCTATCACCGTAGAACCCCTATAATTCGAGCCAACAATTCAGAACTGAGTTTCCTGCTGTTAGTGTCACTTAAACTTTGTTTCCTATGCTCTCTGCTGTTCATCGGACGACCCCAGTTGTGGACATGTCAGCTGAGACATGCAGCATTTGGGATCAGCTTTGTGCTTTGTGTTTCATGCATCTTGGTGAAAACTATGGTAGTTCTGGCTGTTTTCAAAGCCTCCAAACCAGGAGGTGGCGCAAGTATCAAGTGGTTTGGTCCAACACAGCAAAGAGGAACCATCCTTGCTCTCACTTGCATTCAAGCAGCAGTCTGCACTGTGTGGATTGTGTCTGCTTCACCGATGCCACATAAAAATATGCAATACTACAAAGACAAAATAGTTTTTGAGTGCGAAGTTGGTTCAGTCTTTGGATTCTCAGTTCTATTTAGCTACATTGGCTTACTAGCTTTCATCAGCTTCATGTTAGCATTTTTAGCACGAAATCTTCCGGACAACTTTAATGAGGCCAAATTCATCACTTTCAGCATGCTTATCTTCTGTGCTGTGTGGGTGGCCTTTGTTCCTGCCTATATCAACTCTCCAGGAAAATATGCAGATGCAGTAGAGGTGTTTGCCATCCTGGCCTCCAGCTTTGGTCTTTTGGTGGCGCTGTTTGGGCCTAAATGTTACGTAATTCTGCTCAAACCAGAGAGAAATACAAAGAAAGCTATCATGGGTCGTGGAACCACCAAGTCTTAAGGTGTCTCCTCCCTTACTTAAAATTTTCTATGCCACACAATCAAAGACTCTGAAAACTGAAACATGCAGTTGTGTTTCTTTTTTGGTAATTTGTATTCATTGTTTTTCTTCTGAATTTGTTTCTAGCCTGCCACCTTGAGTTAGAATGACTTTTGGTAGCTTAGTGCTATTATATCAAATAAAGGGGTATGAAAAACCTTGTTGAGATCATCTCTTCATTCATTTACAAGCATGGAATAAAACATACATCTGTGCAATCTAAGTTAATTGAAGTCTTTAAGAAAGAAATGGGTTTGATGTGGAATTTCTAGTTTGGTGGCTTGTGGATTAAGCCTGGACAGTGAAACCTAAGACAAACACAGTTAGATATGGTTTGAGAAGTTAGAAAAGAAAATCTACATTAAGAGATAATACTTTATTTGACTCATATAAATGGGAATAAAATAATAATTGGCATCATGTGTATGTCCTCACAGAGCAAAGGCACCACATGATCCCGTATGTCTCCTCTGATATGTTAAATATATTAATCAGCGGAATATGATCTGGATACCATGTTGAGGATGGTGCACAAAAACCTTGCATTTAAAACACTAAATGTATTTGTAAAGCCAATCCAGGATTCCCCTTTCACGCTCATCTTACACATTGCTCAGGTGAAACTTGCAAGTTGTAAGACATGCCTTTTTAATTCCCTTTCCCCATCTGCTAGCTCTGAAAGCGCATATGGTCCATGTTTGTTGATGCATGTGTATTATGGAACTATATTCTGAAAGAAGCATATGCATCAGTAGGCATTACTCGTAAACAGACACCACCTTGGCTGTGTGGAGTTTTGAGGTGAATATGTGAGCCAAGTCTACAAGGAGTTTATCATGTTTTTTGCTTTTTTTACCTCATCTGGATAACATTTGGACACAAGCACAGTTTCTAAAGACTTTTCCTTTCCTAATCAGGTTAAAGCCATAATACTACATTATAAAAGTTACAAAGGGGTGGGCAGATGAGGGCAGCACAACAATACTACAGAACAGGATTCTATGACATTCAGTGAGTGATAGATATTTAAAAGCAGCATCAAATGAAGAACATGCATAAACAATTAAATAAATTAAAAAATAAACAAATAAAATATTTCTACTTATTAAAGCTGGTTCTTTCCTCTCCTAAATTTGTATTCATAAAAGTATTATAGAACCTTACAAAAAGTATCCATTTCTATTTCACTCAGCATCTTCCGCCTTATCCTGGACTGGGATCTAGAGGCAACAATCCAGACTTCCCTCTCCCCAGACACCTCTTCTAGCTCCTCTGTGGGAAGCCCGAGGCGTTCCCAGGACAGCCAAGAGATACAGTCTCTCCAGCACGTCCTGGGTCATCCCCTGGGCCTCCTCCTGGTGGTGCATGCCTGGAACACCTCCCAATGGAGGCATCCAGGGGGCATCTGAAACAGATTCCTGAGCCACCTCAGCTGACTTCTCTCGATTTGGAGCAGCTCTACTCTGAGCCCCTCCCTGATGGCCGAACTCCTCACCCTATCTTTAAGGGAATGCACGGCCACCCTCGGAAGGAAGCTCATTTCAGTTGCTTGTATCCGGGATCTCGTTCTTCCGGTCATGATCCAAAGTTCATGCCCATAGGTAATGGTAGGAATGTAGACCGACCTGTAAATTGAGAGCTTCACGTTTCGGCTCAGTTCTCTCTTCACCACAACCGACGGGCACTTCGGTGGCCACAACTATGTGTCTGTCGATCTCCCACTTCATTCTTCCCCTCACTCGTGAACAAGACCCTGAGATACATGAACTCTTCTACTTTAGGCAGGGACTTTCATCCAACCAAGAAAGGGAAAGCCACCCTATCCCAGTTGAGAACCATGGCCTCGGACTTGGAGGAGCTGATCCTCATCCCCGCCACGTTGCACTTGGCTTCAAACTGACCCAGTGCATGCTGCAGGTCTTGGATAGAGGGGGGCAGCAGGACCATGTCATCTGCAAAAAGGAGAGACTAAATGCACTGGTCCCCAAACCAGACGTCCTCCAGTCCTTGGCTGCACGTAGAAATCCTGTCCATAAAGGTTATAAACAGAAACGGTGACAAAAGGCAGCCCTGCCAGAGTCCAACATGCACTGGGAACAGGTCCAATTTAAGGCAAACCAAAGTCCTGCTCTGCTTGTACAGAGACCAGGTGGGCTCCTGACTCCGTACCGCTGGAGCACCCCCCACATGGCACCACAAGGGACACAGTCAAAAGGCAGCGATAGTGAGTAAACCCCTAAGTGAAAATGTCCAAATTGTCCACCAATTAGCAATTTTACTCACCAACTTCTGCACATGAATAATGTGTTTAGATATTGGCACATGAATCAGCTCAGAGAGAAGCTGTTTACTCAGTACAACTATTTATGGAGCAGATCCACCTTTCTGTGTTGTTTGGAGATCAGGAGGATATAAATTTTCACAAACTGCTTGGTGAATTCACCCCTAAATATTATGAGCTAAATCCTGATTGGGATATTCTTTGTGAATTTACAATACCACATTTTTTCCTAAAATACTGTTTATTCTTTGACAATGTTTTATAACATGATAATCAGAAGTTTTAACTATCAATAAACTACACACAAAGCAAAATTAACAATTGCAGAGAAATCACGTTATGTCGTTGTGGTCTCCAAAATTTCATTAAAATTCTATCTATACCATTAACATTCCCGATCTATTCCCGATCTAAACCCGAGTGGTGTTTTGTCATTGGACTTCTGTGCCAGACAAGGATTTTCCATAATGAACACCATGTTCAAGCATAAGGGTGTTCATCAGTGCACTTGATACTTGGACACCCTAGGCACAAGGTCCATGATTGACTTTGTAGTTGTGTCTTTGGACCTTCGGCTGCATGTCTTGGACACTCGGGTGAAGAGAGGGGCTGACAGACTATGCAGGCCCAAGCATATAGTGAGGGTCTGCTGGGAACATCTGGAAGAGGGATGTATTCAGCTCCCACCTCCAGGAGAGATTTGACCAGATTCCGGAGCAGGTTGGAGACATAGTGTCTGAGTGGGCTTCACATCTTCACATCTATTGTCAATGCTGCTGCCCGTAGCTACGGGCATAAGGTCTGCAGTGCCTGTCCCTGAATCCGATGGTGGACACCGGCAGTAAAGGATGCCGTCAAGCTGAAGAAGTCCTATCAGTTCTGGTTGCAGTTTTGCCTCTGCTACTGCCCAGGCAGTGCTTTACCAACACTGTTTACAGTGGGAGTGGGGAGCTGCTGACCTCAATTTAGGACATTATGGGGCCCCTTCACAAGAAGGAGGACTGGAGTGTGTGTTCCAACTACAGGGGGATCACACTCAGCCTCCGTGGGAAGGCATATGCCAGTGTGTTGGAGAGGAGAGTCAGGGCAATGGTCGAACCTCGGCTTCAGGAGGAGCAGTGTGGTTTTTTTCCCAGCTGTGGAACAAAGGACAATCTCTAAACTCTCTACAAGGTGCTCAAGGGTTCATGCAAGTTTGCCCAACTGGTCCACATGTGTTTTGTTGACTTGGATAAGGCAGTCAACCGTGTTCCTTGTAGTGCCCTGTGGGGGACGCTCCAGGAGTACGGAGTCAGGGGCCCTTTATTAGGGGCCATCCAGTCTCTGTACAAGCATAGCAGGAGTTTTGTTCTCATTGCCTGTATTAAGTCAGACCTGTTCCCAGCACAGGGCTGAACTTTGTCACTGGTCCTGTTTATACCTTTCATGGACAGGATTTCAAGGTGCAGCCAAGGGCCGGAGGGGTTCTGTTTTGGGGACCAGTGGATTTAGTTAGATGTTCATGCTGGCCTCCTCTAGTTAAGTCCTACAGCATGCTCTGGGGTGGTTTGAAAGCTGAGTTCCAAGCTGCAGGAATTAGGATCAGCTCCTCCAAGTCCAAGGCCATAGTTCTCAACCACAAAAGGATGGCTTGCCCTCTATGGGTTGGAGGGGAGCTCCTGGCGCAAGTGGAGGAGTTCAAGTATCTGGGGCTCTTGTTCACAAGTGAGGGGAGAAAGGAGCAGGAGATTAACAGACGGATTGGCGTGGCCACCACAGTACTATGGATGTTGTGCCAGTGGTGAAGAGCTGAGCCGCAGTGGTGAAGCTCTCAATTTGCCGGTCGGTAAATCGTTTGTACCCTCATGTATGGGCATGAACTTTGGGTGATGACCGAAACAACGAAATCCTGGATACAAGCGGCTGAAATGAGTTTACTCGGCATGGTGGCCAGGAACTGAAATGAGTTTACTCGGCATGGTGGCCAGGAACTTCCTTACAGATAGGGTGAGGTGCTTAGCCATCTGGGAGGAGCCCAAATCAAGAGGAGTCAATTGAGGTGGCTCGGGCATCTGCTTTGGATGCCTCTTGGACGCCTACCTCAGGAGGTGTTCCAGGCACGTACCACCAGGAGGAGGCCCTGGGGACGGCCCAGAACATGGTGGAAGGAATATGTGTCTCGTCTGGTGTGGAAATGCCTTGGGTTTCCCCTAGAGGAGCTGGAAGAGGTGTCTGGGGACAGGGAAGTCTGAGTGTCTCTGCTTAGACTGCTGCCCTGGTGACCCGATCCTGAATAAGCGGAAGACAAAGAGTGCAAGTATGATTTTTAACTATATCCTTGGATGCTGGATTCTGAATGAATGGTTGCTTAAACTCTCTGCCATATTAATTTTGTGAGATCTCTTGAGGTCTTTTATAAAAAAAATTGTTTTATTGTTCCCAAATCTTCAAATTTAGGACTAAAAAATCCATAGTGTAACTAGAACAAAAGAATTTCGTGAAAAAAATGGAACCAGGCTAAAACTCTTTTTCTTCATGTTTATACCTCAAGCAACCACAAACATCACCAACGTCTGATGGACTCAAGTGTCATGATAAAAGATTTTACAACTTTTTAAAGATTTATTGTGCAAATGTATGTTTGTGTATAACCTCTCTTTTGAGAATGAGACCCCATATCTTGATCGACTTACCGGTGTAAATAAAGTTTTAAAAAAATAAAACAAAATACAAATATGTCTAACAATGTGCTGCATCATAGCACTTACAGTCTCATTTACTGTTAGGTTTTACATATAGTTGAATGTTACCTGGAAGAGGTATAACTAGGTTGTTTAGGTCATGAGTAAATTCTTGACAGATAAGGTAAAAGACTACTTTCCCTGACTTCTACTGAGACTGGTTATTTATCGATCATGAAGCAAAACTGCTAAACTGAATAAGATTTAATTTATCTTGGTACCTTCAAAAAGTTTGTCTATCAATTTACTGATACTTTGAATGGCAGTATAATTTAATGCATACCCATTGTGTCTTTGTGGGGATTGCCCTTATAGGGTATTTGTTGGTTAAAGAACACATCAGTGATGATGTAATGTTGCATATAAATGTATGCACTCTTGCATGAACAATATGTGTTAAAGGAGGAGGAGAGTTATGGAGGCTTTACTTCACACATGTTTACTCTTTGTTCTCCTTTTCGTGTCTGTGGCCTCATCTACTGTTTTGCCTTGTAGTTTACGAAGAAGGTTTCAACTTAATGAAATGCACAAGTCAGGTGATGTGGTCCTGGGGGGGCTGTTTGAGGTCCACTACACTTCTCTATTTCCTGAGATCACATATACCTCAGAGCCAGAACAACCAACCTGTGAAGGGTAAATATATTATGCATGAAATTAACACTTCTATGTAAATTCTATTGTCTGTTCAGAGCTTATAAAAATTTATATATGGTAAAGTACTAATAATTATCTTTAAGGCATTTTAAATTTGGACTTCCGCAATAAAAGTAAGATGACAAGGTATAATTAATTCATTATGAATGTGATATATAACAATTTTCTATTTTTGCAAGTTCATTGTGATATTTTGTTTTAGTTTTGATACTCTAGGTTTTAGGGATGCCATGACCATGGCCTTTGCTATTGAAGAGATCAACAACAACCCCAATCTGCTGCCAAATGTGACCCTGGGATACAGTCTTTATGATAACTGCGGTGCACTTGTTATTGGATTCAGTGGTGCCTTATCCCTGGCCAGTGGCCGCGAAGAATGGTTTTCACTTCAGAACTGTTCAGGGACTCCTCCAATCCTTGGGATTGTTGGTGATTCCTATTCAACATTTTCAATAGCTATTGCCAATGTGCTAGGTTTATTCAAAATACCAATGGTAAGTTTGCCCTGTCTTTAGTTTTACCTCAGATTTTCTCCATTATTTTATACTGTTTTAAATGTAAAACATTTTGACAATGTTCTTGGTTGTCTTGAATGAAATTATATATTTTATTTATCTGTTATTGTTCTGAATAGGTGAGTTACTTTGCCACATGTTCATGTTTGAGCGATCGTCAGCAATTTCCATCCTTTTTCAGAACAATCCCAAGTGATGCATTCCAGGTGAGATACAGCTTAGTGCTGTGCAAAATGTCATAACTTAGACAGTACAGAATTGATGTTGATTCGGGCCTGATTGCAAATATGTTTTAATTTTTTTAACTCTTAAAAATCTATCATTACAACATATGGAAAATATAGAGATAAATTACTCAAATATTGCAAGGTACATACAGTTGTCTAAACATTTTTTGACAGGCTGGAGGATGTTTTGTAAAAAGCCTTGAAATAATTCCAACTTTTATTGCAGTAACATATTTCACACTGAAAATGTTATAAAGCGCTGACCTTTAATTTGAGAACATTTATTCATTGGCGAAAAATACAACATTAGGAAATAATTGTTTTAATAAAAATCACGTGTCACACTTATTTGCACCACTGACATTTCCAATAAAAGTGAGGAAAAAGAACTGAAGCAAAAAGTGACATCTTGTGGTCACCAAGTCTCCATGACAGGAATTTATTACAAGACTTTTGTACACATTTTTAAAATACCTGTGGAGGACACTGTACAAGTCTTTTACTGACTTTTTTTCTCACCTACGGTGAAAATGTCTGCCCAGGTAAACGCTGTGATTCAAATTCTTAAACACTTTAACTGGACGTGGGTTGGCCTTCTGGTTACCAACGATGATTACGGATTCTATGTTGCCCAGTCTTTTCAATCGGAACTGTCGCAGAATGGTGGAGCTTGCCTGGCATATGTAGAGGTTTTGCCCTGGGATAGCAAACCAGGTGAACAGAAGAGAATTGTAAACTTAATAAAGACGTCAACAGCTCGTGTTGTCATTGTGTTTGCCCATGAGATTCACACATTTAGGCTGATAGAAGAGGTAAACATCGATGCATGTTTTCTGACTAACATCATGTAATTTATGTGTTTAAAGCTTATTACATCAGTCTCTCCACACCTCAAATATATTATTACATCACTCTAATAGTTCAAATAGTTTGACACGTTCAAACCGAAATGGTAATACATTTTACTTTTGTTGTTAAAGTTTGTTTTCCTCTCACTTGTACTTTGTTCATGTAAATAAAGATGTACTGTAATAATACAATAGTACACAAAATGGCACCCAACAAGCCATTTATTTGCAAAATGTTAAACCATATTTTTCAACAGTCTACAAGTATGTTTTTGTATTACAATACCCAGGTAGTAGAACAAAATGTCACAAGCCGACAATGGATTGCAAGTGAAGCGTGGGCATCAGCAGCTGTACTTCAAACACCCCGCTTCATCCCTTACCTCGGTGGCACACTGGGTATCGCCATCCGCCGAGGGGAAATATCAGGGTTCAGAGATTTCCTCTTACAAATACAACCTGATAAAAATCACAACTACGAAACCAATCTGGTAAAACTGAAAGGACATTTAAAGAAATGGCATGTGAAATATATAAATCATAATACCTTAATATTGACCTTTGGATGTGTTTCAGGTGACACAGTTCTGGGAGCACACGTTTCAGTGTAAATTTAATCCGGCAGATTTGGAAGGAGATAAGAAAGCTGTATGCACTGGTGATGAAGATATTGAACAGGTTGAGACTGAGCTTTTGGATGACTCTAACCTCAGACCTGAGTACAATGTTTACAAAGCTGTGTATGCTTTGGCTTATGCTCTTGATGAGATGCTGCAGTGTGAGCCAGGAAAAGGACCATTTATTGAACAGACCTGTGCTACTCTGCAAAGTCTGGAACCATGGCAGGTGGGATATCAAATTACGCTGTAGATAGCAGACCTTGTGCTAAGGACAATGGAAGTAGTATAAATAAACATCAGGTCAAGATTTTAAAAAGCCTTTTGTACATTTGCATAAACCTCTGCTTGAAGTTTTTCATTCTCCTCATCCTTTTGTAGCTTTTGCACTATTTACAGAAAGTCAGTTTCACCACACCATTTGGTGATCAAGTGTCATTTGATGAAAATGGTGATGCTCTGCCTATATATGATGTCATGAACTGGGTCTGGCTCCCTGATGGAGGAACCAAAATTCAAAATGTGGGTGAAGTAAAGAAGTCTGCCTTCAGAGTGGAAGAACTCATTCTCTATGAAAACAAAATCTTCTGGAACTTTGAGTCAAAACAGGTTATTTCTTCCTAGCATCTAGCCTTGATTGTTGTCTAAATATCATTGTTTGCTAATGACGAGTGACCGATTAAATTTCCTACCACCAGCCACCTCAGTCAGTATGCAGTGAAAACTGTCCTCCAGGTACACGAATGGGAAGAAAAAAGGGGCAGCCAGTTTGCTGCTTTGACTGTATTCCTTGCTCTGACGGAAAGATCAGCAATGAATCTAGTAAGTGCTTTATTTCATTGTTTTACCTTAAACAGAATGTGCAAAAAGCCTTTCTCCCTCTTTTTTCAGATGCCAGGGAGTGCATCAGTTGTCCAGAGGATTTCTGGTCCAGCCCCCAGCGTGATCACTGTCTTCCTAAAGAAACAGAGTTTCTCTCCTACCATGAACCTCTAGGGATCTGTTTAACAACCACCTCACTGCTGGGCACATTTATCTGTACTGTTGTTCTCGGGATCTTCATCTATCACCGTAGAACACCTATAATTCGAGCCAACAATTCAGAACTGAGCTTCCTGCTGCTAGTGTCACTCAAACTATGCTTCCTATGTTCTCTGCTGTTCATTGGACAACCCCAGTTGTGGACATGTCAGCTGAGACATGCAGCATTTGGGATCAGCTTTGTGCTTTGTGTCTCATGCATCCTGGTGAAAACTATGGTGGTTCTGGCTGTTTTCAAAGCCTCCAAACCAGGAGGTGGTGCAAGTGTCAAGTGGTTTGGTCCAACACAGCAAAGAGAAACCGTTTTCGCTCTAACTTGCATTCAAGCAGCAGTCTGCACTGTGTGGATTGTGTCTGCTTCACCAATGCCACATAAAAACACACAATACTACAATGACAAAATAGTTTATGAGTGTGAAATTGGTTCAGCCTTTGGATTCTCTGTTCTATTTAGCTACATTGGCTTACTAGCTTTCATCAGCTTAATGTTAGCATTTTTAGCACGAAATCTTCCGGACAACTTTAATGAGGCCAAATTCATCACTTTCAGCATGCTTATCTTCTGTGCTGTGTGGGTGGCCTTTGTTCCTGCCTATATCAACTCTCCAGGAAATTATGCAGATGCAGTGGAGGTGTTTGCCATCCTGGCCTCCAGCTTTGGCCTTTTGGTGGCGCTGTTTGGGCCTAAATGTTACGTAATTCTGCTCAAACCAGAGAGAAATACAAGAAAAGCTATAATGGGTCATGAAACCACCAAGTCTTAAAGTGTTATGCCAAACAATCAAATTAGATCATGTAGTTGTGTTTCTTTTTAAATATTTGGTACTTAATTTTTTCCCACAGTTTTTTTTCTCCTGAATATGTTTCTACCTTACCACTTTGAGTTAGAATGATCTTTGCTTGCTCATTGCTATTAGATCAAATAAAGAGGTTTGAAAAACCTTGTTGAAATCATTTCTTCATGCATTTACAACAGCCATTGCATATAACCAAAACATTTAAACATGTAATAAAACCTACATCTGTGCAAACTCAGTTCATTCAAGTATTTTGGAAATATGTATATGGGTTCAATATGAAAATTCTAGTTTGGTGGCTTGTGGATTAAGCCTGCATATTGAGACTTAAAGGGGACATATGCAATATCCACTTTTTCATTTCCTTAAATACATTGTCTTGTGTACTTGGACTCTGTAGGAGTGCAGAAAAGTTTTAGTCTCTTCATCTGCTGCGTAGATATCTTTATATTTTGTTTGGGTCATTTTTTTCAGTCTGTTCATTTTCTCTCTTCTCTGTTGCATTCTTTGAACTTTTATGTCACAGTATTTGCTGCTGAACTGCTTAAAAAGGTCATGAACTTCAGTTTTTTGCCTATGTGCCATTTTTCTTTCTCACTGCGATTTTGTAGTCCGAGTTTAAGTATGCGGAAGCCGCAAGAGGATAAGTTTAAATGTTCGGTTTTCAGTGGATTAACCCGCACAATTCATTACATTGACCCCCAGCGACAAAACCTCTTTGAAGTGCCTGGTTAAATTTTATTTTTCATGAAAAAGTACCCACATCAATGAGGAAATACCTCTTGATTGCGCAAAGCACTTAAAGGATGAGTTCTTCAGCAACCTCCACCAGTATCAGTAAGATCGATTTCTTGAAAGACCTCATCTGATTAAGGGGTCAGTTCCTACTGTCTATAGAAACAACAGATAGCAAAGCGGTAAACTCCAAAAAACACTTAAATGACAACAAACTTTATTTTTTACATGAATTTATTGTGTGATGATTTGACGTCCTGGCCATTGTTTTGATAGCAGAAGCATCGTGCCCTCTGCTTATGTTAGTGCTGTGTGCTGCTTTTAGCTCCTTGAGGACATAACCGTACTGCATGTTTTGAACAGTATTATTGCATAAACAGTTTTGCAATGTGCCACTAGACTATTGTATCTTTGCTATCAAACTACAAAATAGCCGAATGGAGTGGAGTGGAACGCTCTTTGACCTGGACGGGGGTGGGGTGTGACGTGCCCCAATAGCATTTAAAGAGACCGCAAAAAAGCGTTGCTCTCAGACGCGCCTCAGAAAAGGGGTAAAAGAGGGGCCTGTGGAGCTACAATAACAAGGAATCCAGACCATAGCATTTCAGTTCCATTTTATATAGACCACAATTGAATGATAGCGTGATAAGGAAGGATATAAAGCATGACATGTCCTCTTTAACACACAGCTAGATTGTATGGTTTGACAAGTTAGAAAAAAAACAATATTTTACCTGACTCATAAAAATGGAATGAAATAATTTAATTCCCTAATCCCAGCTGCTTGCTATGAAAGCGCATATGGCCCATGTTTGTTGATGGATGTGCATTATGGAACTATGATTGGAAAGAGGCATATACATAATTAGACAATAGTGGTAAATAGACACCACCTTGGTTGTGTGGAGGCTTGAAGTGAATATGTGAGCCAAGTCTATAGGGTGTTAATCATGTTTTTTTTGTACCTCATCTGGGTAACATTTGTACAAAAGTACAGTTTCCAAGGCTTTTTTAGGCCATGAAACTACCTTGTAAATGTTACAAAGGGATGGCCAGATGAGGGCTGCAGAACGATACTAAAACCCAGAATAGGATTCTATTACACAGAGTAATAGATATTTAAAAGCAACATCATATGAAGGGTAAAACATGCATAAACAATTAAATAAATAAAATATAAAAAATTAACAAAATGTTGCAATTTATTGAAGAAAAGTCTATGACTTGTTTACATTCAGTAATACAGTATAGTTTTCACACAATTTTTGACATTTGTGTTATGTCCTGCCCCTTCATTCCTCATTGGTGCTGTAAAACTTGCAGGGAAATCATGCTACAATGATGGCACCACTTGGCATATAAATTGCAGTAACTTTGTATTGAGAAGAAAAAGATGTGAAGGGATGAGGGCAATAATGGGGGCTTTTCGGAACATACATCCACTCTTGAGTGTCTACTTTGTTTTTATAAACAATGTAACCTCTCTTCCATCGGCATGTAATTTAAAGAGAAAGTTTTATTTAAATGAAATGCACAAGTTTGGCGATGTGGTTCTAGGTGGACTGTTTGAGGTCCATTACACGTCTGTCTTCCCCAAACTGACTTTTACATCAGAGCCACAACAGCCCATCTGCAAAGGGTGAGTATCACACACATGCTACATAGTAAAAACTGTTAAAAAGTAGTAAAAACAACTAAGACTATCCTTAATTCTCCAAATTAAAGGAAGAAACTCTCTTGTGAAGAGCTTTTGAAATATATCAGTAAAAACCTAAGGTGATAACTTGCAATCAGAAACTTGTCAGATTATTACTTTACCATTTGGTTGTAAATTGATGCATTGTGTTTTAATCCTGATGGTGATACTCTGTGTGCTAGCTTTGACACTTTAGGGTTCAGGCATGCAATGACCATGGCTTTTGCTGTCGATGAGATCAACAAGAATTCCAACCTTCTTCCAAACTTGACATTGGGATACAGTCTTTATGATAACTGTGGTGCACTTGTTATTGGATTTAGTGGTGCCTTATCTCTGGCCAGTGGCCAACAGGAGCAGTTTGAGCTTCAGGAAAACTGTTCTGGAAGCCCTCCGGTTCTTGGGATTGTTGGTGATCACTATTCAACTTTTTCTATTGCAATTGCCAATGTGCTGGGTTTATACAAGATGCCTATTGTAAGTTTTAATATGCTTTTCTTTTGTATTATCACATTTTTATTACAATGCCAAGTTATTAACTGATTTTAATTTATGAAAATACTTTGTGTCTGATTCCATTAAATCAACCTGTTTTTTTCCTAGGTCAGTTATTTTGCCACATGTTCCTGTCTTAGTGATCGGCAGCGCTTTCCTACCTTCTTTAGAACAATCCCAAGCGATGCTTTCCAGGTGAATCCTAATTCCCCATTTGGCAACCTATATTTGTCTAAGACAACAGAGTAAGAAAATAGCTTCCACCAAAAGACATATCTTCTTTTATGCTGTCCATTTAACTGCAACTTTATTTCTGAATTGTATGCATGATTAATGTGACAAAATTTATGTTTTATTTTAAGTGCACATAGTCTAAACATTAATATCCTAAGTCCTATACCTTCCTCTAGGTGCGTGCCATGATTCAAATTCTAAAACACTTTGGTTGGACATGGTTTGGCCTACTGGTCAGTGATGATGACTACGGACTTCATGTGGCCCAGTCCTTCCAGTCCAACCTGGCTGAATCTGGCAATAGCTGCCTGGCTTACCTCGAGGTTTTGCCTTGGGACAATAACCCAGGTGAACTCAGGAGGATTGTAAACTTGATAAAGACATCAACAGCTCGTGTTGTCATCGTGTTTGCACATGAAATTCACATGATTCAACTAATGGAGGAGGTTAGAAAGTGCAGTATGAGTTTAAATCCATAACTGTGACTTAAGGCTTTTTGCTGCATGAAACAGTCATTACTGTAAAAAAAATACTGCAACAATTAGGTATCTAGACTTGTACTTTTAGTGTTTGAAGTGGAAGCTAGAAACACGTAGCTTGACACAAACATCTGTTTTGTTTCTGAAAGAAAATCAAAATATGGTGTATCAGCAAAACTACACACCTCTGTCTGAAATCTTTATACAGGTTGATTGAAAAATGAAAATTTCAAATGATGCACATTTAATATTATCAGGTGGCAAAGCAGAATGTAACTGGTTGGCAGTGGATTGCCAGTGAAACCTGGACATCAGCAGTTGTTCTCCAAACACAGGAACTCACACCATACCTAAGAGGTACACTGGGCATTGCTATCCAGCGTGGAGAAATACCAGGGCTTAATGACTTTCTTTTAAAAATACGCCCTAGCACAAATGACACCAATGGAAATGACTTGGTACAATTCTAATCTTAAAATTTTTTCTACCATAAATGGGACATGAAATTAATCTGATGGTGATTCATTTTTTCTATGTTTCTGAATGTGGGCCAGGTGAAGCAATTCTGGGAGCACACATTCAAGTGCAAATTCAATCCAGCAGATAGGGAAGATAAAGAATCTGTATGCACTGGTGATGAAAACATGGAACTGGCAGAGAGAGAGTTTTTGGACGTTTCTAACCTCAGGCCTGAGTACAATGTCTACAAGGCAGTCTATGCTCTGGCTTATGCCCTTCATGACATGATGCAGTGCGAGCCAGGCAAAGGACCTTTTTCTGGACATACTTGTGCCAGTTTGGAGGCTATGGAGCCATGGCAGGTGTGATCATCTGCCTGTAAACATTACTAAAACAGCTTGAATGTTCTTAAGGAATTTGTTTTCCATTTGACCATCTCTAGCTCAAAATCTAAAATAATCTTTTGGCTTTTTTATATAGAAGCTTATACATACATACACACACACACATACATATATATATATATATATATATATGTATGTGTGTGTATATATATATATATATTATAGTATATATATATATAATATATATATATATATATATACATTAGTTGATGAATGATTAATCATCAGAGTAATCAATATAATACTTGATTACTAATATAATCATCAGCTGCAGCCCTAATCATATTCATAATGATTAGATTTTCTTAATTTGGTTGACATGCTTTAATCTGGGTAATGTACCATATGGTACATTGCTGCTGCATCATTTGCACTTTTAATTTAAACTGCTGTGTTTAAGCTCTTTACTGATTAAGGCTCTCTCTCCTGAAACATTTTGTCTACTCTCAAGCATAGTGTGCACAGCCATTTTCTCACTCTTTGTTTGTGGTACTCAAGATTACCCACTAGAACAATATAATGTTAAATGAAAAGTCTGTATTTTTAAACACTCTAGTTCGAAACGCAGGTGTATTTTCAGCGACAGTAATAAGGTAACTTAAGGATGTCGTTTGTAAATTGCAAATTCATGAAATGCAAATAAGAGCTATGTGTCCTGTGGGTCCGGTGTTCTCAAAGTTGGGGTTCGGATTCTACTAGGGGTCACGAATCAACAAGTAAAAATGAAGGACAGAAATGATTACTCAAAAATCACACATATGTAATAAATCCTATGGGAGATGAAAAAAAGACTTGCAAAGACGTGAAACAAAAACAATTTATAGACTGGCAATAGATGATGTTTCTCCTGTCATAATAGCCCTGCTTAGTTGACTAACCAATAATGTTTTATACATAGCTGATGGTTGTGTTGACTAGTTTCCACTAAGGGGTTGAAAAGTTTGTAAGCTACTGCTTTAGGTAATTTAATTCATTTTTTAAAAGATTATTTAATGTCAAGCTATTAATACCTTTTTGTTAAGGCTGATTAATTAATTACTTTAAATCTCTCATTAAATCTCTTCTCCATTTATAGCTATTACACTATTTGCAAAAGGTCAACTTCTCCACTCAATTTGGTGATCAAGTCTCATTTGATGAGAAAGGTGATGCCCTTCCAATATATGATGTCATGAACTGGCTGCAGCTGCCTGATGGAAAAATTAAAATTCAAAATGTTGGTGAAGTAAAAATGTCTGACTCTGGAGATGAAGAACTCACACTAGATGAAGACAAGATCTTCTGGAACACAGATTTAAAGAAGGTATTTTTTTTGCAAAGCTCTTTTATATGGAGTTTAGGTTAAGCAATATTTTAAAAAAAATGTCTTTTAACTTCCCAGCCAACCCGTTCAGTTTGCAGTGAAAGTTGTCCTCCAGGCACTCGCATGGCCAGAGAAAGGAGGCAACCCGAATGCTGTTTCAGCTGTATCCCCTGTTCTGAGGGAAATATTAGTAATAAGAGCAGTAGGTGGTAATGCTTTTTGCTTTTTGTATATATGTTATCAAGGTAATTGTATATACAGTCATATTCAATAAATTAGAATATTATTAATAATTTCATTTATTTTAGTACCTTCGTAATTCACTAAGTGAAATACATTATATGGATCAATTATACACAAAAAGATGTTTTGAAGCCTTTATTTCTGTTAAATATGATGACTTTCTGCCTACAGATAATGAAAACATTATATATATATATATATCAAATATATATATATATTATAAAATATATATATATATAAAACATGACATTTAAGATTACAATATTACATCAGACCTGAGGGCTTAATGAATTGTATGTTAAAACCTACTAAAAGTAATGTTCAGAAGGCACTATATTCTTCTTTGGAATGCTATTCTAATTTATTGAATATGATTTTACTTCACTGTGTTCTTCTTTTTGACAGATTCCTTGGAGTGTTTCAGCTGTCTAGAGGACTTTTGGTCCAGCCCCCAACGTGATCACTGCATTCCTAAGAAAACAGAGTTCCTCTCCTATCAGGAACCTCTTGGTATCTGTTTAACAACCACCTCACTGCTGGGCACATTTATCTGTGCTATTGTTCTGGGGATCTTCATCTATCACCGTAGAACACCAATAGTTCGAGCCAACAATTCAGAACTGAGCTTCCTGCTTCTAGTGTCACTTAAACTGTGCTTCCTATGTTCTCTGTTGTTTATTGGGCGACCCAGACTGTTGACGTGTCAGCTGAGACATGCAGCATTCGGGATCAGCTTTGTGCTTTGTGTCTCATGCATCCTGGTGAAAACTATGGTGGTTCTGGCTGTGTTCAAAGCTTCCAAACCAGGAGGTGAAGCCAATCTTAAGTGGTTTGGAGCAATGCAGCAAAGAGGAACAGTTTTCTTTCTCACCTGCATTCAAGCAGCTATATGCATTGCTTGGCTTGTCTCTTCCTCACCCACTCCTTTTAAAAATAAACAGTACTACAATGACAAAATAGTTTATGAATGTGTAGTCGGGTCCACTGTTGGTTTTGTTGTTTTACTGGGATATATCGGTATATTAGCTATTCTTAGCTTTTTCTTAGCATTTTTGGCGAGGAATCTTCCAAACAACTTCAATGAGGCCAAATTTATTACTTTTAGCATGCTGATCTTCTGTGCTGTGTGGGTGGCTTTTGTTCCTGCCTATATTAACTCCCCAGGAAAGTATGCAGATGCAGTGGAGGTATTTGCCATCCTGGCCTCAAGTTTTGGCCTCTTGGTGGCACTGTTTGGACCAAAATGTTATCTAATTCTTCTCAAACCAGAGAGAAATACAAAGAAGGCTATCATAGGTCGATCATAGGTTATTTTTTGTATTTCTTAATGACTATGTAGGAGCAATAAAGAACTGTTGTTAATGTTACCTAAAATAAAACATAACTCATCCTCTTGGCAATTAGCTTTTTCATCCTCTCAAATTTAAAAAAACTGCATTTTTTTTTATACTATTAGTGTAAGTGCTACTAGAGAGGTTTTGTGTTCAATTCCAGCTTTCTCCTGGCCCGTGGACAGGCACTTAATCCTACATTTCCTCCCGATTTGCATATTGATGTATAAATGTGAGTGCGGTTTTGTGAACATGGCGCTACAAAGCGCTTTGAGTGGTCGCATGACTAGAAAAGCACTATATAAATTCAGTCCATTTACCATTTAGGGTGACAAATCATGCCTCTCTGTGTATCAGTGTCAAGTGCAAAGTTTGGTTGAGAGGGGATTATGGGTTGTGCTGTTTTTGAAAGTTGGGCTCGGCCCCTTAGTGCTAGTAAAATAAACTCTTAATACTAAACCATACCCAAACATTTGAAATTTTTGATTTTCATCCTTCCACCTTGGCGACAACAGTTTAGGGATGGCTCCTTGCCTTTCCAACATGAACCAGTGCAAAAAGCAAGACATGGATGAACTATTTTTTGTGTGGAAGAACTTAACTGAACTGCAAAGAGTCCTGACCTCCACCTGATATGACCTGAACATGACCTGAACAATGACCTCATCAATCCCCTTCTGGAAGAATGGTCAAAAAGCCCACAAACACACTGCTACACCTTGTGGAAAGCCTTCCCATAAGAGCTGAAGCTGTTACATCTGCAAAGGATGGGGAGACATCACATTTAACCCTGTAGATAAGAGATAGGATGTCACTCGAGTTCATACTTGTGTGAAGACGGACGAGTGAATCATTTTGGCAATACAGTGTATGTTTTCAGCCTACGGTGGAAAAGTAGATTGGTATATTAATTAACCAGAAATACCTGCTTTAGAAGAAACAGCAAAAACCTAAATCATTCAGCACATTATGAAATTACATATATAGAAGATGTAAAAGAGGCCAGACATGCTACAAAATACAAAATAAATTTCAATTGTAATTGACAGGTCATGAATAAATGTAATTGTTGAACAATTAAGGCTATTGACAGGAACACTGAGGCGTGGTATTGGCCCTGTTTTAGATGGTTTTACATGAAGCACCAACTAATGCCAAATGAACACTCCACCCCTGGCAGCCATGTTTGTACTTAATCTTAACTTGGAAAAAGTAGATGACAACAGCGAAAAGCGATTGCCTGTAATTTCTTATCTGATTCGATAGAATTTTGCTTGAAAATGCACTGGTTGTTTGATTATTTTGCTTGTGTAGACCACCAGAATAAGATACTTTTTATACAAAACAATCAGAGAGAGAGATAATTTGTCGCACTTATTTACAAATAAAATCTTTCTATTAACACACTTAGTTGCCAATGCCAATGTCTAAGAACTAATTACAGGACTAACTGGAGATCTCTTTACAAACATTTGGAAATGTGCAAAAAATACATAGGATTACATGGTTACATCCATTTGGCAAAGACGAGTACATGCCAAGCACAAACACATAGATAGTAAATGGTTTATTGTGATCTGCTGAAGGCGGCAAAAAGACTCATGCCATGTGATCCAGACTTATCGGGGATAGTGTGGAGCCTGGCATGGTCAGTTATAATATGATTTTATATGATTTTTATGATTTTTATATGATTTTTGATGTTCGACGATACAAAAAAATATTATTTAAAATATCTGAAAAATGTATTGGTCGTACACAGAGAACCTTTACTGCCCAATAGACTGTTAAGGGCATATTAGTAGTGTCATGTAAAGTTACAATTTCAAAATCTGTTGCCAATGCTGCAGGCTCCGACTGTCATGGTTTTCTGCTGCCATCTAGAGGATGGTTTAAGAGTTTAACTTGAGTGATGTGATAAAGTGAAAACGATAATTTTCACAATGACTATATTTAATTTAAGAAATATAAAAAGAAACACAATGGTTTTTAAACTTTTTAAAATAATTTTTAGTATTGTTATATAATATTTTTGCTTGTTCTAACTTATTGGCAAGAACTTTCAAAACAGTTTTTTTCCTAGATTCCAACAATGAATGATCTATGTATTATATAAACTAAAAAAGGTTTTTAAATTTTTACTATACAACAAATAAAATTCTGTATATATTTTATATGAAAAGCTTAATTTATTGTGAATTTCCACCTTAACAATAACATTACACATTGATGAGCTCTGACATTTGAAGTTGAAGGGTTGTTTTAGTAATACATTTGCTATATAATAATTTTGCATGTATGCAAAATCAGTTTAAACTCAATTACATTTGAAGTCCTGCCTACTCCTCTTCCTCTACCCTTATTGGTGGCATGGATGATAAGAAAACACTGAAAGTCAAAGGGAAGGTGACAAAATAAAAAAAATAAAAATCTAATGACTAGGTTTAAAGAGAGGGACATCCAGATTAAAATAATGTGGTCCAGCTTGCTCTTGGTACTGTTGTATTCACTCTGTTTTTACTGTGTCCGTCCTCCTCCTCAGCTGTCCTCCTGTCTGTCACAAGGACAGTTTCATCTGAGTGGTATCCACAAGGCTGGAGATGTAATTCTGGGGGGATTATTTGAAATAAATTTTTTTTCAGTCTTTCCTGACTTGTCTTTTACATCTGAGCCTCAGCATCCTACCTGCTATGGGTAAGCGTGACATGGTGCAAGAGAAGCAATTAGGAATGCACACTGTAAAGTTGTGATCAGACATTACTCTAAATGCATTTTTGTGTGTTTGTTTACTTCTACAAAATGGGAAAAAGTCTTTCTGTTTAGCTTTTCACCCTTATGCATTGTGTTTTTATAAACTTAACTGTTGTGTTATTGTTTTAGTTTTGATGTTCTAGGATTTAGACAGGCCCAAACCATGGCCTTTGCAATTGATGAGATCAACAGGAACTCCCAGCTGTTACCCAACATGACTTTGGGGTACATGCTGTACGATAACTGTGTCAAACTCGGAATTGGATTTCGTGCGGCGCTGGCATTAATAAGTGGTCAAGAGGAGCAAATTATAATGGATGAGAGTTGTGAAGGAAGACCTCCAGTGTTGGGGATTGTGGGGGATTCTTCCTCTACACGCTCTATTGCCATCTCTACTGTCTTAGGTTTGTACAGAGTACCTATGGTAAGTTTTCAGCTTTACCATCTAATTGTTTTGTTGGACTGTTTTGAATTTGTTTGCTTTTAAAAAGTTTAATAATGTTGGTGTAAGGATGTGCAATGTGTATTTTTTATAGGTTAGTTATTTTGCCACATGTTCCTGTCTAAGTGACCGTCAGAAGTTTCCATCCTTCTTTAGAACAATACCAAGTGATGCTTTCCAGGTAAAAACCTTGCAATAAAAAATATGATGATGAAATATTAAGAAAATCAGCTTCTCAGTTTAGAAAAAAATCTGAAAAAAGATAATTAACATATTTTTCCTGTGGAACATTTTTATCACCTTTTTCAGAAAAAGTTCCTCTAATCCTTTTACTCAATTCCTACTCAGGTGAATGCTATGATTCAGATCCTAAAACACTTTGGCTGGACTTGGGTAGGATTGCTGATCAGTGATGATGATTATGGGCTCAATGCTGCCAGAGCATTTCAGTCTGATCTAAGTCTGTCTGGTGAAGGCTGCCTGGCCTATTTAGAGGTGTTGCCATGGGGCAACGAGCCGCCAGAGCTGAGGAGGATAGTGGATGTGATGAAGAAATCCACATCTCGTGTGGTCATTGTGTTTGCACATGAAAGCCACTTGATCAGTCTCATGGAGGAGGTAGTTATGTTTTAGTTTAATGGACTACTGTGAAATTGCTTTATAGTCATTAGATACCCTTAAGTAAAATGAAAATTGCTGACATGACCTAAAAAGTATGCTTGTGATATCCTTCACAAACCACATACAGATCTCTAGCCTTAGTTTTGCCACATCATGTAACAGGATTAAGTATGTGATCAAACTGGTTTAAAACAACATTATTATTGCTGATGTTCCACCTCTCTTTCTTCTGGTCTTAGAAATGGTTTGTCAAGGTGCATATATTGTTATTATTCTCAAATACTGACTTTTATCTTATTAGTAACCATCTGTGTTTTATTCTCACATAGTGTTATTTTGAAACATGCTCAGATATGTACCCTGAGATAGCATTTAGGTAATCGAGAGCAGTAATCTCATCAGTCAACCTTCAATTGTTACTCCGTTAAATACTGGCTCCATGAACAATGAGCTTCTTTCTTTTAGGCAAATAGAAGAAGACATGTTGATTTGTATAGCAACAGTCAAGCTCAAGATAAAGTGCTTCAACAGAAAAGAGATAAAACTGTTAAAGAAAGCAATATTTTAACTAAACTCACATCATAGCTTTTAATTGGCTAATTATAAAGAACCTAACATCCCCTCAGAACACTTAGAACCAACAAAATTTTGCATTTGTCAGGTTTTTTTCAGCGTGTTGGAAGTACAACTTCTACTGCGGTTGTTTTGGGGCAAGTTGACAACTCTGCACATGTCAAAGTGCTTCTATTCTGAATTAGGTATGGTGCATATGATGATGATAAGATTTTTTTATTTTGCACCCAAATAAATGGTGATTCATTTTTTTTTGTTTTTTTTTCAACCTGAAAATATTTGAATGCAAACTTTAGTATCAAACACAGATATTAATGTGTTGAAGAGCTTGGTAGATACAGGATTCTTCTTCTTTTGGTCATGTCCAAATCCTTTACTCTGTTTACTATGTCTCCTGTGCAACTGTCACAGTTTATATTATTGTTCTAAGATGAAGAAAGGCTCCATAATATCCAGAGGTTAGATTAAACAGAGATAAGGATATTGTTTCAACTCTCACCGTATCAGAATAAAGGATGTGCATTACAGGAAAATTCTACTTAAACACTTAATTGGCTGTACTGTTTAACTGCGCAATGAAAATTTTACTCTAGTGTAGATATCTATGAGTTAACTGTACCAAACCTAGATTTCAACTGTCAATGAAAGACAATAAATCAGTCATTTAGTTATTCTTTCTATACAGTACGTGAAGTTAGACATTTAAGACAATTTGACAACATATTTTTACATAAATAGGTGGTGAGACAGAACTTGACAGGCCTTCAGTGGTTGGCGAGTGAAGCCTGGTCCACAGCTGCTGTGCTTCAGACCTCTCAACTCATGCCGTACCTTAGCGGCACGTTGGGCATCGCTATCCGTCGAGGGCAGATATCGGGCCTCAGGGACTTCCTGTTAGAAATAAATCCTAATACACAACACAACAAAAACTACGGAAATAGCATGGTAAGATTTTACTGTGTCACCCAATATGGTACTTCCACACGTGATATATCATTGTTCACTTAAAGTTTTGATGTATTTCAGGTGAACCAGTTTTGGGAGTTCACATTTCATTGTAGGTTTGAATCACCTTCAGCAGGTTGGGTTGAGAATGGGGGGAAACTTTGCACTGGAGAAGAAGATTTAAGGACTGTAGAGACTGAGTTTTTAGACATTTCTAACCTCAGGCCTGAATACAATGTTTACAAAGCTGTGTATGCACTGGCATATGCCCTTCATGATTTGCTGCAGTGTAAACCAGGAAGTGGGCCTTTTGAAGACTACAGCTGTGCCAATTTAGAAACACTTAAACCATCGCAGGTAAAAAAAAACGCTTGGCTGGTTTATGACTAGTGCACAGGTTCTTATTGCAGAGCAAAATTTAACCAGTAAACAAGTACATTTGTAAAATCGTAACAGACATGCTCAAAATGTTCTTACTCTGTTAATGTCAGCACAAGTCGAAATGTATAGACCTGGAATTTGTTGAATATATAGTTTTTATAGTAAAAAAGTTGTTTTTTAACAGCCAGCTTTTTGTGACTCTCATTTGCCTTCTATTAGCTTGTTCATTATCTGGAAAGGATTAATTTCACCACATCATTCGGTGATCAAGTCTCATTTGATGAGAATGGTGATGCTTACCAATATATGATGTTATGAACTGGCTTTGGCTCCCTGATGGACGAAGTGAAGTTCAAAATGTGGGAGAAGTTAAAATGTCAGCATACAGTGGTGAACAACTCGCACTTGATGGAGACAAAATCTTCTGGAACTTTGAATCCAAAAAGGCAGTCTCTTCCGTTTTTCATTCTAACAGCTCATGAAGGTAGTTTAAAACAGAGTCACATGTACTTACTTTTCTTTCACAGCCACCCCGTTCAGTGTGCAGCAACGTCTGTCCTCCAGGTACCCGCATGGTGAGAAAGAAGGGGGAACCTAAGTGCTGTTTTGACTGCACCCTCTGCTCTGAGGGAAAGGTCAATAATAAGACCAGTAAGTGTCTATATTTAAGTTTTTAGGTATAGAGCATTGTTTTATTAATATTACAGTGTATACAGGTGTGAAAAAATTAGGACACCCTTTAACAGCCATATTAGGACATATGGATATTTAATATCAATAAAACAATACTGACTAACTGAAGTTCTATAAATAAACATTAAAACTTAAAATGGCTACAATTAAAAATAGGTTAAAAAAAATGGGGTTACTTAGCATTTCCACTGAGGTTTGTCATGTTTACAGCCGCCGATGTTCAGTTTGTGTTTTTTCTGATCGTTGAAGTGAGAGTAAACACCATTGTAAAATCAGAAGAGTTGTCTAAGGCCTTAAGAGATAAGAATATATCAGTTTATGAGTGTGGTTAGAGATTGAAAGAGGTCTTAAAAGAATCTGAAATCAGTAATTTCTCTCTATGGAAATACTCTACAAGTGGAGGACGTTAAAAAACTGCCGGCATGCTTAAGTCTGGCATCTAGGCGGGTTCACCCTAAAAGTAGACCTCAAGAAGCAAAGAGAACTCGCCCAAAACCCTAAAATATCACCACCCACTCACCATTAACCATGGATCAGAGGAAAATTTAAGAACATTTGTTAAAAAAGTTAAATCTGAAGCTGAACAAGACCCTGGAACATGACAATGACCCAAAACATAGCAGTAAATCAGTCAATGACTAGCAGAGAATTAAAAAATCCTGGCCTGAGTCAAAGCCTGGATCTTAATCTCACTGAGAAGTTGAATCAATTTATGCATTGAAGAAACCCCTCAAACATCTTACAGCTGATAGTCAGGAGTAGGGCAATGTTTCCCCAGTCAAATGTCAGAGACTGAAAGATGGATGCATTTTCATGAAGTATTTCAGTAAAGTTTTTTTTTTTCAGGTAAATGGGCAATACTAAATATTTGGGGTAGGGTGCCCTAACTTTTCTCCTTAGCAAGAAAATACATTTTTATTTAAATCTTTTCTTGACTGCATTAAATGAGGTTCATTTTTTCATACGACTGTACGAATCACAATGTGTTCTAATTTTTGTCAGATTCTTTGGAGTGTTTCAGCTGTCCAGAGGATTTCTGGTCCAGCCACCAGAGAGATCACTGTATACCTAAGAAAACCGAGTTCCTCTCCTATCAGGAACCTTTAGGGATTTGTTTGACAGCAGCCTCATTGCTGGGGACATTTATCTGCGCCGTTGTTCTAGGAATCTTCATCTATCACCGTAGTACACCTATAGTACGAGCCAACAACTCAGAACTAAGTTTCCAACTATTGGTTTCACTTAAACTGTGCTTCCTATGTTCTCTGCTGTTCATTGGACGACCCAGACTATGGACATGTCAGCTGAGACATGCAGCATTTGGAATCAGCTTTGTGCTTTGTGTTTCATGCATCTTGGTTAAAACTATGGTGGTTCTGGCTGTGTTCAAAGCTTCCAAACCAGGAGGTGAAGCCAGTCTCAAATGGTTTGGTGTTTCACAGCAGAGGGGAACAGTTCTAGTTCTCACATCTGTTCAGGCAGCAATCTGCACTGCTTGGCTTGTCACCTCCTCACCCGCTCCACATAAAAATACTCAGTACCACAATGACAAGATAGTTTATGAATGTGTTGTTGGCTCAACTGTCGGTTTTTCAGTGTTACTTGGTTATATTGGCTTACTTGCCATTCTCAGTTTTCTCATCGCATTTTTGGCAAGGAATCTTCCTGACAACTTCAATGAAGCCAAATTCATCACTTTCAGCATGTTAATTTTCTGTGCAGTGTGGGTGGCCTTCATACCTGCTTATATCAGCTCACCAGGAAAACATGCAGATGCAGTGGAGGTGTTTGCAATCCTGGCCTCCAGCTTTGGCCTTTTGGTGGCGCTGTTTGGACCCAAATGTTACATAATTCTGCTGAGACCAGAAAGAAATACAAAGAAAGCTATCATGGGGCGAAGCACCATAGGTACTACTTAAAGGTAAAAACAAAGTGTTGGAATAGTAAACTGCATAGAAACTACACAAACATCTACTTCAGTGTGGTTGTATATTTACAGGCGTGAATCCAAATATGCACAACTACTGTAACTAAAACTAGACAAACCTGAATTTCTTCCTAAATGCACTTTAAGCTTAACTATCAGAATGATTTCTGAAATAGAAATCTTGAATTTTGCATAAACTTTTCACATAGCACCATTCTGGATATCTCCAGAAAAACTGACAAAAAATATAGAGGAAGCAAAATAATTGTTTATTCAATGTGCTGGAGACATTTTACCATCTTTCCATCTTTTTTCAAATATGTAACTTCAGACTTGTTGTTTCTCAATTCAATTCAGTTTATTTCTTTAGTGTAGACACTAGGCACAAGACAAACAGTTCTAGTTTATTTATAGAAAAAAATAGTCAATTCCATCCAATTAAATAGACAGAATTAAAGTGAATGCATTCATTTTTGATCTTACTTTTAAAATAATGCCGTCAAGTTGAGTTTACCGCAGTAAAAACATTTTCTATCTAAGGAAATCCACCCGACAGCATCGACTGGCTCAGCAATCCTTCCTGCTAAATGAGCATGTTGTGACAGTGGATGGTTGCCTGCATCGAGTCATTACCTTTGCAGCAATTCCTTATATTAAGCATGCAAGTGGCAACAGTGGAAGGAAAAACTTTTTTACCAGGAAGAGACTTCTAGCAGAGCCTGGCTCAGTGTGAGCAGGAATCTGCTGCAAACAACTTTGGGTTTGATAAGATAGAGCAGATACACTAAATAAGCACAGAAGCACTGGCCCAGGAATACTTTCTATGTTAAAGAACAAGTATAGTTAATAGTAGTAGTAACCTCTTCTATGAGTGAAATACAGCTAAACACATAAGTTCTGAAGCAGTACTGTTTTCTGTGTTACTAATCTTTCTTATATTACTTTAATTATCAAGTTGTCTATTTGTTTACTACTGCACTGTTATGGAAATATGTTTTTATTTCAAAGCAATTTAATTGTTTGATTGTTGAAATAAATGAAGAAACCCTCTTACCCTCATAATATTTATCAATTCAATTCAATTCAATTCAGTTTTATTTATATAGCGCCAATTCACAACACATGTTGTCTCAAGGCACTTCACAAAAGTCAGGTACATACATTACAATTAATCCTAATCATTGAACAGTGCAGTCATATTCAGTTATTCATTCAAATTGGGTAAAAAAGTTTTTCTGTCTAAGGAAACCCAGCACATTGCATCCAGTCAGTAACTTGCAGCATTCACTCCTCCCGGATGAGCATGTGGAGACAGCGGACAGTCACTGGCGTTGACTTTGCAGCAATCCCTCATACTGAGCATGCATGTAGTGACAGTGGAGAGTAAAAACTCCCTTTTAACAGGAAGAAACCTCCAGCAGAACCAGGCTCAGTGTGAGCGGCCATCTGCCACAACTGACTGGGGGTTAGAGAGAACAGAGCAGAGACACAAAGAGAACAAAGAAGCACTGATCCAGGAGTACTTTCTATGGGAAGGAAAAATAAATGTTAATGGATGTAGCTCCTTTAGTCGTTTCACCTAGAAAGAAAGAACATATAAACTCTGAGCCAGTTTTCAAGGTTAGAGTCTGAAAGAAAGCACATAGAGTTAGTCACAATAAAACCTCAGTCAATCGCCATGTCTAGGAGAGAGAAAGGGTTAAACACTAAAAGACAGGGCCATGTGGATCATCGGTAGAGGGTGAGCATTAAGTTGTTGCCAGCAGAAGCTTGGTGGATTCCCATCTCCAGAAATGTGTTACAGGTAGACACAGAGTCAGGCCAGGTGTAGCTTCTAGGAAGAGAAAAGAGAGAGAACAAAAAGTTAAAAGCTGAAATAACAGCAAATAATGCAAAATTGGAGAGTAATGTGAGAATGTAGCGAAGAGGGTGAAAGTGGTCATTATGTCCTCCAGCAGCCTAAGTCTATAGCAGCATAACTACACAGAAAGTTTCAGTTCAGATTATTTAGTTAAATGGCGCTTATGTACAACAATGTCGTTCAAGGCACCCCACCAAAAGGGTCCCATGTGGGCCATTGTTATACCCCCTAAAAACCACAAGGATGAATACCTTCTCTATGTCAGATCATATAAACCAAATTGGCACAAAGAGAAGGGGTTCATACAGTAGCAGAAATGGAGGGTGTGTTGCCCCACCATGACTCAGCCGGTTAGGCTAGACCTGACTCCCCCTTACTTCCATCAAAACAGGGAGGGGAGCCTCCTCCCCCCTGTTGTATAAAACTATAAACTAGCCCACTTAACGATAAGCTTTTATAAAAAGGAAGTTTTAAGTCTAGCTTAAAAGTAGACAGGGTCGTCTCGCCTTAGACTAAAACTAGGAGCTGGTCCACCGGAGAGGAGGCTGATAACTAAAAGATCTGCCCTCCCATCTCTACTTCTAGAGACTAGAACACCAGTAAAACCTGCAGTCTGAGAACGAAGTGCTGCTGTTATAGGAACGTATGGAACAATCAGATCTCTGATGTATGAGGGCTAAATCATAAGGGCTTTATATGTGAGGAAGGAGAATTTTAAAATCTATTCGGTGATTTAACAGGGAGCCAATGAAGGGAAGCTAAAGTAGGCGTACATATGATTCTCTCTTTTAAAAATTTTCATTCAGAACTCTTGCCCTGCAGCATTTTGAATCAGCTGAAAAGCTTTTAAACTGCATTAAAATCAATAAAGTATACTTAATTAAAGTCACTATCACATTTACATTTTTTCATTCCACTTTGTTTCTTGGTCAGTTAGTTACTCTGACAAGAAAAACATGTCAGTAAAATCAACCAATCTTTAAATATACATTATATATAAAGAACGATGCCAAGAAAGTTTTTCGACTGCAGCTAAGAATATGAATGCTCATAACATAATAACAGAACTTTCATTTCTCGGATGAGCTGGGGCCCAGAGAAGCCGGCAGCGTTTCTGGGTGTTGTTGATATATGGCTTTCGCTTTGCACTGTAGAGTTTTAACTTGAAGATGTAGAGAAAAACTGTGTTAACTGACAATGGATTTCTGAAGTGTTCCTGAGCTCACGTGATAATATCCATTGAAGAATGATGTCAGAACTGAACACAGAATTAAATTACAGAATTGAATACTTGACAGTCAGAGTTCCAGAACAACACCATGCATACTTGGACTGATCTCACATTATATTCCATTGTAAAGTATATTGTCTATATATGTACATTTAAAAAAAGATATTCTTTATTATTGAGAGCAAAGTGTATTGGAGTCAAATTCCTTGTTTTTCTGTATAAACTTGGTAATAACGCTGATTCTGATTCTGATGTCGGTCTTTAATGCGGTGCCTCCTGAGGGATCGAAGGTCACTGGAATTCATTGTTGATTTTTGGCCTTGCTGCTTACATAAAGTGATTTTTCCAGATACTCTGTATCTTTTGATGATAATATGGACTCTAGATGATGAAATCCCTAAATTCCTTTCAATTGTACATTGAGATACATTCAGATGGACAATTTGCTCATGCAGCTGTTCACAAAGTGGTGAACCTTGCCTCATCCTTGCTTTTGAACGACTGAGCCTTTTGGGGATGCTTCTTTTATAAACAGTCATGACACTCACCTGTTTCTCAGCACTCCTCAACTTTCCCAGTCTTTTGTTGCACCTGTCCCAGCTTTTCTGGAACGTGTTGCAAGCAAGGGCTTATAAATGAATATTTATCTTCAACTGCATATAGTAAGTATAGGATTTGCAAATCATTGTATTCTGTTTTTATTTACATTTTACACAACGTCCCAACCCCACTGGAATTGGGTTGCAATACTCAACCTCAGTCTGACAGGGTAAATTTGAGTTGGGTGCATTACATTAGAAAATCATGACTTCACAGTATCGCTGGTAAATATTCCCACGATGATATTAGGTACTATACTCACTTCAGTCTTTTACATGTGTGCTTCCAGCTTCCTCTCTGGCCTTTAGCATGCAATACTGATATGCAAAATTTATACTCATGACAGTTGGACTATATTAGCTAGCATTTATTGAACTGAAAACTGTCCTTTGCTAAATTAATACTACAACCACTGACACTGCAATTACTATGTTGTGCCACCCTATTTTTGGTTTGACTGTATTAAGATAAGGTAATGACTGCCTAGATGCATCCTTTACACATTTCACCGTACAACCGCAAAAGCATCAACTCACTACTGGGTGCGATGGAATCCTGTTTTTTAAAATACACAGCTTACACTCTCCGCTCTTCAATACCTCCTAAATAACTGCACATATTAATTGATTGCTCTGTCACCAGGAACCTATAGACCGACGACACTGTACCAGTCCGGGGCCTGATGGTTGCGGACACCTGGCTTAGATAATAGACAGATGGACGATGGACTGGTTTTGATGCCCACATTGCTTGACCTTTTGACGGTTTCCACCTAAAAGCTGCAGTAAACAGAATCAATCTCACTACCTATATGTGTCTGACTCCTTTTATAGGTTTTATAGGTTATCATGGCAGGTTTTTAATGTAAATCTTCTTAAGGCATTATTAAGAAATTATTGTTTGTTGCTTTTTCAAACCTCTTGAGCATTACCTGTTCCTAAAAACATCCTTGTCTGTCAGATTTTCTTCTCACTTAACTCTTAATACACAGCAAAGAACTCCTGAGCCTTAAACATATCTGTGCAATTTTGGGTTCAGTTTCAACTCACAGGATAAACTATTTCAGTAACATATCAGGTGCTGGTATATTAAAGTACAACTGCAAATGCTCAAGAACAGCTCAGAGCAGACGCGGTACCTGAAAAGGTGAGTGGAGCAGAACCTCTTCTCATTAAAACCTTGGGCCATCATTAGGTCTTCGTCAGAAAACACTCTGTGTCAGTCAGTTCTTCTCATACAGAATCTCCACCATGGGACTACTTTCTGATACAAGTTAACATAAACATGAATAAATAAATCTTCCATCTAATTCTGCTGCTGAAAGAATTCCCCTACATTCCCACCTTTCAGCCATGTTTTATTCAAACAAAGGACATCATAAATGAATGATAAATAAAGAGCTACTATGTGAATGGTTTTAAAATGTTAAGCCATAACTACAACCTAATAATGAAGCTGATCCACAGAGAACAAGGTCAAAAGTAAAAATCACTTTGATAATCCGATGTACAACTGTTCCCTCACACAGTGGCATAATTAACTTGAATATATTAATTCTCTAGTACACTGCTTATTGAATTATACATTCTCAATTTGCCTTCCTCAATAAAGAATAGTGCTCAATGCTGGTGAAAGAGGAGTTGTTGTTAAGACCTGTTGGCATTTTTGGAGCCCCTGAGCATGAATTATTATCTTATCACTCACTGAAGGACATTCACTCAGGTTTAGGGAAACCATGAACTCCATCTGAACAGACCTATGTGTCTGAGTAAGCTGCAATTGGTTCCTTTGTGTTTGTAGTTTAATTCAAACCTTTATAGGAAAAACTGTCAAACCTTAGATAATGGCTGCTTGAACACATCCTTCTTAAAATTAGGAGAATTTGCTACAGATTTTTTTTAAAACCCTGAAAAACATCTTCAAACTTAAAACTCATTGCTGTCAGCATCAATCTATCACAGTTGAACCTTTGGAAATTATTCTAAACATAGGTCAAACACTTATTCTTTAAACGTTTTCTTGAGCTAAAAGGGGAGCTGAAAATAATCAGATTTTAAACAGCTGAAAAAAAAGCCAGAAAGTAAAATCAAAGACACACCTAGAGCTCAGTTAGCTGACACACCAGACTGTTCCACATATTTATGAAACAAGTGGCACCAGGACCCCTAATGCATGTAGAAGTGAATTTCCAGGGGGCCAAGCAGACATGCTGAACTGTGTTCCAATCTTCAGTCAGTAACTGCACCACTGCTGCAAAGTCATTCTAAACAATCTTGAAGAAAAGTGAAATATTTTTCCAAAAATCTCATTGATTGTGGGTAAAATGCATCTTTTTCTTAATTCCTAAAAACTTCAATGGTACAATTTGATTTAGAAATTTGATTTAGAAATTTGATTTAGAAATTTGATTTAGAAATTTTAAATTTGTGGAGCTTGTTTTGTAGATAATTGATTCTTTATTTTAGACTTAAAATTGGCAAAATATTGGATAATTGAAAAAACAACATTGTCAATTTATTGTAAGAAATTTAATTAAAGAAATCAGTTTAATCTGAGGATGTAAACAGTCATTTTTTTACATATGTATTTATTTACCTTTTTTTTCATGAATTAATTGTTTTATTTTTCTTTAGCTCTCAAAGTTTTATATATCGTCAATTTTTAACTCTTCAGCTATTTATTTATTTCTTTGAAATGTTGAAATTTTTATGTTTGGTCTAACTTTCTCTTAATATTTGTATGTCTTGAATTTTAATAATCTCTCTGACTTTTATTTCCCCCTTCTTATGTACTTTTTATTCTGTGTTTTTATCATATTTCCAGGGTTTCCCAATTACAGACAATTATAGTTTGGATAACATTATTTTGTTGCCATAGTCATCTACAACTCTCTGTGGGGCCATCTGAAGTCTCTGTAGGTGTATGAATTTATGTTTGCCTGTGTGAGTTTTTATATGCAGTTGACTGGTCAAGGGGGCTTGCTAGTTTTTACCATTGTTTCTGTTAAACACTTTGCTACAATTCTTGTTGTATGAAAGTACTTTTGATTGATTGATTGACTGATTGATCGATCAATCAACCAATCAATCATTCATTCATTGACACAATGAATTTAGTTTACGATGGATCATCAATAATTTAACAACTTAACCCCATTCGTAGTTCTGTCATGCTTGGTATGCAAACATTAAAAATACATATTTAATATAATAGGTATCGGATCAAAACAAGTTTCAGGTTTGAATGTTTTTTTTTTTTTCAAACTGAGCAGCTCAAGCATCTTGGTGTCTTTTCCCGATTGATGCAGGATGAAGTGGGAGATGGATAGATGAACTGAGGTCTCATCTGGAGTAACGTTTTATTAGCTCCCATCTGATGGCGTGATAAAAGGGCTGATCTGTATGGCAAAGCTCTCGATTTACCGTTCCATTTATGTTCCGACCATCACCTCGGTCATGAGTGGTGAGGAGTCTTGTGCTAATGAATGGCATTAACCTTTTAGACAACTTAACTAAGTCCCTTTTCACATGGTGAACTGAGCTGAGCCATCCTGGGATCAGTCTCCAATCTGGGATGAATGCTCTCATGAGCAGTGTTGTGAATCCGCACAAAACTGCTCATGAGAAAAGGATCAGGACCTAAGGACAATATACCGGATGAAATAATAACACTTAACCATTCAGTTGGGGTCTATATAAAGCAGAACTTCAATGCTTTGGTCTGAATACCTTGTTATTGTAGCGCCACCGGCTCCTCTTTTACCTGTTCTGAGGTACGTCTGAGAGCAAATCTTTTTGTCGCCGTCTCTTTAAATACTATTGAGGCACTTCACACCCCGCCCCCTTCCAGGTCAAAGAGTGTTCCACTTTAACCCGTTCAGCCATTTTCGTAGTTTGATAGCAGAGATGCAATTATCTAGCAGTGCAGAAAGAAGACTTGTTTATGCAATAATACTATTCAGAACATGCAGTACGGTTCTTTCCTCAAGGAGCTAAAAGCAGCACACAGCACTAACATAAGCAGAAGGCACGATCCTACTGCTATCAGAAGAATGGCCAGGATGTCATATTGTCATATGAACACACAGTAAAATAAAGTGTGTTGTCATTTTAGCATTAATTGCAGCTTACCGCTTTGCTGTGTCCATCTTTTCTATAGACAGAAGGAACCGACCCCTTGATCAGTGTTTCAGCAAATCATCCTTGATACTGAGGTTGTTGAAGGCACTTGTCCTTAAAGTGGGCATTGGTGGGGGAATTTCCCCACTAATGTGGGAACAGTTCCATGAAAGAAAAAAATAAACCAGACACTTCAAAGAATTGTGTGGGTTAATACACCCAACAACAAAACATTTAGACTTATCCACTTGCAGCTTCGGCAAGCTTGAGCTTGGACTACAAAATCGCAGCGAGAAATAAAAATGGCATGACAGATACACGAAAATGATTAGCCGGAAGTCCATAACCTTGTTTAGCTGTTCTGCAGCAAAAATGTGATGAAACAGTTCAAATAACGTAATAGAGAATAGAGAAAACTGAACAGATTGAAAAATATGACTTTCTGGGACCATATATTCCCTATCCCCTAGGATTACCTTGGGATTCCCAAGAATAAGCTGGAGAGTGTTGGATGGATGGATGGATGGATGGATGGATGGATGGATGGATGGATGGATGGATTGATCTTTTGATCGTTTTGCACAGGTATTTTATTTAGTTTATCAAAATACAGAATCCATATTTATCTTTATTTCAGTTAAGCAAAACTAAAATCCCTTCTGTCTGAATGTTAACCACCACATAACAAAGCCAGCAGTGCCATAAAACTTCCCCCATTGTCTCGTCAGTCACCCCTGAAGAACTCACTCTCCCATCTATTCTCACTTTTTGTTCCACATAAAAATGGCAAAGATTCTTTTATATTCAAATGAGAACATTAACATTAGACATCTAGCATCACACAGTCCCTCACTGTGAGCATCTCATTTGAATATCTCATATCTTCAAGACAGAGCTCAGTTAGAGTCATATGGGCTTTTGTCCCCAGCACAGGACACCATAGGCAAGTCAAAGAGGTGTCACACATCCCGTCTCGTAATATGTCATGAAAGAACCTTTTTCTGGGATGAAGGTAACGAGCTGCCAGGCTTATAATAGCTAGCATAAACACAGCTAATTAAATAGACACCAACAGAGGCAGGGCAAACTCACACTGCTGAAAGAATGTGTAATTAGCTAATATGTTACATACATATTATAATGCTAATAAGACAAAACAATTATATCAGTGTTGATAATGAAAAGGAGATACTCATATGAAGCAGTCTCCCAGTGACACCTGTAACAAGCTCAAAGAGAACATGCATTATAAATACCAAAGGTAAGACATTATTTATTAGAGATGAAGACCAAAAGGGCCTCAGACAATAACATGTCAGCATCTTTTTAAGAGCACACAAGCTCCCTCAGACGTGTCAAAGCTGCCAAACAAAGTGAAAATGACACGGCTGAGTGCAAAAACTTGGAGCCGACTGAAAAACTTTCAACAATGCTTTTCTCTGATGACTCTGTTTCCTTAGTTTGGAATAAAAATGCTGCAATTATTTTTTTTTTTTGGGAGGAGATGTAGATTTTAGAGTCTTTGTAATTTTGACATAATATCTATTGAATAAAAATCAGCATACACTGTTGGTGTTTGGGCAGCAGTACAGTACCTACGTTTTTGAAAAAATAACCAAAAATAACCTTACAGTGATTCTTAAAGTATACATACCTATGTTAAAATAACAGCTTTTTTGGCATAAAAAATTACATGCTATTAAATCGCTTGAAACCTTTTTCCACCATTGGTGTAACATATGTGCTGTTCAATTGAACTGAAAATCGAACAATGTTTTTTAGAAAAGTAAATGTAAAAACTATAAAAGGTTTTCTTCACCTGGTTGGTTAACTGTGCACATGATTGAACTAAAACCTCGTTGAACCTCATTTGGATTTGATTTGATTTCCATTTTCAGTATTACTGGGTACAAACCTAACATCACTTTAAGGGAATCTGATTTATCAAAAATAAAGTTCAACTGTCCAAGTTGGATCTTCCTGACATTTGCACACTTGCATCATTTCACTAAAGATATAGAATGGGGGAAAGTGACAAAGACTCTATAGGAACTAATTCTGCAAATGTATCAGTCAGGAAAAGTGTACAAAACATCCACCACATCATATACAGCGTCAGACATTAATTTGGCAGTATAAAAAGGATTTATTTCCATGCACTTATTGGATTCAACCACACTCAGGCCAATGTGAAAATCCAATCATTTAAGCAGGAAAACGCTCGAGTTGCACAAGTGAAAAAAGTCTTATGGAGCTATTTCTAAACATCTACAGATTCCAGGATCATTAGTTCAAATCATTGTTATATAGAACATTGGTGTCACCACTTTGCTGAGGTCTTGGGAAAAACAAAACAAAACTGTTACTGTCAGTTAAAAGGAAATTCAAGAACAACCCAGGAATGCCCACAACTTAAGCTTGCCTTGAACTGGAAACTGTTTGGAACACCAGCTTACTGTCCGAAGTAAAGCCAGTTATAAAAACGTAGCACAAAAAGTAACGATTCTTTTTGATGATGATTTCCTTGTTGTAACAATGCTTCATGACAATAAATCATTCAACAGCCTCTTCACCACTTGTTAAATCTGAGATATCAATATGAGATTCTGAAACCAGTGACAGTACCCTCTCTCCAGTCTTTGGGGCCAAACTCTATGCGCCAAGATGTCAATGCTCGTCCCTACGTAGTGGGTTTTATCTGGTAGTAAATATAAACGGTGGTATTTTAGAGCAGGAAATGGCCTCCCTGCAGTCCTGATCTCAACCCAATTGAACGCCTGTGGGATGAGCTATTGGATGATATTCATTGTAGAGTGACCAACACAGCTATATTGGATGGTTTGTGACAAATGCTGGTTGAGGAATGAGATGCAGTCCCACAGTAGTGTGTGACCAGCATAATGATCAACAAGTGGAGGATGTGACTGGCTATTGTGGCTTTGTTTTGTTCTACAAACAATTGAGGCCACTGCTGCTTAATGAAAAAATAATTAAATTACCAACATGGTTGTTTCTTCAAAATTCAGTTATCTAACCCCATTTGACACCAAAAAAGGGTCAACACCAGAATAAGCTGTTTAGCATTGGCAGGGAAGATTTGGTAAGTTTTTCACATGCACAATCCACATTCTCAATTTGTCCTGTTGGACATTGATCGCAGTCGTACATCAGTGCTAGGTAAGACAATAGGTAAGGCAATTAACTTCTCACAAGTGATCATGATTGTGTGCAGCTGACATAACAATGATTAGTACTGTATGTATTGTGCCGTTATTTGCATTTGACTAAAAGTCACTGAAGATCTACACAAGTTGGGAAAGTTTCTTTTGGAGGCACTTCTAAATTACTACATATTCCAAGATCGTCCACAAACAGTTGCCCCTCAAGTTTTGGCTGTGTCATTTCCCAAGATCTGCAGAACATGCAAACTGTCTCGAAAAAAATGAAATGAGTTTTGCTGTGATGTTCAGGAACAAACCAGGAACCACCACTTGTCATTAATAGGAAAGTGTCACAGTGAAGTATGGTTTACATTTTCATGGACTAGGAGCTTGACCACCATGAAAGAAGTCTTTGCTCCAAAACTGACACCTTCAAGCTCAGCTGAAATTGGTACTTTCCTGTATGGGTAAGCCAAATTCTTCCTGGAGAAAAGCCTTAGCTTCAGATGAGATAAATTTGGAGCTATCTGGCCACAATGACAACAAGTACAGTAAGAAGAGTCAAGGTGAGGCTTTCAAACCTTAGGAAACTGTATTAACTGCCATGCATGGTGCCAGCAACATCATGCATGGGACAATTCTAATGCCAAAGGGTGCCAGTGCATTGCAAAAGTGGTTGGAATAATAAAAATGCAGGACTACCTCTAAATCCTTCAACTTCACCTCAAAACAGTAGCTACTGTAAACAGTTAAAAGTTGGACATCTGGATAATGATCCCAAATACACAAAATCAGCCAATAGCTTCTTTCCCACTCTAAATTAATGTGACAGTCATCCTATGTGCATATAAACTTCTGACCAGAACTAAAAGGAGAGAGAAGTTAGTCCCCTTTTCCCAGAAATCTGATTAAAACTCACAACTAAAGCATCTCCAAGGAGTTCACATAAGCATTTTAGTTAGGGCCAATTACAAGGACAAAGTAAGACGCCAAAAAGAAGCTGAACACTCCGCCTTTCCAAGTTTTGGTCTGGGTTTTTTTATGTATCAAAACACCCTCAACATGGCAGCATATTATCTGAACAGCCACTTCATCAGACCTAATAGAGATTAGTGTGGATAAAATGAAAAGACAATCAACAATTTTAGGAATGTGGCACAAGGAAAACACATCCAAATATTCTACAAAATATCTTCAAATATGACAGTGATCCAAAGATCTTGGTAAGATTCAGCAAAGAAGACAGAAAGACCACACATGGCTTCTAAGTTGAAACAGGGGCTCTTCTTCACTGTTTAAAGTAAATAAAAAAGAGGAAAATAAACTCCCTGCAGCAAAGAGAAGCTGAAAAAAATCATATAGAAAGCATGATGAAATATTTTTTTGCATTTATTGGTAGGTTTGCAATCAATGATGCCAGTAGATGATTGGATGTCTCATCAAATATAAATTCTGAAATGCAAAAGGTTTGAAAAGTTATCTAGCAATTTCTCACTAATAGTGTGCTCACCTTTCCTGCACTGAGGTCGTGTTTAGAGCTAAAAGAAACTATATGCAGTTATATTCAACCAATAACAATTTGCGTTCGATGAAGCTTTTCTGTCAGATTAAAAGGACCATTTGAAAATAACAACCTTTAAGCAGATATTACATATAGTTTTCATTAAGTCTTTATTTCTGTATTTAAAATGTTTTTTATTGGTCTAATATAATTTCTAATCTTAAATGTAGTGTTTCTATTCGCTGTAAGCGGAAAATCATAATTAATGACAGAAATAAAGGCTTTTAAACATCACTCTGTGTGTAATATTTTATATAATGTTTCATTTATTGAATCGACTGTATATTATGATGCCATGCATTCAAATTTTTCTATACTTTATGTAATAATTGAGGTTCAAAGGGCCGTGACATATTGGTTTAAAAAGGAAAAGATCTTTGTTTTACTTCAGGCATCAGACTGAAAAATCTCAGATCTAAATATTTCTTCATGACTCAGACTAGCAGTCTGTCAGGGTTTATAAATCATGTTGTCCAAGGTTCCAAATGCAACAATAGGTCCCGATGTGTTTAAAAGTCTATTTTTAAAAAGCTGGTTTTCATTATCTAATAATGCTCTCCTTAAAGAAACAGCCAAGATGTTTTGATGCCTTTTTTTAAATGTTTTTTTAATTATCAAGATTAACTTAAAGTGTCAATTATCTTGATAAAGAATGTTGCCATTTATTATTATTAAGTGTGAAGAGCCTTAAGGCTTTAGAAACACGAAAGATAAATGCAAGCTTTTGTGCCTAAGGTTAATCGGATTTTAAAAAAAATATTAGTATTGACAATTGCATGCACCCATACTTTTTATACCGTCCTTTTAACACTCTAGTGTGTCATTTTATAACCAGACGAAGAGAATCATGAAAAGGGTGACTCCATTATCACAACCTCTTTATAACTGTTGTTGGCACCACGGGTGTCAAAACCAGTTACTTGGTTTAGGGGGCAAAAACTTTTTCACATAGGCTCAGGTTAGTTTTGATAGCTTTTTAGCCTTAATAACTGAAACTGTTTTTTTCCCCCAATTATTTTGTCTGATGCTAAATTTTTTTGCGGACTCAAAACGTTAATGTGACCAAAAAGCAAAGACTGAATAAATCAGTAAGGGAGCAAATATTTATGTATTCTTGCTACTTTCTGACCAATTAAATTAAACAAATCTCCCTTATTTGAATGGCATGTTCTCTTATCTTTCCTATTTGGATGACTTGCTAAGAGAAATGGACCTCTGTGCCATGACACATTTATAACTAACCAATTAAAAGTCTCCAGTTCCAGATCAACTTAAAAATATGAAGGTATGAATCAACAAATTCTCCAGTCACATAGGTTTTAATTTAATCTATCTGCATTTTAGACTAAGTCACCCGAAGCCACAACCCATCCCTCAATTTCCCCTCTAACACAGAAATGCTGTTAAACAGAACTGATTTTGTCCTCCAATAAAATAAAAATAAACACTACATTGAACAAGTTGTCAACACCAGTATTTTATCAATGTTGTTCAGTAGAGCTGTGGCAGCTATGACATTATCTTCCGCAGACCAGCAGATAACACGGATGTAGCCATTTTCATTTTTCTTCCCTGAGGCTGCTAACGTTGCTGCCACTTTGGGGAAGTCTCTACAACCCCCCTAATTCTACCTGCTCCATGGTTCAGCCCAGGCCACAGTCAGGAAATGTTGAAGCTGATCCAGCTTTTCAGACTTGCTCCTTCAGGGGCTTCTGCCACCATATGGCTGACCCAGGCCCTGCAGCCTCCCCAGGGGTGACTTGCGCCTGGATCAGAGGGTATCTGGCTGTCCACATTAGCCCTCTATCCCCAGCATGACTACACAGATGTTGTTTCAGGAAATTGGAATCACAAACCTTTCAAAATTCTCTATATTACCAAGCTAAAAAAAAAAGAGTTGTCCAATCCTTGTTCATAGGTTGAGATAAAGAAAATTAATAGATAACACATTAATGGCACATTTTGACCAACAGACTGAATGCTTTACCTGTGGCATTATTCAACATAATACTCGCGGGACTATGCGGGAGATGCACTTTCCAGCTGTTCCACTTTTCCAGTCAGTGCCCTGACATTTTAAATAGGCTTTCACCAGTGGTTTCAATAGTCCTGCGCCAATATTTGCAAGTCTTTTTGTCCCCAAAGGTAACAAAAGAGGCTAGAAAAGAAATAGAGGGGGAAAAAAGTCAACAGTTTTACACTAGCCAAAGCTGTATCTCAATGTGTCTTACATCTCTGCACCCTGCCAGGCCCCCCATCCCTCTCGTCCCACGTTCCTCTTGCCTCCTGGAGGGCAGAATGATTGAGGAGTGCTACCCCGGCCTTTTATCCTAGCAGCGAAGGTCTACCTCTCTCCACAGCCCAAAACATCAACTATAGAGGCATGGTAAAACGAGGAAGGAGACGGGGAGAGATGTGAAGTGTCATGTACTCCCCTGCAGCACAATAAACCATGCACAGGTTAGATGTAAGAATATGGAAAGTCATTATTTGTGGGCCTAAAGGGATATAGTTGTTACATGAGCCAGGTGGTATATAAACAACAGGCAAAAAGGCCAACCTATAGAAATCATCTTAACATAGCCATGTCGTATCAAAGACCTACAATGAGCCTTTTTCTGGCAACCTTGTTATCTAATTTGTGTTTGTTTATTTATGTGCCAAAGACTCTGGTTCTCATGGGAGTTTGAAGATGTAATTTACATGTTCAAGAAAGATTTCAGCTGGTAATTCAATTACAGGCATGCATAAAAATGTGAATAAATAGCAATGCAAACAGAATTTAATGATGTACAGCTATCAAAGGAGCACACCACAGAACACACACCATACATCAGGTCATATTAGGTAATATTTGAATTACATTGTTAGTACATTTGCGAAGATTATATAAATTCATAGACTTCCCAAATACAGGTGGCCAGGCCAATAACAAAGGAGGTATCATGAAGTGCCTCCTAAAAATATTCTTACACATTTAACTCTTTTACTGTAAATCATGTTACACCAACAAACTTGAGTGTATTTTATTTATTTATTTTTTTGGATGTGATGTGGTGGTCTATCACATCAAATACAGCATATTTACAATAAGTAGAGCATTATTGTGTAGAACCTCTGCCCCAGTCTCAAGTCTTTTATAGTCTCTAACAGGTTTTCTCTCAGGGTAGACCCATATTTAGCCCCATCCATCTTCTTTTCAATTCAGTCCAGTTTCACTGTTCCTGGTCAAGAAAAGCATCCCCACAGCACAATGCCACCAACACCATGTCTTACTGTGGGTATGGTGTGTTCAGGGTGCAGTGTTTTTTTTTCATCACACATAAGTGTTTTGCTTTCAGGTTAAAAAGTACAGTTTAGGTGGTGTCATCTCACTAGAGTACCATCTTCCAAACTGCAAACTGGACTTCTTGTGACTTTCCTTGAAATATGCCTCTTCCATAAAGATCAGATTTGTGGAAGATAATATTTATTTGGTGGCTCCTCTGATTAATGCTCTATTTGTCTGCTCGGTCAGTTCAGATTTTGTTGAGATTTGCAGTTGTGCCACACAATTTTAATTTTCAGATAATGAAATAAACAGTGTTCCATGAAATGTCCAAAGCCTTGGAGATTGTTTCATAACTCAATTTTGGCTGACATGTCTCAACAACCTTATCGATGACCGGCATGCTGTTTGGTCTTTATGATGCTGTCTGTTCACTGACTCTCTCTAACAAACCTGTGATTCATTCACAGAACAGCTGTATTTGTACTGAGATTAAAATTACACATATGGACTCACTATGCCTATTAGATGACTTCTGAAGCTAATTGATGGCAGTGGATTTTATCTAGGGGTATCAGTGTGAAGATGGCTAAATACAAATGCATGCCCCATTTTTTATATTTTCATTTGTAAAACCTTTTTTTTTAAACCATGAATTATTTCCCTTCCACTTCACAAATCCTTCCTTCTTTGGGTTGGTCTATTTCATAAAATTCATGAAAGAATGTGAAAAAGTTCAAGGGGTATGAAGTCTTTTGTGAGAAACTGTATACCATCTGTACTTGCTGGTTGCTGGATGATTTCTGGCTGCCAATGTAAAATCAAATATCAGAGAGAGCAACAGTGAAAGCCATTAACATAAAAATGCCCATTTCAGTTTTTGCTTTGCAGCCCATTCCGGCGGCTGTGAACAGTAAATCGTAGTGAGGAGACGCCGATTGAAGCATTAGCCCTGGGAATAGTTAACTGACAGGCGAATTGGGTAATATAACTGACAGATGAGATCTGGAACCTGCTCAAGTTTTTAATAGAATGTGTGCTGTCAAATGACATGATCAGAAATAATCCTTTGGCAGTATACAGAGTTATGTCTTTGCGTACACATCAGATACTTCAGCTGCTCAGAGTTGAACTTAGTGAGTTCTACACAGTTTTGGCAATCCTGACATAATCCTCAAGATTAATTTGTGTTTTAGATGTATGTGTTTTTCCACACATTTACTAAGTCATGCCCTTTTTTAAGATTTAGTTTTATAACTCTGAATGTTCAAATTCTGCATTTTTTGTGGATTTCTGAATTAATCTGATTTTCATTAATTTTTTTCAGTTAGTAACTGTGATTTTAGAATCATTTATCCCATTAAACCATTTACTGTAAAGATATGCAGTAAGACGTTATAATAAATCCAATAAACAGAGAAATGTACATGTAAAAAAGAAATAATAATACTAATACTTTGCCACTCTGGCCTCTGGTTCTGTCATTGTGAAAAGGTTGGTGCTGATTGTTTTGTCTACAGTTGCAACAGTGTGAAGCTGCAGGCAGCATGGCTCACTGCAGTGTTTCATTGGTTTACAGGGACACCTATTGGCCTAATGTGACAACTACACTGCATAAAGTGGTAGAAATGTCCCTCCATTCAAGAGTGCACTGCTTTTAATTTGGGTAGTTCATTAACGTTGAATACCAAACAAGATTCATCATAAATTAATGATAACAATTAAGGCGCATGGGATGCTATGCTGTCTTGCTTTGAAAAAAAAAGTTTTCCTACTTTTAATACAGAATGAAGTCACATATTAAACAGTCAGGCACTGCTTCCTTAGGACATACTAATAAATCATGTATAAAAGATAATCATTATTGGTTTATAAATGCAGGCGTCTTACAAGCTGCAAGCACACATTTCTGTCCCAGGACATGCAACAGTGAGTAATATTTTAATTAAGACTAGAAACATTCCTGAAATTATATGATTCCAGATGGCAGAAACATATCACTAAATTACACAAGAAAGTTTAACTGATTGTCTCTTCAAAGGCTGAATCCCATTTCACCTCTTGCCCCTCATTCTAAGCTCTCAACCCTGCTGGCAGTGCCAGTTGTTTCTGTGCAGTAAGTGGAGGGGAAAGGATTTTTATATGGATCTTTATAAAAAAGAGATTTTTCAGGGCACACTTTCAAACAAAGACATAGACTTGAGCTTGGAAATGAATTCATAGTGTAAATAGATAGAATTTTTTTTGGGTAAAATATTCCCCTGTAATGTCTAGTTTGAAAGTTTCATATATATTATGTTTAGTATCACTGATAATTATTGTTAATCTACACAGAGAATGGCAAAATACATACAAAATAATAGTATAAAATATTTTATAACCACAATAACCATTAGAATGTATAATATGATGCATACCAAGATATTTTCTTTGAGATCATTTTCAATTAACCCAACAAGTCAAATCAAGCAAAAATAGCATCATGTCTCAAGCCACATTGTAATGTGAACAAAAACAAAAAAAAAACTTTGCTTGCCTTTGTTAGGTTTACAAATAATTTGGTTTGTTCTATTAAAACTCTCTCTACTTTTTTTTATGTTTTGCCAATATGCAAACAAAAAGTAAACTGTATAGTATATACTTGTTCTAAAATAGCAGACTTCAAGTAGACAGCCCTTCAACTATACAAATGTATATCGATGCAAGTATCTCTGAGTGCTTAGTGCATTTATTTTTCACTGACGAAAAACATTAAATGCACATAAAGCTTGACATTACAGTGGTTTCCCATCTTTTGTGACATGTTTTTTATAGCTTGTTAAGAGGAACTGAATACGACAAACCAATACAATGGTCTTTGTCATCATTAATACTTATCAATTATAAAATGTAATTTTTGCTGATTACCAAAAGTTAACAATAATATTGAATGCAGCCTAATAGGATACTGCAAACCAGACATTACAGTGATTATTTTGTCATTAAAAGTTATGTTAGCTGAGAACATATTTACATTTTCAGTGCGTTTGCTACCACAGCTCCTACCCCTTAGTTGAAAAATGTCTTAACCCCGACTCCACAGAAAGAGCTGGGACACCCTACCTCTTACTAACACACAGTACGTTCAAAGGCTACGAATGAGGATCGAGGGTTGAGATGGGATTCAGTGTCTGATCATTCTGTTGCGATGAGGAATTTGACACTGGCTGCTACTGTTTCACACTGTCCTCACCATCCTTGATTTAAAAAAAGATTTCAGAGAAACTACATGTAAAATAAAAGAAGAGAAGAAAAATGTTAAAACCCTTTAATGTTGCTCTCATTTAGTTCCTGCTCATTTCTGCTGCATGCAACAGGTGTCATTTGCAGCCACAAAGTCCTAGTTAAAGGCAAGCAGACGTTCCTCCTGGTTCAGCTTCACCTTTCATGGACTAGATACCTTTGAAAGAGTAAGAGTACACAATAAATAGAATAATACATGATTTTGTCATTAAAAATGAAAAGTTTCTTTTCCTCGTACTTGGGGATGTGTTTTGAGATTATATATAATGGACTGTCGATGTTCAGAAGTTTTCCAAACCTCCTCTAGCTACGTTGGGAGATGCACATAAGTCCTCCCTTGCATTTCACTGGAGAGGGGTAGCGGGGCTTTAATTATGTGCAGAGCTGGGATGATTAGCATGGATGGGGGGTGCAGTGCAGAGCAGAGAGGAGTGCAGCGCCCTCGTCTCTAGTCAAGGCAGCGTGCTCTAAGTCGACCACCCCCTCCTTTCTCCTCCTCCCCTCTCATGTAACAAACGAGCTCAACCTTGTTACTGAGGCACAGGTTAACAAGCTCTGCCAAAAGTTCATTCTGATGAGCTGTAAATACGTGGAAAATCTGGGATAACACGTCTTACAGGCAGTTAATTCAGGAGCAACTCATCATGATATTTAGATTAAGATTTCTATGAAGTATACCTTTATAAAAATACACATAAAGTGCATTAAAAATCATTTTAATAAAGTATTTCGATATTTCCCAAAACATTTCTTCGTTCCATATATGATCAATCCATTTAATTCCACACAAAACCACTGCACAGCTGGAAACATTCAAAGTATTACTGTGACACAGATACATCTGACACTCAAGCACATTTCTCCCAACACAGTTCTAAACTTTCTCAATTATTCATTAATATGAAATTGTGTTTGTCTCATGTGGAACAGTGTGATTTCCTTCTGCGACATGCAAGGCATTGTTTGGCCCTTCTCCAGAGCCACTGTCACTCCGCTGCCAATTTCTAAGTTGACACATAGTGTTCAGGAATCCATCTCCCTCCTGATAGTTTGGAGAACCCTGATTTGTCCTAATCCGGGGCCATTTGTTATACAGAAGTCTGGGATGAATTATAAATCATGTGTGACAGAGTCAAAGGAACCCAAAAGAAAATGGAGCCGGGCGAACAAATGGTTCGCTTTATGGTTGAGAAATAAAATCCTTCTTTATTGCTGCATTATCAATACATGATATGTAGATTCACAGCAGAAATTGATGAGAATAAGTGAAATGTTGCAGAAAGATGGGGATAGAGGATAAAATTATTGTCTGCTGTGATGGCTTCATAAGTGACACTGCAAAGCAACTCAGAGGAAAATGAAGGATTTTGTAGAAAATCTCGAGGTTAGAGCAACTTCTCAGTCTTCCTCATGAGGGACTGCATGACCTTTAAAATTCAGTAGCCCTTTTAAATGTAAATGTTCATCAGTCTGTTTCTGAAAACTCGTTCATCCCATATGATACAGCTTCTAGTCATAGTCTGTACTTTCTCACAAACATTTTACATAAATGATAAATATATAAAAAAAGATTACAATGAGTATTTTTTAAAAGGCTCTAAATAACTGCTTTAATGTGTGTTTAAACATTATATTTAATGGTCTTCTTATGTGCATCACATACTTAAAGGTGATTCTTAGTAAATTAGAATACAATTGAAAGGTTAATTTATTTCAGTAATTCATTACAAAGAGTGAAACAGATTAATTACACGATGACTGAAATGTTTTATTTCTGATCATTTTGAGGATGATTAATATTACATAAGACCTATAAAAATATACTGAACACAGAAATGTTATATTTCAGCCTACACATTTGTAGGGAACGCCATTGACTCAACAGTTGCTAAACGGTAAGCCACAAAATGTTATTGCTTTAGAAGCTGGAACCGTGTTGTATCCAAGGGTATTAAAGCAAAATTGAGTGGAAGAAAAACATGTGGTGAAAAATGGTGCACAAGCAGCAAGGATGGCCACAGCCTTGAGAGGACTGTGAAACAATGCCCATTCCAGAGTTTTGGAGAGATTCACATAGTGTCAACTGTGGCTGGAGTTTGTGATTCAACAAGCAGCAAAAACAAATCAAGGACATAGGCTAAAGCTGTTGCATTACTGGTTTAATGACCATGGTATTTCTGTGCTTGATGGGCAGCAAACTTCCTTTTCCTAAGCCTCATGGAAAATATATGGGGTATTGTCAAGAAGAAAATGAGAGACACCAAACTCAACATTGTGGACAAGCTGAAGTTTAATATTAAACAAGCCTGGGCTTCCTTAACGGGCTACAGACAGATCACCTCCATCCATGCTGCACTAATTCGGTAAGTTTTGCAAAATTAGCCACAGCAAAGTATTGAGTTCATAAACTTAGGAGTATTGTCATATTCAATATAAGTATAGTCATATTCAATAAATAAAATAAATTCAATAAATACAAATATGCATACAGTGATTTCAGCCAGTCGTTTTCTATACCGCTTCTTCCATAGTGGGTCGCAGGGAAGCTGGTGCCTATCCCCAGCAGTCTATGGGCGAGAGGCGGGGTACACCCTGGACGGGTCACCAGTCCATCGCAGGTTTACACACAAACAACCATGCACACACTCATTCACACACCTAAGGGCATTTAGGGAGACCAGTTAACCTAACAGGCATGTCTTTGGACTGTGGGAGGAAGCCGGAGTACCCGGAGAGAACCCATGCATGCACGGAGAGAACAGGCAAACTCCATGGAGAAAGACCCTCAGCCGGGAGTTGAACTCAGGACCTTCTTGCTTTAAGGCAGCAGTCCTCCCAACTGCACCACCATGCAGGTATTAAACATTTTTATGTGATATCAGTTGGTGTGAAAATAATCTAAATAATGTGTTTCACTTAGTGGGTTACTATAATATATGAACTTTTCAATAATATTCAGATTCATTAAAAATAGATGTACATTAACATACTTTTTAGTAGGATGACATTTCTGTATTAAAATACTTGATTTATTGGCTGGTATAAAACAAATTTAAATACTGACTTTTGGGTTTTTATCCATAATCATCTTAATTAACAGAACACTTTGTGTAATGAATCTATATATCAATTTAACTTTTTTAATTGAATTACTGCAATAAATACTTGGTACTTTTAGATTATTTCTGTTAGATCTCTTTCATATATACTTACTGGGTTTCTCTGTGTTTCTGCACTGCTCCATCTGGTTAATTAATCCTTCCTCTCTCAGCTGCTCTACCATCTCTCTGCCTCAGCTGCAACTCAATTCCTCTGATTAGCTCACTTGGGTTGCCTGTCATTTCCCTCCCCCTAACCCCCCTAACTCAGTATATGTACTTACCAGTTCTCTTTATTCCCAACTTGATCCTTCCGCTACCATGCCTGCTTTTTTCCTCTTTGCTCCTGCTTTTGCTCCACCCTCAGTTCTGCTTGTGCCGGACTGTAAGTCTTGTACACTTTTGTTATATACTAAACATTTTTGCACTATTGATGCTCCGGAGTACTTGTCTGCAACTTGATCCAGTTATTTCCTCACAAAAGATGACCTGTGTGTGTTTTCTATAATTTAAACTAGTGAGTAATTGAGCAACATTTGTAAAAACCAGCATCAAATGAGTCTTTTTCAGAAGGACACAAAGGTGTTGGCCCACAAATGAATCAAGATGTGATTTATTAAAGCAACATCTTTTATGTTTCTGTAATTTGAACAGACATTTTATTGAATTATCTGTTGTATAACAGAATATACAATCAGCAACATTTATTCCTCCCAGTCACCTGCTTTTCTTGTCAGCAAAAACAATAACTGCAGATACAAAGAGTTTCCATTTTAATTGTGAGGTTTTTACACTATAACTTCACAAATCTAAAGCCACACAATTTACCAGTTGCACAATTTTTTTGCCGTGCATGAAAGCTGCAAGCTGGGTATTAATTCATACCTAATTTGGAAACACATTTGCTATGTGCTCATTCAAATCTCAAAAAAGGCAGCAGAATATCTTTAATAAAATGATCTCGGATGCTAAAGACTTCCTCATAAAACAACACTCATCCATTTTAATGCTCCTAAATTTCCATCCCAGCTTTCTTTGTAATTGAGATTAATTTTGCAGAAACTAAATTAGTTTGAATTGTATTATTTGTAAATATATGTTAATTAGCCCACTTTTTCTACCTCTTCTCTTTAAAGATACCAAATGAAATTTAAACTTACCTGCAAGGCAGACTCAGGACCTGTCTATGAATTAAGGCAAATAAAAACACTATTCTGCACAGTTTACTTTTTTTGCTCACTCAGTTTTTTTAGGCATAGGCGAAGGTTTTAATTACATTGTTGTAATCGCCACAGGAACTTTAGGCTTAGAACTGATACAGGCTTCCATTGTGTATAACCTGCAAAAGGAAAAGCACAGGAAAAAGGATGCCCACCACTGCTCCCTAATTTACGGATAGATTAATAAAAGAGTTGCTGGATTTGCAGTTTGATCTCCCTTAGGGTTGTATTAATAATCTCAGAGAAGCAGGGTTCGTCTGTGGAGATCTGCCCTAGTGAAAGGCCGACAAACTTAAAAGGCTTGTCTTAAAAGATCACTGATCTGCTGCTGTTACTTGTCGTCCATAATTTACTTTTAGTTTCATGTAAATTAAATGTTAAAAGAGAGGCTATCATTACAGTTTAAAACACTGTAGGGTCTGGTGGATTAAACTGCTAAAAACAGCCTCTGAATAAGGGAGAAGAAAGCGATGTTAAAGCTGTTCTGGTTATATATAAATTCATATAGAGATATGGTAGTGGAGAAGAAGCATAACAGCTTCAAAACTGGGATGTCCCGTGGCTTTCACAAGACCCAACAGCATGTGGAAATCATGTTAAAAAAACTCCAAAAAGCAAACACCATATGAATTTAAAGAATTATTTCAGAAGTAGACCACTTGATTTAGATTCCTGCACACCCTGTGTCATCTGCACTGCAGCCAGAAAAAAAGTCAGCCATTCAGTGCTTTGGAAGACTGCACAGCAAAATGGCTTCTGGTAAGTGTTAATGCTAACCATTTAAATTACCTAATAGAAAGTTGGAAAGTAGTGATTTTTAAGATATTTCTGTATCAAAGCCTATAAGCTACAAACAATTTTACAATAATTTACGGCATATAATATTGATCAGTTTGATCAGTCCACAGAGTCATAGGATGACGGCTAAAATCAAACCCTATCCACCACACACTGCCTTTGAAAGGGTGATTAATTATTTTGTTATTGCTTGACTGGACTACTGCAACTCTCTCTATACTTGGACGGACAACTGTCTTCTGCGTCGCCTGCAGCTGGTCCAAAACGCTGCTGCCCATCTGCTGACCAGAAAAAGGCGACGTGACCACATTACTCCTATACTGTCCTCCCTGTACTGGCTGCCTGTAAGTTTTAGGATTGTTTTTAAGATTTTACTTTTGGTTTTTAAATGTTTAATTGGTCAGGTACCTCCGTACTTATCAGAGCTCTTACACAAGCATGTTCCCGGTAGAACTCTGAGGTTAAGTAACTTGCTGCTTTTAGATGTTCCTAGGAGACACAGCTTTCTGTTGCAGCTCCCAAGCTGTGAAATGATCCTCCACTCGCTGTTAGGATGGCCAATATCGTGAATGATTTTAAATCACTGTTAAAGACTCATCTTTTTAATTCCAGTTGTGTTTTAATCTAGATGTATGTTTTATTGCTTATTTCATGTTTTTATTTCTTTGTTTTATGGACTTGTACTGGACTTTGGTCACCTTTTGTGTGTCATGCATTCTATAACGTTTGATTGATTGATACCTCCGTAGAGGTATACCTTCCGAGAACGAATAACATCCATCCGTCATCCATACCCTTAGCTTTACAGAATCACCATTCCCCGTCTCCTCCTGTTGGAGCCTCATGCATGCTCAGGTAAAACTCCAAAGGTTCCCAGGACCATCTATCTGTGAAGCATACGTGTTAATGATATTTATCAAATGATTTAACCTTGCAGACACATAACCAACGGGTCTGCATGACATGTTTTAAGCAATGCACATTTTTTTCTATATACCTAACAACTGTGTCTTAAACCAATTCTGAAACTTCATAATTATTGTAAAACCTACTTCGTAATAGCAAATAACTGCAGTCAGTGCTGCTAACATATAGTAGAGACAGACAGACAGAATGACAGACCAAGATCAATAGAAGTAAATCAATAAAAATCAATAGATTTAAAACGGCATGATGAGGACTGTTTAAATACCAATTCTAATTGAACCAAAAAATATGTTGGTCAAGTCATGGATCAAACACCTGTTGTGAATTTTGCCATTAGGCTCCTTGTTAGAGAAACAGCTAACTGTGCAAAAAGCACTGAAACACTGAACAGTTGGACATGTGGATTCAAAGATTTAGAGAAGCTCACATTAAATTCATCTGTGCATCTTGGGTTCATCCCGAAAATTAACCTGAAAGCCGAATATCCATATATCTATATATATAGATATATGGATATTCGGCTTTCAGGTTAATTTCAGGTTAATTTTATATCTATATATAGATATATGTTAAAAACACACTTTAAAGTAACACTTCATTCTCTTTAGAGTGATTATTCCTATCTTAAAGAATAGGCAAGAAAATGTCGTTTGTTTTTCCGATATTTCACACCAGGGATGAATTACTCTAGACTAGGAATTAAACAGTAAAGTGAAAATTATGTTAAATTTTCAATAAATTTATTTAACATTAACATTTATTAAACATTCTTGTCTGGACACAGCTTTGTTCAAGTGCTTTGTCAGTCAGATTTCATTTAGTTAAATAAAAATACATTTTTAATTTCTTCTTCTTTCTTCTTCTATTCCCTTTTACAGCCTTCTTTCTTGATGAGGAACCTAAAGTTGGTCCCTTAAAATATGTTGCATAGTGGTTACTAATGACAACACTTTTCAAATACATTTTCTAACAATTTTCACAACATTACATCACACCAGAATGGCTGCGTTATTTCTATACCATGAAATAATTACTTTTTTTTCATTATTAGAAAAAGACAAATGACTCATTTTTATTACAAGCACCATCTATAAATCATGATAATGAGACCATGTTTTCACATTGCACTTTTGACCACCTGTTGGGGCAAGGTGTTGAATATTTTAGAGCTTTTCTCATGTTTTTCCCTTTTCTTTGGCCCTTTGATGTTTTTGTTCTATGTTGCTTCCTCCCTTTTCACCCTAACTGGAAGAGCTGTGGAATAATCCTGCAGTTTTTGCCTTTCATGTTTGAAACTTTGCATTGCATTTAACATTTGTCTAGAGAGCACCTTTTTTCCTTCTTTCTGAAAGATCATCTTTGTTAACAGTCGAAGACCAACGATGAGTTGTTAATCTCTACCCACTCCACAGAACTAAGGTCTCCAGGAGACTGATTAGCATCTGGGAGACAAACCCTTGCATCTCTATAATGAGGCAAAACACTGGTTGGTTGCAGCATAACGGGCTTTGACCTTAATGCAATGTTTATGTTTGGCCTAAATTTATCAGATTCTGTTCACCATTTATCATGGAAGACAGCATATGCTGGAAGTGCTTTTCCCTTACAAGGTTTTAAAATATTGTTTTGTTTCTCAAAAATGAAAAGAAAAATGTTTAGTTTCCCATCTGATGCTTGGTAATTTAAAGTACTGCATATTAAACAGATCAAAAATTTTAAAAGCAGTTCAATGCTTCCCATCTGATAATCGCTAAACAAAATAGGATTCTTACAAACTAACTTGTATAGTACAAGTTAATATTTAAAATGTTAAAGTATTTCAAGTCAAAATGGTCCTCAAGACCCTTAGAGGACAAGCCGGCCCACAGGATCACAGAACCGCCCCGGTATTTAACAGTTAGCCCCAGGTCCTGTTCCACATATTAGTTTTTCTATGAGACCTACCTGGAGTGCATATTGCAGAAACATTTACTGTTAGTCTCATCAGAACAAAGCATATAATTCAAATTAAAGTCCCAGTAACGTTTAGCAAACTCTACACATTTATGTTTGTGATGGTTGGACAGAAAAGGTTTATTCCTGTTTTTTGAATATTATACTAAAAACATGTAGTAAGTTGGACAGCGCGTCTGGAAATCGCAACTTCTTTGAAAAAAGATATCTACTTGCAATTTAATCAATGTAGCATTTTAATGTGTATTTTAAAAGAGTTTAGTCCACTTTTCAAGTACAATGGACAAATACAGTTAAAACATCCAAGAATAAATTAAACACCAGGCCCGAAGACAAAAATATGGTTAAAATTGTTAAATTTTTATAGTATTTTTCATTTTCTGCAGCCTAATTGGTGTAAAATTCAAGCTTTAAATTTAAACAGTTTTCTAATCATTACAGTTTTCTTGTATTGTTTAACAGTCATGTGAAGTAGACTTTATTGTAAGCTTGACAGTGATTTTGATGCATTCCTACACACTGTTCTCAAGTCTTCTGCCCTGGTGTCAGATTTGACTCGATGTAGAGCTATAGCTGTGATTTCTTTCCTTTTTTATTCCCTGGACATAAAAAAGGGAAAGATCTAAACCTTTTCTTTTCCACAGAATTTACATCTCCTGCTCATTTCTCCCGCTTTCTTATCAAGAGAATACTAATGAAGGGCAGAGTCTGGGATCTACAGGGATACAGGAGGACCTGAAGACAGGAGAGAATGCAGCCACTGATGGCATAAATTTCCATAAAAGTACAATCAGGTTGGAATTTTAAAAGTGAATGCTTAAGTAGTCTAAGAGATGGGCTTTGATTCGTACTCTGATCAAACCCGAGACATCTCATTCTCAGAATAATGATTTTTTTTCTGCTTAATTTTTCTCTGTTTCTGTCTCATCTGTGAGCTTACAGGTAGAGCAAAACCCAGTGGTATTGTTCTTCCTCCAGTGGTAGAGCACATGAGCCTTTCTTCTGCCGGATCAGACATGGCCAAAAAGAATGGCAAATGCAGATGTGCAACGTTGTTAAAGGTCGGCAACACAGTGAAAAACAGGCACAGTCTGCTGAGTACATTTGATATTCTTGCCAGCACTGGATTGAACGTAAATAAATATGTATAATTTATACATTTTCATTTGAAATGTAAAGAAAACAGTTATTTTTGTGCATATGATTCCCTTGCATACATGGAAGAGACTAGATGTGAAATATCTGTTGGAACAATTGACAATAAAGCAGAGAGATGAAAGAAGAATATGAGTGAGTCAAAGAGTTATCTTGGCCACAGCTTTAACAACCTTTATAAAACTTTAATGGACAAAAATATAAGTGAATTTTACTCTACAGCTAACTAATTTGGTCATTTTTTGAAAATATTTATGAATTATTTTGGATTGGAGGCAAGGATTCTTTTACTTTTTATGGCATGATCAAAGGTATACATTTTCTTTTAAATCAAAGAAGTATCAAGGAACAGGTGCTAAAGTCATTCATCAGAAAAACAACCATGGCGAAATAAATCTTGTCTCAAATGCTGTTTGTGGTGTTCATGGACTAATTCTCTTGATTTACCTGTCCAAGTATATTCCAACCTTCACCAGTGGTCGTAAGAATTGGATCATGAAACTTTAATGTTCATGGTCAGCAACAATATGTAGGTATGCTCAGATGCTTAAACCCCCACACTATTACACTATCACTACTAGCCTAAACTGTTCATATAAGGCAGGAAGATTCCATGTTTCATGTTATGCCAAAGTTTGACTCCACCATTAGAATATCACCTTAAATCAAACCTCATCAGACCGGACATACATTTTCCACTTTATCAGGTTCCTGCTCTGAACTGATAGAAGTGGCACCTTGTGTGATTATCTGCTGCTGTAGCCCATCTAATTGTATGTTTAATGTGTTGTCCATTTAGAGATATTATCCTCCAGTCTGCCATTCTGCTTAGACCTGGCATCAAAAAGGTCTTACAGTATGTCCACAAAAATGCCACTCACTATATACTATCTATTCTTTAGACCATTATTTGTAAACCTGAGAGATGATGTGTATGAAAACCACAGTAGGTCAGCAGATTGTGAGATACACAGACCAACTCCTCTGGCATCAGCAATCATCCCACCTTCAAACTCCCTTAATTCCCCTTTCTTCCCCATTCTGATGCTGGCTTTGAACTTCAGTAAGTTGTCTTAATCAGCTCTATATGCCTGAATGCATTGTGTCACTGTCACCTGATTCGCTGATTTACTGTTTGAGATATCAAACAATTGGACTATTGTTAAGTTTAATATCACCTTCTGGCCAGAGATCACCAAGGGTCCCCAGGATGAGCTGGAATGTGCTGTTGGGTAGAAGGTTGTCTGGGATTCCCTTTGCAGCCAAATCTTGGAAAAGCAGAATCCAGTGAATGGGGTTCATGTTATTCCACATCTAAAAATGTTGCTCTAAATTATCATTTTGCCTTCAGTACCATGTACTTTCATTATTACTAGATTAACTTATCCAGTTCATACATTTTTTAGAAGGCATACTATAATGTTAAGGATGTCCAGAGATACAGGTGAAACTCCTTTTACCAGAGGAGAGTTGCTACAGCAAAGGAAACTTTTTAAACTATGTATGAAATTCGCTGCATACACGGTTTATGTCTGTACATATCTGGCTTCCAATATGACCTGTCAGACATGCATGTTATTGCTGCAAGCTGTTATTCTTTTATAGTCCTTTTTTGTGAGAGAGAAAGTTCTCGGCCAATTATTATTGGTCAGATGCAGAGATGCAGAATGACTAGAAGCATCAGCTTATTTTTTTTCAGATGATGCCTAAGGTAAGGGGAGAATGGCCAGAGGGTACAGCAGCCCTCTGGGGACATAGAGGGCTTATAAACTGTAAAACTGACATCTCTCATCCATTACTTTACCTAAGTAAACCTTTAAAAACCTTGACAGTCCTCTCTACGTTCTCCCAACCTGTACATATTTACAGTTAAATGAAACTGAACTCGCTCCTGAAGGACTGACTTTGTATAATCTCACCATACAAAAAAATCAATCAATGCGCTAAAACTTGGTGCACTTCCTCATTTGCAACCATTCATATATTTTTTATCACACCTTCTGTTACTTTTACACGGAATTACTTTCCAGAATCAATACACTTTTAGGACAAACAGCTTTTTTTCCTATCAATCAAAGCATCCTGCACAAACCATTCTTTACATATGTAATCAAAGTAAGGCAAGCCAGACCTAGCCGTAATTTTTTGCTGCCTCAACTTTGATAATCCTGGAGCATAAAAAGCCACTCTTATTGCCACTATGCAAGTCCCCAGGCTCTCCTGTACCTAAAAGCCTTACAGGATGCTTCCAGAAATGTTCCTGCAGTCACAGGGATGCCAGTCACTACTCCTTCTCACAAGGTCACTATGTGTGAATGCTGTCACCTCCACTTAGAGGCAAGGAAGACTCCCTGTAGCTTCCCTCTAACCCTAGCACAGACATCTTGAGTTTGTTGTAAATATAGCAGAAGTTAATTCTGGGCCGAGGGGGCCTCAGAAGGTGGGCAAGAAACAAAAAGTACCCGAAACAGGGCCAGAAACAAAAAACAAAATAGAATCCAGCTGGGCGGCCAGGGCTCATTCCGAGCAGAGACACAGTCCAGGAGGACAGCTGGGAGGCCAGGCGAGCAGAGTAGAGGACCCTCAGAGAAGGCGGTCAGGAGGCCAGCACTGGAGAGGCTGGCGGTGGGGCTGGGGAGAGCAGTGCAGAAACCGCTGAATCCCCTGCGAGGCTGTGGAGATCTGAGGCAGAGCCCTGTGGATATGCGGCGGAGCGGCTGAGGCTCAGCAGAGGGGTTCATTCTCGCACCCCTCACAGAACTCAGGAACCTGAACTGGAGGCAGCTCATCCCCAAACCCCTCTGGAACAGGAAGGAGAGGTGGTTTGTCCTCGAACCCCTCTGGAACAGGAATTAGGAGTGGAAGCAGCTCATCTCCAAACTCCTCTGGAGCAGGAACAGGAAGTGGAGGTAACTCGTCCTTGAACTCCTCTGGAACAGGAAGAATAGGAGGCGGTTCGTCCTCGAACCCCTTCAGAACAGGAACAGGAAGTAAAGGCAGCTCATCCTCGAACTCCTCCGGGACAGGAACCGGAAGTGAAGGCAGTCCGTCCCAGAACCCCTCACGGGCAGGAACACGATGAGAGGGCGGTTCATCAACTGACCCCTCAAGAACAGGACCAGGAATGTCCAACTGACCCTCAGTGGAAGCAGGAGCTGAAGCGCCAGCAGAACCCTTGGTGGAGAGGGAAGTGGAGGAGGGAACTGGAAGCCTCCACATGGAAGCGGTGATCTCCTCCAGATCTTTCTGACTCTCTTTTTCAATGTTGTCGTAGGTTAGAAGATCCTGGGGGAGAAAACCAACCCATTCCTCTAGCCAGCCCTTCAGGCTAGAGGTTAGCCGCCTCTAAACTCCGCAGCTGGGAGACGTCTGGAGGTGCGAAAACAACCTGGCGATCACCTCTCCTTTCTTTAAACTCCCTTTGTGACCTCCTTGGTTGGTCCATTTGGGCTGGTTCCTTCTGTCAGGGTGTGCGTTTGAGGTAGGACCAAAGTGCAGAGGAGAACTCCAGGACACGGTGAATGAAAATAAGATAGTTTTAATTCTTGTCCATACGGAATTCAGACAGCAGGTTTAGACGACCAGGACACCAGACCAGACATGACAGCAAATCATGGAAAAAAACACAAGCAACCTGCAGGGAGCAATGGAAAAAAAGAGCTTAAATACAAACAAGAGTACAGGGAGAACCAATGAACAAAGAGACTGATTAATCAAGGTAAACAAGGAACAGGTGTGGAAAATCCTAAAAAGCAAGTACAACTGTTCCAAACCATGCTGAGCGAGGACTAGAGAAAAAGGAGCATAATAGGTTTTCTTTCAGAATTACTCTGTATTTAGGTCCATCCATGTTACCATGAACACTGATCAGCAGCTCCGTCTCTCCTGTAGAAAAACATTGCCACAATATGATGCTGCCACCACCATTTTTCACCATTGGGCTGGTCAGTTTAAAGTGATGCATTGTGTAAACACCAATATATTCTCCACAAGAACAGAGAGATTTGTTCTTTTACCTGAGTCTGCATGAACCAATAGATAGTTCATTCTGGCAAGGAAATTTCATACTTTACAAGAAGTGCAGAGCTCCCAGGAAGTGTTCATAGGTCTCTTCCACTGCCGACACCAACTTCATTTTTCTCTGACACCGCACAAGAAAAACGTTCTGCCCAGAATATGTCTCAGACAAGCCACAAGAAGTTCAAAACCAGGGCTGCAAGAACAGAATGATTTCATTTAGTTACTGCATCACTGGGAAAGAAAATGTAGCTGTTCTGATAGAGTATGTAGAGGCCTTTAGCTTTACCCCACATAGCATTTTGCAGGTAAATCAAAATGCTTAATTTTGATCTCAGTTGACAATGCTGTTTCCAAACATGGATTGTGACGAACTGTAAACAGGACTTCTTATGGTTTTTTTGTTAAACGTTCTGATATAAAGACCATATTTGTAGAGTACTCGTCGACAGATTCTCTCACCTGAACTGTGGATCTCTGCAGATGTTTCAGTGGCACCATGAGGGCTCTTCGCTGCTTCTGGGATTCATGTCCTTCATGCCTGGTCTGTCAGGTTAGGGCAACATCCATGTTTGCTTATGTTTACAGATGTATTTTTATTTTTAGATGATGAATTGAACAGAGCTTCATGCAATCTCAAAGATGGGAATATTGTTTTATAACCTAACCCTGCTTTAAATTTCTTGTCAACTTTCTCACTAACTTTTCTGCTGTGCTCCTTGGTTTTCATGATGCTGTTTGTTCTCTAACAAACCTCAGTGGTCTTCACAGAACATCTTTTTCTATGCAAAAATATGTGCTCAGTTAATAATTAGGCGACCTCTGGAAGCAACTGGTTGCACTGCATTTTGTTAGGAGGTATCACAGTTAAGGTGGCTAATTGCAAATGCAGGCTACAATTTTCAGAAATGTATTTGTAAAAGTGAATTGAAAACCATGTGTCTTTTCCTTCCACTTCACAGTAATACACTAGTTTGCTTTGGTCTTTCACATCAAATCTAAATAAAATACATTAAAGTTTGTGGCTGAAAAGTGATAAAAGGTGGAGAAGTTGAAGGGGAATTAATATTTGTTGTAAGATACTATGCTTGGGCTGGTGCTTGGGTGTTATGGCTTGTGAGTAGGTCTTGTTTTACTTGGGTTTACTCTCATTGTTCCTCACATAGTCCTCAGTTGATTACCATCACATCTGACTCTTTGGACAAGTCCCTCAGCATGCATATCAGGCCCTGTTTTTACTTTGTTTTACATAAGATCCTTTCGTTAATCTATTTTTAACTTGTTTTTTCTATTTGCTTTATTGTCTTTGATTAAGAAATTTAAAAAACAGACCTTCCTGTCTGCCTTGATAACCACGTCTCTGCTGATCAGTTCACAGAGCCTAACTCCTGTTTTGCTGTAGTTGTAGAAAATACGCAGCTTTAAAGGGTTTTTCCATGCAGGCTCAAAACATAGAGCTGAACAGGGGCGAAGAAGTCTTTGGGAGCCAGGAAGACCTCCAATAAAATTTCACAGAAGGAAAGTTGTTTTTTATCTGTTAAAATGTTTTTATTTACTTTTTTGGCATTTAAACAGAGGGAAAAGTATTCTGAAGTTTCACTTCTATCTGTGAAGCAATATTTGGTTCTTCGCCTCCAACCAGCTTGAGGAAAATAAAATGATTTTTTTATCCTATCTACTTCTTAGTTTGTAACACAATATAAACTGATCAATGCGAGTGAACAATCAAAACTCATACAGAACCATCCTAATCAAAAAAAGATGAGATGGACAGTATATACGTCTCTTTGCTTCAGAAAAACTAGCCTCAGTGACTTGGTCTGCAGCTTGCCTAGGCCATAAGAAAGCCCCTGGAGGCCCACATTTACGTCACCTGTCTATCTGGCACTCTTTTTTTTCTCAACTCGGAGGCTCGCTTTATTGTCTCTGTCAGGTGTAAGCCTATGGTTTGCTTCCATTCACTGTCACCCCTCTGTCAGGCCCTGACCGATAAAGCGAGCTCCAACAGCAATCTCCTTTCTTCAGCTCCGTTGGCTGTTCCTGGACTCCATTCCACCACTAATTAGCTCTTTGGAGATTTCTTTTCATGGAAGCTGGAGGTTGGTGGTGGGGTGTTGGGGGCTTGGCGGGTGAGGTGGGGTAAGAAGAGAGACAGAAGAACGATGTGCAGAGGAGTCAGTCGTGTTGGATGCTGTACTCCAATGACAGGGAACTGACATGAATCTCACAGGATGGATGGAAAGAGGGATAGATAGATGGGTGGATGCTTAGACATCCAAGCAAGTGTTTCACTAATGTCCTGTGTCTGTCAGGCCAATGTGACCAGTGCAGTTCTTCAGGTGATTATCATGTTGGCAGGGGGTTCTACATGAAAAGACCCCTGTTTCTTTGTCCTCAGGTGTGTAAATATTGTGCTAGTGGAATATGAAAGTAGTGCAACTATAAGGTACAAAAACATAGGGAAAAAGATCAAGAGTGGGTCTCACATCAAGGAGGACCCTGAGGATGTCTTTGTTGTCAACTTCAGAAGGGGGAAGAGAGTAGCAGAGGAGGAAACTGGCAGAAGGGGGAAAGATGCCAGAGAGAGCTCAAAGGATTCGGTCTGGGCAAGGTGATCGGTATTCCTCGGCAGTCTGCCTTCTGGCTCAGATCAGTGGGAGTAAGCTGGCAGCCAAGCCAGAGGGCATAACAACACAAACACACCTTCAGCAATTCACTGCTAGAGGCACGGCCTCAAAATCTGCAGAGGCGGGAGTTGGAGGGGGACAGACAAGGAAGAGCAGGAGAAAATAAAAACTGTAATTACCTTAAGATCATCAACTACTGACATCTATTGTAAATATGTGGATGTTTAGCCTTGGTTCATCATTCACTGGTGAGTCAAAACGATGGTTCATCTGATGAGATATGGCAATGTGATGGTGGTTTAGAGGTCGCCAGACAGGCAGACTCATCCTCAGGCCATTGATGTCACATCTTCTCACATCATCACCTGAGTCTTTGGATGAGATCCAAGCAATCCACAGTGTCTGTTATGTGGGGAGACGCTTCCGGCTCTTCAAGGACATTTTATCTTCCGCCTTGCTGTGACACAGGCCTCACACACTCCTTGCTTTAAATACCAAAATAGCTCCAGTCAATGCCCTGACTAACAGTCTAAACTGGTACCTAATGGGTGGGCAGAACCAGGAAGGTCCTGCCAATGAAGGACTCATGCACACACACACAAAATGTTGTGACAGGTACCAGATGTCCTGGCAAGGGCCAGTTGAGTCTCTTAGTGACCACTACCCCCCACCCCAAACCTCACCCCCACCACCCCCCACCACCCCACCCACACACACACACACACACACACACACACACCCACACACACACACATGCACTAGTACGCACAATACATTTGTATGTAATATACGTTTCTGTGCAGTAGATGTTCCAAACACCTATGAACAGACACACAACAATAAGACTAGAGGTATTTAACACTGTTTTTAATCTTGACTGCATTTGATTATCTGTTGGTCAACATCTAAAATGCATCTGACCTGGTTTATGCTTCACCAAACAGATTGTTTAAAATTTGTGAAAATACAGTTTGTGAAAACACAAAAAATTGCATTTTCAATGTTTTTTCACTTTCAATTAAGACAGGTGTGGAAATCACAATACAATCTTAATAGACTGGACTGAATTATTCTACATCCATATTTAGTAAATTAAAATAACATCGAAAAGTTCGTGTATCTCAATAACTGAATTCACTAAGTGAAACACATTTAGATTAATTACACACAGACTGATGTTTTCAAGCCTTTATTTCAGTCAGTTATGATGATTTTGTACTTCCATTTACAGCAAATGAAAACATGATGTTATATTTCGTAGAATATTACAACAAACCAATAAAAATAAATTTTAAATAAAGAATAATAAAAAGTTTGTTTAATATCTGCTTAAAGATTATTTTCAAAAGGTATTCATTGATTGAAGGTTATGATCTGACCAACAAGCCTCATCGGAATGCATATATTACACAACCATGTAAGTTCAGTACTCATGTGTACACAATGAATACAGTATTGTTTAATACCTGAACACATGCAGAATGTTTATGTACAGAACTAAGAGCTTAATGTAATGTTCTACAGCGCAACTTTAAAAAGTGAGACTAAAACAAAGCAAAATAGATTTCCAGTAATCACACTGATCCTCTTCTATTTGAGAACATGCAGGATAAGGAGAGAGAGAGAGAGAGAGAGCTGGAATAATAGTGACACAAAAATTGGGCCCGGTGCTGGTGGAGTAGGGGATAAGAGTGCGGCCATGTACAGAGGCTATAGCCCTCGATGCAGCCTTCACAGGTTCAAGTCCCAGACCCAGTGACCTTTGTCAAATGTCTCCCCCTCTCTCTGCCCCTCTTTCCTGTCTGCCTACTGTTGAAAAATAAAGGCCTCTAGTTCCAAAAAAAGTAACACAAGAATCAACTCTGTTAAGTGCAGCTGTAAAATCCAATATTACCAACACAGACGTTTTAGAGTCCTGACTGTTAAGATGCATGTCATTTAAACTTCAACAAAGCATTCACAGTGCTGTGTAAATTGGTGTGTTAAATGTTTGTATAGTTTTTACTGTAGCTTCCCCCATATGTTTTCCAGTCTACATTGGAATCTAATTAACTAATACCTAATAGCCATAAAATCTACAGGAAAATGACCACTCCTTGCATTTGTTTTGAGTAATTCATATTTAGCAGCTTATATTTGTGCTGCACTGGTCGGGCCTACACATCAATGCCTTTTCAGAGGAAAAAAAGATAAAGAATTGGACTAACCTCCTTCATCCTGGATGAAGATGTAGAAAATCAGCCATTATGTGGATAGTCTTTTAGCTAGGTCTGTACAACTTTGTTAAGAAATGGGGGTTCCTCATGAAAATGTGAGAAGTCATGAAGGCTTTTAAAATGAAAAAAAAAACATCTCTAGCAAAATTGTGGTGGATTATTATTGTGGTGCCAGCATACTGGGATTGACACTGGGCGAGACATCCTGGCAACCTGGCCAAGGCTACATCATGGCATTAACAGCTGCATAGTGCTAGCAAGGCTTGATCTTCTATGGTATAGCTGCATGCCAGTGCAGTCCGAACAAGAACTGTTGCATGGTGAATTTGTGGAATTACAGATTTTAAAAAATTATCGAAGGTGGTTAAAAATGTTACGCTTGTCATAAAGGATTCTTAGTAACACTGCAAAATACTGCAAGTATTTAGTGCAAACATTTAAGCTAAATTTATTTGTGTAAACTGTGAATTTATGACTTTGGACAAATGTGAAGATTCAATTCTTAAAAGAACTGCTAAATCTACACTTTCATTTTTCATCCCAAAAGTGATTTCAAAGTCAAGAAGCAAAGAAACAGAGACCTTGAGTTTCTGTTGGAACCAACGAGTACAGAAACTCATTTAGGAGCTATGAATAAATTTTTTAAGCCCTGAAATCCAATACACCTTTAATGATGAATAATCTTCATTATTATTCTATATCTAATGTGGTGTTGTAGTTAATCAATACGCTACCACCCTGAACCTTCAGAAATGTCCGTGGAGACTCTCAAGAAGATTGTTCTTCAAGGCTGTGGTATCATCTGATGCTGTCTCGGATCACATTGCTATTCAGCTTGTGCTCTTCAACCTGATGAGATCATATCTAACCTCTATCCTTTGGACTGAAAAAAGACAAGTCCTTGCTATTTTAATTCCTTAAGTAGAATCCTGATGTGTATTTTTCCTGCAACGAACAAGTCTTAAATTTCCTTCAGCACAAGGTCAGCACATTCATGTGACCAGAGACAAAATTAAATAAATAACTGCAAGAAACAATTCGCAATGCATCAATAGTCAGATCAATAGTGATGTTGGTAATTATCACTTTTGGGATAGGGGAGATGGTCTTTCCTTATTGATGCTCTCTAATTCACGGGTATAACCTCAGGGTGTGCGGAATAAATCAAAACACATCAAGGTAAACCAAATTTCCAATTCCTTTATGGCAGAGTGAATTAATATTGCCCTGTAACTTAAAATATTAAAATACAAACTCAGCTTGTATAAAACTGGTATAAAAGTGCAGTTATGGACATCATGGAAGGTTACTTTTCTGCTTTAACCTCATTGTTTATGAGGTATTTGGGTACAAACATAGAGTTCAGAGTTAACTTTAAGGAACAAATTGAAAAACTGAGCTTAATTTATTTTTTTTAAATCTCAGGTAAATTTGCCTCTCTTACAAAGAAATGCATTTTATATAAAAGAGTTTTGTTAGTCATTTGTAGTGAAGATGATGTTGATTTCCGTATTAAATGAATTCTATATATTTCTTCAGAAATATTCCACATACATTTATTGTTCCTAGCTCAGATATATTGTCTAATGTTGAGACTTTTCTTAATGTTCTGACTCTGCCAAATAAAGTCGCATATACACTACTGGCCAAACGTTTTAGATACACTTTCTCACTTAATGGGTGCCTTTTTTTCATGACTATTTACATTATAGAGTGTCACCAATGACAACAAAACAATGAATGAACACACATGGAATTATGTAGTAAACATATTAGATTCTTCAAAATAACCACCCTTTGGTTTAATTTCTTTTCATTTCCCTTAGCATTCTTTCGATGAGCTTCATGAAGTCAAAGAGTCTTGAAAGAGCGTCCCAGTGGTTCATTGAGAGAAGGCCAAAGGTTAATATTTCAGTCATCACAGCAAAGGACGGCTATTTTAAGGTATCTAAAATATAACATATTTAAAGTTCTTTTACAATTTTTTGTTTGCTACATGTTAATTCATAGTTTTGATGCCTTCATTGAGAATCTACGTACAATGTGCATAGTCATAAACATAAAGAAAATGATTAAATGAGAAAGGCATTCTAAAACTTCTGACTGATAGTGTAAATCTGTCTCAATCTATAAAAACACTGTACCCAGTACAAATAGCTGTTCTACTGGTAGATTTGACCAGATTTGTGGTACATCTAAATGAAACAGTGTTTCACTGAAGTGCCCAACTCCAGTCCTCAAGAGCTACTGTGCTGCAGTTTTGGATGGATCCCTGGTCTAACACATCTGAATCATATGGCCGATTTCCCTCATCAGCATTCAGTCATTCAGATGCCTGGTAATGAGCCATTCATTTCATTCAGGTTTTCTGGAGAAGTAATGCATCTAAACGTTGCCGTATGGTAGTACTCAATTAAAAAGGGTAAAACTCATACAGTATATAGATCTAATACACAAATAATGTAATATTTCAATAGTTTGTTTTGATGCCACAGCTTACAGCTAATAAAAACCCAGAATTCAGTTTCAACCCTCACAGACATTTCAAGGCCATGGGGGGCAAATTATTTTTTTTCTTGTGTTGAACCACTCCTGGACGAGAGAAACATCTCACCTGAGCTAAGAAATGATTGGACTTGTTGCTCAGTGGTCCAAAGTTCTCTTTACAGATAAAAGTAAATTTTAATTGGAAATAATGTGAGGATGTTTAGAGAGACCCAGAATCTGCATGAACCCCAGTGTGAAGTTTCCAACATCAGTCAAGATTTGAGGTCATCTGCTGGTGTTCATCTGTTTTATCAAGTCAAGTTCAGCAGGCTGACATTTCTGTATTCAAATAATTTTTATTGGTCATATGCAATATTGAAACTTTCAGAGAAACATAATTTGGGGTTTTCATTAGCTGAAATTTTCAAAATTAACAGCAATAAATGCTTGAACTAAATCACTCTGTGTAATGAATCTATATTAAGAAAAGAGTTTCACATTTCATTTGAAATACTGAAATAAATAAAAAAATCAATTATATTCAAATTAGGTGCAACTACATTTTGTCTCATTTTAATTTTCATCGGAACTCTATTTGCAGCATCATGGATCAGTTGAAGATGTTTAAATACATTTCTTGAAGCTTTCTGATATAGAAAATAGAATATTACCTTCCACCGTGTAGCTGATGGTATTTAGGTTTATTTGCCATTAGGCCAGACAGGGTCAATCCACTCCAACCACTCTTGAGCTTTTTGAACGACATTAAATTTGGTTAAAACTGAATTTCCTGTCATCGGCTTTGGTAAATGTATTTCTCTTGGCAATCTTGACCCCTTGGCTTCATACAGCTGTTCCACTGTCAGGAATCTGGACATTTTGACAATGTTTTTAAATCAGACAAACAGATAAACAAGGTTATAAAAAAGACTCATTGCCAAGGTGAAATTATATAGCATCTCCCGACCAAGATCTGGAAAAAGTGAATAATGCTTTTATTACCTCTTGGTTGGATAGCTTTAATACTTTGTATGTTGGTTTAGATGAATCATCTCTCCATCGCTTGCAAACAGAATGCCGGTACTAAAAACATGAACACATATGTCCAGTTCTGGCTTTTCTCCATCAGCTTCCTGTTTGTTTCAGAATTGATTTTAAGATTTTATTGCTGGTTTTTAAAGTTGGAAAAGGTCTGGCCCCATGTTACCTATGTGATCTCCTTAACATCCACACTCCAGTAAGAGCACTTCGGTCAGCCGATCAATTTCTCTTAAATGTTCCTCGATCCAAGCTAAAATTCAGAGGTGATCAGGAATTTGCAATTTCTGCCTCAAACCTTCGGAACAGTTTACCTTTACGGAACACTAAGACTGCAGAAACTTTTAAATCTGTGCTCAAGTCCCATCTTTATTCCTCGGTGTTTGCCTCTAGCAGAGTTTGAGATTCTTTTATCTCTCTTTATTAATGATGTATTTCTGTAATATATTTTAACTCTACTTGCTTTTATTATTTTTTGTGTTTTCTCAATCTTATTAGAGACTTATCTGTTCATTTGACTGAACAGTAAAACCTTTCGGTCAACATTTGTAGCTTTTAATGTGCTATATAAATAAACTGACATTGACAACCTGGGGATGGACAAATCCAACAGTGCTTCCTAGAAATAACAAGTGCATGCACACAATTTCTGCATCACTCTGGGACGAGATATATCTAATTTAGGTGACAGTGTGAAGAAAGGTTGGCCTAGAATCCTGTTTTAAAATAGGATTGCAAGGACATTTCTTTGTCCAAATTAACACCATGAATCTTTACACTGGTGATGGAGGCCAAATTAATGTGATCCAGATTAAATAAATGACCAAGGAGGTTGTTTATCACAACCAAAAGAGGAATGGTCAATACTTACTCAACTGCTATCCATGACTATTAATTAAAAAGACTCTCATTAACAAAGGTTTTTTTTATTTACTTAAATTTTATATTATTTTAACTGTGAGAATAATATTCACACCTTGCTCATGATGCACACTTGTCTGTCATACAGCACCATGTAAATAAAAAATCAAAAAGAGAAATAAAACATGCGTTCAAGGGGGATTAGAAAGCACTCCTGGGCTCCAGTTAGAGTGAGAAGTGTTTTGTTAAGGAAAACGCTGACCATCTGAGCCTCATGAATAAAATGGTAACAATAATTTAAACTTGTTGATATTTTTTACTGGTTCTCAGTAGAACTCAGGACTTTGAGATTGTATGAACTGATGTTAAATCTCATGTAAAATTCAGTCGTCCAGTTGGTGTTTCTAAATGTATTCACTAGAGGGAGCAAACACTTCACTCTTTCCTCACTGAGAGAACAGGAGCAAGCAAAATGCTCTGAAGATTTATGGTCTATTTCTAAAAAAGAATAAATAAGTCTGTCAGAAATTTCCAGACACACATTTCAACCCACTGAAAAACAGAAAACATTCATGTTCTTCTCAGGTTTTAGAAGCAACTGTTTCTTCTGCAACAAATTGCTTGTTTGAGAGTTTGAAAACTTCATATTTCATGTTAAACATTCAGATTAAGCAATGTTTTCTCCAAAGCTAAACCACTCAACAGCTGTGCCTTCCTAAGATCATTTAGCAAACGGAGCACCGATCAATATTGCATGCTTGTCTTTTTTTAATCAGTTGATTTAGCAGTTTGTCCAAAGTTGTGATGCTGATGATTACCGGAGAGATTAATGAATCATAAAAAATATCCCCTCTCAGGAATGCATCCACTAATCTACAGAGAAATTCCTACTACATTTTTCACAGTTCTCTCAATAATTAGACATATTGATTAATATTAACAATTAAGTCTTGATAAATGATAAATGTCTCATGTTATCTTCTGCCAGATAAAGACCGGGGTTCGTAGTGAATTAATTCCTGAGTTGCACTAAGATCCACCCAGAAGTCTGTGCTCAGTTTGCTCCATCCTAGTTGCTCTTGGCTTCCCACCCACCCTCCATGCACACATCCCTCATCCATGACATTTTTTCTTTTTCCCCCTCTCTTTCTTCCCTCTCCATGATTTTATTTTTTTTTACTTACTTGTTTGATATATTTCTTTCCACCCAACCACCACAATATTCAAAGACTTATACAATATACATGTTCCATCTGGTCAAACTTGGTGAACTTGAATATACCTGTCAAGTGCAACTTTAAAGTTTCCCCCTCAAAACCTCTACTGGGTCTCACTCAATCCACCAAGGCTTTAATTAAAAAGCAGCCCCAGTTCCAGGGTGTGCTTCTAAATGTGGGAGTTTGCGCTGGTAGACGAGTAGCTGGGGTCTTGCAATGGGACCCAAGCTTGTGGCTTTCATCACTTCCACTCCACGGCTCTGAAGTTCCGGAGAGGCATCTGTCTGACTTGAATTGAAGTGATGGAGAGATGAGCTGCAAGAGAAGTGTAGAGACAGGGAAGAAATTGAGGGAGCAGGATGGAGAGGTGGAGGCAGAGGGGGGGCTGGAGCCGATGAAGGGCAGATACCATGCTTTTGTTCTGACTGTAAAGAAGTGTGCAGCATTAGAAGCAGACTTTTTTTCCCCTTTTTAGCTTTTACCCATAGAGTTTGACAAACTGGTTTCAATGATCACCTGTTAGTTATGATAATTGCAGTTAAATTCTTCCATTTTAGGGTTGTTTCCTCTTTTATTACGACAACACAACCAAATTTAGCTTTCCAGGCCATTCAAAAAATTTAGAATTAGATTACCAAGTTCCTCTATTAAGTTTATTAATCTTAAATATTTAGCCTGTGTGTAAAATTGAGGAAAATATCTATTTTCTTATACAATATTATTATTGTCATTGTACCCGAACAGCTAAATCTAAATAAATGGAGTCAGTTTGAGTCAATAAAGATTATTAAAACAAGATGAATATTTGAATTTCTGACACTGCCAAAATAAAAATAGACACTGGCTTAGTTGCATTGCACATAGTTAAAATATTACACAGAGCAATTCAGTCAAGTTTGTGCAGGAGGAAGAAGAAGTGCTGTAAAGTCAGTGACGCGAGTTTACCTAGATAGAAAACCTTGTACAAATTGTATTAATAATTAAAATAATTAATAATTCAACTTGAATGTATGTATTTTTTTAATTATTTAAATCTGTCCATATGATTGTATTGAAATAACTGTATATTTCTGTGTATTAACTGGATCTGATTATTTTCTAGACTACCTTGAGACGATATTGTTGTAAATCTGCTGTATAAAGGTAAACTGAATCAAACTGTAATGATATGAAATGCAACAATATGTCATTACAAACATCTGCACATTGGTCTGCAGACTAACTTTTAAGAAAACTTATTCAGTCTTAGGCACGGTATAGGAAGACTACAAATATGTGACACCTTTGACATAAAATTATATTAAAAAGTCCTAGAACCGAGTATCAGTGTTATTTTTTGCTTATTTAAAAGTCAGCAGAGATGTGTGATTATGCCACTGGACCCCCTAGAAAACCAAACAACCATGACATCTAGTGGTTATTCCCTAAAAGTCAATTATCAGAAAAAATGTCTTTGCATATTGTTGTGACTATGTATCTGAAAATATTATTTAATATTAATATTTTAATATTTTATCGAATAATATTTCGGTCTGTTAAGGGTTGCCCTGTGAATACCAGCCCAGTAAGGCGATGGTATTAGAACAAAATAGAAAAGGGTGAGCCAAGCTCTGACATTATTGAACAGCAAAACTTCACACAATTTCTTAAAATACAAGAATTTATTAACAAAAATAAGTCAACTAAAAGTTAAAACATATTTCAATCAACAAACTCTTTACTATGCTAAAACAATCCATCTAAACTACTAAGCAGAATTAAAGAATAAGGAAGACTAATGAGCTATGTACAATATAAACAAGTTGATTAAAGATGATTGAAAATCATGACCAAAAGAGTGATCCAACATTACCATGCAATGTTTATGTTTGAGAACCAAGGATTATCTTGAAGAATCTGGAAGTGAAGTTAAGTTAGTCTTGGAACTAACTTAGGCATTAATCAGCATACCTTTAGACAACCATTCACAATGCAAGATCAGATAAAATATTATTTTAATAAAATAATGTTTTAAAGAATGATCTGCTGAATAAAACCAACTTTCTGGATGAGTAATTCTCAATGGTGTTTCATTAGCTGGCTTTATTTATTAAAATAATATTTAAAGAAATATTATTAAGGAAATGGTAAAATATTTAAGGAAAGGTATTTTGGAAAAGAACCGAATCTTTCTGGAGAAATGGGCCTAAGTATGCAAGCACGTGTTCTTAGCTGTTAGCAGTTAAAACTAACAAAAGAAGCTGATAGCTTAGCACCAGAATCAAACACATGCCTTTAAAATAACAGGGTTAATAAAAGGGTTAAAATGCATAAGCGCGGACGGCACGTTATTTTCAATCTTCTGTGTTTAAAATCACCCTTTAAATAAAGTTTGTCTTAACTTTAAAAACACACAAACACAGAACACAAAACTGAGCACGTGTGCTGCAGATAGCCTGCTAGCACTAAGATAGCTGAGTTTCACACAAACAAAACCAAACTTCATAAAAGGAAAAATGTTTAGATTATTTCATTCTAAATCTTTCTCTGCCCAAACCTAACCTCTGAACCATGCTGAGGAAAAGCTGTCCAGGGCGGCGAAGTTTGAAGAAACGTCCACAGTCAACAAACGGTTAGCTACAGCTAACCTCCTTAGCTTTGGGGAGTGGCTCGTTCTGTCGGGCCACCAAACTGCAAGTTACCGTAACCACGGTGATGCGGCTCCTGTTGTCCTTCTTTCAGACCGGGAAAACCGCTCCACTCGGCTTCGTAGAGACAGGGTCTCTACAGGGAATTCTCTGGAACAAGTTTGCTTCTGCAGGCCTCGGAGAGAAAGTCAAGCCAGGCTTGTACCTTAATTCCCATTCATGAATGAATCTACCAGATACACAGACAGTATTTCATTCGTACTTAACTTAACTTAGTGCATATGATCAATGATCGTATGACACTCTCGGATCCAGTTGAAGAGTTATGTCTGTTTGCCAGCAAAGAGACATCAGCGCGCTGTGCCTCTCTGTTCAGGCCCCAGGGTGACCCGCATAGAAGAGATCAAACCATTGGAAAGGTGGGGGTTTTATACGGCCAGTGGCATCATGGGAAGTCTGCTGTTACCCCCCCTTTTCCGAATGTTGGAAGTAGGTTAAATGCAATTTATTTTGAACGTTCCAGAAAAGTTTGTACCGCATCTTTCATTTTGTATCCATGGCTGTGGGTCCCAACAATATGAACACGATGTCTGTTAGAACAAAATTCCAGAATCATCTAACCCTCAAAAAATAGAAAAGGAACATGTTGTGAGGCTTTTGTAAGAGTACCCTATAAGGTCATTTTGTGTGAATGTGTTTCTCAACTAAGGCTCAGAAGGAAAACAGAATGAAGAAGATTGGAACGACAGAAACATTTGGGATACAAATTGGTTTTGCTTTATTTTAAATAGTAAAAACTGTTTGCATTCAACATTAAATAATAAAATTACTATATAATACATTTTACGAGACACCTTTTCCAAACAATTACATTTAAAAAGTTGTCATCCAGAATTTTTGGATTCTAGGCGGTGAGCCAAAAACCCACTGAACCCTGGTAGAGGTTAGAAATTTCTCACGCATTTCTTTAACTGGTCTCCAAACATGCCTTTTACACAAGCTCTCTGCACTTTAATGTAAATGACAAAACATAGCACAACAGCATTTCCAGTTCAACACACAAAAATAATCCTAAATCAGTCTGAATGGATTAACCACAGATACGTTACACAACTGACTTTAATGAACTTGATGATCAACATGTTTCTAAATATATGCATTTTATTGAAATGACAGATACCTCCTGATGTGCTGTATGCCTCATTACATGTCAGCTGTTCCCCCTCCTGGGGAAATCATCAAAGAGATCAGATTCCTCGGACAGTGATATCTATCCATCGACATGTGGAGATGATCAGTGCTGTTGTATAACAGGCTCCGGTGTTGCTTCTGCATTGTTGTTTTTGCTTTGCTGCTGTTTTTGGGACTAGCCCAGATTTTGACCCTGGAGCGGCTCTGTCAAAAGCAAATTTATCTCAGATGCTGGGACTCAGTTTACCCTGCTGTGGGTTTTCTTCTTTTATCTTTAGTTCCTTTGATGCAACATTATCTACAGAGGCTGTAAGGTTATTTATAATACCGTTTCATTTTTGTTTTGTTTTTTATCAATAAATCAGGAAAAATCTAATATTCCTCTAATATTGCATATGCCTAAATCAACCACTATCACAAACTGAATTAATTGAAGCCAAATCAACTATGTTCTCATTCATGTAAGGTTACCAAAGAATCTCATTTCACCAAACAGTTCACAAATTATGTATCTTGTATCTTAATATCTATTTAAAGCTCTGTTTGAACAGGATGAAAAAAAATAAATTTGCCTATTACACACAGAAAGGTCAGCCCTTAAAGTTCTCCTTCCATTTGATGTCTTATCTTTAATCCATCCAGTCTCTGACCGAGCTCAAAGGCTTTAGCGATTGAGTGCTGCCATGTTTAAGGTCGGGAGACTATCAAAGCTCTGAGATGTTTGTGATTAAGTTCTATGGGAGAAATCACAAATTGAAGTGTTTTTTGAATTTTGAAATGCGCAAAATGGTGGGAAAGTAATGTGTAAAATTATAACATTGACTAACAAACAAAGTGTTGCCAAGAGATGAACATGACGTTACAACACAAATCCTGGGACTGCTGTGTGCTCATGGCTGGAAGTGATTAGTGACTCCTGGTATTTCATGGATAAAAAGGATTTTTTTATTAGTGTCTGGACGTTTCAGGATTTTTCTGAGACATTTGTTATTTTTTATTTATATTTTATTTTGTTTCATTTTATTTTATTTCATGTCTGTGCACATATGGTAAAACAAAACAGGATATAAAAGATCAGAACATATTGTGCTAAACAGGGTAGAAGATACCTCCTAATGGAACATATTAGAAACCAAAAACTGAAACTGAAAAAACAGATGATGTTAAATATTCTATATTTAAAGATAGTCAGATTAAATAAAAAAATAATCGGAAATAAAGAACCAAGTACAACTAAGCGATTTTCTTTTTCTCCTATAAACACACTTATGTTCATAATAAAATAAAAAATCAAGTAATATATTATTTGTTTGTATGTTTGAACCAGAGATGTTGACAAGTCATTTTTCTCAAGTCCACGTCAAGTCAAAATTCTGTGAGGGGCAAGTTCAGGTCAAGTTTCAAGTCTCTTATGACGGAAATAAAGATTGTCCTATTAATTCCCCAACATCTAGTGCACCTCTAACCCTGCGTCACTGCAGGCTAGGATTCCTAACCCATGCTGCTAACCCTTTGGCCTGAATTACTACAAGAACATTTGATATTACCTACAGCATGCGCTGGGGCGGTTCGCAGCTGAGTGTGAAGCGGCTGGGATGAAGATCAGCTCCTCAAAGTCCGAGGCCATGGTTCTCGACCGGAAAAAGGGTGGCTTGTCCTCTTCAGGGGTTGGGGGGGGTTCCTGCCTCAAGGGGGGGTTTAAGTATCTCAGGGTCTTGTTCACGAGTGAGGGAAGAATGGAGCGGAGATCGACAGACAGATCGGTGATGCTGCCGCAGTAATGGGGCGCTGTGCCGGTCCGTTGTGGTGAAGGGAGAGCTGAGCTGAAAAGCGAAGCTCTCGATTTTCCGGTCGGGGCACATTTCCTACCCCACCTATGGCATTTTAACTTTTGGTCATGACCGAAAGAACGAGTTTCCCGGATACAAGCGCTCAAATGGGTTTCCTCCGTAGGTGGGCCCGGGGCACTCCTTTAGGAAAAAGGGGTGAGGAGCTCGGCCATCCGGGAGGGGCTCGGGGAAAAGAGCCGCTGCTCCCCCACATCGGGAGGAGCCAGTTAGGGGGCTCGGGCATCTATATCGATGCTTCCTGGGGCCTTCCCCCGGGGGGGTTTCCAGGCACGCCCCCGGGGGGAGGGGGGCCCGGGGGGCGGCCCAGGACACACTGGAGGGACTATGTCTCTCGACTGGCCTGGGAACGCCTTGGGCTCCCTCCGGAGGAGCTGGAGGAAGTGTCTGGGGAGAGAGACGTCTGGGTGTCTCTACTGAGTCTGCTGCCCCTGCGACCCGGTCCCGGATAAAGCGGAAGACGACGAGTACAAGTACATTTGATATTAATATTTTACTGTTTTAAGCTAAACACAGACCCAGATCAGGTGTAGCTTCTAAGAAGAGAAAAAAACATAGAGAACATAGAGTGAAAGTGGTCATTATGTCCTCCACCATTTAAGTTTTTGATTTATAAGAAATAGATTATTTATTGTATTTATTTAAAGACGGTTATTTCATGTAAACTACTGACACAATCCCAAAAAATTTTAATAATATCAAAATTGCTACATTTATTTTACTTGATTGTAACTTGGATGTAGATTTTAGATCAGTTATGAGAATGAATACTAATTTTATTTAGTTAAAGTCTTTGTTTTCCCTATCAAAATAAATGTATTTATTTGTTTTTGGCCTATGTAGTTTTTGGAATACTTTTCAACCAAAAAAAAAAAATTTATATTTTTTAAAACTTTCATTTTCCCTTAATATAATACGAAAACGGTATCATGCATAAGATTGTTACAAATTAGTGTAATCTTTATTTCATTAATGTAGAACATATACATTTGTTAAATCATGCCCTTATTTTAGTATTTTATGCATTACTTTTTTAGAAGTAGAAGAAGATGAACAGCATCGGGTTCACAAACAGGCTCACTTGTTTTACACACACAGTCAAGCTAAGGATGAAAAGCATAACATGGCTGTTCATGCACACACCAATACACAAATACACAATGTTTTCCTAATGTAATTAAATCACCCCATGCTAGGGCTGGGAGACATCCCCTGATGATTTAAAAGCCCACACTGACTGTCCCTGCAGGTCACAGAGGTGCCTGTTTTTCTTGGACATGTTTCATGAGACTGCATGTCTGCTTGATGGGAATTGAGCCTTTGGGAAAAAAAATGCTTTGCGTTAGACAAAACCAGCACAAATGGTTTAGAAACGGCCATGGAGCCCAGATTCTAATGCTGCAAACAACATGGACTGGATTGACTTTGCAGGAGGATATTCCAGATGATACAAAATTACCCCTTGATTTTTTTCACAGTCACAAAAATGTATGTATTTTGTTGGAATTTTATGTGACAGAGTAACACAGACTACCGCATAATTTAAAGAGAGAGGGAAATGATACACAGGTTTTGCAAATAAAAATAGAAATGTGGTATGGATTAGTTCAACCCCCTGTCTATACTATGTAGAACCACATTTATCAACAAACATGGCAGCAAAGTCTCTACTGGCTTTGCACGTCTAGAGAAAATTTTTGCCTATTTGTAAAATAATTAAATCTCAGTCTTACTGGATGAAAAGCATCTGTGAAAAGAGTTATTTAACAACTACCACAGACTCTCAATTGGATTTAGGTCTTGACTTTGACCAGGCCATTCTAATGTGTAAATATGCTTTGATCTAAACCATTCCATTGTAGCTCTGGCTGTATGTTTAGGGTTGTTGTCCAGCTGTAAGGTGAACCTCCACCGCAGTCTCAATTCTTTTGCAGCCTCTAATAGGTTTTATTTCAGGATATTCCGATTAACTCTGATCAACTGCCCTATCCCTGCTGAATACAAGCAACCCCTTCACCATGATGCTTCCACCACCATGCTTAAAGGTGAGGACAGTGTGTACAGGATGATCTGTAGTGTTATTTGCATCTCAACCAAAGTTACCACAGGCCTCTAGGTTGCTCTGATTAATGCTGAACTTGCCCAACCTGTCAGTTTAGTTGGACGACCATGTCTTAGAAGGTCTGCATCTGTGCCATACCCTTGCCATTTTCAGAAAAAGGAATAAACGGTGCTCTGTGAGATGTTCCCAAACTGTGTCTCGTGATGCAATTTCTTCACAAATGTTCTCCAAAAAAACCTCTGAGGCCTTCATAGAACATTTGGATTTAAATAGGCAATAAATAATACACAGAAGGACACTTACTGAGTAGGTGACGTCTGAAGGTGAATGGTAGCAATAGATTATATTTAGATGTATAAATAAAGTATAATAAAGTATTATAAAGTAAATCTTTATTAATAAAGTGTTTTTGAATTTTGAATTGAATTGTATCAGAGTAAAGGGGTCTGTAAAGAAAAGAAAACCTTGCTGCAGATTTTTACTTGCAACATTTTTGTGCCATATTCCTTTCACTTCATTTTGTAGTGCTTTGTGTTGGCCCATGACGTAAAATCCCAGTAAAATACATTAAAGTTTGTTGTTGTAAATTTACTAAATGTGAAAAGGTTAAAGCTGTGTAAACGCTTTTGCAACGTTAACTTCTCTTTCCCAACGAAAATCTGTTCTTTGAATTTGTTCTGGCATATTTATATTGGAAGTAAAAATAAAGTCAAATTACCTACATCTAATCCAGAAACAGTCTTTTATTCTATTTTCTTTATGAGGTTGGTTGAATTTAACAGATTCACAAATTCTTCCATGTGTTCCTCATTTTTACTATTCGATGCCTTTTAAATACCTTATCTACTGTGATAAACTGTTAAAGAATCTTACATTACATTACTGAGCTTGTTTAAGGCTTTTATTTAATTATTTAATTTATTTAATGATGTTTATTTAGAAATTATTTAGTTCTTTGAGTAGCATTTTCATAATCAGTCAAATATTACCAAATAATTTTATTTTCTTATACAGTATATACTATATATTTATAGGCACTATTGGCCTTTATTTTGGTTATTTTTCCAAGGTAGGCTGGCAGGAAGTATGGTGGAGAGTTGGGGAAGACATGCAGCATAGGTCTCCAAGGTCAGGAAGCGAACCCGGGCCAGTTGCGTCGAGGACCAAGGCCTTTGTATTTGGGTTATTCGCTCAACTGCTACTCCACGCACAACACCCGTAATCAAATGATTTAATCTTAAACTTCTTTATTACTGTAGATTTAAACTTGTGACCGTCAAACAACTACGAACAGGCACAGGTCTGGCTGTCCAAGCACATTCACCAAAAACTGGACCACAAGATGCTGATAGATGTCCCCAAAAAAATCAAATGTCATCACAGGACTTACAGTAGACTCTTGCTACTCTTGATATGAAAATACACGGCTGTACTTTCAGAAAGAGACCTCACAACTCTCCTATGGGAGGTGTGCAAGGACGATACCTTTGCTCTCTTAAAAATAATGAACAAAAACATTGACTTCTAAGTCTAAAATGTAATCATTTAGACACCAGAACAAAAGGCTGTTTGGCACAAACCAAACACAGCATTCCAGGAAAACAACATTATGTCAACTGTGAAGCACAGATTTGGAAGTGTCATGGCTTAAAATCTAACATGAACAAGCTGAAGCAGAACTGGACCCTGCGTGCCAGTGACAAAAAACACCAGTAAATACACCAAGGACCTCTTGAGGATTAAGACATAAATTCTGGGCAGTGACAATGCCTAGATCTTGACCCGATGGAGATGCTGTGGGGTGACTTGAAACAGGGTGTACATGCCTGAAGCATTAGGGGGTAGGGTGTCCCACACCTTTCTTCAGGTGGAACACACACTTTTGTAGATATATCCTTTTTAAGAAAAACAAGGCAATTTTTGGTGTTTCCCTGTAATTTAATAACTTTATTTTAAAGAGATGAAAATCTGGGGTGTCCTAGTTTTTTTTATTACAAGTGCATAACCCAAAGTCTTTATTAGGACTAAAATTGACCCTAATCCAAAAGTAAACTGGATATTTACAGTAAGCTTTTTTTTTTACTGAAATGCTGTTAAATGTTATAGCTCTAACCAATTTGGACACTAACTGGCTAGAGTTCAGACACGACTGAAAGTGGACCTCCTGCTGGTACTAATTTTCAAGTCGATTCCTAGGTCAGACATATTGATGGTCGCAGCCCTTTTGAGCTAAGATGTTGCAGCTTCAGGTCATTAACACGGTTACTGAGGCAGGTGGAGGAAAATGGCTGTAGGCTGTACTGTGATCCAAGACTTCTAAACACATAATCCGTTCTCCACTGAGGGTCCCTAACCACAGGAAGCCTCTCATGCAGCAGCTCCACTGATCTTCTGGACTCACTACACTTTAACATATCTATATTAGTTAAACAAACAGCCAGACTAAATAAATAAATAAAATAATAAATATATAAATGGCAGCGTTTTTCATGACAGCCATGATGAGTCAAGTTTTCATCCAAAGTATTGATCTCTTTTAGCTTTTCTTGTTTATTATGTCTGTCTTTTGTCTGTGACTGGAGTCAGCATATAGATTTTTCTTCTAACAACATATGTAATCACATTTCCTTCAGCAGCACTATGTAACTTTAGAGTTTTATGAGATTCAGAACAGTTATAAGAAATATGGTCTCTGCTCCAAACTAAACAGCAAAAAGGGGCAGATTATGAGACTTGCATAACTTTCACTTTCATCTGGGCCACTTTTTACACAGCTTCTTGCGGAAAACATGAACAGCAACAGAAAGCGTTCACATTTAACAAACTGCTGTTGCTGCAGGTTTCATGTTGGGTTTCACAAGTTCTGAGCTGTTTCTCTGGACAAATTTTCAAAAAGGGAAAATGTTTTGTATGGGGCATACACAGTTTACAGTGCCTTATAAAGCAGTTACCTTGTTTTTTTCTTGGATTCAGAGTTATGTGTTTTTACTTTATTTGCAGCAGAATGTCATGAGTTTAGTTTTTAGGTTTATCATAATATGTTTTGTTATTTTTTGTGATAACAATGAAGCCCCTAGAATGAAAGTCTAGGAGGCACAGGGTGTAACAAAAGAATTATAAAATAAATTCTGCAACCAACAAACTAAGCTCAAAACATTACATTACAAAAACCCAGCTCAGCGTAAAAGTGATTTTCACATGTTCAGGGTTTTACACTGGACTTAAGAAACCGAAACTATAATATAAAAAAATATATGCTTTCAATAGGTAAAATTATCAGGCAGCATAGGATAAATTTTCACTGTTACGCTGATGATACTCAGCTTTACTTTTCCATAAATCCTGATGAGCCCAACCAGTTAGATAGACTACAAGCATGTCTTGAAGCCATAAAAACTTGGATGACTTTAAATTTTCTGCTTCTAAATTCAGAGAAGACAGACGTCGTCTTTGGACCGGAGTCTTTAAAAAAGAAACTGCTTAGTCAATCACCTAACCTGGATGGCATTAAATTGACCTCCGATAATAAAGTAAAAAACCTTGGTGTTACTTTTGACCAGGACATGTCATTTAAATCCCATATTAAACAGGTTTCTAGAATTTCCTTCTTTCACCTCCGGAACATTGCCAATTTTAGAAATATCCTATCCAGGAGTGACGCTGAAAAACTAGTCCATGCATTTGTTACGTCAAGGCTGGACTATTGTAATTCTTTACTATCAGGATGCCCACAAAATGCAGTTAAAAGCCTTCAGCTGATTCAAAATGCTGCAGCAAGCGTTCTGATGAAAATTAAAAAGAGAGATCATATTTCTCCTATTTAAGCTTCCCTTCATTGGCTCCCTGTTAAATCCAGAATAGAATTTAAAATTATCCTCCTCACATATAAAGCCCTTAATGATCTAGCTCCATCATACATCAGAGATCTGATTGTTCCATATATTCCTAACAGAGCCCTTCGTTCGCTCTAGGAACCACCAGGTTTACTGGTGGTTCCTAGAGTCTCTAGAAGTAGAATGGGAGGCAGATCCTTTAGTTATCAGGCTCCTCTCCTGTGGAACCAGCACCCAGTTTTAGTCCGTGAGGCGGACACCCTGTCTACTTTTAAGGCTAGGCTTAAAACTTTCCTTTTTGATAAAGCTTATAGTTAGAGTGGCTTAGGTTGTCCTGAGCTATCTCTGTAGTTATACTGCTATAGGCTTAGGCTGCTGGACGACATAATGACCACTTTCACTCTCTTCGCTACTTTCTCACACTACTCTCCAATTCTGCATTATTTGCTGTTATTTCAGCTTTTAACTTTATGTTCTCTCTCTTTTCTCTTCCTAGAAGCTACACCTGGCCTGACTCTGTGTCTACCTGTGACACCTTTCTGGAAGGGGGCATCTTCCAAGCTTCTGCTGGCAACAACTTAATGCTCACCCTCTACCGATGATCCACATGGCCCTAGACATGGCAATTGACTGAGCTTTTACTGTAGCTAATTATATGTGCTCTCTTTCATCCTGTGAACTTGAAAACTGGCTCAGAGTTTATCTGTTTATTCTTCCTAGATGAAAGCACTAAAGGAGCAACATCCATTAACATTTACTTTTTTCTTCCCATAGAAAGGACTCCTGGATCAGTGCTTCTGTGTTCTCTTTGTGTCTCTGCTCTGTTCTCTCTAACCCCCAGTCGGTCGTGGCAGATGGCTGCTCCCACTGAGCCTGGTTCTGCTGGAGGTTTCTTCCTGTTAAAAGGGAGTTTTTCCTCTCTACTTTCGCTACATGCATGCTCAGTATGAGGGATTGCTGCAAAGTCAACGCCAGTGACTGTCCACTGTCTCTACATGTTCATCCAGGAGGAGTGAATGCTGCAAATCACTGACTCGATGCAATCTGCTGGGTTTCCTTAGACAGAAAAACTTTTTATCCAATTTGAATAAATAACTGAATCTGACTGCACTATTCAATGATCAGGATTAATTGGAATGTATGTACCTGACTTTTTTGAAGTGCCTTGAGACAACATGTGTTGTGAATTGGCACTATATAAATAAACTGAATTGAATGGAATTGAATTGAATTAAATTAAATTAAATTGAATTGGAACCTCAGCTACTCCAAGGCCAAAACAACAAAGAAAAATACCCCCTACTGACTGAAAACAAAAAAAATTCTTATCTAACAAAAGTACAATGCATAAGCTCCCTGACTGACCACAAAACAGGAGAAAAACTAGTTGAAAAAAGCAGGGAAGCCCTACCAAACTTTCCATCTAAAACAAGACATTTTAAATAACACAGTTCACCAAAACAAGAAGACCTAACCACAGAATTACTGTCGGACACTGAGTGCACAGGATTAAGTTTCACAGTCAACCCTGCTGAAGGGGAAGGAGCGAGACGCTGGATAACTGAAGCTTTTATGCCTTCTAATGAGGAGGAAGTGACTTCAGCTGTGCATCAAGGTGTGACAGCAAGCCCACAAACAATAACACCACTCCACAAATAAAGCCTTATCATTATCAAATTGAGACCCACTGTTTACATGTTTGCAGACGTCTTGCACCCTTGGCAAGCGAAACGAGGTGTGTCATGTTATAGAATTATTGTTCTTTGCATTTTGTTCTATATAAAAGTTTTTGGATGACTTTAAATGCAACTGTGTCATACATTATCTAGTTTATTTGTCTTTATTTTGCATTTTTTGACCATGTGAAGCTACAGAATTTCTAAAAGTGTTAATGTTCTGAAGCCAGGACTGTGATGAAGTTTTCAAGCTCGCCACTAGGGGTGCAGCCAGCTTGCCAGTAATGTTGAGAACAGATGTAAACAAATGATATTTAAGTAAACAGTAGGTATGGGTATCTTTCACATTTGAACCGATACAGTACCGATACCCGGTACCTGGGAATCGATACCGGTACTCAACGGTACCAGTTTTCTATACTTTTGTGTGTTTATGTGGTAATTAATGCTTTTTGTTTAATAATAAAATCTCAAAAAATTTCATTTTAACATATTTATTTCTCAATATATAAACTTCAATGAATAGATCAAAACAACATCCAGCTGTTTGTGTCGTAACATCTCAGTTGTTTCAAACATTTCTTCAACATGAAAACCCTAAACTGACTACGCAATGTTTTTTCTTAATAATGCACAAACGACGAGTCGCTAACAGATGCTGGAGTGCTAACGGTGCCGAATGCAGAAGTTGTAGCCATAGATCTGAGGCTGACGAAAATTGTGTACTCTTCGGCCGTGAGAAAAATCTTGTGCTTAATCAGGTGCTTCCTCAGTTTAGAAGTATTTTTATGCCACTGGCCTTGCATTTTAAGTCACAAATAGTGCAGCAAGCTTTGTTGCCGGTACCAGTGGCTACGGACGTTATTACGTTCTTGTGCTTGCAATGCTGTGTTCATGTCCAGCATGGAAAATCACCCACTCTTCCACTCCCTCAGTTTCAAAATTATGCGTTAGGTACCGAAACATGGTACCGTTTGATTTTACGTAAATCGGTACTCGGTAGTACCAACGGAATTCGGCTGGTACCTATAAAAGTATCGAATTCTGTACCCATCCCTAACAGTGAAAATCATCACAAGTTGAATATAGATAAAGTTTATTTAGTATCTTTGAGAGTACGCATCCATAAGGCTGGTGAGTTATGTATACTGTTCTATAAGGATAATTTGTGGATTTTTCTGTTAGTTCCTTTTATTTAATAGAGGATATGGCTAACAAAGACAAGTTTTTACCTTCAGTTGGTGATTTTTATGCATGTATTTTCTAACTTGATCTCCACATCATGAATGACTGAAACACAGGACTGGAGTAATAATAAAACGGTTATTTGTTAACAAATATAGTTTAGGCTACAAATAAAAGCCTTTCAGTCCATTTGTTAGGCTAACAATACAGCATGTGGCCATAATAGTCTATGTAATCTACTGATGGTACTGAGATGTTGTGATTACATTGAATTATAATTTGTGTTTTATTTGTGTGTTCTGTTTTGTAGAACCACAAACACCCATACCTGTATACCTGAATCTGTTTATTAAAGAAACCGGTAAAGCATCACCTAGCCTTATCATTTACCTGGGGGTCATAAAGGCATTTAACCAGTACATGCTCTACAATCACCACCATAGTAAACCGGATATTAATCTTAGTTAATAGTTAATCTCAGTTAATGCATTCAGTAATGTTTAGAACCTTGTTTATCAAACACTGTATGATAATAGTCCATTTATGCTTATGTCGTAGTTTTCACTGTGCTGGAAATTGTTCTGTAGATGCAAGGATTATCCTGGATGCTCTGAAAAAAGAAATAAATATCTGTACCCACAAGAAACTCAATTTTTTATGTCAAGGGCTTCTATGTCCAGGTTGTGAAACTTTAAACGCTCTTTTCGAGTCAGTCAGCAACAGAAATTTGTAAAAACAAAAGACAAATAGTCTATGATGGATTTTCGCCCCGTGAAATATTTCTGGGGGCACCACTGTTCTGTACATGAGTTATTTTAAGTACTGTCTTTAACAGCACACAATAATATCATTGATTAGCACTTTGAAATGTCTTTATATTTATTGAGCCAGTAAAAAAGTATAAATTTATATCAGTTTTTGGACTTTGCAAGCATGATCAGTTACAGGTTTTCACAATCACAATAAATGGCTATTTTTATCACAATAAACTTTTTATCCAGATGTTTTTGTTTATCAAAAATAAGTATGAGGTTTTGATTATCCTAACTATTATTGGTGTTGTGATTATTAATCTGACAATATTATTTAATATTTAATATTAATATTTTAATATTTTATCAAATAATATTTCGGTCTGTTAAGGGTTGTCCTGTGAATACCAGCCCAGTAAGGCGATGGTATTAGGACAAAATAGAAAGGTGTGAGCCAAGCTCTGACATTATTGAACAGCATAAACTCTTTCCCACATGGCTTTCCAGAGGACCGGATAGGGGGGACAAGCGCGCTAATGTCTTTTGCTGGCAAAAATACATAATCTCTTCAAACTGGATCCAAGAGTCTCATATGATCACCGATCATATGCAAAAGTTGAGTATGGAATGAATTGCTGTTTGTGTATCAGGTATTCATGCACGAACGGGGAATTAAGGTACCAGCATTGTTTGACTCTCTCTCCGAGCCCTGTAGACGCACATGGTGTTCGAGAGAAGCCACTACAAAGACGTGGTCTCCCAGTCTGGAAGGAAGACAGCAGAGACCGCATCACCGTGATTACGGTAATGAATAGCTGGTTGACAGACAGAACAAGCCATCTTGCAGCTACAGCTTCGGAGCTAACCCTTTGTGCACAGATCGAACGCTACAGCCCCAAGGCTACCGAGGTTAGCTGAAGCTAATCGCTTGTTGACTGTGGACGTTTCTTCAAACTTCGCCCCTTGGACAACATTTCCTCACCTTAGTCAGAGGTTAGGTTTGGGCAGAGTGAATAATAGAAAGAGTTAGGATGAAATGATCTGAACGTTTTCATTTTTATGAAGTTTGGTTTTGTTGTGTGAAACTGCTACCTTAGTGCTAGTAGGCTGCACAACTGATCAGTTTTGTGTTCTGTGTTTAGGTGTTTTTTTAAGTTAAGACAAACTTTAGTTAAAGGGTGATTTTAAACACAGAAGGTTGCTCATAACGCGCCGTCCGCGCTTATGCATTTTAACCCTTTTATTGACCCTGGTATTTTAAAGGTATGTGTTTGGTTCTGGTGCTAAGCTAAGCAATCGGCCTCCTTTGCTGCTAACTGCTAACAGCTTAAGAACACGTGCTCGCTGCTACAGAATATTTAACAGGAAGGTTTAGTTTTCAAGTTAGTGAATAACAGTCCCTAAACATTATTTTACTAAATCTGATAACTAAGTAAACACCATTAAGCCCATTTCTCCAGAAAGATTTGGCTCTTTTCCAAATATTCCCTTAATAATATTTCTTCAAATATTATTTTAATAAATAAAGGCAAGTAATTAGACACCATTGAGAAATTATTCATCCAGAAGGTTGGTTTTATTCAGCAGATCATTCTTTAAAACATTATTTTATTAAAATAATATTTTATCTGATCTTGCATTGTGAATGGTTGTCTAAACGTTTGCTAATTATTGCCTAAGTTGGTTCCAAGACTAACTTAACTTCATTTCCAGATTCTTCAAGATAATCCTTGGTTCTCAAACATAAATAACATTGCATGGTAATGTTGCATCACTCTTTTGGTCAATGATTTTCAATCATCTTTTTAATCAACTTGTTTATATTGTACATAGCCCATTAGTCTTCGTTATTCTTTAATTCTGCTTGGTAGTTTAGTTGGATTGTTTTAGCACAGTAAAGAGTTTGTTGATTGAAATATGTTTGACTTTGAGTTGACTTATTTTTGTTAATAAATTCTTGTATTTTAAGAAATTGTGTGAATTCATTCCATGTGTGTGCAGAGTTTATGCTGTTCAATAATGTCAGAGCTTGGCTCACACCTTTCAACTTTGTCCTAATACCATCACCTTACTGGGCAGGTATTCACAGGACAACCCTTAACAGACCAAAATATTATTTGATAAAATATTAAAATATTAATATTAAATATTAAATAATATTGTCAGATTAATAATCACAACACTGGCAAGGCATTAAAGTCAGCATCAGCCTCATAATCTATGAGCTTTTTCATTGTTCTTTACTTCAGCACAATCTAAAGCTCCACCACAAACTGCTTCTAAATTCTTTCTCAACACCGCAGAAAAAAACATTTTGTCTGCAAAGCTTCTGATGTGTACCTTGGACTATCGACTTCATCCAGCTGTTGTGAATCAAGAACATGCACACAGCAACACATAATTTGTGACACTTCACAGATTGACAGTATCACCTGATCTTGAATTTGGAGGTAAACGCTGCCCATGTGCAAATACATTGGTCTGCTACATGCATTGTTTTATTTTATATGCACATCATTAACTTCGCAGCAGATGATGCATGAGGCTGCACAGCACCAGACTGTGTATTGCTCAGTTCTGCCTATATTCTGAGTTAGACCACAGTCTTTAATTTGTTGATGAATAGAAAGAAGTCTACTCCTACAAACTACAGTAGAAATATAAAACCGGATGAACATACTCGTCTAAGAAAACGGGTTTCAGCCATTTTATCCAAACAAGTACCATTTGCTTATCTTGTTCCAGGTTTACCACAGTTTTGGCTGTGGTGCAAACACAGATATGTGCATATTCTAAATGAACTTTTGCTGTGGGACCAATGAAACGATCTGTTTCACTCCCAGCTTGTCTTGGCACAGTCACATATGAACTCTAAACTGTTTTCTGACATTTTTAAAACTCTCTAACATTTCTGATAATCACTGCAGCCCTGACTTCAGCTGGAACGTTCAATATAAACAAGCTCAGGAAATGATGTTGACGATGATGTCCACTCATTATTTTCTGGAACACTGTTTTAGGTATTTCAAGTTGTTAACTCTTAAATCACTGTTTTTTTGCTGTCTGCGTAGTAGTACTAAGGCTATTTGTGAATATTCCCTAATAAAATAGAAAATAGAAATAAAAATAAAAATAAAATAGAAATCTGCACCGCGTTTAAGAGTTTGGTGGTTTAAAATATTGTACTGAAGGTCATTATGAGGATGACACAACACTGTGGTTGCTTAAATTTACCCAACTGCTTTTATTACAATAAAAAGTAATACTTGTACACCTAAATTTCTAACAACTAAGTTTAAATGTAAAGCTTTTTTACTTAACAAAAACATCTCGGCTGTTTTTTCTTTCAGTGTTTATTTATATTAATAGACCTCAACAAACCTCTCAGAGAAGCCCACCCAGCAAAATAAATGTTGAATCATTTACGTACAGATTCTGCTCTTAATTACCCAAATCCTCAAACATTCAGTGTCTCCGTAGCATAACCGAGGCAGTGCCAAAATCTCATGCTTTTCTGATCAAGAATTAAGATTTAACAGTAGAAAGCTATGTTAGGCATAGGCAGCGAATGTCTACAGTAAGCAGCCAGGTTTGAAGTGGTCAGCTGATTTTAGCAAAAGCATTAGCGGATAAGCAACTGTTTACAGAATCCGATGTAGATTGTTAAGCATTTTCATCTAGTTTGTCAAAAGAATAAAGTGAAGCTCTGACAGAGTGAGACTTTTCCTTGCAAAGAGATTCAGTCTTACTGGTGAGAGGCAGGTTGACTTTACAGCGGTACAGAGTATAATGAGCCTTATAATGGGTTTAATCTTTTCAATTCAATTAATATTTATCTGGAAATTATTGCCTGTTCCACAATAATAAATTGAGTATTCTTCATACATTGTTTCAAGTAGTGACATCCAATACCTGCAGTGAGGTGTTTACTGGTTTAGGAGGTCAAACAGCAGTCAGCTGCATTATGCATGACATCATTTGACCCAAAGTAATAGGTGCTTTTTCTGACACAAGCTATGGGCCTCAAATGACAACAAATTCCTAAATCGCAACAAACCATCTAAATAACAGAACAAAACAAACTGACCAGCTGGAATCAGGATTAACCTGGAGAAGTGATGAAGTAATGTTTCATCTCCACAAAGGGGCTCTGAAATCTGACCCACAGGTTCCACCCCTCTCCACCTGTTTTATAACCCATTGTCATTGTATTTTTCTTTGACATCGTACACTGTATAAAACATCTATGCAATGTATGATTGGGGTCTTCTATTAGACCTTAGTGAGTGCAATGGGTTTAAGAAAAAGGGGGTCCTTCTGCAACCGAACCCTGAGCCTCCAATAAATTCCCAACGGAGAGAATTAGTTTTGTGTCCTGTTCCACATAAAATAACATGTAGAGTTCTTTTAACCCAATTAATTGACCCCAACGGGACGTTAGATAAGACTCGTGATGTGAGACAAGATTCGAGAATAAGAAGAGATTTTTGATCCAAACTCGTATTGAGAAGAGTTTTTTTTCCTCCTTTTTTCCATCTGTGCTGAGTGACTTCTGGGTGCCAGACCTTTAAATTAAGGTTAGCAGATAGACTGTACTTATTTTATCCATCAACACCTATATAATATTGGCTATTTAAATTTTAAAAAGGAAATAAAATGCAGTTTAACACCATAAAAAAATAAAGCAACAAACAATATATTAAATGTGACTGAAGAGATGCTATTCATCAAAGTGCGCAAGTAAGCATTTACACAATAACAATACATATACTAACTTTGTACAAAGTTATTGATTTGATATACTGTTCTAACAAGTTTCATGCAATAAAAATCTAAATTTAGACCAACAACAAACTATGCAAAGTAAAGAGACAGTACAAGCTGTCATGTTCAGGCTAACCTAGACTGGGCTCATTATGAGTCTGTCTGTTGGGTATTCGGTCTTGGATGCATTGACAATGTGGAAGTTAGCTTGTTTTGCTGCTTCTGATTCAGTGATAAAGTGTATGCCTATTTAATTGCTTTTGAAAAATCTTGATCTGACAAGCTCTACTTTAAACCTTAACAGAATGAGAATGGTCAACCCTGTAATAGATTACTCCTTGCTGCCTTGATGCTGAGCTTTTCTCCAGTATAGAAGCTTCAATTTGAATGGCATCATCAGCAGTTCTGACCTGGTCCTCATTAGAATATTGCATAAAAATCCAAAATGTTTTTGCAGCCATGCAAAAGACAAATAAACACTGATGAATGACAAATTATAATGGAAACAGCGAGGAAAGTACAAGTAAACATTCTTAAAAGTATTCTGATCGATTGAACTTTTATTCTGAAGTCACCAGAAAAGGAAGAACTCTTTTGGGATTTTTGATTTTATTGCAGTACAGTAATGATATGCAACAAAATAATAAAACTGATGCAAGCGCCGACCCTTGCATGTTGCTTTAAAGATACATCTAACAGAAGTTTGAACAAATTGCGCATAAGGCCTAGGTTATAACTGTAAGATTTGTAGAAAGCTAATTTTTGAAACCAAAATAAAATAAGTCAAATTGAAATTCAAAGTTTGTCAGAAGCTTTTTATTTGTTTTTATATACCACCCACCCTTACGTGTAAGGCACTAGAATTTGTTCAATAAATCAGCAGAGTACATCCATAAAAATAAGAAAACGTTTCAAACATCTGGGCTGCATGTTAGGTATGTGTTAAAATGAGCTTTTGACTGTTGTGCCTCAGTTTGAAAACACGCTTCCTGTTCTTAATGTCTACACAGGTGGGCCTCTGAGTATCCTTTGACCCTGAGGGCTGAGTAAGGGTCCCATTATGAAAGTCAAAGGTCAGTTTTGCGCTTCGGGCTAATTGATTTGAGGGAGCTTACATATGCATATGTGCTCATGAATCACTGCAATCACAGCTAATCATTGGGATTGGTTCTTGAGGATGTGAGTCCATTGCTCATCAGTATTTTAGATTATGTTGGTTTTCGCCACATGCCTCATCGGTTAACTGAGGGTTGCTGTAAAAATGTTCATGTTGTTCCAAACACTGTGTCTAAAGGATAAGACATATTCCAGAGGCTTCTGACGCAGGTTTGTAGTAAACATTAGAATTATAGAGTATATAAAATTTTCAGTAGAAACAACGCATACAGACATTTGGGCAACACTGCGGATGAAATCTCTCTTTTCAGAGAGATAATCAAAGACAGATGGTGTCGATCTTCTCTCCTGCTAACCTTTGACTCCTCCTCTTTCTGCCTTTCACTCTTAAACTCAAGGGAGAAAAGCAAAAATCAAGGAGGTGCTTCCTGATATCCTTGAGGAGTAAAACTCAAAGGCAGTCTGTATAAAGTGTCAGATGATGCAGGGAAACAACTGCAACCTCTTGATTTAAAAGACTTGAGGAAGGTTATGAGTCTTGGGAAGTTTGAGATACAATTTTCAGTTCAGTTAGTTTATTCATTTCATGACAAAATCAAACCAATAGTCTCAAAAGGCACACTGGAATTTTTCAATGTTTTAATTCAGTCATTATATCATAAACACCAGTACTTTAAAACTGATGTACTGTAACTCAGTATCATCAGTTCCACTTTGACAAGTCAAGTCAAGTTTATTTATATAGCGCTTTTCAGCAACAAGGCACTCAAAGTGCTGTACATGAGGAAAAACATTACAATGATACAGAAAAACAAATCAAATGACACTAATAATCTTTGGGAGTTTATTGGTAAGAGCTGGTTTTAATCCAATCTTTCTAATAGAGGTAATTAGCTCATTAAGTCTTCTGTGGTAAGGAATTCATCCGGTGCTAGAAGAAAAATGATAATATTAAAACTTGAGGTCACTTGTATGAGGCAGTTGTGGTCCCATCATTCAAATAAGCTGGGTCACTGGTATAAAAAAGTTTTAGTCCAAACTTTTTAAATAATAATAATGTTTGGCTGTCACTGGTATGATATAGTTGTAATACAATCCTTTTAAGAAATCTAAAATTCTCCGGTCATTGGTGTGAAAACAGCTTTAGTCCAAATTTTCAAATACTAATAATATTTGGCTTTCGGTAATCCTTTCTGTAATCCTTCTGAGAAATCTGAAAATCTATGAAAGGTATTGAAATCACAAATTTAGGTAGATGAGAAAAGAGACCAAATTAGGTAAGAAGAGGGGAAAAAAATCATATTTTCAAGGCCAAAACATTTAGTAAAATCGGTGATTATTGTTATTTTTAGGTTTCAGGCAATGACAAAAAGTTTTAATTCTATATAACATTTGTTAACTTAGTTTGTGTGGCAGGGAGTCCGTTAAGAGTGGATAAAAACTAATGCAGTCATGGCAGATACTTTGATTTAAGAAAGAAAGTTTCCATGTATGTCAGTGTAGTCACTGGAAAAGCTAACTATGCCGTATGATTCCGTGGCTTATTGAACCACCTTTAGCATCAAAACCTTGAAGTTGTCGTTCTATGTGACTTTATATGTGTCTTAGATATTTCTTTAGGAATGTTGGTCCTTTTTCTTAATGGCATTGTCTAAGTTCATCCAGGTTGGTAGACATTGTTAGTTAAAACACACCAGAATGCCCCAGACCACAAAAATGCCAAAACCCCTACTTTTATAAAGCCTGTTGATAATCAAAAAACAATAATTCAATTTGTTATACATGGCTGCTAATTTCCCTCTGAATTATTGTAGTAATAATTGTAACAAAAGTGTACTTAATGTTTCCCATAGATATATGTATAGTGGCTTTTCTGTACAGCTCTCCACAACATTTCAATGTGGTTGCATTCTGGACTTCGACTGGAACTTCAGTTAATTTCCTGTAGATCTGCTGCTGTGTTTGGAATCAATGCTCCATTGATGACCCAGTTTGTTCCAATCATCAGCTGTCAAACAGGTGATCTCACATATGAGTCCAAAATGCTTTGGGCCATAGATGATCTCATATTACACTCAGTGACTGCAAGGTGCCCAGTTCTGTGTCTGACAATTAAGGCAAGGAAAGATTATTTATATAGCACCATTTATACACAAGGCAATCCAAAGGGCTTTACAGGATAGAAAGAAAATAAAAAAGCTTAAGCATAAAAACATGTTAAAACACTGATATTAAAGGCATAAAAGGAAGACTGACATTGTGTTTAGTTTAGTTAACACACACCTAAATGTTCCAGAGCACAAACCTGCCAAAACTCCTCATTTTATGAAGCTTACCACAGTTGCTGATAATCATTTAATCAAGCACATTGTTTGCAGTGGATGGCTACTACTTTTCTTCTTGGTTATTGTAGAAGCAGCCATAGCGTACTTAGTTTTTTCCATGGCTGTAATATGCATAGCAAGTGCTGAACTTTTAATCTGGCATCTTTAATTGGCTCAGCCTGACCAGTCACATTCTTATGTGCATGCTGGAAACAATTTAGACTAAATAAGTGTTATCATCATGTTATGTAACATAAAACAAGACGAGAAATACTACATTTTTCTCAAAAATAGTTAATCAGTGATTGTTCTTCCCAGTTACTCTTAGCCCACTGTTACATTTAATTGGTCACCACAGTTTTTAATCACAAAAATGTTACTGTTTACTTTAACTGATACCCATTCTGCTATCTACTAAAAGCATTTCTTTCCTGCTTGGAATTTATAATAGCCATAAGCTTAAGGTTTTGATTATACTTGTACTTGTGTTTAGACATAAGCATGACAGCTGCATGTACCATAGAGTTGTTGCTATTATAGTGCCCTCTAAGGGGATGTGATGTATACATCTGGTTAGAATGCCTCCTGGACACCTCCCTGGTGAGGTGTTCCGGCCACGTCCCACCGGGAGGAGGCCCAGAGGAAGACCCAGGACACGCTGGAGGGACTATGTTTCTCGGCTGGCCTGGGAACGCCTTGGGTTTCCCCTGGATGAGCTGGCCCAAGTGGCTGGGGAGAGGAACGTCTGGGTCTCTCTACTTAGGCTGCTGCCCCCGCACCCCGACCCCGGATAAGCGGAAGACAATGGTTGGATGTAAAATAATGTAATCTATAACATTTGTTGTTTTTTTGGATAGTAAGACCAATCTAACAAGCTAATATTCGCTGGTTTAATATTCTGCTTTGCTAGCTGCTCAACAGATAAGGAGCTCCTATTTTGCAAACTGTAGTTTTAAAGCAGTGTTAATGCAGTAGAACTTTTACTGTCTGTATTTTTCACAAAATGTTTTTAATCTGCTCAAATTGTCTTGTCAGCAAGGAGAAAGTGTAGCAGTCGTCTTTCAGCCAGCTCACTGGCAGTGCACATAAATCATAGGAACAACATGACAGAAGGTGTTGGTGGTTTTAAAACAACTTTTTGAAGTTTTTGTAGTCCTTGAAACGGATAAACGACCCGTTCGTACAACAGTGCAGTGTTTTCCAGCTGAACAGTGGTGTCAAGAAAAAAATATGTCAAAAATATTGTAAGTTAACACATTTCCATCTCTGCTCATGTACATAGACAGCAAGGGATTCAAGGATTTTTATTGTCATACCAGCTCACACTTTAAGGTTAAAGTTAAGGTTAAGGTACGAAATTCAGACTCAGGTCCCGGTTAAGAAGCTTAATACCCTCGTAAAAAGAAAACAAAAAATAACGTACAAAGCTAAAATAAATTAAAAACCAAAATATAGCAATTAGTAAAAATAATTAAACTTTTTTTTATCTTATCACCTACTTTCACTAACAATTCCAGTTTATGAGCGTTTTGTAATTTTATTTAGTCACAAAAAATATAAAAGCACTTCAATGGTTTCCTCTCCTCAAGCAGAATAACAGTGGAATCCAAATGGGCTCAGTGCCCAACGTCAAGCAACAACAACACCGCTGGCAATCAAGGGAAATAAGTGGAGGGATTAAGTGTTCTGGAGAGAGTGGTGTGTGTGTGTGGAAGGGGGGGGGGATAAGGTATGAGTCCTCCAACTGAAATAGCAACTAGATCCGATGGGCACTGCCAAAGATGTGGAGCAAAGCTTGAGGATTGGAGCACAGTAGGTGTCTATATGTCAACTTAAAGACAAAAAGGCCAAGAGGCATTTTTTGAATGATTTACTCCACCTTTTACATAGATGATATGCAAAATCTCATTCAAAATGTAGGTTTACAAAAAATCACAGTTTTTTTTATTTATTTTAATGCATGACACTGTGCTGAAATGTTTGTCTGATCTGATCTCTATCAGGTGAGAGAACCAAGCAACATCTGGAGTTTCATCGTGGAAATCCCATCAGTCTTGCTTGATTGAGGTTTGTTATCATCGTTCTTGGCCACTTGGCCCTCACAGCTGTGTTTACAAGTAGCATGCCATGTTCAAATTGTCCACAGATGTTTTTAAAAGTTCAGCCCAACTGAGGTAAAGGCTGTGAAGTGTTGATCACAGAATCAGCAGTTGTTTATGTTTAATTCCTGTGAGATTTGAAAAATAACACAGAGAGGAACATAAGAGAAATAAAAGGTTCATTAGCAATAAAAAAAACACGCTCAAGATTAACTTCTTTCTGCCCTTCAACTCTCAAAGATATTGAGATAAGTTTGAGACATTTTGAGCATCCACTCATGAACTCTGTGACTGTGGAAAGACAAGTGAGATAAACTGAGAGTCCTGCTGCCTATCATTGCTTTCAATCTGACAAGATCCAGTTCAGAAATATGAATGTGTCTAGGCAGTAAATCCTGATCAGAGAACAACAGAGTCATATAATAATAACAGTATTGGAAATTATAGCAGTTGTCCTGTCCTGTATGTTTTTAAGAGTCAGTATGGTTTATATTAACAAGCGTGCAACGCCTGTAACGAAGTCCTGACATTGTGTCATGCCCATAAATTTGAATGCTTTAGTACCTCCACTGACAGTTTGAAACAGGTTGCACAAACTGTGTTGATATTACACTTGCAATCTATTATAGAGTTCTTGATCTCTATAACATGGTGCCTGGTTTTGTGTGCCAGATATTTTATATTAATTGAAACTTTAGATCTTCTTGTTTCTTTCCTCAATTGTCAGGCATTCTGCTGTTTATCTTGAAGAAATTTTGCCATGGGAGTGAGTCCATTCACGGCCTCAATAACTCATCCTAAAAGGGTGAAGGTTCTGAACATTGTTGAGCTGTAGGAGTTGACACCCTTCTTCGTTGTCAGATGGGAGATGGGGGCACCACCTGTGGAGAAGCAAACAGGGGTGGTGGACCCAACCTTTCAGAAAGGGGACCAGAAAATGTGTTTTAACTGCCAGGGGATCACGCTTCTCAGCCTTCCTTTAAAAGGCTTACTGTAAGATGTTGAAGAAGAGTGTTCAGCCAATTGTTGAACATCAGATTCAGGAGGAGCAATAGGTCTTCATCCCAGATGTACGGCAGTGGACCAGATCTTCACTATCTCGGAATTGCCTAAAAACGGTAAAACAAACACTCTTAATTGTAGAATTGTCCAGTTTAGCTTTGACCAGACCATCTTTTTTAGATTTTGAACTACTCATCAAAACAGTACAGATTCATGGCGCGGCGCTGATGGTCCCGGACCCGGCGATATTTGCCGTACAGGTTCATCAACTAGGAAAAACCCCTTTAATTTAGCACTAATGTGAAGCTTTGTCCTTTAAAATAAAAACATTAGCTAAGAAAAAAAAATGAATAGTCATTTACAATACCCTCAATTCTTTTAAAAATTACCCTTATTAATCTCTCATTGTTTCTCTTTTCCAACAGGTAGCCAAAATGCTGCCACACAACAATTTGAAAGGTGTGGCGGCTTCAACAAAAAAGCTGTTTCACATTGAGCAACTCAAGAACCAGTTCCTACTTCAAAATAAAAGTCTCAAACATAGATATATATCAAGATTTAAGGTTTATTTCAGATTTTTTGAAGCGAGGTTCAGATTTTGTAGTTGTTTTAAAGTTTTCCGGCAGACTCACTATCGATCGATATAGAGTCTGTCGTGAGACAGGTTTTGCTTTGATGCTAAATATCATGCCATTTTAATATTGCATGATCTTGTGACAAGATCCGGAAATATTCACTGCAGGGCAGCTGTGGCCCAATGGAAAGATTTGTTGTTATGCAGTCGTTTAGGGTTCAGTTCCCCCTTACTTTCCAACTACATGCTGATGTGGTGCTGGGCAAAGCACTTAACCTCAAACTGCCTACCGATCTGCATATCTGTGTATGAATCTGCTTAAGTGCTGAGTACTTGGCGAATGTGCCAGTCATCTAAAACACTCTGAGTGGTCAGGATGACTAGAAAAGCTCTAAGTAAGTTTATTTTATTTGTCATCAATAAGAACAAAATGATCAGGCTACAGTTTTGGATCTCCAGCTATAATGTCCCAGCTGTATTATAATCATGATTCCTGTTTTATTAGCTAATTATTTGTGTTATCTTAACACAAGGTTTACACCCAGTTTCACCTCCTCCCAGATTTAAGAGGGGCTTGCTGGTAAAAGTGAGACATCAATTATAGCAGCTTGTGTTTAGGAGTTGTGGGGGGGTGATGATTGGAATGCAGCTAAGATACGAACCGGAAGTAAAATATCCTTATGTGCAAAACATATCAGAGCCACAGAGTTAAAAGTGCAACCCTGTTACTGGTGGGAGCCCATTAAAAAAGTAGGAACCTATGTAATAAATGCTGTGGTCATGTACTTACCATCCTGAGTTTGTGATGCATTGCTTTCCTTATTAAGTTTATTGAAAACTTCTCTACAGAAATAACATAAACAAACCAGCTAAAACTTGTGATAATCTCTAACCAGTCGTGTAGCACATTTTTTACTTCCTTTAATTTACAGCCAATTTACCTTTCCATCTTTAGGCCCTATTAAACAAAGTTTCAAAAATGATTTTAAGAGCACACAAATATCCAAAGGCTCCTTATATTTTAATCACCTAAACTTTGTTAAAAATCACTCTTTTTCCAAATAATCTGTTAATTGAATCTTCAATATTTCATTTTAAATCAAATGCAGTAATCAGAACATGACGAAAAAATGGTTCATGAAGGCTCCCAGTTTCTGTTTTTTTCTGTGCAGTAACTTTTTGTTTGTGTGAACCATATGTCCCAAATTAATGAATCCAGGCAGTAAACTGAGCCATTTTCACTCTGTCACTGCTTCTTGTCACAGTAGGACTGGCCTCAAACTCTTTCTCTGAGCCTCCCTGTCTTCTTCTTCTCCTCTCACTGAGTCGCTCCCCTCTCTGTTCTTTCTGTTTTCGCGCAAGTGTCCCAGTTATAAAATTGCTTACATCCTACTCAGACTGGGGCTGGATTGAAATTTCCCATAGGGTATGTACCAATATGCAGAGAGCACACTTCGACAGATGCCATCAGAGAACAAGCATATGAATTACCAGGCAGCCTGCCATCTTTGAGTTCAGACAGAATGGCATTAATACCTGATTACGATCCAAACAACAACACAACAACAACATGAAAGCCAAAGCAACTGGGAGCAGGTAAAGGTTTCATCATTTATATATTAATGGATTAACTAACAAAGACTTTTCCACCCCCCCTCAAAAGATAAAATGTCACGGAGGCAGCAAGCATTCAGAGGACGTTTGGGAAAAAATAAAAAGGGAAAGAAAACAACAGAAAAAAAACTAGGGTTAAGTTGTTAGCAAATTACATTCCAATAAATTAAATATTTACAACTGCTGACCATAGCTAATTCAAAGGCTTTGAGATATTCATGACTACAATAAAAAAAAACATGATTCCTTTCATTTCAAAGAGTGGTAAGTATGGGCATTACCTAATTACCTGCAACATGTGGCTGAAGGTATACTACTCTCAAATTAACCACATGTAATAATGTTCTATTTATTATGAAAATAAAAACAAAAAAATGCTTCACAGTAGGATGATTGTCAAACAGAACTCAGCTAGTTCCTATCCAGGTTTACAAACTTTCTATGCATCTGATACAGTAGCTTATGCTATTGGATCTCTAGCTAAGTCAGTCTACCACAGATTTTAGACATTTTTTGGACAACAAATTCTTTGGCATGAGCATCACAAAGTAAATATACCCCACATAAGCACCTGTGGTATGGACATTCACTCACTTCTGCATGCTAAACGATTGGAGTGACTGCTCTAGTAGGGGAGTTGGAGCTATTTTCAGATTAGCTTAGCTATTAATTATTTAACCGACTGGCACTTATAAACTATGTATATAGCACTAAACTTCCATCCCAAAGTGGTCAGGTGATCATCAAGTATATAAAAAAATTAAAAAGTGAAAATGTAACTTTCCCTGTCTTGAAGCAATAGCAGACTGTAAATTAGGAACCATTCAGTTTATTTCACTTGAACTCAATTCAAAAATACCTTATTAATCCTAAAGGGAAATTAAATGTTGTAACTTATATTAGGCAGGTTTATTCAAAGAGTTCTAGTAAATGAATTGATGCTGATGGCTGTGACCAGGAAGGATCTCCTGTAGCGGTCAGTGTTAATTCATACTAAGGTATGAATTAAGTTTAGGTTAGGTTTAGGGTTAGGGTCAGGGTTAGGCTATTGCATGGAATGGAAGTCAATGCAAGGTCCCTGTAAGGATAGGAAGACACTACTGTGTGGGTTTAGCGTTATAACATTGTAGCGTTGTAATAAACAACCCTCCACAATATAGGCACACGTATTAAAGTTGCAAGGTAACCCTGGGCTTCTTATCCAGCCTTGTTTGTCACAGTTACACTTGTTTCCCTTTTTTCAGTGTGAGATTATGCTATTGCAATAAAAGATTAAATTATTTTAAGGCTTTCAGAAATGAGGCAAAGTACATTTAGACAAGTATGTTAATTTAAACATTGATAACTTAATACTGAAGGGGATTTTAAAGATTTAAAATTAATTTTAAATCAATGGCTGCACTCTTCCAGCATTTGCTGCGTCAGCCTTTTTGCAAAGCAAAAGGCACATTGTAGTGATTCTGAAAGCCTCCTTCCTGCTTTCAGCTCACATCAGGATAAACGGTCCATTTTGAAAACCATAATGTGCTCTGATGTATGAGCACTCTTGGCTCTTGACATTGAACTTGTTTTTCCCTCCGTCACTCATGGATCTCGTCATCTCAGGGAGCATTCTCTGTTTGGGATTTGTTTGGCTTTGTTTGACATGTTCTTCTGTTTACTTTGGTTTGTTTCTGTTTGTTGGAAATTTGATGTAACGTAAGTAACGTAACTTGGTGTTGTAATGTGGCCACACACGGCGTGTGTAAAATAAAAGGCTCACTGATTATGAGCTTCTGCTTTTTGCTGCACTTTTATTTCCCCTCACTCAAACGAGACAAATATGGACATTAACTTTATCTCCTTTTCTGAACGTCTGATCTCTGCAGCCTTGTGTGTTAGGAAATAGTTGTGTGTAATCTCTGCAACTCATAAATGTGAGTGAGGAAGGCGATAAAATGGGAAGGCAGGAGGGATTTAAGGAAGGGGCATATTGTTGGAGCACTGGGCTCCCAAATGTTCCCCTGTCCCAATGTGTGTGTGTGTGTGTGTGTGTGTGTGTGTGTGTGTGTGTGTGCGTGCGTGCGTGTGTGCATGCGTGCATGTGTGTGCTGTTGGATATGACTGTCAGCAGGCGGTGCCTCTGAGAAAAAGGGTAAAGGAGGGTGATGTTTCCAAAGGGGGCCCAGTCTGTTACCAAAGGGAGGTGGAGACTACTATCCCACCCAGTCAAAGTATCTTGCTGGTGCTCTGACATACACACACATGCACACACACAGATGTAGTGTTGCACACACAGACATACTGCAAACTCTCCACAGGAAACTCTGAGCCATAATGCGAAGGCACCTCAGAGCAGACGGGTGCATTTCTCAAACCAAGTGGGATACGGCACAGCTTTGATAGTGCGTTAATTACTCATGTGATGTGATACAGATGTCTGGGGGCTTCAGCTGAAAGTTTGCCTGACGGTTTCCAAGGGGGCCAGGCAGGCATTTTAGAAACGGTAGGTGAAAACCAAACGTATTTATTATTTATGCATAGATCAGTTTACGTGCTGTCACAGATCCCAGCAGTGTCATGCTGATGCTAAACTGTGATGCTACTTGAAGGGCTGGCTGCTAAATAGTTCTTTGTGTACTTGGTGACAGCAGGGACTTTGAACAGGAAGAACTCCGGGCTATAAGACTTGCCTGCACCATGACATGATGAAATGGGTTTCGATGTGGATCTAAGGGCTTAAAGTTTAACAAGTCTTTACTAACAGCTCGTTGTAATGAACTGCTCTGTATTTTTCAGCAAAGTTATTGATTTTTCAATATGAAGGGAGTAATCGAAGAGGAAACTGAAAGTTTCTTTTTACCCCAATTTTGTATTTGAACTTTGATGCTTACTTTGCACAGCTTACCTGAAACCAGTCCAGCACCCCTTTTTTTTTCTTAGAAACTCATAACCACATGTTTTACACTTTACAAATTAGAAACAGAGGGAAAATGCAGATCTGTGGAAGTCAAGCAGTGCAAACCAGTGCAAAAGACATTCGTCCAAACAGCACAACAACAATATTGACTATATTATTGACTGAACTAAGTAACTCATTTTTCATGTAGGAATGAGTAAGAGCAAAAGAGGTGCTCAATAGACTGTTGATGCCTTATACTGAATGTCTGAGTATAACTAGAGGTGGCACATCCCATCTGCGTGCCCCTTTTTGAAGTCTGAAAGGCATTAGAATTTCTGGTAGCTTCTGATCGAGACATTAATGCTTCAAACTTTCTTCTACAGATCCTTACAAATTTGTTTATAGCTCCTAAACCTTCTCAACTTTGGTCTTGTTACATCTTCAAAGCCCTGTATATTTTATGAGGATTTAATGTGATAGACCAACATAGAGCAGTGCATAAGTGTGAAGTGGCAGGAAAATGACACATGGCTTTTAAAAGGTTTTACCACTAAAAATCTTAAAAGTGTTGCATTTCTACTCAGCCCCGTTTACTCTCATGCAATTAAATCAAATCCAAAACAAACAATTGCCTTCAGATGTCACCTATATGATAAATAGAGTCCATCGGTGTGTGATTTATTCTCATTATAAAAACAGATGTTCTTTAAAAGGTTTCTGAGGTTTATTGGAGAACATTAGGGAACGATAAGCATCATCAGAGCCAAGGAACACAGCAGACAGGCCATCAACCTAAACCGACAGGCCGGGCAGGGAGAGCATTAATCAGAAAAGCAGCCAAGAAACCTATGGTAACTCTGGAGAAGAAGTACAGATCTACAGCTCTGGTTGGAGAATCTGTTGTCTCCTAAAAAAATTTAAATCAGAAGAAGTCCAACCCTGTATTAGGTAGAAAATGTGCATTACGCCACCCTCAAGGTGAAACGTGGTGATGGCAGTATCCTGCTTCAGCAGGAACATGGAAGCTGGTCATAGTTAAAGCAAATATGGATCGTGCTAAACAAAAGACAAAGAACAAAGAAAACCTGTTTTTGAAAACAATGTGTAACTTTCCTTCCACTTTGCCAGGATGTACTTCTCCAGTGGTCTATAACAAATAACTACCGATAAAATACATTCTGCAGAAGACAAAATTTGAAAAGTAAAATATAGTGTGAATACTTTTGCAAGGCTTTGTACCATGAATCTTTGAGTAGGCTTTGCCTTGTCTTTATCTTTTTCACCCAATTATTCTAAAATATAACCGGTTCTTCTTGTTTCTTTTCATTCCAGCAGTTACATATTGAAGCAGTCTTCCAGTCAGTGAAATCAAAGAGCTTGATGTATTCGATAATGGGGACCACAGCTTGGCATATGCTCATGCTAATGGCCTGTTTGGCAGCCAGAGGAATGTGCCAGATAAAGGAAATGGAAGCTGAGGACTCTCTGCCTGTCATCCTGGTCCATACCACCCTCCAGTCCCCAGGTTTCCACAGCACCGTCAGTCCAAGCGCAGAAACAGATCTCCCTTCATTTGTCGCGGGAGCTCGGGCACAAGCTTTGGGATCCAGCTCTGTTAATAACACTGTCATGAAGAAACCAGTGCGACCCCCGAGATGTCTTGTAAATCCCTCAATTAGCAACTATTTTAAGTACATCAACACCGTCATTTCAATTATCGTCTTTGTGGTCGGCCTAGTTGGAAACGCCACCCTCCTGAGGATTATATACCAGCATAAGTGCATGAGGAACGGGCCCAACGCCCTCATCGCCAGCCTTGCCCTGGGAGACCTTATCTACATTTTCATTGACATACCGATCAATGTGTACAAGGTAGAGCTCTCACTCACCTTGCTGTGTGTTTATTCATGGTCTTAACTTTATTTTCATAGCCAAACTGCTGAGTGACAGGTCGCACACTGTTGATATGATGAAAAGCAGCAAGACATGGTCAGATAAAAAAGGAATATTGCAGACGAGAAGGGGGGTGGGGTGGGCTAGGGCAGTGGAAAGGCTGTTCAAGGGAGTGTTCGAGCAGACTGGAAAGTGTAATCAGTCAGAGGGGCGTTATCTGTCTCATGAAGTCAGATAAGTGTTGAGAAGAGCACGGATATGTTAAATAAACACAAAGTCAGGCTGGAGGCAGGCATGCCACTCGCTTAGTTAACTTTGTCATAGCAGGACCTCTATTATTTCTTCATTTACAGTGCGATGAAAAAATATTTTCATTGCTTAGAGATTTGTTCTGCTTTTGATCTTATGTCATACTTAAATGTTCCAGATAAACAAAGTTTAGGATCAGACAAAAATAACCTTTCAAAATTTTTTCATGCATTAAGGGAAAACTGCTATCCAAACCAACCTGGCCCTAAGTTAAAAAGTACTCCACCACCCCACCCCACCCCAATTTCTCTAGCCTCACACACAGATAATTACCACTGGGCCTGTAGAATCAAGAAGGCACAAAACAGAACCTATCTTTAAGCATGAAGTAGGCTAAAGGATATCAAAAAGCAATGCTCTATGCATCCATCTAAAGAAATTTAAGAATAGATCAGAAACAAAGTCACTTGCACCTGTATGTTTGGAAAGGGTAACAAAGTCATTTGGGCTTTGGGACTCTGGTGAACCACAGTGAGAACCAATATCCACAAATCGACAAAACGTGACACAGCGGTGAAACATCCAAGGACTGGCACCTTACCAAAATAATTTCAAGAGTGCTTTGGCGACTCATTCCGGAAAGTCACAAAAGAACACAGAACAACATCTAAAGCACTGCCGGCCTCACTTGCAGTGATCCATGTTCAGATGCAACAATACGAAAAGACAAAAATGTCATCCATGGGAGGTTTAGGTCAAAACCACTGCTGACTAAAAACAGCACAAAGATCGCTTTGCATGCTGTAGCATGACCTTAAATAGGCCATTTGTGCTTGAAAACACTCCACTGTGGCTGAATTAAAGAAGTTCTCCGAAGAGTGAACACCAACCAGTTATTAGGCTTTTAGGGACAGGCTAGTTTTGATAGCTTATTTTCCCTTCATGAAATCATTATTAGAAAACTGTTTTTTTGTTTTTAATTAGGTTATCTTTGTCAAATTTAAAATTTTTTGATGGTCTGAAACATTTGTATTTGGACAGAAAGCAGAAAACAGAAAAATCTGTTATGGGGAAAATAGTTTCTCACAGCTTTGTATTATTGACTGATTAAAAGAAACATAAATCAAGATACATAGATATTGTGAAATTTCATAATTTGTTTTAAAAGTTTCACATGTTTTTTTCATTCATGTGTTCACCACATAAGATTCAGTCATTAAAAAGCATTAATTTATGAGTTTTTTCCCAATTTGCATGAGAGTACAGTTAAGTTTTTATTTCAAAGATGGTTTTTTTTTGTGGTTTGAAGTGACTCAGCTTTGTTGTTGACTTTTACGACCGCTTGAAAATATGAAACTTTGCGTGACTTATGTGCTAAACAGTTGCAGACCCTTTTTGCCCAAACTTGATTTATACCAGTAAACACTGTCAGGCTTTGTGTAATAATAAAGAGCGATGGCAGAATTAAGAGATCAGTCACACCAGTCTCTGTGCAGCCACATTAAAAGGACGTCGTTTTTGCGCAGAGAAAAGTCAGGAAAGCCACCTGGTTAAAATTAACTTGGGACTCTGAGGGCACTACGACTTTGTTGTCTGAGCAACACATGTGCAAAGAGGAAACAAAAAATCTTTTGGGGGAGCAGTCTGTGCACAAACAAAGAGTGAGCCACGTCCACAAGGTTGCAACCCTGCCTGCCCCTTCCTAAAAGTAAGGACACCGTTTCCGAAAACAATATTCCTTTGTTTTTGTGTTGAAGGGGAAAAGTACCTCAAAAGAACAAAGGTTCTGAGTTTGGTACAGGACTCACACATCTATTGTTGACTTTAGATGTGATTTTGATCATATTAAATGCTTATCAATAGGATATCATTATGACAGTGAGACACCTTTGTCTTTTCCCTACAAGCTCCGTAGTTTTATACTTGCTTTCTGCTCCACTCCTTGTATCTTGTAGTATCTTTTAGTAACTTTACGACATTTTTACACCTTACAACCACAAACTACAATGTATTTCACTGGGAGTTTAGTAAACATTAGGAGACCTCTGAAGGCAGCTGATTGCCCTGAATTGATTTAGGGGGAATCAGATCATAGGGAGCTAATTACAAATGCACACTTATAAAAGATTACAAATAAACCTTTCAGATTTTGGCAACCATGTATCAATTTCCTTCCATTCACAATAATGCAATGCACTGTGCATAAAATTATAATCAAAACTGACATCTGCGGCTGAAACGTTTCAAAATGTGGAAAAGTTTAGGATGGATAAAAACCTTTTCAGGGCACTCTTGTCTGAAAGTGAGGAGAGAAAGTTTGAAGTCTATACTGTGAACCTAAATCCTTGTAACAGTACACTTTGATCCAACATTTCCCAAATGTCCTGCTTTACCATCAGAACATCCATTTTATTACATCCACCATTGCCCCACTACAATCAGGGGAAACGACTTACTCTTTCTCTTCTACATTAAACTCTGTAATTCTCTCATTTTTACACATTCCATCATGGTTCTGTAGATACAAAATTTTCCTGACTTTATCAAAACCCTGTAACATGCTGAAATGATATGCAACAGGAAAGACACAAATTTAATTTAAATAATGTTAATTCCTTATCACACGATTGCATGTCTAGCAGGCTTTTCTGTGGTGGACAAAATGTCGCCACTTCAGGTTAATAACATTCCAGCTTTGCTTTTCTTCTATATAACAGATTGGTGCCACAGCTACAGGTTTTACAACTGCGCTTCAAAAATTCTGACACAGTGATGCAGTATCAACCTTATTTTATCTCATGTTGTGCTATGCAGATCTTCTGTCTGTAATAATGAAGATTCACTTAACTACATGTTGATGAATGCTGAAGTAGCGTTAGGCCTTCGTTTTAATTGATTCAGCTAATTGGTAATTGACAATTTAGGGGCACTCATAGACATAACGTGAAGCTTTGGTAAAAGTAACTACTCTGTCCTTACACAGTAGCATATGATAAATTTTACCCAGTACTTGCGACGCTTGTAGACATTTTTAAAAATGTTTTCTTTTTTTAGAGAAATTAAGCAGCAACAAATTCTGTCATGTCTATGAAGTACAGCTATTTGATACTCAATTTTAATCCAACCAATGTGCATGATATGTTCTGCAAAATAATCATGGTAGCCGCTGACTGGGTAACATTATTTAAATTATGAACCATTCCTTCAGCTCCTGGCATCCCGTTTTCCCTTTGATGACCACTGGTTTGGGCTGTGTCTGTGCAAGCTGGTGCCCTTCCTGCAGAAAGCCTCTGTTGGCATCACAGTGCTAAACTTGTGTGCCCTCAGTGTGGACAGGTAAGTGCTGTCAGACTCCTCAATAAAACAGACACATTAAGAACTTTAACTTTACTGTTTTGAAATCTGTTTGATATGCTAGGAAGTGAAACAGAAATGAATTTCAAAAAATGTACGTTACCAAAGGTATTGTGAGAATTTATGTTTAGGTGTTTGTAATGCTCCAAGAGGATTTGTTTATTTCTTCACTTTACAAAGTTGTGTTTTTCATTAAGATTTTTTTTTTATTTAGTTATTACAAAGGAAGCAACTTAATACTGATGTTCAACTTTCTTAGTCATGATGATATCAATTCACTTGTAAAGATTCAAATTAATCATTGTTTTTTGTCCTTGACCAAAGTTACTAATGTTCATAATTTACACTGGCAGCCAAATTCTTGGAAAGTAATTTGATTTATTTAGCAACCCCTTGTAATTAATCCATATCTCACATAGAAAGGAAATGCTTTGCTTTAGATGTATTTTGCTTTAGATGTATTTATTTAAGAGACCACATGGATAGCATTCCTTAACAATGACAGAAAGACTAGATGAACACTTTCAGGAAAGGCACTGGCTCAGTACCAACTACATGTTTGTTCTGCTGGATTTCCAAAGATCCCTCTCCTCCTGTAAACCCTGCATTTTTGCAACAATCTTTACAAGACCCTCCAAAACTCATGGCATCCATGGTAAAGATGTGTGCAATGCCTTAAAATAAATTTATGTTATGAAGACTTGGCTCCAGTTTGCAAAGAGATGACCAGATGGGGAGAATTGATAATCTAGGTGTTGCACATCAAAACTAAAAGCCAGAACAAAATGTCAGTTCTTATGTGGAGGTGAGGAAGGCAGGGCAAGGAATGAGTGACAGGTATTTAAAAAGTATAAATAAAAAAACAAATAATAAACAAATTGAAATTTTGGGGACATCTACACTAAATTATAATATTCAAATAAAAGGTTGCATTGTTCTTCTTTTTAAATGCGGGATTACACTACTGCGATTTATTATATGGCTTTTTACAAATCTTTACAAGGGGTGCTAATAGTTGTGGAGGGCACTGTGTAATATGCCCACTTTGTATAGTGAGCATTACTTGCTGTATGGATAGCAGCATACTGATGAGTTTGAGTTTGATAGTGCCTTAAAAGAATTTTGTAATGAATACGTGATGGTGCTGAAGCGGTGAAGTTTATTGTTATGTCACTTAATGCACTATCTGGCTTCACGAATAAGAGACTCAACCTGCTTAGAAAAGGAAGGCTCCAAGGTTCACCAAGCCAGACCAATTTCCATTTTGAGAAAGGCCCAGGACCTGATCAGATGCATTCAAAAGCACATTATGTTCCTTTGTTCCTGGAAATGTGTAGCAAATCTATTTGAGTACATATTAAGAGCTATTTTAGTCACCTTTGCATCATTTCACTGCTACAAGAAAAGGAGAAGGTGGATACATTACCACTTGGTAAAATATAAATGCTGTCATGTTGTTCAACGGGAAATTCAAATGTATCATGAAAAATATATTGTTTTTGCCATAAAATCTTGATGCACAGTTTTACTAAAACATTTCGACAAGTGGTTTCCATTAATGAAACAAACAAGCAAACAATTTATTTAGTGCGCAACAAACACAAGCCAACACACAGAGACCTTGCTGCCAACATGGGCCAGCCAGTTTGGAGGCTTCACAAATATATAAATATTATATGTTAAAAGTAAACAATTGATCATCTCTCTTCATAAATGCCTAAAATTGTGATCGTCTGCTGACTGAGCATTTTGTTATGTTGGAATGCTGGCAGGCAGAAAGTCACTCTTGTGAGCTGTAGCATTTAAGAAGCCCGTGGCATTTTTCAATGCTGTTCAATGATGAATCAGTGTCTGAAAACAAAGCATGTGCGAACCACATATGAAAATGTGAGGTCATTTAGAAATTAAACTGATATCTAAATCACAGTAATAGGTTTAGGTTTATTCACACACTGGAGATCAAATACAAAACATAAACAGTGCCTTTTTTTAAACAGACTGAATTTGTGAAGGGGTCACCCCAAGTAAAGCTAGTGAAACCTCTTTATAGAGGGCCTACGTCCTCCAGTTTTTAAATCCGATGACATAACACAATATCGTATTTCTGCTGAATGATACCTTTAAGTTGTATTTTTAAAATCAGTTCTGTAATCCATTTGTAAGACTGACAGTTATCTTTGCATCTGCCTGTCTCACAGGTACAGAGCAGTGGCGTCCTGGAGCCGGGTGCAGGGGGTGGGCATCCCTCTCCTCACCGTCATTGAGATCGTGTCCATTTGGGTGCTGTCTCTCATTCTGGCAGTGCCTGAGGCTGTCTGTTTTGACATGGTCACTTTCAACTACAGCAACAACACCATTCACACTTGCATGCTTAACCCACAGACTGATTTCATGAAGGTAAACTATTCTATTGCTTTTCTCTTTTCAGTTTTCAATTCAATTTGAGTTTAACAGAAATAGTGGTATTTTAGTTTTCTGAAAATGTGGCAGACAGTAGATTTTTGTCTACTTAGTTTTTTTTTAATTGATTGGGATTTTGTCTGTTATGATAAAATAGAAGAACTGAACAAAATGAGTGAGAACAGCCAAAGTCCAAAGAAAAACTTTAAAAAAAACTTCTGAAAGTGTGGGGAACTATTTATGAAACATTACAAAACTCTGTGGCTCCTTGGACACAATTTAAAAAGAAATAAGAGTTTAATAAAACTAGACACTTGTCTGCAACACCCATATTAGTATAAAGCTGCTTGGAAGCAGGAGCAGGGTGCACCGCACTGCTTGAAAGAAACCACTCACCTTAAAATCATGCCATGGCTCTGTGGTGCAGGTTCTTGTGGCACCAAGGAAAATAGTTATTTATTCAGACTTCAGTTTGACCACATCGTTTAGCTATCTCACAGAGAAAAGCCTTGACACCTCTCTTCAAGAGGAAGAGAAGCAAGAACACCAGTAATGTGGTCAAGTTCAGAGAGTTTAGGTTTTCAGATGAGATGCCTAAATAACATCCACTTCCAGCCTTTCTCTCTTGTCACCCTCAAATAAAAATCTAGAAAAAACTAATTCAGACTTGTCCACAAACTGGGATTTTGAGTGCATGATCTCATCTGATTGGATGTACTGAGATATTGTCACGGAGTCCTAAGCTCAATTAAAACTAAATTTAATTTTAAAACATTTGCTAGATGTAGGATGGCACATTTGGAGGCATGCTGTGCTCTACTCAGCATTAATGAAACACATTCACCAGAATGGCAGCCCCCGCCACTTTCTAAAGCAGCCTTATGTGACAGATGGATCCACTTGTGCTGGCAGAGTTTCTACTCTGAGGAAGAAACTGAAATAGACCCTTTAAATAGTTTTTATAGACCACCATGCGCCTTAGCTCATTTAGTATAAATGCAAAAAAGGAATAATTTCTTCAACAGCTTCAAGTGCAAACTGCATTAAACCACATTTCAGCCTTACTGTAAGTTCAAAGACAGAAACAATTGGCCTCAGTTAAGACAAGAGTGAAATCAAATCGCACAATATTTAAAAGTTGTTTCATCTTTGGTATTTGACCACAAATGCAATAAAAAAGTAGATATACATTTTAATTTTTCTTTTTAATTTTCTATACCCAGCATGAATTACCGAGTGGTGGTTGGGCGGCACTTTGATTTATTATTGCGAAATCTCCCTATAACGATTGAGTTATGAGTGGGTCTATAAAGTAGAAAGCCTGTTGTGTGAAAAGGCCTGACCAGATTTTCTCGGTTTTGAGGATAGCGTATTTATCATACCTTTTTAGAACCACAGGCTTGTATTATACTCTGCATAATTGGAACCAGCTTGATTTGCTACTTCTGAGCAGAATTCCCATAAACTTCACTGGCACATCAAAACAAAAGCGGCCAGATGGTGTTTTCAGAGGTTTGATTACAAGTGAGGTATTGTTGCACCATATCACTGAGAATAATTTTCAGTTTTGACTTTTAAGGGTTTTAAGGGTTTTCAGTTTCAGACTTAGTTGAAGTTCAGATGGCTACTTTTTGAAAAAGGATGTGTGTTAGATATCGACCGCTGAAATAGGAAGGGGCATTCACTCACAGCCCCACAGATTCTCAAATCTAATTCTTAGGAGACCAAACTAATGTAAACGTTGACATACATGCAGTTCAGATGTAACAGAGTCCATCAGTGTGTTTGCCCTACTCTAGTTCTACACAGACGCAAAAGATTGGTGGCTGTTTGGCTTTTACTTTTGTGTCCCACTTACCTGCACTGCCATCTTCTACACTCTGATGACCTGTGAGATGCTAAACCACCGGAACGGCAGCCTTCGCATCGCGCTCAGTGAACACTTGAAACAGGTTGGATGACACTTTGATTTTGTCTTCAAATAAACAAAGACTTTGCGTATCCTCTTTAAAGGTGGAAACTTATCTACTGTTTCTCTTTGCAGAGGAGGGAGGTGGCCAAAGCTGTCTTCTGCCTTGTGCTGATCTTTGCCCTGTGTTGGTTCCCTTTGCACCTCAGCAGGATTCTAAAGAAGATGGTATACCGCCAGAATGACAACATGCGCTGTGAGCTACTCAAGTGAGTTTCTATGGGAACAACCATGCTTGAACCCATTTTGGATGTCTTCATATGACTATGACACTGTTTTGTATCTGTCTTGCTCTTCGTTGGCAGAGAAAGATACACAGCCCAAAACAAATATCACTTTAGCTTCACCCTCCTGCACATTTGACATTGCAACATGCACATTAACTGTCAAAAACTTCAATTGCAGGAGCGATGCAACTCAAAGACAGAACATATGCTCTACTACTATGGAATCAACAATTTAGAAATGTTGTAGCAATGACCCAATACTACCATTACTTTAAACTCATGCCACAATATACAGACACTCTGTCTCCACCTTCCCCCCATGCGGGCAAAGCACTTCACCCCAAGTTGCCTACCAATCTGTGTATCTGTGAGAAAATGCGTGAGCAATGCAAGTGTGGCAGGATGAATATGACTGGTGTAAAAGCACTTTGTTAGTATGAATAGAAGTGCTACATAGGTTAAGTCAATTTATCTTTAAACTTATTAAGATTTACTCAATTCTGCAAACTGAAAGCTCGAATTGACGGCAGCCCAACCCATTTTTTGATTATTTCATATCATAATTATTTGACCCCTTATGGTGATTGAACTATAATCCCCAGATGGTCAAGTGATAGTTCAAAATGGTAAAACATAAATAAATAAAAGGAGACAGTGGCTACCTTGCAACTAAGTTCTACCTCCCTGATCCCAATAAACACACAATATACAAAAAATCTAAAAACCAGGTATTAGGTTTTCATGCTGGTGGAATGGTAGAAACAGGTAGAGTGTCAAAATGCAAAAAGAAAAACAAGGAAGAGACAAAAAGATGGAGTAGCCAAATTGAAAACTGCATTTGAACTGATACATGCTGTTCAACATCAAATCATCTTAAATTTTTCAAAAGATCCTGAGGGTGATACAACAAAAAAGTCCTAAAAAACATTTCACCTGTACTGAGCCAGAGAACCAAATGGGCTGAGACAGGCAGATCCTTGACCCAAATTAAGGTCCGTAAATATGCTGACTGGATCCCATGGCCGAAAGACTGCATCTGTGAGAGCAGGGCTCAAAGAACATACAAAAAAAATCCTTTAAAGGCCATATGTCCTCTCTATAAACCCGCCTCTTTGGACTTTGCTAAGGAACACCAAACACTGGACAAAGAAAGTTTTATCTCCAACATCATCTGGACCGTCCTGAGGACTTCCAACGTTTTAGACTAGAGATGTCTTCTACATGATTTAGTGGAAGCAGTTCCATCATAATCTGGGAGCTTATTCCTTCATTAAAAAACTGAGCTTCAGGTCAAACTTCAGCTGGCTATGTTGATGCAGACATCCATCTTGACTGAGGGTCCTCATCTCTGTGGTGATGATTAGGTCTTTCAGCAGGACAACACTGCAGTTCACAACACCCATCTGACAAAGGATTACTTTCAGGAGAGTAAGGTCTGTCTTTTGAACTTCACATGTCCCACTAATATAGTTGTTGTTAAAAGGTTTGGCAAAGGTGGCATTGGCAGTTAATAGAAATAGTTGTTGGTTCCAAACCATAGATATCCTTTGCTTGTTACTCCATGCAGTGACCACCGGCCTCCTGGAAACACTGGCAACAATGCAGCCTAAATGAATTATTAATGACTGTGGGATCACTCGCTCTCTTTTTTAATAGATTTAGTTCGGTTTTAGGGTTTCTTTTGGACTATGGTCTCAAACTTTTCATCAGCTGAGACACAACTTGTTAAAGTTAAAATTTTATTTTTAATAAATTTTTTTTCTATTTGTTTAATCTTGCTCCTGTTTCTTATTTTGCCATTTTTAGCAGGAGGGAGGAGGTTATGAAACAGTGTGGCAGCACTGTAAAGTTCACATGATTTTATTATGGAAAGAAAGTCTCATATGTCCCCTGGGGCCTTTTTTATTTGTCAGTGTTATTTTGTTTTCAATACTATTTTATGGCCAGCACATCCAGTATGATTGGTCAGCTAAATAGGTGACAAACTTCCTACAAACTTCCCACTTGCCAGATATTATACAAATGTTTTTCTTGGTGGTGCAGCCACAAAACTGAGAAAAATGAAGAACAACATGACCACAGAGCCACATAACTAGTTTACAATTGGTCAATTATGTAATATTACAACGTACCCTTAATTAAGACATAAAATAAAACACTATAGAAAAGAAAAAAAACAATTCAAACTTACCTGCCAAACTTAACATGTGTCACTGTGCAAGATAAAGTCTCAATCCTGAAAAACATCCAGTCACCAGAAGATTAATGTTTGTGTCCTCGCAGATTAAGCTGTTGAGCCCTTTATGGGATACTGTTGCCCTTAAAAAAAAGAACGAAGAGTGGACACAGGAACGATAAAGTACACCATCAACTTTTCAACTGGAAAAGCAACTCCAGCTTGATCAAATACAGTTAGACCCAAAATTATTCATACTGTTGGCAGTTTTAGGTTTAAAGTAATCTTCTGACTTTATGTGTTTCTATTGGCTGGAAGTAAAAGTAACATTTTGCAGTGGCGCAGCCAGAGCCCCGACTTCAATCTGACCGAGAATAAAGATTAGGTTGATGACATGAGGTCCTCCAACCTGAAAAGACTTGGAGCTTATCACCAAAGATAAATTGTCAAAATATCAGAGAAAACATGCAAATGCTTTTCATCAGTAGTAAGAATTATTTAATTGCTGTAATCCCAATAAAGCTTTTTCCACTGAATTTTGAAAATTATATAAATAATTTACAGCATGCCATTTTTTTAAAAATAAAATCTAAAACAGAATTAGTTTTCTATCTACCAGGAGTTTGGAAAATTTTAGTCTTAACTGTAGATTGTGTGGATGGTAGTTGGGGTGAACAGTTTATCATATAACACCAGGTTGGTTTGGATACATTTTTTCCTTAATGAATTAATTCATCGTTTGAAAACTACATTTTGTAATAAAAATATGTTTAATGTTCTTAACTATTTTCATTGTAACAAAAAACAAAAACTGTAAAATCTGTTAGGGGCAAATATGCTTTGCTGTCACTGTACTCTATCAGAAAATATGTTATCATATTCCACGGTAATTTTGATTTTTTTACAGTTTATCTTTTTACCTTTTTTTCAGTTTCCTGTTGGTCTTGGATTATCTCAGCATCAACCTGGCAACAATCAACTCGTGCATAAATCCCATCATTCTATACTTCGTCAGCAAGAAGTTCAAAAACTGCTTCAAGGTAAGGTTCTCTCTTATTTCACACAAACACACATACATGATTATATTTAACATGTAACTCCCGCCTCGTGTTTGTTTGAGGTAGTCTGGTCTGTAACACAAACAGTGAACTCAACCCTCATGTCCATGACTCAGAGGCCACAGTAGTGATGACATGTCATGAGCAACAAGCAAAAGCTGTCTGGTGATATATGTAGTCACTTGAGTGGTTGAGGTCAGACTCTGCAAATGTCTGTCAAGGGAGTGTTACCCAATATAAACCATGGCTTGACTTTAGAGGTTAAAGGGGCTTTGTGGGAACAAATGAGAGATAAGTCTACATATGGAAAAACCCAGTGTTAAAAACAGCCATACTAAAATGTGTATCTTCCTCTCTTTTTATGTTCTCCAAGTCGTGTTTGTGTTGCTGGTGTTACTCCGACAACCAACTGAACAGCATTGGACTCGTGAATGGTACCAGTGTCCAGTGTAAAAGCCCAGAACCCAACAACCTCCACACTGACAAGAGTATCAGGAAAGACAGCAACTGATTGTTCTTTGGAATTTTTAATGACTGATTGAGAGCTTAAAACACAATGCTCATTAGAAAATGTATAAATGAAAAAACAAGCTTATATCTAACTATAATTGGGACTCTGAAAGAAGAAATCCATCCGGAAGAAAAATATTTGGAACTGGAATAAAAGGAACAAACCATGGAGTGAGTTTCCTGAACCTCACAGCAGGCCAAGCTTCCTGAGAAAACCCCCTTCTGTTCCCACACCCACGGACAGTGTCACAGTAGCCTGAGAGGAGGGGAAGATTGATGAGGATGACGAGGAGGACACTTTGAGGGGATGCAGCTGAACTCTATAAATTAATCTCTATCAGGAGCCAAGTGTGTTGTTCCTGTAAAAGGCAGAATCACCGGGTTGGATGCAACAAGAACAAAAAGGCTCATTGCTGGCTGCCAGGGAGAATGATGTTAAGAGAAGTGTACATGCTGTTCCCAGAAGTTTGATATTCAATGGGATTATTCACCAAACAAATGTTACTGACTCAAACAACAATAATCATCTGAGGGTTTGGAATTGATTTGACCTACAGTCATTGCAATTAGCTGGACCTACACTGTTTACGTTTTCTGATCCTTTAAGACTTTTACAAAAATAAACCGTGGCAGAAGCATAGATTAGTGAAATGCAAGCACTGGCCTGTGTATAATAAAAGTGTTACAAGATTTTGTAGTATAAAGAATATTCCCAAACTGGCACAGATCAACAGGATTATCAGTAACACTTTTCAACTTTTCATTTAAAGTTTTTGGGATTGTAGCTCGTGATAGTTATGTCCAAATTTGAAAAATATGTGAAAAAAAAGAGCGCAGCCAAGAGTGGAGACCAAAGCTGTAAAAGACAAAATAATGCATAACAGGCCTAACAAGAAGAAAGTAGTCATGACAAATTTTCCAGTTAGAATGTGAGCTTAAGAGTCATTAAATAATGTTTTTTATAGCAATTTGTTCAGAAGAAAGACGGAAGAAATATTTTTTGAGAAGCAGAAGCTTAGAGACCTAACAGAGCGCACTATGGCCAGGAATTTAAAGGCGCTCTTTGGCAAGAGCAGTGTAGCTCTAATTCCCGGGGTGGCAAATAGCCACATGTGAAGAACCCTGTCACTCAAAAAAGGCAAGTTTCTCCCAACAAATTTGTCAACAGGATTGACTACTTTATATTAGCAAGCCATCCTGTGGTTGTGCAAAGCATAGCAATGGTGAATGGAAGCAGCTCAGAGTCAGACTTTTCTGCACATACATATCAGTTTAACACTGTTTAATGTGTGATGGTCCCTTCAAGCTAATGCTGGAAGTCTGATGGTCAAAAGTGAGGTCTGCAAGGAAAATATACACACATAAAATACATATAAATAATACATATTAAGATAATAAGTGCAGTCAAACACTCTCTTATTCATTTAGCTCAGACACTGAGAAAAAAAACGTGTCACTTTCACAGCTAATTCTCCTAGGTAAACAGCTTGGGGAAATGTTTTGAGAGTGTGGTTATTGATTAAATTTAATAATGTGATAAGATAAGATAAAAGTTGATGTTTGTACTGAAAGAAAACACAAAGTTAAACAATGCATCTTTTAACCCGAGAAACTTGCAGTCGCCTCAGTTGTCTGGATGCTGACTCCGCTTGAGATATCAGGTCATTGAATTGGCATGAACTCTGCTGTGTCTTCAATTATCAGCTTTGGGTTGTTCCGTCCTTTGAATCCTGGTGCAAAAGGTGTTTAAACGGAAATACTATATTTTGGTAGGTGAGGACAAACCCATCCTTGTTACGTTTACACCACTTTTCCTGTGAAAATGATCTTTAGGGAAAGTACAGCGATACACCCCTTAGGCATGCTTCTGTTAGAAAGTTCTTCTGATGTCAAGAAAACAACCCATTTTCTGTTTAAACATTATGCAATCTTTCTCTGCAACATGCTATCATACATATATGGTAATTCCTTTTCGCTTTAGAGAGGTTTGGCTCCAAAGGTTCTTTTTGTACTGGAAAAATTCCTTTCAAAATTGCTTATATGCCATGAAAAACAGTGGAAATGAAGATTGGAATCTATTTATGTTTCAAACTTTTATGAGTCTTAGGTTTTCTGTCCTAAATATCTTATGATAATAATATATATGTCCATTAGGCTGATGAATAATGAAAAGTTGGCATTAACTCCCATATGTACTGAAAATCCACTGAAAAAAATAACTTTTTATCATAACACTGTGAATTTTAGCAAACAAGCTTGTATAAACAAATGAACATAAATGTCTTTAATATGTTCACTTTTATAAAGTGGTATATCGTAGTGGTAGTAATAAGAAGTATTTTACTCAGACAACATTACCTTCATTACCTTTACCAGTATGCTATAGTCAGAAGATAATTTTGCTTAAAATTCATAAAAGCAGCAATTTAAATGTAAAAATGTAGCTAAACTTATAGGACAACAAGTAGAGCTTATCTAAAAGGTGGGTGGGTCATGTAAAAGCTAACAGATAGCTAACATTATTCAACAGAACCCTATTTAACACTGAAGGGTTTTGCTAAGTATAAACATTGTGCACAACATAATGAGTAATTCTTTATTATAAAGGAATACATTTTGAATGTTTCTTGTTTCAATGCAAATACCTTATTTCTAAGACAAAATAAACTCACCAGCTTTTCACTTTGCCCACTTTAGCTGTAATTTTAGATAATATTTCAAAAAATGAAACATTGGTGTTTTCCAAAATATCAGTCTATTGTTTTATGTGGAAAGTGTACTTAAGTGAAAATAACTTCCTTACACTACCGTATCTATATTTTCTATCATTGATATGTGAATAAATGCAAACCTGTGTGAGTTTAAATGCATACTTGCATGCATGTGTGCCATTACTTGCACACCTCGAGCATTTTGCACACTTGTGTATATAACAAGCAACGTCTTTTAGCTCAAGTATTATTTTACCACTATTCATCAAAGTGATTTATGCTAACCTGTGATCAGTATGTGTTTTCATTGTTTTACATTTATGTCAGTGCTGCTGCTCAGACCAGTAAATTGTGTGTTTTTTTCTTCTACCTTTATCACAGACTTTTATTAAGATGTCATACTAGTTGTCTAAGAAATCAAGGCGTCTTCTTTGTTTCTCATCTGTGTCTGTGTGAAAGAGGCGTCTGGGAGTGATTTAAAGCGCACTGTGACCTTCTCAGAAACGGAGACCTTAAGGTTGCTAATGTCACCAGAGAGGATGTGAACCGCTTGGATGGTGGGAATTCGATACACGTAATTCATTTCTCATTTCTCTCACCCAGACCAAAGTTCGACTACGGAAAGGTCTGCATTAGTCATTTAATGTGATAAATGTGTTAGATACTTCTAAAAACTGAATAGTGAAGAGATGAAAACCTTTTTTTTCTTTAGAAATTCATTTTTAAAATCACCCTCCTATATGATTTTACTCTCTGTTGCATTTAAAAGCACCATGTAAGGCAAATACAAACCATCCGAAGCCAACAGGCCATTGTAGCAGTTACTTTTTCAGACTTTATTCTGTTTTTGTTTTAGAGATAAATCTTAGCCATTTTTTTATTGTAATCATGGAGGAAATCTTGCTACAAACAATGGAAGCTATTACTTTGCAGTCCAATATTTAAGGAGGCACATGAAGAAAAATAAATAGACAAACAGATATTATTAGACTGAAACATTAAAGCAAAGCTGGTTAGAGGTAAAGGCGAATGTTCTGAGTGTGAGAAAAGCCTGAGGAGAGGGAGAATGATTTATTTCTGGAATTTGGTGGGAACCTTGTTTCCTGCCAACAATGAATTGAAATAAGCCCAAAAACAAATAACATATGATCTCAAAGGGCCACAGAGCTTCTCTGTACAAAGCTCATACAGATTTGGTTGTTGATGCAATAAATTCAGGCAACAGCAACGAATGACAGCTTTACAAGATAAGCAATTAAGACCAGGAACTGATAATGTTGTGTAATGTGTCTTTAAAAAAAACATGTCACCTGCTCTTTATTTGTTAGATGTTTGGGAAAAGGAAGGGCTGTGAGCAACAGTTTATTCACATTACTCTGTTCTTAACTACTAAGACCCAAAGGTGATGGTGCCGATTACCTAAAGAAGCCTTTTCCTATGGTATTTCCTGCACCTATCTCAGATCAATTAAGCATTACAGTTGCTTTATATTTTTTAGCATAGCTGAATATATATTTAGTTGTTAAAGTCCATATCTAAGACTAATTAAGTTTAAATGTAAAAAGAATAATAAGACTTTGCTACCAGTAACTCCCGATATAAATGTTCATTAAATGTAAAATTGTGTATTCCAGCTGATTTTTGTGGAAAATCCAACATTAAGCATTTCTGCTGAAATGCATAATGTGATGTTGGGCTACTTAAAAAAGTTGTAGTAGTAGTATGATTTTTTTATAGTTAATATCAGTTTATTTGAAAAGGGCAATATGTCACCCTCCACATTTATTGGCACCCATGCTTCAGATCCAGAAGAATCCTTCCTTTAATTTGTCTTTATGCAGAGGAGAATAATAACTTTCCTGATAATATATATATATATATATATATATATATATATATATATATACATATATATGGTTTGGGGGAGGGGGATTGTCGTGACCTGAGCAGAAAAATACATCTCTCACAAGTAAATGTTGAGGATCTGAAGCAGTTGGACAGAATGTGGTACTATAAACTGTCCCCTAATCTGGGAAATTTATCTCTCTAGAGACTTGAAGAAGCTACACAGGGCACTTAAAGGACAGAAACAGAAAGGCCAAGGCCACATGAACTCTTTATTTTTAGTGCTTCTGAATTATAAATAATGTAACTGATTTAGGAATTCAACATCCTCTTTTTTCATGTGACACTTTTCACGCACATTAAAATACTACAATATGAACTATACTTGTTTTGCTCCTGAATTCTGTTTACTCAAACCCCATTAGATGGGGTCGGTCCCCAGGCTGTGGAACGCCCTGCCACTGTCTTTCCATGTGGTCGACTGTTGATTCCATTCAAAAGCAGCTTAAGACACTTTTATTCAGACAAGCTTTTAGTTAAATGCTCTATTTATTGTTTTATTTACTGTTCTTACTTTCTCTGTTTCATATTAAGCCTTTATGTGAATCTACTTTTCTTGGACTCTGTATATCACTTATTTTTCTGTGATTTATCTGTCATTTATCTGTGAAGGTTGCTATATAAATAAAGTTTATTATTATATTATAGATAAGCAACCCATCTTTTAAATGAAACCCAACCATTAATGTCAGTATATTTATTCGGTTCGGGAAAAAAATCCATTATTAATTATTGGCATCACTGTTGTTAATGTAGCACTTTCTACAACCCCTTTTTGCTAATAGCACAGCTTTGTCTTCTCCAAAACAAAACCAGTTCACAGCATTGGCTCATGCAGAGAGATGGATCTTTGACCATTCCTCTGAGCTATCTCTCTGGACACAGTCCTGGTCCTCTCTTATGCTCTCTGCAACTAACGCTTTGGGATTTATGTCTGGGGACTGAGGTGGCCATGGGAAAATGATGACTTTGTGTCATTTGAGCCATTTCTGTCTTAATTTATTTCATTATCCTGCTGAAAGCTGCAATGAGAAGCCAGTTTAATTTTTCTGGCATGGCCCAGGCCACCAGATTTTTTGTTCAAATGTCCTAATATTTCAAAATGTTCAAGATGTCAGTCACTTTAACAGGTTTTCTAGGGCCTTTATCCACCATATGTAACAGCATGCATGAGGTGCTTTTTCATACATTCATTCTGTCTTGTGCCGCACCTACCAGTGGTGTCTGTTGTTGAAAAGCTTATTCTCAGAACCAACATGCAAAAGTAGAATTTAGCAAACTCAAGAAATTTACTTTTCTGATGGGATGAGAGAAGGGTTTTTTCCTTGCAAGCACATTTAGCTTTACATGTATTTAATTGTAACTGTTAACGGTGCCAATATAACATTTGGATTTTTTTTACGTTTTACATGTGATATTAGGTACCTGGCTTGACAAATGAAGTTGATCCCAAGGCTGTTTACATATAATTTATCTGCTAATAAGCATGGAGGGCTCTGTAAAATACAAATGTTCAAACATTTTGTATAAATAAATGTTAGATTAATCCAAACTCAAAAAGAGGTATCATTTTCAAACCAACACTTTTTTAATAAAAAGAGTTTATATTCACCCATCTCTCTTCTGCTTCTGTTCCAGAACAACATAAAGGATGAATATAAGCGAAACATTCCCGTTAAGTCAGAACATTTGTTTAAACACCGTTTAGGAGGTGCTCTTTAGCTGATGGATTATATGTCATGAATTAGACAGTATGGCTCCTCCTTTTGCTCTACACTGATTATTGTTATTCTTCAGACCCATCCATTCTCTTTATCTATTTATGCACATTTCCTACAAGACACGTCCTGTATGAGCTCCTATATGATTTCGTCAGAAGTGAAGGATGCCACATCCTTCATGCCAAAATGTGCATGTGGGTTTGATCTAACACAACATATGTTTATCTACCCTGCCCTTAACATAGCTGTACACTGTGTGCCACTTCGCACTGGCAATCCCTCTGAGGTATTAGTCATGGTGCTCGCTTGCAGGACTTGTGGCAAAGACCATTTCTAATTTATAAAAGCCAAAAGGATTGATTTAAAATTCATGAACAATCTGTCCTGCAACAACCAGTGTTTTCTGTGACTGTGGGGCTGAGGAGATGTGGTGCAACAGGAAGGAAAGTTCTGCCACCCCTTATTTTGTACAAAACTGTGCGTGCAAATGAACTTATGCACAAGAGGAAAACAGGCTCTAGATAGGTTCGGATTGCACAATGAATGCTCTAGAAGCCTGTTTATTCTGAAAAACAAAAAACCTAAATTGACTGAAAAAATAAGAAAGTTGTGGTGTCAAATACTTATTTTTTATTCAACATTGTGTTATGTCCAGACTTCTTGAAAACGCCATCTAATTGTGTGATAATTTCTTAAATTCTACACTTAAGTGCAATCTAGCCACAATTTGATATGTAACTTTGACTGAATTATTACATGTGTGAAATTTCAAAAGGTTAAATTAAGTTTAATTGTCTCTTAATTTATCTTAATTGTCTCTTAATAGTCATTATTATAATAAATACTGACTGACAGAAGAAGCCAACCTATAAAATGCTGTTCTGATCCCTGCTTAGCCTCTACAGTAGTATATTCAGTTATTAAATGGACATTTGCAAGTAAAACATAAAGAAATATTGTTTTAAAAGTAAAAACAGTTGTTCTTCTGACATGCTGAAATTCATTCTGGGACAAGTGTAGATTTTTAAAATTGGTATTAAAATAAAACACATACTGTTACATCAAATTGTTTATGTTAAAATTTTTGTTGTAGTTGGCTATTAAAAACAATTTTATGAGTTTTCTGTATGATATATGTGTTTGTAAAACAGAAATGTTAGTATTATTATTATTATTAATAGCAACTAATAATAATAATGGTAGTAGAAGTAGTAGTAGTAACAATAATAATAATAATAATAATAATAATAATAAAATGCTTTTAAAAGTTGTCTCCTTCTTAATAAATATAAAAATCCAGCAACAGCACGTAAAGGCCAACTCAATGCGAATCTCACCCTTTAAAAATAAGGAACACAGAGCTTTCAAAGCTTGATTACAATTAGAAACCTAAAACTACCGAATCGTTACGTTTTCTATATCTGACATCACAGTGCCATCTAGCGGTTGTAAGTAATAACTGAAAAATGGGCGCAACAAAATGACTGGGTTCACTCCATTTCTTACAGCCGGTGCCTGAGCCGCGATAAAGTGACTACCAGCAGTGAGGGAGGAGTTTACTTCTTATGGAAGGAGAAAATTTCGTGTTTAACAAAGTTAAATATGTGATTTCGCTCGTTGTCAGGATAAACGTGGTACCATGAAATGTGAATACCCGCACATTTGTGACATTCTGCGACAGATATTTGCGGAGATAAATTACAAGTTAAACCTTTCATCACTTCAACCTGGGTCGGCAAACCGAAAAGCAGCAGACCCATCGAGGGAACAACGTAATTGAAGGCGGAACTGTAACCAGAGAAAACCGGAAGAATTCGCTTAGTAACGACTACTTTTTGTTAGGAAACTTTTAGTGCTCTATCTAACTCTACCAACGTTAATTGTCTTTAACGTGTGTTATTTTTAAAAAGTATCTGATGATTTTTTTCGTTTTTAGTTTGACCTGTTTATTAGCCTGTGATAGCTTTAACTCCTACAGTAGGCATGGGTCGTCAGTTCGGTTTGTTTACATGATGAATCAGCTGACGAGCTAACGTTAGCAAACTTGAGTCACATGAGTTTTTAATCAAACACCAGTTGTATCTTCTTAGATAAAACGCAGTGTTAATGAAGAAGCTAACCCATAAAAACTGAAAAGAAGAGTATGTTAGTATGTTAATGACAGACTAACCGTTATAGAAGGTACAGGCGTTAGCTACGGGTTCCTGTGTTTGTCATTGGATCAGGGACCTATTTTAAAAGGCCTGCGGAGTCTTCATGACAAGATGCCCTGCTCCTGTGGGGACTGGAGAAGATGGATTCGGCCGCTGGTCGCGGTGCTGTACATTTTGCTGCTAATAGTAGTCTTGCCGCTGTGCATCTGGGAACTGCAGAAGTCGGAGGTTAGTGCATTTTCCAGCTGTGCAGATGGAGAGATTACCGTTTTTTTCCACATTCTTCGCTGCAAAATAGCTTTAGCTCCGTCAGATTAGATGACATAAATGTTTAAGCCTTGCTACGGATTCTGAGTTAAGAGTTTGGACATTTTAATATTTAAATATGCTTTGAACTAAACCCTCCCATTGTAGGTGAACCTCCATCACAGTCTTAAGTTTGCAGCCTCTAAGAGATCTTCTACCTGGACTGCCCTGTATTTAGCTCTCTCCATCTTCACATCAGCTCTGACCAGTGTCCCCATCCCTGCTGAAGAAAACCGTCCACACAGCATGATACTGCCACCACCATGTGTTTGCATGTTCAGGGTGATGCACAGGATTAGTTTTCCACCCCATGTAGTGTTTTGAATGTTTGCAAAATGTAATTTAGTTTTAGTCCGATCTTACCAGAGCACCTTCTTGGAAACATTTGATGTATCCCCTGATCTCCTGAAGTCCTTTCAGTGGTTTACTTATTGTATTTAGAAAAAAATATCCTTTTTGTTCCTGGGCATGGGCTACAAAGTTGTGTAGCATATGGATTCATACAGCTCTGATAATGTATTAACGTCTAATGATTATTTTGAGTTTGATACAAAGAACTAAGAAAAGTATTTAATAAACTGCAGATACATTTAGTTATATGCTTTTTAAGTGCCTGTTGAGTAGAATATTATACATCTTTGCTGTTCAGCTCTTTATAGAGTAACACTGGTTTAATAGGCTGATATTAGCAGGCTAAATAGTCAGGTAGCTACGGGAGCAGATGTCTCCGGAGCTACTGGTTGCTACCAGCTTCTTAACAGGCATGCTGCTTGTATTCTGAAGGCGGTTGTGTTAAAACAGCATTACCTTAATGAGGGTGGTGGGCGGTGTTAATTTAGTTTGTGCGCCATAACTGGTTCTGGAAATATTCAAAAACTGCCAAACACTTTTTCTTCTGTGAGGGAAAGTGTAGGAGCCTTCTTTCAGTCAGTTGATTAAACAGTGTGCAGCAGTAGATTGGGGAGGGGCAGCTATGTGCTGATTTTATGTTCCAAATGGCTGAACAAAACTCTGGTTTTGCCAACACTTTCTCCTGGATCTCATTTAAAGGGCTTTGAACTGCAGGAAGGGTATGTGGTACAACGTTCCAGTAACCGGCCCAGTTGTTATATCGCTAGTCTGTTTGATTTGAAAGCTGACTCAAGTGAGAACTGAGCAGAAACTTTATTATCCTTATTTTCATCATTTAATAACAGGTTGGAACCCACAACAAAGCATGGTTCATTGCTGGGATTTTTGTTTTCATGACCATACCTATATCATTATGGGGCATTCTCCAGCATCTGGTGCACTACACCCAGCCAGAGCTCCAGAAGCCTATTATCAGGTAAGCCATGTCTACTACCAATAAACCCCCACTGAAAACTGTTTTTTAATAGTGTTTTTTTCACTGTTGTTGTTATTTTAGGATATTATGGATGGTTCCAATCTACAGCTTGGACAGCGTGAGTCACAAAACTATTGTTTAATAAAAAGCTTTTTTTTTTAGTTCTTAAATTTGTTATGTAAAGAATGAGAATCATCACATTCCCTGCAGACATTGTCTCAGTTTGTAGTACTTCAACTGACACATTTTCTTTACCTACATTGCCTTTTTTCCAGTGGATTGCACTAAAATACCCCAGTATAGCAATTTATGTGGACACATGCAGAGAATGCTACGAGGCCTATGTCATCTATAACTTCATGACTTTCTTGCTTAACTACCTGGAACGTCAGTATCCCAGCTTGGTGATGATGCTGGAGGTCCAGGAGCAGCAGAACCACCTCCCCCCGCTCTGCTGTTGCCCACCCTGGCCAATGGGAGAGTGAGTTCCATCAAGATAGTTCCATCAAAGTAAATAATAATACCAGTTTAGCCGTTGTCAAAAGGAATGGTGGATCCCAGTGTAATACTGTTAATTAGGTGTATTTAAAAAAAAATCTTAATAACTTGCCTCTAGACCTTTACTCCAACATCTCAGATGTTGATATTGTAATTACATTTCTAAGAGCTCCCTTAAAGTTCCCATATTTGGCAAATTAAAGATCTTTATTTCTTCAGTTAACTGGAAAAATATCTTATTTGTCAGATTTTTTGACAATCTGTTGATGAAAAGTTCAGTAATTCTACCTTCAATTTGCTGAGGGTTTTTCTAGCCACAGTCATGCATCTGTATTTGGTGTAACGCAGTCATGGTAAAAAGAAAGGATGTTTCAGTTCTAAGGTTTTATGTATTGGCACATTACATTTTGCCATTTAGCATGGAGGGAGCTGGGGGGAGAAACTCAGTCCATATTTACTGCTTTTTACATGAAGTAAAATGGTAATACCCAGATGCTGCTAAATAAATGCAATGCAGATGTAAGCACTTGTTTCCAAAAAGTTTAGTAGTCTGCTGATTTTCCACATTGTGAACAGTGAGGGTTGTTGTCAATAATCTGGGAAGGATTATAGGGGAAATCCAGAAAAGTCAGAAAGCCTCATCTTTCTTATGCAACACAACCTTGGTTTAGTTTGGTGTATTGCACCTGGGCACCTTCCAGGTAACCATAAACTTATCAGTCGGTTAAAATTTTTGTGAGGCCTCACATTGAATTTTTTAATTGGCTTTGTGGTGCATAGTGTGCTTTTTTATAAGATATATATCTTGTTATGTAAAAGATTTATATTTTAAAGACCCCTTTTTGCAACATAGCTGTGTACTGATTACTTGGCCCGGAGATTTTCAAAAAATGATTAGTTGGCTTAAACCTTTCTAAGCAGCATTCGCTAATTTATTTATATTTCCTGATTCCCTTTGAATATTTCCTACCTGGTAGAACTGATGTGTTCTACTAGGGGACTGAATTAATGTTTGAATCAATTGTTCTGGAAAAATGGGCAGGACCTTATGAAATGTCATTTGCCAAACTACATTGGTAGTTTGGCCTCTTCTCAAAATGTCTTTTCCTGATAAACTAGGGTTTTGCTGTTGCGATGTAAACTGGGAGTTCTGCAGTACACTGTGGTGAGACCTGTCACAACAGTGATTGCTCTGTAAGTAAATTATAATTTTGTGCACTTAATTAATGTTGAACTTAAATGATCTGGTGCGTGATGTAGTATAAATTTGTTTCTTCCTAGAATCTGTCAGCTATGTGAAGTGTACGACGAAGGCAATTTCAGTTTTAAAAACGCCTGGACCTACCTGGTTATTTTCAACAACATGTCCCAGCTGGTAATTATGCTGCTGTTCTTTTAAAAAACGACTACATCAAACTTTAGGTCTTTATTGATATGAAGTTGTTATGCACATTTTGGACTAGCTTCATTTTCTTGCTCTCATTTTGTTCCAGTTTGCTATGTATTGCCTGGTTCTGTTCTACCGGGCTCTGAAGGACGAGCTGAGTCCCATCAAACCAGTAGGAAAATTCTTCTGTGTAAAAATGGTGGTGTTCGTCTCTTTTTGGTAAATCTCACTGTGTTCACATTTTTTTGCCCTGACCTGAAAACATTTAACCTTTAATGTATAGAAAACCTGTATCTGTTTGAGGAAACTGAGTATTTGTGACCTTTTCCAGGCAAGCGGTGCTGATTGCTTTGCTGGTTAAAGTGGGAATAATCTCAGAGAAACGTACCTGGGACTGGCAAAGCGTGGAGGCTGTAGCTACCGGCTTACAGGTAAATTGGCATTTTTGAAACACAGCTGAAATGTATTGGATATAAACCTCCTAAATATTTGTTATTGCTGTCAGACAAACCAAGCTGTATTGTTTCCTTCAGGACTTCATCATTTGTGTGGAGATGTTTCTTGCAGCCATCGCCCATCACTTCAGCTTCACCTACAAACCTTACATCCAGGAGGCAGAGGAAGTCTCCTGCTTTGATTCTTTTATGGCCATGTGGGACATCTCAGATGTCAGAGCAGATATTTCTGAACAAGTCCGTAATGTCGGTAAGTCCGTCGTGGTCTCTATTGTACAGGTGCGTCATCATCAAGAAGTGAATTTATTTCCGCAATTCAGTTCAAAAAGTGAAACTCGTTTATTATGTGGAATCTTTATGCAAAGTGTGATTTATTTCAAGAACATGTTACGTTTGATGATTAAAGCTTAAAGATACTGAATATTCAAAACTCTCGTTTTCAGACTATTAGATATATTACATAAGACAAATAAAAGGGATTTCTAATCCAGAAATGTAGGCCCGCTGAAAAGCATGTTGGTGTGTTGTAAAATATACAGGTACATCTCAAACAATTAGAATATCGTGAAGAAGTTCAATATTTAAAACTTATACAGATTCATTACATAGAGTGAAATATTTCAAGTATTTATTTGTTGTCCTTTTGATGATTATGGCTTACAGAGAATCAAAAAAGTCTCAGAAAATTAGAATACTACATTAGATCTATAAAGAAGGAAATTTAATTCCAACAGAAATGTCAGCCTTCTGAAAGGTACGTTCATTTCTGTGCACTCAATACTTGGTCAGGGCACCATTTGCATGAATTTCTGCATCAATGCGGCGTGGTATGGAGGAGATCAGCCTGTGGTTCTGCTGAGGTGTAATGGAAGCCCATCCTTTGATAGCAGCCTTCAGGTTATCTGCATTGTTTGGGTCTGGTGTCTCTCATCTTGCTCTTGACAATACTCCATAGATTCCTGTGGGGTTCAGGTCAGGCCAGTTTGCTGGTCAGTCAAACACAGCATCATCACTATAGTAATTGGATCAGCGTTTGGGCAGGTGCCAAGTCCTGCTGGAAAATGAAATCAGCATCTTCATAAAGCTTGTCAGGACATGGAACCATAAAGTGGTCTAAAATATCCTGGTAGGTGGCTTCATTGACTGTGGACTTCAGAAAACACAGTGGACCAGCACCGGTAGATGACATATCACCTCAAATCATCGACTGTGAAAACGTCACACTGGACTTCAAGCAACGTAGATTCTGTGCCTCTCCTCTCTCTCTCCAGACTCTGGGACCTTGATTTCCAAATGAAATGCAAACTTTACTCTCATCTAAAAAGAGGACTTTGGACCGCTGAGCAACAGTCCGGTCCTGTTCTCCTTAGCCCAGGTAAAAAACGTCTCTGGTTCCGGAGCAGCTTATAACAAAGAATGCCACAGTTGTAGCCTTTTTTCTGTATACATCTGTGTGTGGTGTCTCTTCAAGCACTAACTCCAGTCACAGTTAACACCTGGTGAATGTTCCCCAAACTATTAACAATAATGTATGTAGGGACTGGATGGATGATTACTGACATCTGGCAAGAAACTTGCAAGTATATCACTTAGTGTGTAATAAATCTTTGTAAGTTTCACTTTTAGAATTGAAAAATTGAAATAAATTCACTTTTCAAACCCTCTGATTTACTGAGATGCACCTGTTGTTCGGGCATCTTTCAAGACTAGCTTTGAAATGAGCTTCAACATGTTTTTTTGGACTCATTTCCAGGAAGGACAGTCATGGGTCGTCCGAAGAAATCCTACTTCAGCGAGGCCCAAAATGACGGCGAGCGATCTGGGCTTCTGTCTTCGGCATCTCAGGACGCCATCATGGAAGCTGCAAGCAACCAAGGCCAGTACGAGGGGCTAGGAAGAACCCTCACACCGCATTCCTTATCAGCGCCTGCAGGGTTGGACTCGGCTGAATGGGAAGAAGGTTTTGAGTATAGAACCGGCTCAACCCAAGATGATGTAAGGACAAATCATACCAATGAACCAGAAGACGCGGATCTCATAGTCGTCACCTAGGTGACTAGTGTCATATGACTGGGCAGGTCCCAGTTCCAGAGCTTTAAGTTACTCAGACTTTAGGAAAACAAATGACACCAAGCTGATTAGGATCAGCTCAAGCAGCAAGAATTTTCCAACCAGTGAAAAATTATAAGGACCTCTCTGTTAATGACAGCTGTTAGAATGTTCTGTCAAGGGTATGGTCTTACCCGACCTGTTATCAACACACATTTTACGGTTTTGTGTTGTATGAGAAAATGGTTGCACCTCACAGTTCTCACAGTAAAATCCATTATAGCCGTGATGTCGTCAAGAGCATGAATAATCCAAGGACCTACTTTCTGATTGTTTTCTGTAGCTTTTCAATTATTCTTTATTTGTTGGTAATGTCTTTATAGTCTTACAGATGAGCAGCTTTTAAATGTTCTTTTTATTAGGATGCGCTTGACTCGCAGAGCTTTTCAGCTTCATCAACCAAACGCAGTTCTCAGTCAGGAGGCTGCATTTCTTAAAAGACACGGAATGCTCCAAAACTACATTTTTAGAAAAGGGCACCGAACATTTTAGAAGGAAATTAAATGTTTTCAAGATCAAGGAACGAAGCACAGAGGCAACAGTTTTTTCTCTGTATGCAAACTGTTTGCATGGGTAGGTTAGATCAAATAAATGAAATACTGTTCTAAACATTCATGCAAGATTAACACACTTGGTGTGCACTGCATTTTATAAAGGTGTCAGTAGATACAGAAACACTAATTCAGCATGAAGTAGTACAAGCAGCTCTCTCTAGTTAAGATACTGTAAATGCTTCATTCTGAACAACTTCACGTCTCGAGTGTTCACCTTTTCACCCTGGGGCCTTTTTCCATTAATTTTAACATTGATTTAGCAAATATAGTCAACACCAATTTGAAGGAGTTTAATTTGTTTCTCATCTGTACATCTATTACAACTATTTGTTTTCCCTTAAATATTTTCAGCTTTTTTCCACTAATATGGTGATTGGAACACGGATTAGTTATTCTTTAAGATGTCAGACAAAACAACTGCTTGAAATCATCCATGAACCTCAGCTCATGCATGTTGTTGCCTTTTCTAAAAGCCTTACTGGAATATATCAAATCTGATGTAAATACTCTGCTTTTTAAAAATATCAATAAACACATGACCAAAAACATTTTTATTGTATATTAAAAAAATGCTACATGCATTGGAGAACAGTTTTCATAGATACAAATATTTTTTACAACGTCCGGGTCCATAAGGACATTTGAAGTGTCACAGTACATTTTTAGAAGTACTATGAAAATGTACATCCCGCAGCTTAATCTACATGAATATTTGTAAAACACTAGCGCAGTTCTGTCCCAAGGGCACTTAAAACGTTTGTCATGCAGGTGATCTCTGACCATTAAGGATTGGTGTTACATTTCAAAACTACAGCTGAATATTTTATTACCAGAATAAAGAAAATGTGTTATAATGACTTTCCTGCAGACTCTAACAATGAGCTCACCTTAAAATTTATAAAATAATGCTACAACATGAGTTTAGTCCATCTGCACGGGAGTGTTGTCTATATGAGCAGAGATGGAGATGGTGCTTTTGTGAAGCTTCACAGCGAGACGGATCCAGTCTCTAGCTTGCACTTCCAGGGGCTCCTGAAGAACAACAGCGGCCTGCTTCCAGTGAGAGTTCCGGCTGAGGGTGCTCACACTGATGTTCTGGTCCAAGTGGATCTGGTACCAGAAAGGAATTGCAGTAATCCTGCCTCCTGAGATGGTCTGCACCTGAGATAGGAAACAGCTTCACATGATGCTGCTCAATGAGAGATTAACTTCTACAGCGGTTGAGATGTTTGGCAGTTTAAAAACATGAAGACAGGAGCCCTTTATAGTAATTACAGAACTAACAATGATTTAAGGGTAATGACATGAAACTGAATGATATTGTACAACCTGAAGATTTTATTACAAAAATGTGGTTTTATGCTAGGATTTAAAAAGGGACCCAAATTATAAAAACATCAAGATGGATGCACTGTTTGCAAACAATCTTTTGACATCCCAGGCTGTATCAATGCATGTCTTACCCTGACCTCCCTCTCAGTGTAGTTGGCGTTAGCATCCATGAGGTCCAGAACAAAGAGCTCAAGAGCCTCACTGAGATGTCTGCACTCCAAAGTGGAAAAATCCAAAAAAACATGAACCGGTACCTGCACAACATGACATTTATTTCAGAAACATAAAACATGTACCACAGTTAGAATGTTTTATGATGTTTCTCTAACGCACATGGGAGCAAACCTATACACTCAAATATACAGATATATATATAGATAATATAGATATATATACTAATATTTGGTCAAACATCTCTGCATTTTGCACCTCAACCACGTGTTTTTTTTATAGCCATCAACAAACCTCGCATATTTCTGGTTGATTGTTTGACCACACTTCATGGCAGAAATAATAGTTGGTTTTAATTTGTTGGTTTCCTGCCATGGACTCCACTTTGAGGCATAGTTCATACATTTTAATAGGGCCGAAGTCTGGGTTTTGGGAAGGTTATTGAGAAGGACTGTAGGCCTTCCAAAACTACATGTGATTTGTGTTTGGGACTGTTGTCCTGTTGGAAGACCCAAACTGAACTGTCACCGTCAGTTAACAGGAAATTGGTTAGGATGTTCAGGAGCAACCCAGGAACTAAAGCTAGTCTTTAACTGGAAACTGCTAGAACACCATGGTCACTAATGACAATGTAATGATGTAACCTGGACAGAAGGCAGACAAAAACGAAGTGCCTGCACCAAAGTCAACACCTTCAGGCCAAATGTCTTCTGGACTTTTTTTAAGGTCACATAAGACAAAGATTTGAGGTATTTGGCCTCAATGACAAAAAGAATATTCGGAGGAATCTAGGCTATGCTTTCAAACCTAAAAACACCGTACCGGATTTCAAGCATGGTGGTGGCAGCATCATGCTGCAGGACTGGTTTCCTGACAGTGATATTAGTGATGCACAAAGTGAGTGGAATAATTAAGGAAGAGGACAACTTCCAAATTCATCAACGTCACATCAAAGTGACAGCTAGACGGCTAATACTTTTGGATGTTCCAACGGGATAGTTATCCTTGACACACGTCACGACCAGGAAACCAACCAATTTAAATATTATATTCTGTTTCCGGGATAAAAACGGGTTAAATATCCATCTAGATTAATACCAGGACCACGATGATGGCTACAAAAAGCATGCGGTTAAGGTGCAAGTTGCTAAGAAACATTTATCCAAATATTAGTGGGGGTCTATACATATATATTTGAACCCAAAAGTGCAAAACTAATATGACATTTATGCAGAGGATCTTCTGACCAAAACTATACTTCCAAAAATGGACGTTGAGATCATTCATGTTCCAGCTGGAAGACATTTTTAGAAGATTTAATGATGGAAAACAGGATTCTTAGTGACCCTAACTGTGGTGCCCTTTATAGTTAAGGACTTTTTTAATAGATTAACCTGAATTATTATGCAATGGCTAAATAAATTATCTTTACACCCAACTGAGGTTAGTAAAGAAATTTTAAGAAATTGTATTTTTAATTACAGATTAATTACTGTGCTTTTTAAATTTTGACTAACTATAGATACAGAGAAAACAAAGTGGTAGCACCGTTACACTGTTTTCTTCGCTCTAGCATTAAAAACGTTTCTCGACTCCCTGTAAGGTTGTGTGGACCACAGAGTCCCCTGTCTGTGGTGCTTGATGTTATTTTCTCTAGTGGTGCAATGATGTGCGTTGTGTCTTGTGTGATAGTTGAGCTAAGTGTCGACCACTGAGCGCTTTAAAGATAGACATCTGCTTGAACAAACAGGCGTCCCCATGAGAGGTCGGCAGAATTACAAGCACAAGCATGGCGCTGGAGGAAAACTAGGATTTCCAGACCAAATAAAGAAAAGGAATTCACAGGGATTTGGCAGCTGGGAAGCGCAAATCAAAGAGAAGCAAAGAAAACACAATCCTGGACATCAGTCCGAATCACTTGCTTAACTGGAAAAAAAATTAGTTGAACTATGTTTTTGTTAGATTATAGTGCAACATTCCAGGTACACAGTGTAATTTTAAATCGGCTGAAGGCCAAAATCGGGCGATTGCTGGATAATTGCGGGGCGACTGAAACCTCAAAAAGCAACGATGAACTAAAGATGCAGTTTGAGGTCTTTACAAGTTAAATCCAGTTAATGGAGGACTTTATGGGTATACGTACAGTGAACTGATTAATGAAAGGCGCGATATTAAATCCCAGTGTTGGTTCCTGGCCCTGGACGGCACTTTCCAGCAACAAAGTGTCAGACTCCACCAGCATACCATAAACAACGATCTTCTCTGGAAAAATATGGCCTCCTTCTTCCAGCAGAAACCTAACAGGGATAACAAGAGAAACATTTAAGTAAAGCAATACAAGGCTCAAATTTCCACATCTCCAAGTACTTTTTAGCCATTTTTAAGGTATATTTAGAAAAGTTCAAATATGGAGCCTTTAAAACAACAGATTAAAAGACAGAAAGACAACCTTAAGACAATGGGTCTAAAACTATTGCCCATACATATTTAGACCCATAATATATTTGAATTTTATACTTTTAAAATTTTCTGCACAGAAATCCTGATAATAACATCTGAATATTAAGATAGAAACATTGACTGCAGACCAGAAACAGTGAAGGTGCTTCATTACAATTTAAACTGAAAAATAGAAACTGGTGGTGTTTTTCTTAAACTGAGGCGATGTAAACATTCAGTCTGCTCCTATTTTGAAGTCATCGTGGTGGTTACCAGAAGGACCATGGAGTAAAAATAAAAAAACTCAGTGGTTGTCCTGACCTGGCTAAGGAAGCTTTCTCCATCAACTTCTGTCTAACGAGCCCACACGTTTCCACACAGTCCAGGATGATGGCGCTCCACAGCTTCTCCCGGGAGGGCCGCTGTAGGACTCCCCGCTCGTCCTCCGTGTGGTTCAGCCAGAACTCTAGATGCTGCTCAGAGATGTTGTTGGAATGAGCAAGTCTCCTCAGGACGTTCTGCTGCTTGGTCTTCTCCACAGAGCTGTAGGCTTTTACTTGACCCTGGTGGGCCGCGATGAGGGAGAGCAGAGAGAAGCCCTCAGACACATCCAGCACGTAGAGTAATCTGCTATCCACTGCAGACATGGCGGTACCTCCTGTGTTGAGGTTTTGACTTTTAACCTTCAGTCCTGAGATGAGCTTGTTTAGAGCGGTGCAAAAACTCTGATGGTAATCCTGATTGTTCAAGAGCGCCATCTCTGAACATTCAAGCATACAGAAGTCTTCAGAGTCACTCTGACTAGTCTGGAGACAAGCTAATGCACTGCACAGTTCCACTTCTGGGTTTGGGTTTGGAATGGGTTGTCCAGAGTTCTGCAAATCCACACGCTCATCGAGATCGATTTTATGACCATCTCGCAGCACAGCGACACAGCAGAGTCTCAGGTAGGCATCTCGGCAGGAAACTTCAACAATCAGCTCATCTCGAGCCTTTAGCACAAAACCTGAAGAAGGGAAAACACAGAAAACCTTTACCTTCACCTGAATATATAACAATAACATTAAAACTTAATACATATTTATATTTATCTTTATTATACAGTGCTTTGCAAAAGTATTTTAGTTTTTTTAATCCTGGAATATTTACAATTTATTGAGAGGCAATTTTCAACACTTCTACACACATCAGGCTTTTATGGAAGAATGGCAGGAAAAATGGCAACGCTGAAAGAACTTCACACAACTTCTCCAGAAGCAGGGTAGGGATACCAGCAAATATGTGCTCCGGCTGACATGCAAAACACAATTTGTAGCAGAAAGCCCTCACTGCACATCAACTCGAAAACACCACCACATGGTAAACATGGTAGTGGCAGCATCATGTTATGGGTATATTCTTTTTAGTATAGAGAAGGGGGCTAGTCAACGTCGACAGAAAGATGGCTGCAGGACAATCCTGGGAGGAAATCTGTGAAAGGCTGCCAAACACACGTAGACTTCCAGACGGACAATAACCCTAAACATAGAATGGTTTATATAAAGCATATTCGAATGGTCCAGTCAAAGTCCATATTTTAATCTAATGTAGGATCTGTGGCAAAATGTAATAATTGATGTTTACAGAAGCTCTACGTTCAATCTGACCGAGCTTGAGCTACTTTGTAAAGAAAAACTTGCAGAATCTCACTTCTAGGTCTGCAAAGCTCAAATAGACTTTTATTTTATAATTGCAGCAAAAGGTGCTTCTGCAAATATTGACTTGGGCAACAGGAAAATTAATTTAGTAAATGACAAAATATGTAAATTGGTATTGTGAGATTTTGATCATTCTCCTCATGAAAGGAGATTCAGCAGACCAGACAATGAGAGGATTCCTACTAGAATAACATCTGTTCACGTCATCTCGAAGCCCATCAGAGGTATTTATGAAAATGCAGATTTACTGCTTATTAAAATTTCATGGCCACTAAAGAATGTCATAGAATTTCAGGGCTTACACTTAACTGGGAGACAGATGTTTATTATTACTGGGAAAGGTGGTGCCTCCTTTAAGCCTGTTTGAACCAATTAGCAGAAGAGTGATATGCGGTTCAGTCTGGTCTGCACTACACCTGGAACTGGAACATCTAATGTCAGCAGAGCTCAGCTCTTCGTCTGTTATGACAACAAGGTAAATCAACAGGGGCCTTCGTGGGCATTTAGGAATCAGAATATTACGTCTATTTTTAATGTCAAAGCTTTGTTACAATAATTTAAGATAATAAACATTGTTTTAGATTAACAGATGACTATAATAAATGTAATTTTAGCCACTCTTGCAAGTTTGTAAATGAGTGTAAATAAAGTTCAGATGCTGAACTGAAATTCTATTTGCTTTCCAATGATTTCAGAGCCAAATCTGTGTATATTGTATCTTTTGCTATCAGTTTACAGTAAGGTGTAAAGGTCTTGAGGCATATTCATATTGCTGTTTCTACGCACCCAAACTTTCTTGTAATTTTTCTAAAAGTCTTTCAAAGTTTTCCTTCGGACTTTGTATAATTTTTCACTAATTTTCACTATTCATTTCATTATTTGCTTTCTTAAGCCATCTAACTCTGACCTTTCAATCATGAAAAGGCTCCTAAACTCGAGGGATGAACCAGTGCCATGTTGATACATAACAAAGAACCTATAATTTGGATTATTGCATCTTTAGGCACTTTGATACCAGTTATGCCCTATTTCTTGACTATAATATATGAAAAAACCCCAAAGAAAAAACAAGTTGACAGGCAAAAATAGTATTTTACCTTCAACAAAATGATTTCCAAGGAGCTATCAACTCAAAACTTGGCGTTCCATCTCTCAGCTCTTGTGTCAGGTATTTACTACCTTTTCTTCTTAAGTCTTTCTTATAGAAAAAGACACGAGTTTCAATTATCTAATGCATGTCGTTTTTGAGGACATCTTTTGTCCTCTACTTTTTTACTTTCCTCTTTGTTTTTGAAAAGCGCAAACTGCACAATATGCCACCATGGTCAGACGCAAGGATTAAACTGAAAACTAGTGGAAAAAGCTGCCAAAGTCCAAAGAAAATGTTTTGCAGTCCAGCAAAATTCTCCATAAAAGTAAAATCATATTTACTCTACATACAGTTTCAATACAAATTCAAATCCTGCTGTTCAAGCTTGAAAGCTTGAACAGCAGGGTCCTAGAATGCAAACTGATGCACGATGGAAAAAGATTAGAAGACAAGTTTACACACACACACATTTCAAAAACAGGCTGTATTTTTAGGGTTTGAAGCAACTCTTCCTTCTTGTACAACATGCTGTGGATGTACAGCTTGCAGAGTGTGTTTAATACAAAAAGCTTGTGTTGTGGGAGATTGCTGTAAGCAGTCAGGAGCAGTCAGTGTTGGAGAATCTGTGTCAGACTGATGATGGGAAACCATCCTACATATAAATACTATATTATGGAGCTTTTTGCACATCATACACTCAAGACTATTTGCTTGAACTACTATAAATGTTTGGAGATCCAGATTTGAGTTGTTTTAATTGGCATAAATATCCGTTCTTCCCATTTGTTTGAGCTCCCAATAACCTTACATTTTCAACACTGTTCTTCCAGTTTGCAGTAATACGTTGCTTTTGGAAATAAGATGATAAGTGTTTAAACAATCTTTCACAAAACTCTATTTAAATACATAAACTAAATATCCAGTTAACCATGACCAGACTTTATTTTATGGCCGTAGAACTGTCAAAAACATGCAATGAGTGAGTGCCTCGAGCCTCTTGTTTCTATTACATCTTCAACTTTCAGCGACTGGAAGTTACTCAGTTTTACTGTGTATTATTGAAAGTTTATTCAGAAATGTTTAAAGGCTAAACAAAAAATTCATGCTGAATCCATTCTGGACTGACCGGATGGTAATAAGAGGGTTATATCACAAAAATAAGCTTATACTGTGCATATACAACAAACGCGTCTGCAGCATGTCTATTTTGCATCTTACTCATTGCACTGTGGACAGGGTAGATGGCTTGTTCCCAGCAGGTGTCCTCCTGCGGTCCAGTAGACAGACTGTTCTCCTCGTCCAGATGGAGCTGGAACCACACAGCAAGAGCATCCAGTTCTCCTTCCAGAGTGACCGGCAGCCGGATCTCCCGAACTTCCCTGGAGCTCAGGCCTTCCAGTTCCTGCAAGTTTCAGAACCATCAGAGTCAAATGAGAGACCAACAAGGTTTCAACAGGGACTCCAAACTAAATCTAAAACCGAAGAAAAAAATATTTAAAAAATATTAAACCATTCAACTTCTAGAAAAAAAAAGTCGTTCCTCTGTTTCATTGTGCTGAAGGCAGCCTGATGACAGTTTTTGTTTTTTTACATAGAATAAAACTAAGTTTCACCTACTTAAGATCATTACATTATATTGAACATTCTGGAAGCAAATTATTTAAAAATACTGTAGTACACAACAGTATCAAAGCTGTTTCAACTTTTTTCTAACAGAAAATATTGCAATTGCACAAGCAGGAACTTTTAGGAACACAAACAAAATGTTTGAAATAACCAAATGCATTAGAAAAATAGTCTATTTTTCAGTCATTATTTAAACTGAGACCGAATCTGAGTTTTATCATAAATCAATATGTCACATATCATCCTAAGTGACTTCCTGTCTCTGAAATGTAATTCTAACTGCATCTACTGAACTAAAATGCAGAAAAAGCCTTTAAAGACATCTAAGGTGGACAGAGATTATACAAAGTCTTTTTTAGGTTAGAAAAGTGGTTTACCCTCACCAGAACATTGTTGAAATCTATGGTGAGGGCTGTGAAAGGTTCTGTGAGCTCTCTGTATCCCCCAGGCAGCCGGCTAAGTCTCTCTGTGGTGTACGGCTCCGTGGAGTCATCTTGCTCAGAGCTGCAGCTCACCGGACTGCGGAGTTCCCCTGCTGCAGCCATGGACAGACCACCCACCTCTGCGGCACGGAGCCTGAATCAAAACAGTGACGCAAAGAGACAAAACAATTTGTGGAGAGTTCCTCTCAGCATGCACTCCTTCTTAACCGCACATAGCCACTGTTCATGCTGCTATAACCATAAGAAAACCATTTAAAATTTAACTAAAGCAATTCTTGTGATTACTGTCTAGAAAGATGCCCTTACAGGTGAAACAGAGTCAGGAGCTTACCTGTGATGCCGGCGGATCTCAAGGCACTCGACAGCCATACAAAACACAGTGGCTCCAGCAGGGATGACCCGACCTGTGGTACAATCCTCTCTAAATTCGCCCTCACCCCTCTACAGAAAATAATAAATAAAAAGTGAATCTCAGAAGAAATCGAGTCTGTGCATGCTGATAACAGTTTCTGCTTCATAGATTTGTTTTGCAGACCACCAAGCCGACATTTTGCAGTTTAATGGTGCATGTTAAGACCAAACTAAAGAGAAAAGAAATCAATCAAATCCCAGAACGAGGCTGGAACGGCTGAAGGAGAGAAAGACTTAGACTGAAAAAATAAGAAGCATGACCTAGGTTTGCCAAGATGCGATTGAATGAACTAGAAGATTTCTGGAACATCTGGAATGTCGTTTTGACAGATGGGACCACAGTAGAGATCTTTGGCCATAATGTAAAGCTCCATGTTTGGAGAAAAAAAAAGAGAGCATATATGTAGTAATAACTTGATTACTGCTGCTATAGGTGGTTCTACAACCTATTGAATCATGGGGTGTACTTAGTTTTTCATGCACAACGTTTCCTATATGGCTTTTTTATGTTTAAAACAATGAGTTAAAACTGTTTTGGTTTGGTACAGTTTTAAGGTGCTTTTTTTAGTCATACTGACTACTCAGTGTACTTTTACAACACGAGTGTTAGTCAACCAGCGCACACAGGCAACTTAGGGTTAAAAGTGCCTTGCCCAAGGGTACATCGACATCTGTCAAGGAAGGAAGCAGGAATCAAATCCACAACTTTCTACTCTTCCCACTCAGCCACAACCATCACCACATTCCAGATGTTGGATCAGTTTGACATCATTGCAGCATCTTGTAAAGATTTAATGATTTCCAATGTGTCAGAGTTTACGTTCTTTCTAATGTGAATGTCCAGTAAGAGCATTCCATTCACAATGTCACTAAAAGATGCTGCCAGTCCTGATCTTGGTTCTGAAAATAGTTACCTTTGGAGGCAGCAGGAGGTGGTGCCAGGCGTGAATAAGACTCTCTATGATGCCTTCTCCAAACAGTCCGGCATCGACTGTCTCAGTCACCACCAAAGAGACCCTGACCACAGAGAAAACATTTATTTATGCAGTGATATCTTTTAAAATCCAAGAATGTCAAGATCATAGTAATCTGATAGAATCTGAACCTGTGTGGGATGTCTGTTGGTACTTCCATCTCGAGGGATTTCTTATGAAGGATTTTGATGCTCCCTTCCATCCCGTTAGCAGCCACCACCTCACAGGCCAGTTCATACATCGTCTTCGACAGCTCGCAGGCGTACACCTCAGCGGCACCTGCTTTCTTAGCACACATACTTAACAGACAGAAACAAAGCGTCAGAACTGGACTTTTTGTTAACATTGTTATAAACCTAAATGATGAGTCTCCAAACTGTGATGGAAAATATCTCACCCAAGGATTCCTGTGCCAGTACCTATATCAAGTACAGTGTTGCAGCCGTTCTGAACAGCCTTCTGAATGGCCTGCTGGTACTTTCGGTTCCTGCCGTGGTCATTGAGCATAAGGAAGTGCCAGCGCTCCACCAGCCAGTTGGCCACGCGATAGAAATTCTCTCTGGCTTCTGGATAATCCGGCTTGAGCTTTAAGGCCTTGTGGAAATGGCCCGCAGCTTCATCTCTAAATCCCATTCTGGATCATAAAACAACATATAGATATAGATAATGTAGAACTGAATACTGTTCGGTGGACAGAAATATTGATAAACATGTCTCCGCACTGTTAAAATATACCGGAAAAGGTGTTCTCCCATGCTGTTGACGATGACCTCGTCCGCAGGGAAAATTTCCAGAGCTTGTTCATAACAGTCAAAGAGTTCCTGAATCCGGCCCACAGAGTCCAACTCTTTGGCCCATTTAAAGAGAGTGAATCTAAAAGATTCCTGAAATGAAAAGCTCTCTGTATTTAATTCTACTAAACAATTAATGCAAATGGTAAAGTGAACAGAGTAGGATAAGTTGACCAAATGGCACGAAGTTAAGAAAACATTTGTGGCAGCTGCGTATGTAGTTAACTTATATTCACTATCATCATATATATATATTTATCATCATCATAAGGATTTTTGGTAACCAAACAAGAGACGACTTGTTTACCATGGTAGCATGTGGAGTTTGGTAAGAAGTTTATCTGAAGTTACGTTTTTAGGAGTAATTGTAGATCATAAACCTACCTGAAAACCTAATATAAAGAACATACAACATATATCAATTTAAGGAATCCTATAAAGTGAAATAACGGACATTATAAGCTAGATGAACAGATATAAAAAATGTATTGGAGAAAGATTATGTCCAATGGTACATTCGGTAAATGCAGGGAAGGCCATTTGTATTTAATCTGTTATGATCTGAGCAGGACACGTTATATATGATCTTTTCTTCTTCCGGGTTCTTTTTGACATGTGGAATTTTTTTTACATTCCTGTTTGTTGAAACGTCTTGTTTGAGTTTTTCCTGTGTTTAAATTTGTAAACTGAGTATTGATATGGGTATGTTGAAATAATTAACTGGTGTTGAAAGTAGTATACCCATGCCATCACCTGCGCAAAGTCCTTGAACACAGGTGCGAGGTTGAGGACGAGGAGGTAGTGCACGAAAGCTGTTCCATAATCCTGGTTGAGCAGACACTGCTGGGCGCTTTCCAGGGAACTGGAGACCAGCTGGTCTCTGGCAGGGTCCACTCTGCGTCGCCTACGGGCTCTCCTCCCATGCTTGGGTCTTGCACTGGTGTTTGGCATCCCTTACAGAAGAAGAAAAAGTGAAATATAGGATTTCAGTTTATGAAATGTGCTTTAACAAATGTTGGCTTTGCCAGTACCATGTAAGGACTCACACAGCTTTTGCTTAGTTACAGAGATAAGAAAAGCCGATTATCTTTACTCTGCATTCAAGTATTAATGATAATAGTACATTAATATGCCTTTTACACTTTCTAATTTTGACCTACCACCTCCAAACTGATATTTTCAGTACTGATCTGCTGAAATGGTTAATTCAGTTTCAGTTCAGGGTGCAAACTGAATCTGTTTTGAAGTAAATATACAAGAACACATATCATGTGATAGATTTGTATCACTCCTAATAACAGAGCTCTTTCAGTTCTGTCTTCTAATATTCAGGTTGAGTAAGTCTAATTTTGAAGAAACCTACTGCACTTACTCTGGGCAGAGTTAGATTCCAGGCTGGTGTATGGGATGAAATTGCATCCAGCCAGCCGCTGGAGCCAAACACAGTTGACTTATGAATGTTGGCAGCACGCAAACCCGAACATGACGTCCATCCGCAGTTAGCCTCACTGTAAACAAAAACAGCCCTGATAACAAACAGGCACAACCTGCGCGATAAAACCTGCTCTGGTTATCACTGCAGCACTTCAGTCCCGTGTCTGTTAATATTAGAGTTTTAACAGTAAGCTGGATCAAAGCCGAAGCAGGTTCTTAAAATGAATCACAAACAAATGACACACTGAGCGGCCCAGCTGTCCGCACGAATATCGGCTCGGACGCAAATGTGTCTCAGATTACACGTTCCGTGCGACCACTCCCCCCCCCCCCCCCAAAAGAAACTTATTTACTTGCCTAAAGTTAGAAGCGGGACACATTCGCTACTTAAAGTGTGTTTTAAAAGGAACTTTGTTATTTAATTACCTAATTATCTACAATAAACCTGTCTGTCTCCGTCTTGTCTTTGATGACATTGAGGCTTCTCTATTAAAAAACTCAAAGAGTAACATTGATCAAGATGGTCCAGTTTTTAGAAATGAGGTATGAGGGAGCCACATTACATCTACATTTATAGAGCTGCTCAACATCAATATGTGCATTATCTCAACAGCAAATGACTGCGGTTGATGCAATATTTCGTTGGCTATAATATGATATGCGTCATGCATTAAAACGCTGTATACCAGTAAATTACAAGCAACTTTCTAAAGTGTACACATCCATGTTTAGATTCCAGGTTATTGAGATCTAAAAATACAGACTGTGATACATAATTTCTAAACTTTTTTCAAATCTGTAAAGGTGAAAAATATAAAAAGAATTGCAGGGGTGAAATGTATCATTTCCAGACGTGTGCACATTCTTAAACTAATAAATGGTTAAGCCACTTTCTGATTTAGTTTGAGTATTTAGTCTTCTTTGGTAGGGGTCCATAAGCATTCCATATCTTGACTTGGTAATATCTGTGCACATCTCTGGACCAGTCCTCTGCAGGCTGTACTTTGCATTAAGGTGCATATATGTTAAATATATTCTCTATATTTACAGTATTTAACTTTATTTTAGGAATGACTAAATGAGTGAACGAATGGTTGTTCGGAAGACGGAACGGAAGTAGGTGTGTCTGAATCGTCAGGAACCTATACATAGTCTTTGAAAGTGGCCACGCATCATTTTTCAGCCAGCATAGCAAGGCGGTGCATCAGGGAGGCGAAGTTTACAATTAATTTCAAGCTTCCGGTCAATCTGGAAGGTAGACGCCCACACCGACCACGTGATAGATATAAACATAGCAGATATTTTTCAGTTTTCTCCTAATGACCACAGTTACTATTACGAAAATAAACATTAATAAGATAAGTTCATCAAATTATTGGAATGTAAACTTGATTTTGCTGAATTCCAAGCATAATTCTATTGGCATCCACAGCAAAACTTGTTACTTTCGGTTTATTTTCGTTGGGCAAACATCTTCGGTGTGCATTACCACCACCCTCTGAAACAGAGTATGAACCAGAATGGACACACTATATTCGACTATAGAGTTCTGATTTTATTAAGAACTAAACAACTGCATTAATTTAACTATGTTCCGAATTTAAACGAAGTAATTCAACTAAATACAAACTGTGGGTTATCTCTTTTCCCACAATAACCCTAAAAGGATGGAGACTAATTCACCAGTATAAACAGATACATTGTCGCCAATTCTTTGATTTGACATATAACCTGTTTTAGGTAAAATAAAGACTTGCTGACATATCATTTCTACAGGACAATGAAGCCAGTGTGGCTCCAACAAACGTACTAGGCGCTCCCTCGCCACATCGTCATAAGTTCGGCACGGGTCAACCGCCGGCTTGCTGTAAAGGAGCGCACCTTGTACATTTTCTACACGCTCTCATGTCAGTACACTTTCTTAATCTGTCACTTTACTAGGTGGAGTTCCTTTAATGGACAAGGGGACAATTGGACACCGCACCCGTTAATTTTTGAGAATTTCTTTTAAACGACATCTGATGATTCCCTAACTTAAAAACACATTGTTGCCCCCCCCCCCCCCTCGTACCTGTTTGCCCTTCGTAGTTTTGTTTGACAGCGGTGGTGTGGAGCAACACCCATGCAGCCGTGTCAGAAGTTAGAAAGCTAGCAACTGTTAGCTGCTGCTACCTCACGGAGCTATGGTCCATCATTCTGACCTGAAACCTCCGACGAAAACAGCGGCGGTGTGATTGTGACGGTTTTTGTTTTCACTGCTGCAGAGTTTAAGTCGTTTTTGTGCCAGTTTTCCCTTCCCGTCGTTTGGAGACGAAGCTGTCAGAGAAATGGGACTACAGCCGCTGGAGTTCAGTGAGTGCTATCTGGACAGCCCCAGCTTTAGGGAGAAAATTAAGGCGCAAGAAGCGGAGCTGGACAAAACTAACAGGTTCATCAAAGAGCTTTACAAAGATGGGAAGAACCTCATCAATGCGACCAAACGTAAGTTTTTTTGTTGTTTTTGTGAATCATGTTTACTTATAAGTAAATAAAAACGTAATTTTGTATAACATTGAAAATGTGATAAGATGGCTTTTTGACAGTACGTTTATTGGTCTCAATGGATGTGGTTATTTTAATCTGGTCGGATCAAGGCGTTGTCTTTCTGCTTGTCAAATATTCTTCTGTAACATGAAACCAAATTACAGCAACGCGTCAATATTTCCCTCACCAACATTTATAAGATGATCTGTTTTAAATCTGGAAGGCTGGCCTTGTTCAATATTAGTTCTGTTTCTGGTCAGACTTCATCTTAAAGCTGCAGGCCAGATTGTTCTGTAATAATCAATACAACTCACTGTAAAAAGACCTTGTCACTTACAGAACATGTCACGATCGGTTTTTATTTGTTTCAATATTTTGTTCTAAATAGTTAATTTATCAAGGTAAGACCTTCCCTCCCAAAATAATCTCCCTTGCAAACATGACTGATGACATCGCAAAAGGTATGGAAGGGCTGATCAGAGCTTATTTGAGTTCCTTCCTCTGTATTTTTCCTGTCCTATTAACTTGTTTTTAATCCTCTATAAAAGTGTTTACTTGCATTATAAACAGCTTCCCAAAAATCTTTGAGCAAGATTTCCGAACACTGCGTGGATTTATGTCAGATTTAGCAACAGCAAATCTCATGGAAGTTATCTGTGAGTAGGACCAGATCCAGTTTTCTTTGAGGTCTGACCAGCTGATAGGTTTTTATTTTATTTGTTTGTTTTTATGATGAGGACTAAAACATGAAAAAGTCCAGCAGGTCCTTTGGTTCAGATTCAGAAGAAAGTGGAGGGCTTTCAAGATGATCCCCATTGATGCATCAAAGCATATTTTCAAAATCTTGATTTGATTATTCTTAAACTCTGAAGGAGTGCATCAAAGTAGTTGTCTGTTGGTGCAAATGGTGGAAGTTCTTAGTGTTCATCCATTTAATGAATATGGGATATTTGACCTGTGAATAACCAATTAGAGCAGATCAAGAAAAATGGTTTAATTGTGGCTCAGTGGGAAATGCATCATCTTGCAATCCAAAAGTTGTTTGTTCGATTCTAGCTTCCTCCTGTCACATGTGGAGGTGCCCCTGGGCAAGGCACTTGACCCCAAGTAGTCTACCGATCTGTGTATCAATGTATAAATGTCTGGGTTTTTTGAGTGCGTGAATTCATATTGCGTAAATGCTGCTGTATTGTAAAGTGCCTTGAGGGAGCAGTATGACTATACATATACGACACTATATAAATTTAAATCCTTTTACCATTTATCATAGCATTCTAGGGCTGCAGGGTGGCGCAGTTGGTAGCACTGTTGCCTGGAAGAAGGTCCTGGTTTCGACTCCCGGCCAGGGGTCTTTCTGCATGGAGTTTGCATGTTCTCCCCGTGCATTCATGGGTTCTCACCGGGTACTCCAGCTTCCTCCCACAGTCCAAAGACATGCCTGTTAGGTTAATTGGTCACTCTAAATTGCCCTTAGGTGTGTGAATGAGTGTGTGCATGGTTGTTTGTGTGTTGCCCTGCGATAGACTGGCGTCCTGTCCAGGGTGTAGCCCGCCTCCCGGCCATAGACTGCTGGAGATAGGCACCAGCTTCCCTGCGACCCACTATGGAAGACTCGGTATAGAAAATGACTGACGTAGCAATCTATGGCCAATTGGTCCATCTTTGTTCTGCAATCGCCAGATTTTATCGAAGATCTTCAGTAATTATTTTCATTTGAGTTAATATAAAAATCATATAGTCTGTTTGATGTGTTCCATAAAGATGATTTTCAAGTCACCTCTACTGAAAATGATCATCAGGTTGAACAGACAGACTTATACTGAGCCCAGTCCTACCAGTTAGTCCCATGATGCCTGTTTTTTCCATCGCCAGCATTCCTGTCCACGCCAGAGGAAAGAAGTAAGAAAAATATCCCCATTACTCTGCAGTCATACAGAGAGAAGTTGTTTGGGTAAAATAATATAGTAAGAGTACAGACTGCATGCCACTGAACTAACAAATCACAGAATACAGCATTTATTCATTTCCTCAGCAGGGATCATAGACATAAACCAATCAGATGAAAAAAATTTAAACAGGGATCTTAACAGTTCTGAGGACACTCATCACCATTCATGACAGTATTTATCTATAACTGGAGATAAACTGTTGCTCAAACATATGAGGATGAACCCCTTCCCACTAAAATGAAACTCAAAACTCAGAATCTATATTGAAATCTATCAAGAATCGCTAATCTAATCAGCTACTTTTTTGTGCCTCTTGTGTTTTCATTGACCCAAAGACACATAAAGCAGAGTTATCTTGGGGGTTTCTCCAGAGCACATTTAATTACAAACTTGGTTGTTTTTTGTTGTGTTTTCCCAGATACATTTTTACTGTGAGTGTGCATTTGTTCGGGAAAATAAAGATACATTCCCAGATAGCATCTTAAAATGGACCTCTGTTGGAAAATGTTATTGCAGTGCCTTAACATTTTGGAAAAACTACATTTTGTGGCTCGGTCATGTCCTGCATATCTTACTCAGTCTGTTCTAACCGACTCCGAGGAATATCAACCCGGCTTAGGAATCATTTTTTGTACTTTCACACTGAGCTGCTTATTGCTTTCTTTTTTAAAACCTTAACTCTGCTTTCTTCAGCGAGTCTTGAAAACATGTGACTCCTGATTTTTATTTTGCCTTGAGGACAGCAACCATTCATTAAAGGAAATCCTTACAAAGCTGCTGGCAAACTTACAAAGTTCATCCAAAATGCTTTTCACACAAGGTGGCCTGAGTAGACATCCAGCAGCATATTTAAGGTCATTCAGATTTTGGGACAAATTTTTGGAATGTAGTATAATTCATTTCTTAACGACGGAAAACTTCACATGGAAAATAGTGACCTTGGTATAGATATAGATCTCTGTAAGCTCATGGAAACATGTCATTTAATCCGCATTGGGTTTTTTAAGTGTTGTTTGAACTCTGCAAACAGCCCAGCTTTTAGAGCTCCCAAAACAGCAGGTATAAAAAAAAATGACAGCCTTAAAAAATAATGTGTGATACGCGCATGTTTATCACCTCTTTGTTGATTCAGAATCTACATTCACATTAGGAGTAATTTTTCAAAGATAATTTCTGGTCTCTGTCACTCCTTCAGCAGATGATCCATTGTTACTCCTGTTGCAACTTGATTAGAAAATGTTCAGCTTAGCTTGCAGCAGCTGTTGCTCTTTTTTCCATCATCCTATCCTCCAGTTAAGGCTCCGGTTTTCATACTCTCTGCATTGTCAAATCACACACCAAGTTATATATAGAGTATGACACGTCACTTAAATTTCAGATGTATTTATTGGTGGCAGTTGTGTTTAAAGTACTGAAACTTGTTTTCTTAAGGAAAAACATTTTATTTGTAAGCAGTAACCTATCATCCCGGCTCTGTTTTATTTACTTTATCTCTATTATGGACACTTTGCATTCCTTTGTGCAGCCAAGTGTTTTTCCCAGGGGATCCCCCATGAAGTGCTATGGCAGATTTTGGTTTATAGTCACAGACCGATGAGCTGATATTGGTGCACAGCAGTGTTGGTGTCAGTATCTTGCACAGTGTCTCATTCCAGGGGGGCATGCCATGTCTTGTGTTTCCTGCTTTATGTGACCATGGCTAAAAAATTTAGTTTTGTTTCTATTTTAAGCGAGTCCAAAGAATCTGGCTTTATGTACGAGGCACATAAACTTCTTACTCTCATTAGGTTTGTGTTAGTGAATGAGAATGTCAGTGAATATGAAGCTCTGGTCATAGCCTCCCATTGGGGCTATTGCAAAATCAGTTAAAGTTTCAGGAAGGAACTGATCATCTTTTGTGCTGACATTAAATTATTTTTGTGTCACAGTTGTTGCCAAGGCCAAGCCTGTTTCTATACACGTTTTCTCTCATGTTGACACATTTGTTTGCCTGTTTTACCCTTTACTGGCAGTTTGACAGCTCAGACCTACAAAATTAGTGGTGTCCTGTCTTAGTTTTGTTCTTGAAACATAAATAGATTAACAAACCCTTTAGCAGTATATCTTATAAAGAAAATAATCCTAACTTTAAAGATTGTGAACAAATTGTTGGATTAAGTCTTTCTTTAACTTGAAAATTGGATGTCAAATTTTAAACTTTTGCAAATCTATACTTTAATGGGTTACGATGTTGGGTAGATTTATGTAGAACAAAACTGGAATACAGATTGAAATCTTTTTAGTTTGATGGATTATGTGTCGTAAATAATTGGGAATATCTATCCCTCATCACCACCCACACGTCCACTTTTTGACCACCCACCCACTTTAATAGTCCATTCAGCTAATTTATCCACCCCCTTTACCCACCCGTTCAGGTGATTTATCCACCCACCTTACCCACCCGTTCAGGTGATTTATCCACCCACTTTACCCACCCGTTCAGGTGATTTATCCACCCACTTTACCCACCCGTTTAGGTGATTTATCCACCCACTTTACCCACCCGTTCAGGTGATTTATCCACCCACTTTACCAAACAATCTAGTGACTTTTCCCACATTCTTTATTCGTCCACTGTGCCAGCCCCTCTACCTTTTGCCCACCCATCCACCCACTTTACACACCCACTTGACCCAATCATCAATTGGCATTACTCACATATTCACCTATTTTATTAACCTACCCCTCTATCCACTCACTTTAGCCACTCATCAGCTCCCTTTTTACCCATTAAATTTGTCTATCCATCAACCTACTTTACCCACCCATTTCACTTCCTAGTCACCCACCTTACCCATGCAGTTTAAGCATCCATTTACCCACGATCGCAATCCAGTCTCCCACTTTACACACTCTTTACTCAATCATTAACCAAATATACCCATCTATTTACCCACTTTACCTAACTACTATGACTGCTTGATTTTAGGAATATATTTTATTGCGATAGTATTACTAAAAATTGCGTTAATGATATTGATGATTTATCCACATTTTTATTTCTTGGCCGTTACATAATGTCACCACTCTCCATGAGCTTCATCATCTCAGCCACACCTTCTTTGTGGGCTTTAAGGACAGCTAATGTCCATCCGAGTAGCCAAATATTGCATCCAAGCTTTCCTTTGTGTTTGCATTATTAAACCACACAGTCTTTTTACATCATCATTTTTAAATCACTAAAAAGCCTTTCAAAGCCAATTTTGGTAAATATAAGTCGAATGTTAACGATTAACAAGAGCTGAATGTTTTACCTCTCCAATGGGTTTGGTCTAATGTGTTGGGTTTCCTCAGAGGCTGGGAACTATAAAAGAGGCTGGGAGGTTCATAAGTAGTCTCTTTCTTTTTTTGAATAAAGCCTAGAGACGTATTGAGGTAATTATGAGCAAATAACAGTGTTGTTCTTGTACACATTCAGGGTGGAGCTCAGCACCAGTCTGCCTGACCTGTGGACATTGCTCCTGTTGTAGAGTCTGGTGTTAGTTTGAGTGTGACTGTGCATTTGTTTCTCCTCGTCACAGATCACCCAGAAGAACAGCAGGTTTCTTTCTCTAAATGCAGTTTCTATTTTGCATGTTTGAGCTCAGGGAAGTGGCATTGCTACAGTTGAAGAATGTGTGTGTTCAGCTGTTTTTTGTTTTTGTTTTTTTTCAGTGTGAGCCTCTATATGACCATCTCTGTTCACTAAAAAGGTTTGCATGGTGAAGTGTTTCACTTTTGGTTTGACCTCAGTAAAAGGGTTGGAGCAGCATGAACCAGAGCTGTTATCTCCCTCGACCTGTCTCTAACTCCTTCGGATGCTACAGCTGAGAGGATGTCCCACTATGGAAAGTCATTGGTTGTGAAAGGAAACTTTGAAACCCGGCCCTGAGCCAGAGAGTCATGACATGGAAGTGCCCACTAGTGGAGAATGATGCAGATTGGCTTCTGTTTCACAGGGTTTCCTCCACAGGAACCATGTCCTGTGTGTAGTACCCATCCATGCACCAACTCATTGTTTTCTTAAGCAAACATCTTATTTCTAAAGAGCTTGGTTTTTTTTATGCAATATTGTAATCATTAATGGTTTGATGTTGCTCTAAGTGTTATTGTTGCAATAAAACCTGCTAGATGAGGTAATGCATAGTTGCAGTAAGGCTGCTCCTGGACTTGAAAACCCCAGTGATGTGGTGGTCTCTTTGTCCTTGGCAGACAAGTTTAAGAGGAACCTGTCATGGTGTGCTTTAGCAGATTGCTCCTGTCTGTAATCACATCACTTGTTCTGCCAAAGAGCAACATCACAATCTTTCATTAAAATTGCATTAGCACAAGTTGTGAACTTATTCAAGAGGACTGAATTTTATCGCTTTCTGCAAAAAGATGCTCACTATGAAGGTGTGCTGCTCCTTTTTTGGTGCAAACATGTTTCTGTAAGTTAGGAATTTCAATGCATTAGATGTCTTCCAAAATTTTACCATAACTGTGTAATCAAACACTTGGTCAGGGCTAACCGGATGCTGTGCTGTGCAGCCTCTCCCTGCACACTTGTTTTGAGGATCAGGAAGCCATGAATGAAGTAATGCATGTTTAGTGGGTAGGGAGCGGAGGGGGCAGGGACATGGTGTGAGGGGACGTTTGAGTCAGCTTGGTCAGGAGCAAAGGTTGGAGTCGAGTGGAGCAGAAATTCGGCCTGGAAAAGTTGGGAGAGTGAAACAGGAAGTGCTGTGGAAAGCCACACTGTGGAAACGAAGAGGGCCTGGACCAGGTCAGCTCTGACCTCCGCGGCAAATCTGATCGTGCTGCAGAAATCATAACAAACAACCCACAAACAAGTGCCAGTTAATACACTGCGGACTATTTAGCAGCTGGCCTTTTAACATGGACTTACATTTCTTGGTTTTGGTTTAGGAAAATCTTTGGTGGAGCATCCTTGTTCTAAAACAAAGTTTGTCATCATGAAAGTATTTGATTAAGACATTCAACCCTCTTTCAATATTTGGATTTTGCATATTTAATCATTTCTAATCTGATCTTTTCAGGGTTCTAAAAGTATTAAAAATAATGCCAAGTATAGAAAACACACAACAGATTCTACACTCTTAATAGTTATTAAACAAAGATAAAGACAAGTTCTGTAAATGTGTGGAAAAAGCTACATACACTGTTTTAGTAGCTCATAGAACCATCTTTATCTGGAATAATCTCTCGTACTCGTTATCTGTTTGAGTTTATCAATCTCTCACATCATCATGGAGGAATTTTAGTCCACTCTTCTACAGCATCGGTTAATTTTCTTGATGCTTGTGGGATTTTGGGTATGTGAAATTCTCTGAAGGTCCTACCACAGCGGGTTCAGGTCTGAACTTTGACTTAGCCAGTTTCACTAGGTTGATTCTTTCCTTTTCAGTCATTTGCAAATGTGCTTGTTCTGTCGGTGGCCTAGTTAGTGTCAAGCTTGAACTGTCAAACATATTGCACCATATTTGACTTTAGAATACATTAGTATACAGAGAAGATCATGGTCAATCAATTATTGCAAGGTGTCCAGGTCCTGTGGCTAAAAACAAGCCCAAATCATCACTGCTTCCCAACAGTGCTTGTCAGCCGGATTGGGGTTTTTCACGGCTGCTACTGAACAGGCCATGTATTCTTAGACTTGGTTGCTTAATCTTTGAAACAATCATCTGCAACCGGCAGGATCAACCAGGTAGCCCCATGATCCGCACCAGGTCTGGGCTTTGGGACAGAGTAGGGTGGTGGGACTTAGGCTATTCCTGGGTAGAGCCCTAGGCGCCTGGTCAGACATTCAAGGGGGATTATGATTTTTTTTATGCTTTGTTTGGAGTTTGCCAAATATGGTGCTCTGTATTGTTGTCAACTTTAGTCTTGTTACATGTTTTTCTTATAGTACTGTCATTTATGTTAACATTTACTATGCTAACCCCAGTAGAGTCTGAGATGGAGCTCCTGAGATGTTTTATTTTGCAGTTTTTTTCTGAATGTTGCATGATCTGACCTTTTTTAGGAGGTTTTTTGAATGTTTTTTAATTGTGCTTAAACTTTCTTACTGAAGAATGGGCGATTTCAAAATGTTTGTACGTAGCCTAGTTTTACTGATGATCAGTTTATCATATGCATTTTATTAGCAGCACCTACTTGCTACTCACTGATGTCAATGTCTGTTTTTCTTTGAGGTCAGGGTTGCTGGTTCCATTCCAAAAATGTGCTGCAGGCTATTTGATAGAAATACTGGTTTTGAATCAAAAAGAAATCAAGAAATTAAGAAGAACACATTCTCTCAATTTGTGTATCAACTGGAGATGATGGATGTTTATTGAAATAAAAAAAAGGAGTTCAAATACATGTTAATAGATGATGCTGGAGTACCTGGTGAGAATCCATGCATGCACGGGGAGAACATCCAAACTCCATGCATAAATACCATCGGCCAGGAGTTGAACCCAGGACCTTCTTGCTGCAAGGCAACGGTGCTACCAGCTGATCAGGTAAATTGCTGATTGCTGATTCTTTTGGTAGACTGATTGATGGATCTGTACTATCTAAATCCTATGGATGCAGCAAGGGTGTACTTACTTTTTAAGCACACAGCCATTCCATTTTGGCTTAGTTTTTGTTTTATTAATAAAGTCTGTGGGGTATCGGTTCTTTGGTTTTATACACTTGAAGTTAGATTTCAATAATTTTATAACTGGGTAAAGATCAGACTGCTTTTGTTATGTCCTGATAATGTAAGCAATTAGTGTTTAAACAGGGTGTACTTTCTTTTTCTATTAGCATAGTTTCATTACATTTTGTAATCACAAATTCAGTGTAATTCATTTCTAAAACTGTTTAATAATCCCAAAGGGAAATTAAATGTTGTTGTAGTTCATATTGTAAATGTTATTCCAAAATGTGCTGCTAGGAGTACTTTGTAGCTGCAAGCAGGGAAAGTCTCGTAACACAGTTGGTATGAACAGACGGGCATAAATCGAAGCATAATCAAAGCACAGTGTCACAGCAGGCATGACGTGAAAGCAGAGCATGCCAGAAATCATTCACGTGGCTAGAATCGATCAGTGTGTAGCATTTATTTAGCATCTGTGGTTTCTATGTAATCGCCAACTTACTGTTCTTTTGTTTTTGTTTTTATTACAGAAAATATGTTTTTATGGTCTGTATTTTAAGAATGTATCGAACAGTTTATATGTCACCTTTTTCCCAATATTTTTCCTCTATCAGTTTTCCTGTTGCACCGGATGCTGTGATACATTTGCTTCACCAGTTTACTTTCTAGACAGCGGAGATTTCAGTTTACAGTAATTTGTAAATGTCAGTGTTCTTCAGTTTTTATTTCAAAACAGCATCATCTTGTGTTGGAGTTACTTTCCTTGCCCTGTTTTTGGAGGAACTGTGCTTTCAATTTCAGATGCATGCGAGGAGGGGTCTGTATGACTCATGCTTCGAAGCTTGTTCTCTGGGGCGTCTCTGGTGTTCTGCCTACAAACTAGCCAAGTTTGACAGTTCCCAGGTTTACTCTGAAATACCTTGCTTTAAAAGGCAAAAATCAGAAGAAGACTTTGCCTTGGACTCTTGTGTGCCCTGGAGTGTGTGGTATTTCTGGGAGCAGCTTTCATGTCCATCTCTCATCTGAAGCTTTTGTTTATTTCTCCATTGGGTTTGGTTGATCTGGGCTGCTGCTGTTTTTTTCCTTCTCTGCTTGTTGTCTGATTTTCATTATTACTGGAGCATCATAGAATCAAGCAACATTCATTCCTCATGTTTTATGTCATAACTTTGGACTGTTTTGTGCACTTTGGGCACATGGCTTTCATGAAGAGCCAGCATGGACGTCCATTTCCAATGGTGTTCCAGGAATGCACGTTTTATGATTTTCAGAGATGTAAATCTTAACCCTGCCTTTGACAAATGACAAACATGCATGTCTTAATTATTAATAAACTACTAAAAATAATGCTAAAAGTGTTTTCCCCTCAACGCAATGACAGCAGCTCAAAAAAAGCTAAATATTGCTTAATCTATGTGCTTAATTATGAGTGAACTGTTTAACTTTCACAAACCCCTACAATCATCTGTATAATAAATCAACAACATTCAGAGTGATGCATCACACTATTGATTCATGAGCAACATGTCATTTGAGCTCTCAGCTCTCTTAATGTCACACCATTGTGAATCAATGTTTTTAGTAAAGTGTGTCTAGGTTTAGAGTAATGTTGTCAAAACATGTTTTTACTATGTTGTGGAGCGGCTGAATTATCCCCCCAGTCATTTTAGTGTAGGGATTGCTGAAAGAAGGACTGTGAAGAGCTCTTCACACAGCAATAAAACCATTTAAAATCTCTGCAGGGTCTTGGTAAGGCCTTTATTGTACACTAGGGCAATGGGCTCTAGATTGCATGTAATGGAGTGTGAGAGTTTCCTGATTGTTTTGGGCATGCACAAAAACATCAACAGTGATATTTGGGTGGTTTATAATCTTGTTGGTAGCATAAGAGATCCTGGGTGGAGCATGTGGGAGCATCGGGGCAGATATCGAAACATATTCGTGATGTGGGACCTGTGCTCACTGACCTTTGTTTGTGATTGAGAATTTAAAATGGGAATGACCATACTGGCTCTTGTCTGCTCTATCCAGCACTGGCAGTGATCCAACTTAGTTACTGGTACTATAGGCTTGGGAGCTGCTATTTACAGAGCTCTCTGCTGTTTTAGGTTTAGGCAAATACATCACGACACACCCTTCTTATGCTTTCAGAACTGGAGTATGGCTCTCACCTAGAAACTAGGATGCACATCTCCAAATTGATTGTGCTGGTTTCAGGGATACAAAATAAAACACGAGAAATGAAAAGCAGCACAATGTTAGATTAAAACTCAATACACAACCTTTATTTTTTCTTTGAAAGCTGTTAAGCATAGCCTTCGAAAGGCCCCTCTTTTGTTCCCCAGGTTCCTCTGGTAAACCCCTTCAAAGTATAGAGCCTCAGAGAACATGAAAACATTCAAACTTGGATTACCATTAAGCTACGGAACGTTTTGTATGCTGAAAATGATATAAAACTGATATGAAGAAGAAAAAAAAGTAGTAAATTAAAAGGAACTTCAGGAAACAAGAAAAAATGCATTTTTGTCTTGTTAAATGTACGCTGCTCAAAAAAATAAATGGAACACTCAAATAACACATCCTACATCTGAATGAATGAAATATTCTCATTGATTACTTTGTTCTGTACAACGTTGAATGTGCTGACAACAAAACTGCACAAAAATCATAAATGGAAATTAAATGTATTAAGCAATGGAGGCCTGGATTTGGAGTCACACACAAAATTAGAGTGGAAAAACACACACTCCACACACTTTGATGTAATGTCCTTAAAACAAGTCAAAATGAGGCTCAGTATTGTGTGTGGCCTCCACGTGCCTGTATGACCTCCCTACAACGCCTGGGCATGCTCCTGATGAGACGGCGGATGGTCTCCTGAGGGATCTCCTCCCAGACCTGGACTAAAGCATCCACCAACTCCTGGACAGTCTGTGGTGCAACGTGACGTTGGTGGATGGAGCGAGACAAGATGTCCCAGATGTGCTCAATCGGATTCAGGTCTGGGGAACGGGCGGGCCAGTCCATAGCTTCAATGTCTTTATCTTGCAGGAACTGCTGACACACTCCAGCCACATGAGGTCTAGCATTGTCCTGCATTTAGAGGAACCCAGGGCCAACCGCACCAGCATATGGTCTCACAAGGAGTCTGAGGATCTCATCTTGGTACCTAATGGCAGTCAGGCTACCTCTTTCAAGCACATGCGGCCCTCCAAAGAAATGCCAACCCACACCATTACTGACCCACTGCCAAACCGGTCATGCTGAAGGATGTTGCAGACAGCAGATCGCTCTCCACGGTGTCTCCAGACTCTGTCACGCCTGTCACATGTGCTCAGTGTGAACCTGCTTTCATCTGTGAAGAGCACAGGGCGCCAGTGACGAATTTGCCAATCCTGGTGTTTTCTGGCAAATGCCAAGCGTCCTGCACGGTGTTGGGCTGTGAGGACAACCCCCATTTGTGGACGTCGGGCCCTCATACCATCCTCATGGAGTCGGTTTCTAACCGTTTGTGCAGACACATGCACATTTGTGGCCTGCTGGAGGTCATTTTGTGGGGCTGTTGCAGTGCTCCTCCTGTTCCTCCTTGCACAAAGGCGGAGGTAGCGGTTCTGCTGCTGGGTTGTTGCCCTCCTAAGGCCTCCTCCACGTCTCCTGGTGTACTAGCCTGTCTCCTGGTAGTGCCTCCAGGCTCTGGACACTACGCTGACAGACACAGCAAATCTTCTTGCCACAGCTCGCATTGATGTGCCATCCTGGATGAGCTGCACTACCTGAGCCACTTGTGTGGGTTGTAGAGTCCGTCTCATGCTACCACGAGTGTGAAAGAACCACCAACATTCAAAAGTGACCAAAACATCAGCCAGAAAGCATAGGTACTGAGAAGTGGTCTGTGGTCCCCACCTGCAGAACCACTCCTTTATTGAGTGTGTCTTGCTAATCGCCAAAGATTTCCCCCCATTTGCACAACAGCAGTGAAATTGATTGTCAATAAGTGTTGCTTCCTAAGTGGACAGTTTGACAGTTTCACAGAAATTTGATTTACTTGGAGTTATATTGTGTTGTTTAAGTGTTCCCTTTATTTTTTTGAGCAGTGTACATTGTTTAAAAAGAAATAAGCTATCAGGGGCAAAACAGACGTCACTTCGGTATTTTCTGTACAAGATACAACAGTAGAACCATCAAACCAAATCATTTAAAATATATTTTCTCTGAGTAAAATCTCAATTATATGCTGTTTGCTATTATAAGAAGATACCTGCAGCAATTCTGATTGTTAGGAAAGCATAAATGCTAAGTTATAGATACCGAGATCCAAGAATTGTGGATTATGCTATAGAGCTGCTAAACTCAATTATTATTGCAAGATGATTCAGATTCAAAATTACACTTTCTCAAGTAGCAGTATATTAATGTGCAGTACTCCACAAAATAATATAAACCAATCAAATAACATTTGCTGTCTCGTCCTCATCTTGTAAAAATGCTTAAATGATGCTGGCTACATGTGCTGCCTGTTGGTATTTTCTGTCTTATTGAACTTTAAAGCCTACGTTTATCATCGTCAGTGACATTATCTGTTTCGCGGTAAATTCTTGTAATTGTTTTAATGACAAGCGCAATGTGAGCTGTCATTAATTTAATTATGTGCAGAGCCAAAGGTGTGTGTAGTTGATAGATTGAGAAACTGCACCAAAACTATAACCGATTCATATGGTAGCACCTGAGATTCTCAAACAAACGGGACTTTGAGCAGCATTAGAACAGAGGTGTAAAAGGGGTGAGAAATAGCCTCATTGATGCCATACTGAACAGTATCAGGCATTTCATGTTTTTCTAATACTGTTACTGTACTTTTGACGTCCAAATTGCTTGATTACCTTTAACTTTATTTATTGACAGTTTGTCAAAAAACATGTCACCTGTTTGCATGACTGCCGTCATTCCACTTACTGTGAATAAAAACGAATAGACGACACTCACCTTTTATGGACTCACCCGTGCTGACTTGGATTCCTGCTGTCTGTTTGGTTTGGATACTCTTAGATTTACAGTTGCTTCAGATAAAATGGCTACATTCATCTTATAAGTGCCTCAATAATCACCTCTGTTGGCAGACCTACGTTTGGCAAAATACTTTCCGTTGTATAGATCAAAGTATCCTTGGCTGTACGAAGGTTGTGGGCAGAAAGTGAGATGTCTTAGTTGAAGAACCGGAGTCTGTGTCCTTTATTGTGCATTGCCAGTGTTTATCATGGTTGATATGTATGTGAAAAAGGCATGAATGTGGACTCCTCTCAGCCCTAAAAATGTAAGATGTAGCCTGCACATTTCAAGTTGATAATAAATAATAAGTGAAAATAATAATGTCTTATATATGTTTCTTTTACATTCTTGACAACTTTTTATGGCATATTCAATCCTTACCATTATTTGAAGCAATAACACTGAATTCTTTTGAGAAATGCTTTACAGAGCCAAAATGTTCAGCTCTTAAATAAAATAGATTTCCGTCTTTTTTTTTTCCATTTGGTGGTGAAGTATCCAACTGATCATCCTCATAAGGGTGTTGATTTTATATTTATGAACAGGCTTTTCGTCAACAATTCCCTGGAGCTAAAACACTTATCAGAAAATCTTTTTATATCAGTCATAACAAGAGCTCTCTAGATGTAAGTAGCATGTACTCATTGTTCTTTGTATGATTTATAGGCAGAAAGCATAGAAAAGTGTAGAAATCAGCAGCACACTCAGTTTTCCTGTCCTCTCTTATCAGGATCTATAGGTTAAATAATGATGATTATTCAGATTATAATAAATAACTTCATTCAGATTCTACGATGGATTTTAACGCCAGGTGTGAACACTCGTGCTTAAAGCTGCACCTTTAACTAAATCCAGTCACAATGCTGGTTAATGCCAGGTCTACAAAGGTCTGCAGTCATGGTCCTACAGGAAGCTGATAAGATTTCCTTAACTATAGGGCAGTTTTGGTATTACGGCATTTAAAAAAGGCCTGTAATTATTACTGCGACTTCTGTTTGATTGTGTCACCGAGGTTGAAGCTTGGATGACCTCAAATTTTCTAAAGTTTAATGAAAATAAAACTGAAGTTATTATTTCTGCAGCAGTTGGCTAACATCCAAACAGACGTTTCACTAGAGAGAAAACTCAATGGGCATCTTGGTTATACTTTAGTCAGTTTAATTCCAACAGAAGTGGATGCCTTCCTCTTTTTGATTCCTTTCATCCAGTTTATTAAAAATTTTAGCCAAATATTCACTCTCCTCACAATGTTCCTACAGATAGTTATTCTAGTTCATCAAAATCTAGATATTTAGTGGGAAACATGCTTGATTTTAACAATGTTGTTTAAAGATTTTTTTCTTTTTTTGGCCTAGAAATATAATTTTACTATCCAGACATAGGTCAGCAGAAACCTGTAGCTATACATTTTTAGGCTAAAGCAACTTCTGGTTTTCTTCTAGTTATTTTTGTTGAAATTTCGTTGGATTTAATGTGTTTTAATCAGACGTTCCTCTCAGTCAGTTGCAGTTTTGTGTGTACTTCTAAGGACCTTTATTGTTATTTTGTCAGATTGAGATTCAGGGACCCATATCAGGTTTGTTTGGTGTGTGTGCAGATAGTTCTGTAAATAATAATACATATGCATTTATATTTTCTATTTTTTGTGTGATACGGCAAGCATGCTTGTGACTAGCACCAGGTTTCCATTCAGACTGCTAAACTAATGCAGATAAAGGTCCCAGGTGACCTCTGAAGGTGGCCTGAGCGAAGCTGTCCTCAATTGGTTTTGATTCTGTTGCTACTTTGTGCGATTGGGGCACCTAGGAAGGATGTTAGGACCAGAGCTGAATGGGTACTTAAGAAGGTTTCAAGTGGTACACAGACAGCATCGGCAGATCATTTTGGTTTCTTCCTGCTCCATTTTATTTACACAAGTTTCAATCCTAAGCCCTAATTGGAAAAAATTTACTAAAACACACCTGACTCTCATGAGTCTGCACCACTGAGGAAAAAAAGATTATACCAAACAATACAATCTAAACAACAAAACAGGAACAAGACTATTAATCTAATTTATGAACACTACACAAATAAATGGTTTACAAAATACAACAATCTATGCCATGCAGCATAGATTGGTTGAACCTGGCGATGCAATCAATGACATCATGACCTGTACAAACAGGAAGTGCTGGGCTGGCCCCTCCCATACACCTGCCCTGGATGTAGGATCAGAACACAGGGGTAAACAATAACTAATGGTTCAATAGTGGTTACTTTAAACATATGCTTAGATGTAAACTGTAACATAACGCTACCACAAAGTAACCCAGGATAATATGCGCAGCAAAGTTACAACAGCAATGTTAAACGAAAGGATTTAGAATAACTATAAAACGTAACTATGAAAGATACAATGAACTGTGAATATACTGAAGGGACAAGTGGTGCATAAATACAGACTCAACCACTTTGCCACATCAGAGAATGTTGTTGTTAATCTGCTGATGCTGCGTTGACATTACATATTATCACCAGTACTTTAGGTTCATATATTTGACAATATAAATAAATAACAAAAGATATACTAATCCTAATCAATAGGATGTTTATTAGCCATAAATGTGTTTTTTATAGAATTAAATAAATATAAATTAATAGAAAACTTGAAAATTAAGTTCAGACTTATCGACTACTGTAACACGCTGGTATATCTTTAGATGTGATCTCTTGATGTGGTATTTTCTTTTAACATCTCTATATTTGTTTTGTATGTCTAGAATTTGCATAACATCCGGTGAATATGTTGAAGGCTCACTTTGTGAACATGCTTTCAGACAGATACCAAGTTGCTCTTTTCTGTGGTGTCTGCCTCTGCGGTGCACATACATGTGCATTAAACAGGATGTTCCAAAATATAGTCAGACAGGATGTTACCATTGTGGTCATTTTAAAGACACATTCAAACCCTCGACTATTTTTCATTTTTTAGTATGCTACAGCATGTTTCCTCAAGTTATTTTTGGTTTGTGTGATATCTCTTATAACTGTGGATGTAATAAGATTTTGTATTTTTTTTTCTGTGTGCAATGATCTTTCAGAGCTCGGGATGGCTCAGCGAAAGTTTGCCCAGTGCCTTGGAGAGTTTCAGTTTGAGTACATCGGCGATGCAAAGACAGATGATGAGAGATGCATTGGTAAGAGATGTGATGAAAAAAAAAAACTACCACTAGATGTGCACTTCAAAGGTTTGTTTACACTTCTTTTTCCAGCAGCTTAAGAACAGTCACAGTTGTACCTAAAATTATTCAACCCCCACTGCAATTTCTTTTATTTATTTTTTATTAATTTTCACCCCACTGCATATTAGGTTAATTGACAGAATATTAAAACTAGCAGCTCTTTGCAATAAACTAATCAAATAAGTATGAAATAAACTGCTTAGCACAACTAATTTTACAAGTGAGTTTCCAAAGTAAATACTTTTAACAACTACTGCAATTTCAAAACTATTGCATCTTTAGTACTTAGTAGAGCACCTTAAATAATTCAGAGATCATAGTAGTCATTGAAATTAGGAATTACTGTTAAATTTAGATGACATGCTTGTAATATTACTTTTATTTAATTATTTAAACTGTTCCTGTGGTGTTGTCTGCGAACACCTGAATAATGGTGCACTGAGATGTGTTTGAGACAGACAGGAATAATAAATAATTTTAATAATTTTGTTTTGTTGCGTTTTTTTATAGATGAGTCTTTGCAAGAGTTTTCCGCATTCCTCAAAAACCTAGAAGACCAAAGGGAGCTGATGGTGAGAACATGTCAAACTGGACCTGCAACCCTGGGAAAAATAAGGGTGTGGGTCTGAGATGCACATACACTGCTTAGGTCCCCACATGTGGTTTTTTTATTTTTTATTATCGCTTTGTGTAAAATAAGTTCAGCGCCACCAAGCATTTCTGATAAGGTCACAATACAAAAAGCTTTGTTGCAAAATTAGAGCTTTGTTTCATATAATTAAAATGTTTTGCTGCTGCTCATCTCATGACGTCTAACTATTGGCTCATAAAGTAATCTGAGTCATGATGAAAGATTTCTGCTACCTAAATACAGTTTAGTGTAAGAATGTGGTAAATAAGATCTACCTACAAAAAGTTGCTCATTGTTTTTTTTGGGTTGATGTTTGACCTCTGATTTTCTTCAAAACGACCTACTCCGAGACCCGTTGGTGGTCAGAACTTGTTGATCACTAATGCCTTGTTTCCATAGGCTCTACTTTGGTCGGCTCCACTCCACTCTGCCCGTTTTGAGACCGTTTCCATCACTGGCTTTTCTGGCCCAGTACTGGCTCTCTTGGGCCCTGCTCATCAGCAGGTGCCATCGGGGTTGAGCAGGGCCGAAATGTGACGTAAACAGACTGCTGTTCACTGATTGGCCATTAGTGTGGTTAGCTGTATGTCAAAGACATGAGGAAATGTTCGGCGAGGTAGCAGAGAGAATGGCGAGCTACAGATTTTACCACACACCGCAGTGCTGGGAAAAGCTCAAAAATATTAGGGAGCACAATGACTGGAGCAGGTCAAGCCAAAAGCCATGGTGGTGGTTCGAAAGCATGGACGCCATTTATGGCCATCGTCTCGCGAGTTGTGGACGGTAGGCTGGTCTTGAATGGAAAAGAGGCACAATTTAGAGTTGATCTGCTTGTCATTCTTATATGTTAAGTCAGACATACTTTTCTATCAAGTAAAATTTTTGTTAATGATGCTTTTTCATTTCAAATGTAAAGAATAATCATTCAGTAAATTGTTTTTAATAGTATTCTTTTTTTATTTTGAAAACACTACAGTACAATAAGTTTTAATAACGTTTAGAGGCTGTTTGCAGTCACATGCATGGTTTCTATACAGACACTTATACTTAACATACAGACATATTGGACATATCAACACTATGCAGGAATTGATTGCTGGTATGCACATGCATCTGTGTCCCAGACATTAGTTCACTGTGTGAATCCTTTTACTTTACAATAATCCTAAAAAGCTTTGCTACTTGTATTTAAGATATTCAAAGATAGTCGTTTCAAATACTTTTCTAGTCCACATTATTCAGTTGACACAATAAGCCGGTTCCTCAATTATTGGTAATGTTTGAACAGTTTTTCGTCACCGTGTCTGTTTCTGGTTCACTCATATCAGCTGCCTGGGAGTGGCTGCACAGATGACTGGAGTGCATGTGGACATTAAAACAATGTAGGTTTACATAACAAGATAGATCTCATAAGGAGCAACTGGGAGCAAGTCCACAGCTCTACAACTCCTGACTTATAAAACCAACATGTGACTAAGGTAGCATTGTTAAATCTTGGTATTTTAAGAGCTACCGCAATCACACCCTGAGTAGTCAGGAAGCAGGAGTACTTTGGAGTCATTAGGATGACTAGGGATAGTCCTTGAACAGGCTTGCAAAGTTCTGCAATGCCTGAGACTTTGTATAAATGTCAGTTTTCTTGGTAATGTCTCTGTGTAGCGTCTGAGGTTAATGTAAGAACCATCATCAGAGGCTGACTGAGATTATTATTGTGCCAAGCTCAGACCACAGGGGTAACCACCCCTCAGTACAGAGTGTTGACATTATGCAGCAAACTGAGGAAGGCAGCATGCATGTGCAGACATGCCCTGCAGCCAGCACAGCAGAAACACTACAAGAAAAAAAACAACGTTATGTGTCTTAGGTTCTATTTAAATTCACTATTCAGTATTTTTAGTACTTTACATAAACTGATGAAAAGCATACATTTTTATTTTCTAATTTATTTGGAAATAAAAGTAAACATGTAAATACCCAGCATAAATGAAAGCTGAGCTTCCATTTTGTGTGTCTGTGAGCTACAGTGCCTTCCAAATGAATTCATACCTTTTCATATTTTGCTATGTTACACTGACAAACATCAGTGCATTTTATGTTGCTGACCAGCAGAAAGCATTTAAACGTTGGATTTAAACTTTCTTTTGCAATTGAAAATCTGAAAAGTAGGATGTAGATTTGTATTCAGCTCTCTTTACTTTGATTCCTGAAAATAAAATCCAGTTCAGATGCTTTCAAAGGTCACTTAATTGGTAATCTTGTGTGTAGTGTAACCTCAGTCTTAATAAAACCGTTCTGGAAAGGCCTACGATGTTCACAGAAATGTGAAGGCCAAGGATCACACCAAACAAGTCAGGGAATGTTGTAAAAAAGTTTGAAGCCAGGTTGGGTTCTAAAAAAAATCCCATGAAGCTTTGGATATCTCCCAGAGAACTGTTCAATGCATAATCCAACAATGAAAAGAGTATGCCACTAATCTAAACCTACAAAGACATAGCCGTCCGCCTAAACTGAGAGGCTGCCAAGAAGATCACATAATCAGATGAACGTCGCAGACATTCATGGTAACTCTTGAGGATCTGCAGAGATCCACAGCTCAGGTGGAAGAATCTCTTGTCAGGGCAACTATTAGTCATGCATTCCATAGATCTGGCTGTTTTTTGCAGTGTGACAAGAAGCAAGTCATTTTTGAAGGGAAGCCATGAGAATTCCCATTTGCTGTTTTCCACAAGCTGTGTATGGGACACGGTAAACATGTGGAAGAGGGTGCTCTGTACATCAAAAACACTTAGTGGATTGCAGATCTTCAAGAGTTACCAGGAATGTCTGTGACATTTATCTGATTATGTGATCTTCTTGGCAGCCTGTCAGTTTAGGTGGACGGACATGTCTTTGTAAGTTTACAGTAGTGTCATACTCTTTTCATTGTTGGATTATGCATTGAAAAAAGTAGCACTGTGCGTCACCCTGAACACACCTTCCCCACTATTGCCTCGTTTCCATATACGGATCCAGCACCGCACGGCTCCACGCCACTGAACCTCGTTCTACTGGGCTTAAAAACTGTTGTGTTTCCATTGACTGGAGGTGTGCCTTGAAGCCGTCAGCGCTCTGTGATGCGCAAAGTGAAACAAATACTCACCGTTGCACATCATGGAGTTTGGGGAATCCAGACCACTCTCCCATCTATAACTCGCGGGAAGGTTGGCCATAAATATTTTCATTGATTTTGAACCACCGCCTCGGCTTTTGGTTTGACCGCTCCAGCCATTGTGGTCCTTAAATATTTTTGAAATTGTTGTTTGGTTTTTTGAGCTTTTCGATGTGCGATAAAATCCTTGGCTTGTTATTCTCTTCGCCACCTTGGAGAACACCTTCTAATTTCTCTCCCATGGCCTATCATTGAACAGCAGTCTGTTCATGTCACGTTTCGGCCCTGCTCAGCCCCAGTGATAACTGGTGCCGAGCACTTACCAAAAATCCAGTACCGGGCTGGAAAAGCCAGTAACGGAAACGGTCACAAAACAGAATGGAGCGGAGCCGGCCAAAGTAGAGCCCATGGAAGAGGGGCATGTGAAGCATGGCAGTGGCAGCATCATGCTGTAGAGTAGATTGGGGGGCTGAATACAAATGCACAGCACACTTTTTTATTTTTATTCATATCAAAATTTGAGAAACACTATAATTCGGTGTTACCTTGTTCTACCTTGTCCCAATACAACGATTTTAAGAGGAACATAAATTGATATCTTGCACTTAACTATGTGCACAAAAGGATTATTTGGTTTCCACTGTCCGCCTAAAATATTACAAGTACTACAAAGAAATATAATTTTAATTAAGATGAAAGTAATGAAGAGGACATCTGTTCTCGCCTTAGATGAGAAACATCACAGAGACTTTAATGAAACCCCTTGAGAGCTTCAGGAAGGAGCATCTCGGTCAAGTGAGGGTAACGTATGATGATTCATTTTTGCTAACTACAGATTATAATTCAAAATGCAGACCAAGTTTATTCTTTTAAATATTAAGAAATCTGACGCCTTTGTGTTTTGTTTGTTTCTCGGGAAGACGGAAAGAAAAAAATATGAAAAAGAAACAGAAAAGTACTACAGCTCTCTGGAGAAGCTTTTAAATATGTCAGCAAAGAAGAAGGAGCCACAGCTACAAGAGGTATTTGTCTTAGCCAGAGCTCTATGTGAGGGTGCTGTTCTTGGTAAAGTAGCCATCTTAGTAAATCCATTGTTTGCTGCAAGTTGGTCTTTTTTTCTTCACATTATTCCAGCATTTTTTAAGCATTAAAGTTCACCTTGACATTGTCTCGTCCTTGACTAAAGACTCCTCTTAATTTGCGCTTCCTTAGACATCCTTCTGTCTTTCCTGTTAGGTGTCTGTGTACGTGCATCTGTGTGTTTGCTTGGTAAATTAGGAGTCACTGTTTATTGTTCAGTGGACTGAAACAGACCTGCTATTTGAGGATATTTGTATGTGAAGTTTACTGACAGCGGTTGATTTACCAACTCTCAATGTGTTAAAGAATAATTTAATCCTGTATTTTGAAGGAAAAGAAGTTCTCCACGCAGCAAACGTGTGAGTGTTTCTTCCTTCCCTGCACATGTCTGTAATTATCATGATGTGTGTGTTCTCCAGGCAGACAGCCAGGTGGAAACCATCAGGCAGCACTTTCAGGAGGAATCACTTGAATATGTGTGCAAACTGCAGGAGATTCAGGAGAGAAAGAAGTTTGAATGTGTGGAACCGGTGAGTTACTGACCAGAGAAGCAGAAATTCATTCATGTAGCTTTGATAAGCATAGCTGTGATTCCTAACTTGGGGAACTTGAAGGTGAAACTGTTTAGCAGATGTACATGACTACTGTCTGGGCCAGCATGTAACTGTATAAAACATCGATCCAAATTCAGTTGCAGTCAATCAAACATGTCTGAATTTCTTAAGCCATATCTGGACACAATCAGGTAACGTTAACAGGTTACCAACTCAATTGCAAACACATTTTTCCAACAGCCAATGAAAAAGAGAGGCTGTGTCACAGAGAGCTTCATAGACAACAGCAGCAGAGAGCTGACACGTCATCCATATTTGTTAAATTCCTTTTCTTCCAACTCCTGTTCTTCCTAACAGAAATTTGGAGCATCACCGTTACTAACTGATGTGTATCCTTACATTTTTTAATGGGGGCCTTTGCAAGAGTTTGGGCTTGTTGTTGATGTGTTCAGTTGGCTTTAGTTGGTTTTTGTTCCTCAGTCATCATACAAAAACACCCGTTAAGTTGAACTCTTTCTGAAGTCTTTAAAAATCTATAAGGCCTATAAAAGTTGTGCAGTGTGTCCCAAGCTGAAGACTGAGAAACATAAATTCAGTGTCATAAAAAATCCTTCTGTTTTATATGTGAGTGTGTGTGTGTGTGTATATCTATCTATATGTATATATATACAGGGGTTGGACAATGAAACTGAAACACCTGTCATTTTAGTGTGGGAGGTTTCATGGCTAAATTGCACCAGCCTGGTAGCCAGTTTTCATTGATTGCACATAGCACCAGTAAGAGCAGAGTATGAAGGTTCAATTAGCAGGGTAAGAGCACAGTTTTGCTCAAAATATTGAAATGCACACAACATTATGGGTGACATACCAGAGTTCAAAAGAGGACAAATTGTTGGTGCACGTCTTGCTGGCGCATCTGTGACCAAGACAGCAAGTCTTTGTGATGTATCAAGAGCCACGGTATCCAGGGTAATGTCAGCATACCACCGAGAAGGACGAACCACATCCAACAGGATTAACTGTGGACACAAGAGGAAGCTGTTTGAAAGGGATGTTCGGGTGCTAACCCAGATTGTATCCAAAAAACATAAAACCACGGCTGCCCAAATCACGACAGAATTAAATGTGCACCTCAACTCTCCTGTTTCCAACAGAACTGTCCGTCGGGAGCTCCACAGGGTCGATATACACGGCCGGGCTGCTATAGCCAAACCTTTGGTCACTCATGCCAATGCCAAACGTCGGTTTCAATGGTGCAAGGAGCACAAATCTTGGGCTGTGGACAATGTGAAACATTTATTGTTCTCTGATGAGTCCACCTTTACTGTTTTCCCCACATCTGGGAGAGTTACGGTGTGGAGAAGCCCCAAAGAAGCGTACCACCCAGACTGTTGCATGCCCAGAGTGAAGCATGGGGGTGGATCAGTGATGGTTTGGGCTGCCATATCATGGCATTCCCTTGGCCCAATACTTGTGCTAGATGGGCGCGTCACTGCCAAGGACTACCGAACCATTCTTGAGGACCATGTGCATCCAATGGTTCAAACATTGTATCCTGAAGGCGGTGCCATGTATCAGGATGACAATGTACCAATACACACAGCAAGACTGGTGAAAGATGGTTTGATGAACATGAAAGTGAAGTTGAACATCTCCCATGGCCTGCACAGTCACCAGATCTAAATATTATTGAGCCACTTTGGGGTGTTTCGGAGGAGCGAGTCAGGAAACGTTTTCCTCCACCAGTATCACGTAGTGACCTGGCCACTATCCTGCAAGAAGAATGGCTTAAATCCCTCTGACCACTGTGCAGGACTTGTATATGTCATTCCCAAGACGAATTGACGCTGTATTGGCCGCAAAAGGAGGCCCTACACCATAATAATAAATTATTGTGGTCTAAAACCAGGTGTTTCAGTTTCATTGTCCAACCCCTGTATATATATGTATAGATATATATAGATATAGATATATATATATATATATAGATATATATCTAGATATATAGATATATATATATAGATATACAGGGGTTGGACAATGAAACTGAAACACCTGTCATTTTTGTGTGGGAGGTTTCATGGCTAAATTGGACCAGCCTGGTAGCCAGTCTTCATTGATTGCACATTGCACCAGTAAGAGCAGAGTGTAAAGGTTCAATTAGCAGGGTAAGAGCACAGTTTTGCTCAAAATATTGAAATGCACACAACATTATGGGTGACATACCAGAGTTCAAAAGAGGACAAATTGTTGGTGCACGTCTTGCTGGTGCATCTGTGACCAAGACAGCAAGTCTTTGTGATGTATCAAGAGCCACGGTATCCAGGGTAATGTCAGCATACCACCAAGAAGGACGAACCACATCCAACAGGATTAACTGTGGACGCAAGAGAATTAGTCCACCTTTTACTGTTTTCCCCACATCCGGGAGAGTTACGGTGTGGAAAAGCCCCAAAGAAGTGTACCACCCAGACTGTCGCATGCCCAGAGTGAAGCATGGGGGTGGATCAGTGATGGTTTGGGCTGCCATATCATGGCATTCCCTTGGCCCAATACTTGTGCTAGATGGGCGAGCGTCACTGCCAAGGACTACCGAACCATTCTTGAGGACCATGTGCATCCAACGGTTCAAACATTGTATCCTGAAGGCGGTGCCGTGTATCAGGATGACAATGCACCAATACACACAGCAAGACTGGTGAAAGATTGGTTTGATGAACATGAAAGTGAAGTTGAACATCTCCCATGGCCTGCTAAGTCACCAGATCTAAATATTATTGAGCCACTTTGGGGTGTTTTGGAGGAGCGAGTCAGGAAACGTTTCCTCCACCAGTATCACGTAGTGACCTGGCCACTATCCTGCAAGAAGAATGGCTTAAAATCCCTCCGACCACTGTGCAGGACTTGTATATGTCATTCCCAAGACGAAGTTTTCCAATTATATCGACATAATGCAAGAAAGGATGTTTCTAAGGCTGCACTTTGCTAGAAAACTTTTTTCAGAAGAAACTGAGACAAGTAGGTTTCAGCTTGGAGGTGACTGGGATCTAAAATACAGAATCATGACTGAAAAGCGCTAACTGGAAGGAGAATACATCTGATATCATGGATTTTTTCAAAGTAGGATATGAGAATGTAAATGCTCAGTTTATTTTTTCTAATGGATATTAGTTGCTATCCTACAGTAAAATGAAAATTTTCTTCATATTCTGTCATAATGTTGCAGGAGGTGCATTAACTTATTTTTATTTTATTTTTCTGTAGATGCTGGCATTCTTTCAGACCGTATTCACCTTTTATCACCAGGGATATGAGCTTGCCAAAGATTTCGACCATTATAAAAGAGCGCTGCAGATCAATATTCAGAATGTAAGAAAAACTAATTTTCTAGATAAAAATCTTAGTTGCTTTCTTTGCTCTTTGTGGACATGCTGCCACTATCACAAAGAAATGTAGCATTGCATATTATAGACGTCCTTCCTGTCTTAGTGGTTGACTGTCTAACGCCTAGTTACCTTTTGGTAACTCTTACTTTTTTACTTTTTGCTGTAACAAATTTTGATATAGTTCATTAGGTTTTCTGAAAAATCCGTTTTAAGCTTTGAAACGCATTGGCCTTCTGTTAGGAAGGTCATCCCACAGTCACTTCCTGGAGTGTGTATTTTCTTCCTCTCCCACCCAGACAAGGAGTCGATTCGAGGGCGCACGGTCAGAGGTGAACGAGCTGATGAAGCGGATCAAGGACACACCTCAAGAATACAGACAGACCAGCCCTATCAGTTTTGAAGGTTACCTCTATGTACAGGAAAAACGTAAGCATTGGAGGTCATTTGAATATGTGTTGGTATAAGCAGAAACTTACTTTTCCATATTTGTTCATTTTCACAATAACAAACGTCAATGTATTTTAATTTGGCTTTTCATCAACCGTGAAGCGGAATGAAAATGATTTATTATTTTTTAAAAGCTTTTTACAAATAAAAATCTGAAAAGTGTGCATTTCTTTTCAGCCCCCCTGAGTCAATACTTTGTTAAACCACATTTTGCAGCAACTACAGTTGCATGTCTTTTGGCACATGTTTCTACCAGTTTTGCACATCCAGAAAACAGGATGTTTTTCCGTTTTCTTCTTTGCAAAATAGCTCAATCTCAGTCAGATTGGATTGAGAGTCTCTGTGAACAGTGTTCTTAAAAACACATACTTATCTTTCCATTTCACTGTTATGCACCATTTTGTGTTGGCCTATCACATAAAATAAATTAAAGATTGTCTTTGTGACTTGACAAAATGTAGAAACGTTCAAGGAACTGGATGCAAATTTACTCTATGTATAGTGTAGTTGGACTTTTTTAAGCTGCTGTAAACATTTGAAAATGACTTATTACCTGAGATGTTAGATAACAACACCAACACAGGTGCTCATAGATGTCAAAATGGAGAATAAGGACACAAATTTTGTTGAAAATCCAATTAAAATGAAATGCCACGGATAAAGAGCCTTGGAATTTCATTTTCCTGGGCACATTTGTTGTATGTTTTTTTTAGGTCCGCCTCCCTTTGGTTCAAGCTGGGTCAAGCGCTACTGCACTTTTGTCAAAGAGCAGAAGATCCTGCACATGGTGACTTTCGACCACAAATCAGGTGGAAAGATTGTGAGTAATCACAGTATGCAGAGCTATGCCTGATTTATGCCACACATTTTATTTCTGCATTGCAATGTTTTCATGAAAGCCATTCTGAGTGTAATAATAAACATATTTTAGGGTGAGATGGAGTCCGTCACACTGAAATCCTGTCTCCGCAAAACAACAGACATGTTGGACAGGAGATTCTGCCTTGACCTGGATATAACAGACAGGTATGATATCAGCTGTCTCATTTTGGAAACACAACTTGAACGAAACTTGTTTTTTATCTCTTCATCAGATAAGTGACACAACTGCTTTGGCAGCAATTTCCTCCTGGGTACCTCTTGTGGTTATACAGTATAAAACATTTGACATCCACAGAGGTCATAGAAAAACCACTGCAACAATTTGCTATCAGTTTTACTGAAGAGGTCATCTCCCCACACCTACAATGCGTCTTGGATAGCAGTGCATAGAAAGGCAGAAAGTGTCACACCCTGCTGTAACAGATACCCATTCTGTCAAATGACTTAATTGTGCCCAGCCTACTTTCTGTAATATTAATAGATGAGCAATAAACCCTTATTTAGAATGGAAATTTGAGTGTGCACATCCATTCTGAATGTCATGAATAATTTGATATCCATCTGGTCCTACATGATTACGGATGTCATAAACCAGTTGGAGAGTCTGAGAGGGCCTTTGTTTGTAGTTACAGTAAATTCAAGGAGAATGTGTCCTTGGCAGGAAGTATGTATTTTTGGCATACATAATAATAAGCACTCTAGATGTTTTATCTTGACATGTAAATAGCTCAGTGTCTTGCTGTACTATAACTCTTAAGGCTTTGTCTAATGCTAACACGGCATACCTCTCTCTCAGGCCTGGGACGGTGCTAACTGTGCAGGCCTTGTCAGAGGATGACCACAAGCTTTGGATGCGCGCCATGGGAGGGAAGGAACCTGTGAGTCATCCTCATGGTGTTTTCATATACATCACACGCTTGCCACGTTTTACTCTTGCAGAACAGAGGCTTTTGATGTTAATTTAACATGTCAACATGCATGAGAACATTAATATAAGATGCATGTTAATAAATTAAAAAGTTGCAAAGTTAATTTATTTCAGTTATTCAGTTTAGAAAGTAAAACTCATGTAGTGTATCAATTCATTACACACAAGATGGTATATTTCAAGCATTTATCTTTGTTCATTTAGATGATTATGGCTTACAAATAATGAAAACCCAACATTCACTTGAAAATGTGTTTATTATATAAGACGAATTAACAAAAAGACTATTAGTGTTATGTTTTGGCCTACACAATCATGGGGAAGACTCCTGATTGACAATTGTCTATCAGACTAGCTGGCTTTTCTCACAGTGCTGTATCCAACTATATTAATGAAAAGTTGAGTGGAAGGAAAAACCATGAGAGAACAAGGGGTCCAATCAACATGGCTTAGTCCAGCTCTGAGAGGATTGTTAAGCAAAGCCCGTTCAAGAGTTTGAGAAAGAATCACAAGGGTCACTGCTTCAACAACCACAACAAATGTATCTAGGACATGGGCTACTGTCAGAGTCTTTTTGGTGAATCACTTTTGATCCAGAGACCCTGATGATCTCCATTCCACATTTCAATACGCCCAACTTTTCTGTATTTGTTTTAGTCTTTGCTAATATTTTAACTTTCTGAATTTTGAGTTTTCATTCACTTTAAGCCAGTCATCAAATTTAACAAAGCCCACCCCTGAAAATGTATCACTGTGTGTGACGTGTGTGAATCTATATAAAATGAGTCCATTTTTTAAATGGAATAACTGAAATAATTTAATAATATTAATTACCGAGTTTGACTTGTATATTAAGTATAAGTTGTTTCTTAAAAAATGTGAGGTTTTTTTCATTCCTTTTACCAGATGGGTGGTTATCTTGGAAAGACTCTCTCTCAAGAAAGAGGAAGTAAGTTTCTACCAGCACCAGGTTTGAAGGATGTAACTGATGTAACTGTAAAATATATTTTTAAGCTTTTCTTTTTCCCAACGTATAGTCGATGCCCAGTTGGATGATGTGGGTTTAGGTTTTGTGAAGAATTCCATCATTGCAATAGAGAGTAGAGGTGAGCTCAAAATATATTTAGTCCTCACTTTAACGGGTTTCTATTGGATAACTTTAACTATGAAAGTCTGCATTATTCATCAAGGGTAAAAGTGGCACAATTCAACAAACAATTTGTACCTATGCTAAATAAAAGCATAATAAATCCATTTAAATAAATACCATAACTGCTCATGTAAATGGCAGTAATTTTATAAAATTAGTTAATGTTGAGTAATTCTATGTTGTAACAATTCACCATGAAATAATTTAAAAACTCAAATAAACTTATCCGTCTGGTTAACCTGCACAGCAGTAGTTTCACAGCAGTCTTTAACCTTTTTAGCCCACCGACCGACTCTGATGGCTGACAGATAAACTTAATTTACAATGTGCCGCGGCACAGGACTGTTCTTAATAAAAAAGCTGAAATAATTATGTATCCTCTTAACATACAATGATTTCCACATTTTATTTATGTATTTGTTTTATAGACTCCTGTACCAATTAAATAATTCTAAATAAATGTATTTATTTATTCAATGTATAAATTTAAACGATCACATACATCGTTTTTTTGTGATTAATGGCTTATCTCGTTATTGAATTGAGCCACTTTTTGGGACTGACAATTAGTTGGCTTTAGTCTATGTAGTGTCTCTGTTTATACACAAGGGGGCAGACTTTCTCCAAATATTAGAAAACATTAAGTGAACAGGTGCTGCAGGCAGCTTGCATCGTGGATATACAAGTTATGTAATTCAATTGTTTTAGAAGTCACATAGTTTTCTGATAAACCTTTTGTTATAAATTTCATAAAAGTCGTGTATCTTCAAGGTAATGAAAAAGTTTTAGGTTTTTTTGTCATTTTTCTGTAGGTTTTAATTGTTTTATTATTGTTTCTCATTAGGTATTAATGACCAAGGTCTATACAGAGTTGGGGGTGTAAGCTCCAAGGTCCAGAAACTTCTCTTATTAATGATTGGTAAGTAACATCAAGCATTTTTATCACTTTACTCTGCAAATGTATTTTTTATGTATTTTGCAGTGTTTTTATTGTGTTTTTAATGGATGTAATGTAATTTAATTGATGTGTCTGTTAGAGGTGATTATAAAATGAGATGATGAACGACTGAGCTTATCTGTACCACTACTCTAAAATGCAACAAGTGGCAGAGTAATTGCTGGCCTTGCAAAGATTGAATCCCACCCCACACCCACACACACATACACACATCACGCCCCTCTTCCTCACCCTCCCAGAAAGAGAGAGAAACAGTCAGTCCTATTGGTATTCTCGAGGTTTTTTGGGTTTTGCTTATCAACACACCACTAAGCCAGCCTCTCCTGTTCTCATGACAGGCTCATTCTGTCAGTTGCCTTTCTCAATCGCCTTTATGCCTCTCACTTGTCTGTATTCCCTTTCAACCAACTCCTTACCTTGTCCTCTGTCCTTTCTATTGCTCTCTGTCGGCTTTGTGGTTTCCTGCTGTCTCCAGCAGACACCAGCTCACTTTCAGCCCTGTGTTCAGAATGACAACGAACTCAGGCAGCCGCCAGACTGTCTCAGCTTCCTCTCTCAAACCTTCCAGCCTGCCAACCTGCCGATTTATGCTGGAGACACCATTAACACTTTGCTGCAAAACTTTGAGAACTTTTACAGCCTGATTATAGAAGAAGTTTTGAGTGTTTGAGTGTCTTGGTGTTCCAGTGCTGCACAGATGATTGTGAAGGAGGGGAAATTACATATTTTTGCCCGTCTTTTCCAGAGACACGTGAATAAACATTGTATACATAAAACAGCTCCCATTGAGTGGGTGAAACAAGCTTTAGACCTTGAAGAAAGACTTGAGGTTCTTCTACCATACTTCATTTCATCTTTTAGTCATAGATATGGCCAAAGTCCAGTCAACAAGGACGCACTGATTTATGTAAAAACAAAATTTTCCCATCGTATTACAGAACAAAGAAAGCAGCCCCTGTTGAATGACAGGCTTATCTGAGCCTCTGCTCTAGACAGACTGGGTAATGCTAATGTTTTACAGAATTTGCCTATAAAAGCAGTAGAATGGCAGATCTTGTACAATGGATATGACTATAGAGTATACTTTCGGCTCTTGAGGCGATAAATGATAAACTGGGTTAACGTGAACAAGATGAGTTCAGAATTACCCAGTACAGGTTTAATTATCTGAAGTGAATGATCCAATGCTGTCAACCTTCCCTTAAACAAAAACATCAATATAGCCTTTCAGTTTAGCAAAAAGAAGCTCTGAAGTAAAAGCATTGTTAGCATTTAATGGTCAGCTTATTGCTTATTGTGTATATGGCCACTCTAGCAAGCTAGCCTTACGTAGCGTTAGCTTACTCTCAGATGTCCTCTAGCTTGAACCCTTCAGTTTGATGCTGCTCCATGGCTTCCCTCTCTCTCCTGTAATTATCAAGAGTGTTTCAGAGTGCAGCCCACAGCCTTCTCTGGCTCTCTTATTTCACTCTGAGTCTGCAAACCGCCATAGACTGAGCACCAGGTCCTCCATTGTTGTTAAGTTTGTGTCACTACAAATCACATCGTGTTAATTTTTCACACTGTATGTCCGCCTTGATATTGACCCGCCCTCATTGAGCCCGTACTCAATTGTAATGGAAAAAGAACCAAACCGTGTAGGGTAGAACTGACCCAGGTCGAGTAGAGTTGGTACTAATGGAAAATGGGCCTTACATTTCCAAATGAAGTCACATGCTGCAAATAAGTAAATAGTCATTTCCCAAACAGATTTAATTTTAATCAACACACATAACTGCATTAAGCAAACATTTTCATTCTTTACTGCTAGAGCATCATAATATATTGAATTGCAATCATCGCAATAGTACTGTGTGCAGAATTCCAATAGTAAGAGACTGCTTGGATGCAGTACTCGTACTCGTACTCGTCGTCTTCCGCTTTATCCGGGACCGGGTCGCGAGGGCAGCAGACTCAGCAGAGACACCCAGAGGTCCCTCTCCCCAGACACTTCCTCCAGCTCCTCCGGGGGGAGCCCAAGGCGTTCCCAGGCCAGTCCGAGAGACATAAGTCCCTCCAGCGTGTCCTGGGCCGTCCACCTGGGGCCTCTCCCGGACTTAGGGGACGTGCCTGGAGCACTCCCGAGGTAGGTCGTCAGGGAGGCATCCGGTTATACACATGCCGAAGCCACCTAAACTGGCTCTCTCGATGTGGAGGAGAAACGGCTCTACTCAAGCCCCCTCCGAATGGCCGCGCTCCTCACCCTATCTCTAAGGGAGTGCCCGGCACCCTACGGAAGAAGCCACATGCTCCTCTGAAGACGATGTCTCGACCATCGGCCGGCACTCTTCTCTTACGATACGTCCTGGCGTAGGCCTTACCAGGGAGGCTGAGGAGTGTGATCCCCCTGTAGTTGGAACACACCCTCCGGTCCCCCTTCTTATGAAGGGGGACCCTTCATAAGCCCCAGACAACATAGCCTCGAGGATCATTTGAGCACTCAAACCCCTCCACCACGTTAAGGTGACAGTTCAAGGAGGGGTGCTTGGATGCAGTATTTGGTGATATATTATTAGGTGTCATGCATTCACGTTCTGTATATGGATAATATTTTGGCAAGTTAAGTTGGATGGATGCAAACTGTCCTGAATGTCAACGTGTGAGGCATATTCTAAGCAGCTGAGATTCTGAAGTTTACAGAGTTATAGACATTGTTTCAGCATAAAGAAAGAACACAGTCAGAAAAATGTGGGTTGATCATAATCGGTGTCATTATCGCAGTTTCCCGCCATGACATTGCAATTACATACATTATTTTCCACACAATAGAGGTTTTAAATAACAAAGTATGTAAATAAGATTGCCAATCATTTGATTAGGAAAATTGATTTTAATTCGACAATCGTCTTCACTTATGGCATCAAGAAAATTTTATGGTTAAATGTATCTCCCAGTGCTTATCATACCTTTTAACTGTTTTAACTGTTGATGCTAGTCATGGCATTGTGGTTATCCAGAGTAAAGTATTAAACTAGTCGAACCTTCTGTACTGTAGCTGGCAGTGCTGCCCCAACTCTTTTATTACTTTTATTTTTTTACTCTAACAGGCAGGTCTATTAGTGCCAGAAGAGTCTGTGCAGACCCCATCAATCCCCAACACAGACACACACTCGGCTTCAAAAATTTACTTCCACAAGTTGACATTAGAAAGGTCATCCTGCCTGCATAGATGAAAAAAATACTACTATAAGACCAAATCCCACCTGTCAGTGTGACTCAGAACCCTATGCATGGATTCTACTCAGAACACCTTTCTGACTCATTGCACTTCCACATTTTCTCTAATTCAGGAGAGTTTTCTTAAGGTATGACTACAGCTCCCTGAAACGTCAGCAACACACACCTCTAAAGTCCCTGTGGAGTCAGTGAAGTAGTAAGGGATTAATTAAACTTATAATGAGTATAGAACTAGCTGCTCTCTACAAAGCTGCAACTTCTTTCCACATCCACTGGGAATACACTCAGTCCCCAGAGCTACTACCAATGCTTTTATCCTCAAATGACTAATTACATGTTCATATTTATATTACATATCTGGGTGTTTTGGGCTGGCAACAAAATAGGCCACAGTAACTCACTGTGTATCATATGAACAGACTTTTTTTTGTACTCCTGAGATAAATAAAACTTAGGTAACGATTTTCTGAATGGTTTGCTTAGATGAGAGGAGTAACGAAGTGGATCTATCAGCCAATGAAGACTGGGATGTCAAGACAATAACAAGTGCACTAAAGCTCTATCTGAGGTAAGATTCAGACTTGTGATGTATAAATTCCCACAGATGCCTAAACGCATCAATTTATGCTGCAGACCTTATTCTGAATTAATAAAATATAGTAATTACGACGTTTTGTTGAGTGGCATATGGGTTATTTCATTCCTGTTCCCTTTTAGGTATTACAGGGATTAGTCTGAGTTAAGAGTCTTGTCCTCATTATGTCTCTCTATGCTACTGTGATGTTTGCGGTCATCTCAAGGTTTAATTACAACCTTATTCTTTACTTTACATCGGTCTACTTCTTCCTCAGCCTCAAAGTTCCTCAGTTTTTCTTTTAACTGCAATTTCCCCACCTTTTCGTAAACTGTCGTGAAGCTGGAACAATCATCCCCCTTTTACTAGAATCAATCAACTGGCTTAAAAGCTACAGTCCCACTGCTTTTCATCTTGCCACAACGCTTGTCAAATTAAACATTTTTAAGCAGTTCCAAATGTAAAGAAATGAAGTTTATTTTGTTAAATATCCTCATTTACGTATATAATGTATGCAGTGAAATAAAAGGTGTAAATGTACTATGTTTTCATGTGTAAGGACCGGGTATGTTACTTATTGCCATGGTGTTTTTTTCCTTTTTCTATAGGTAATGATCACCTGATAATGTTGGCATAAAGTTCAATGTGCTATGAAATGACATCAAACCTTGCCTTTACACACATCAAATTCTTTATGGAATTAGAATGATGGGCACAGTTTGTAACCTCTATTCATCACTGTCAAATAAGTGACAGGTAGACTGGCAGCATCCTTCTCAGGTCTTATTTGTACTGAGATTTTGGAAATTAACTGATCAGGAAATTATGCCTTACAAAGAAGTATCATACTGATGACATACAAAACCTCAACTATGATGAATTCAGCTGTTTTCAGACTAATTCTAAGTGAAATAAAATGTTCTAGAAGGATGAGAACAGCAATGTTCTGTGTTCTTTATGGGAAGAAACTTGTGCCATCAGAAACTGAATTTGAATTGCTCAGACTGAATCTGTATTTGTGTAATTTGAAATTAAATGCATTGGTTTGAAAATGAATTTCACTAAACTGAAACTGAATATAATGGTTTAAAACGGAATTTGTTTGCTTTGAAAATGCTTGCTTGTGTTTGAAATTCAGTTTGTTACTTTCACTTTCAGTTCTGAAAATTCAATTTCAGTTCAAAAATTCAGTTTTTTGTGTCACACATCCGGGTCCTTGAAGCCACAGATTAATTCAAACACAGATATACTGGATTTCACGGGTGTTCATTCACTATGCTGTGTCCAATTCAGGCTGTGTCCTTTGAAGGACGCATTTGCGTAGGCCGATACGTCCTGGATGGAGAAGACGAAGATCCAATCTCCAAGGTTCCACAAATGCGTCCTTCTTTCCCCAGATTTCAAGGATTGGTCTGGTGTATCACTCGAAGTCCCACCCTATCCATGATTCTGAAAGGTTGAAGTAGATTGTTCAACGTGAAGTAGCAAAGCTGGAGAAGAAAAAAGCTGTGCATATAATTGGATATATGCGCATTCTGTGAAACAACTGAACTTGTACAATGTTTTAGACGAGGGAATTTAGTTTGTGTAAACCTAAAATATCTGAATCAGTTTATCAGATATCGATAATAATTGCACGAATGCGCCGATGTGTTCGTCCGCTGCCCCGTAGCCGGCTACCGCTCGCTCACCAGCTGTCAGCTGACGGGTGGTGGTTTGAGGTGCGCTAAACCCGAGAGGCAGCTGACTCCCGGCACATTGTTTTCAAAATCCCGCTGGGTTTCCCAAATGGGTGGAAGTTAAACAGATATAAATTTCAGTCAGATGAAATCTAATAGTAATGGTTGGTTTATTTATTATAATAATTGTTATAATGATTATGCTCTGCAAATAAACAGATCTAAACTTTGTTCCTAAAGTTAATATGTTAGTGTTTAAGTTGTTGAAAGCTTTACAGAGAAATTAAACAAATGGTATTTGTCATCAATGTATTTTATCTAGTGTTAGATTTTTATATCTATGAACACAAAAAATATTTCAACTATGTTTTAAATGGCTGAATAATGAACAAGATCATAAAACAATAACATTTTAAAACAAAACAGCATTATAAGCCATCAGCAATATGTAAAAGGGTAAATAAAAACTGTGTAGTTATTAACAGTAGAGACAGCGTTATTAACCTTCAGGCGCCATTTGTTCGGCTTCACAGCTCTGCGCTTCACGCTAACACGGTTGCTTGGCAACAGAAGTTACGCTGAGATAAGGGTAAGAGAAATGCAGACCGATGTAACACCGGCGGCACACTATGCTAATCTGGCATGTTTAGCTAATAGTTACATAAGTGTTACTGTTTGACTATCATTTGTTTACATGACGCTTCTTATAGATGCTCATTTGACTTGGTGATTGACCTCCGCCAAGCTCATGTAGCTGCACTGCTCCAGCTCAACATGCCGTAAAGGAAGTTCAACCTGCTGTAAATCGATGAATTTGTGTTGGATTATTATGTGGCTGTCCTCAAGAACCCGGATGTGTGCCACAAAAAACTGAATTTTGGAACTGAAATTGAATTACAGACTTGAAAGTGAAAGTAATCAAACGGAATTTTTAATACAACGAAATACATTTTAAAAGCAAATTAATTCAGTTTCAAACCATAAAATTCAGTTTCAGTTTAGTGAAATTAATTTCAAACCAATGCATTTAATTTCAAATTACACAAATACAAATTCAATCAGAGCACTTCAAATTCAGTTTCTGATGGCACAAGTTTCTTCCCATAGTTAAACAATCTGATGAGGTCAGACTAAAAAATTTAGATTATTCTCATTCAGTACTACATGCACATCAAAGTATTCTGCTTGTTGTGACAAAAAAACAAACCTCGCAGCTTCTGCATCTTTATAAATGATCCCTGTTTTCAGGTTAAAAAAAGTATAAAAAATTATCTCTACATGGTAGAGATGTTTTTATTTGAGATTCTGTTGAACTTAATATCAGAGTGGTGTTCTGCATCATTGAGAGTTAAACTCAGTAGGTCTCATCCAGCTTTTGTATTGTCATTATGAGAGAAATAAGAAAATAGCTGCCTTTTTAAAAAAAAAAAAGAAATCTGAGGGCATTCTGCTCTGAAATGTGACTCTGTTGAAAGCTGTCTTATGATTTATATGAATAATGAATGCTGACAACTTAAAAGTGACTTCTTATGTGCACATATATTTCACCGTTTTAACGATCGCATTCAGTTTACAGGTATAGGGTGGTGTTTACTGCAGATGTAAGTTGTGTAAAGCTTTATTTGGACTTCAGGGTGAACTGTACAAGACCTAATAAATTCTCTCGAGTGAAATTTAGTCGACGCTGAACACTTTATGCGCTGCATCATATAAAAACAGAAGACCTTTGTAACTTGCTCCTTCTATCTTGAAGGTAGCAGTTACAGTGGCTTCTGCAAAAGCAAGACATTGTTTAAACAGTAGCCCATGAAGGCCTTATGTTTTGAAAAGCCATCTGAATGCAGCAAATAAGATAACAAGCTCTGGTTTTTCTTTTATTCCCATCTTTAGCCCTGCAGTGTGATCTTAAAGTATCTTAAAAGTGTGCTATTGTTGTACTATCTTGTAATTCGACTGATATTATTCAAAGTTTTTTTTATGAATCTTAGAAAATCCAGCTTCTGGTACAGTAAATATAATTTAAATAGATGTAGTAGTAATAGTTGTTTATATGAAGAAGGTCTTCCCTTGTGTAGTTACCTGCTTGCAAACTCACATAAGGTAAGGTAAGACAAACATAGTCAATTCAATTCATTTTATTTATATAGCGCCAATTCACAACACATGTTGTCTCATGGCACAAGTACATTCCATAAATTCCACACATTTTCTGTAGCTTTATGCAAAGCGTAAATGGTGTGTAAATGGCAAAGATTAAAAAATGTACTATGTTCTCAACAAGCTATGGCAGTTTTGTTTGTTCATGAAGGATGCAACGGCAACAAATAAAAGAGGACTTATTGATCGAGGAAAATTTAAAACAAGTCTTGACTCTGAATGTCCAGGAGAGTAAAGTCCTCTTATAGTGTGCAGGCATTATTTCTTTTTTGCTTGTTTTTTTAGTCTCAGGTCATGTAGCCAAGCTGGCCATGCAGGCATGTCTGTACAGGTTTGGCTTAATTAGAGTCAATCTTTGACTGGCCTTCGCTGAATAAACCTTGTTCTGAAGCTGCAAATTAATTTTACAAGACGAAAAATGAAGTCTGAGTTGAGGTTTTATTCTCGGTTTTTCAGCCAACTCTATACTATGGCTTGCTGCCGCTCACAACCCAGTTGCACTTTCCTAAAGTCATGTTACCTTTTTATAAAGTTATATTTTCTTTTCAGTTGAATTAAAAATACTTACTAGAATCTAAATATTACTACAATTAATAATGATAATATGAATAATAAGTATTATCTGCAGGTTTAATTTTTCTTAAACATTGTTTTCATCTTTTATATTTTGGTGTGTCTGCCAGTGTCTCAGTTACGTTCATATTGAGGATATCCTAAGAATTCAATCAGATTCAACAGTGTTGTTGAATAAATGTTTAAGTCACTAACAGAATTTAATTTATCAAAAAGACTTGAAATGATAATAGTAAAAAAGAAGTACAAAATAGTTAATGTTCCACATTACTTAATATTGTTTAAACTCTAACACCTGCAGGAGTAAAGCAGGTCAGATGCCTCAGTTTTCTCTTCAGCTAAATATGTTTGGCTGTGATCCAGCTGCAATGTGAATGTACCTTCAGATGAACTTGGTTATATCAATTCATACACCTTGTAATTCCATCCTGTGGCCTAGTCACATTAATCATTGCTGTGTGCAGCCACTATAAAACAATGTGCCAGCTATTTCTGTCTCCTCTGCTCATTTCTTCTTTACTTATCCACCCTCCCATCCCTCCAACCTCCACATCCTTTCCTTTTCTCTCACTGTCTTGCTGAAGGAGCCTACCTGAGCCGGTGATGACCTATGGACTTTACAAGGAGTTCATCAGCCCGGCAAGTAAGTTTCATTCAGCATGTCAATTTTTCATCCAGATGAAGACTACAACTGAACAGCAGATTATACAGTGGCTTAATAAGTGGCTATGATGTAAAAAAATAACAAGACCATGATAAATTATTTTCCACCTTTGATGTGAAATATATCCTGTACAGTTCCACTGCAAAACAAATAAGTCTTGGGGGAGATTTGTAGGTTATGTGATGAGCAACGATGATTGGTTGACCCTTTCTTGTAGTGTTCTGACCACCGCTCACCCACCATATTTAAGACCTGCGTGGGGTTGTTGTTGTTTTATACTTTATATCAGATTCATATTTAAGCATATTTTATGTGATCGAGAATGGACCAAAAGACTGTTTGGTTTCAATTACAATGTGGTACAACACCACAAGGTAAAAGCCAGTTGTGCGTTCTCCATCTTGTTTTGTGAACAACTGGCAGGATACAGGCTTCTCAGCCATGCTTTACTTGTTTGGCCTTTGGTTTCTAATTACCGCCACCTGCTGAACTGGAGATGTAGTGCAGTTTTCTTTACATCTTCCCCATAAGCCATTTGGGTGCTTTAAATGAGTTTTCCTTTCAGAGCAGTGAAACAGCACAAAAACTACCCGGGATTCCTTTTTTCCAGGTAAAACTAATCCTATGTGGCAACGGTGGCGACAATGTTGGGAGTTCGTCCTGTAACCGGTGTGTTGCTGGTTCGAAGCCCTGCTCTTTCTCAGTTGTTGTGTCCAAGACACTTCAACCGCCTTGCCTGCGGATGGTGGTCGGAGGGCTTGTTGGCGTCGATTGTATGGCAGCCTTCTGTCAGTCTGCCCCAGGGCAGCTGTGGCTACAATGTAGCTTACCACTGTCAGTGGGTGAATGTGTGTATGAATAGGTGGATGCCTGATTGTAGTTTTAAAGCACTTTGGAGTCTCTGAGTGACTTGATAAAGTGCTATACAAGTCCATGCATTGAAACCCCAGTACCTTTGGTGGAAAATGGACTATGTATGCTGCTGGTTTTGTGTACTTAATACTTAATTGAAAGGGACTTGTTCAAAATTATAGCAGTGTGGAGTTCGGTGAGTGAGATTGTTCATTTTGTGAACAAACAGATGTCAAACCTTATTTAAGGTTGAAGGTAGCAAAGGTGGTACATGCCGGTTATGGTGTATTCCTCTCTGAAAAGCTGAGTAAAATAAGTCATTTCACACAATGTCCAGAAGAACAGCATACTTTGATTGAAAAGTTCATTGAGAAGCCAACACTATACAAAAATGTCCCAAATTATTATTATGCAAGTACTTTTTGTTGAAACCTTAACCAGAAAGATGTGGATGAAAATAAATAGCCAAAAATGGCAAAGACCCAGCCAATGATCAACTCCAGGGTGATAAGACAAGGTTGACCGTTACCTGTGGATCCTGAGGCATCATGGTAGGCTGATGGTTCTCATACCTTGGTCCTAATTATCTAATACCAGGGATCATGGGTTAGTTTGAATTAATCAAAATACTTGAGGAGGTAATGTTGCCTTATGCTTAAGAGGAACTGCACCTGAACTGTGTTTTAGCAAGACAACAACCTCAAACACACCAGTAAGCAAGCAGCAAAAAGGCGACGTTGTGGAGTTGTTAGCTTAATCCTCGGGCAATAATAACCATAAAACGTGGGGTAACATCAAACCTGCCGTTTCTGTAGCAAAACCAAAAAATTCTGGATAATTGTGGAATGTATGTTATCTGTTCACAGATGCTAGATGTTGTTCCACCCCACATAACACAGATGTGAAGCAGTTGGTCATAAACAGTGGTTATACAGCTAAATATTAGTCGGGTGATTCACAGGAAAGCTAAATGTTCAAGTATTTTTATACAGTGAATGGTTAAACGACGTTAAATGACAGTGCCCTTTATCTTTATAAACCTTTTTTTTTAATCCTTCAACCTCTAGTTTAGTGCGGCAGCCATTGAGGAGCAATGTGTATCAGATGTGAAAATTAGAGATTGCGTGTCATCATAATTGATATCAGAAATGTCACTTCAGCCATCAGTATAATTATCCTGAAATGTAGAATTATGCATATTTTCCTAGAACTTTAACTGACAATAGACATTTAAGTTAGACCACATACCTTTTAAAACTTAACTATTTTTAAAGATAAGCTAATAGAGGTTTTAGATCAAAATTGTAAAGTAACCTTCAGCTGTAGAAAAGGTACTTTTTCCCCACCCACATGACATAATTTTTTATGAATATCCTTTCAAAGTGAGCCAAACTTGAGTCTTATTACAAGTGCTGTAATTGGATCAGGTTGATGTTTTTATCAGGACCTTGCAATGCCCTTATAACAAGGAGACGAAAAAACGGATTAGCAATACAGTTTATATATATATATATATATTTTTTTTTTCTTGATGGATGACAGCATCCATAAGAAGCTCCCCCCGTGTTTAAATCCTTGTCGTTCCCATGGTAATGATATTTAGTGTGTCTGTTACTGCTGCGTGGGTGTTCAGATGCTCGCATGTGAGGAAATGTTTAAGACATGATCTCGGAGGTTTTTACGCAACCTTTTTTGCACGATAGCAACAGCAGCGTAGAGCTTTCTCCCCTGCCAGCAATGTGGACTCTGTTGCCAAATTCAGAGAAGGTTCAACTCATCACACCTCCTTACTTGAACAGGAACGTGTCTTGTAATCTGTAATCTTTTACACCAAGGGTGATAACTCCTAGCACGGTGTTCTGAAAGTCTTCATACATTTTAAGTGTCCAGATTAATTAAAATGCATATTTGGGGAGTTTTTAAAGTGGTAAAAGTTTGTTTTTGTTTTTTTTACTTTGATTTAGTTGCTTAAACTTTACTTCAAAATTTGTTGGTGTACTGCTCAGATCAACCAAGAATGTGGCATTGAATCGCCTGTTTCAAGTGTAATATTTGATCTGAGCAGCCCTGGCGCACAGAAATGCTTGTAGTTTAAAATGAGTGCTCGGCTGTTTTTCTCCGTTTGAATAGAGGGCGGCAGTCCCGAGTCCCGCATCCAAGCCGTCCACTGCTTGGTCCACAAACTACCGGAGAAGAATCGACAAGTCCTCGGGCTGCTCATGAAGCATCTGGCCAAGTGAGTGGTCATAGTTCACCGAATCTCCGCCTCCTCTCTCTCAGTTCTCTCTCTCTGCTCTTCATGTCTGTCTCCTCGTTCTCACTCCACATGCTTTTTCTCTCCATCTCCCTCACTCCCACTCTCTTCACTCCCCCTTCCCTGCTGTCACTCCATCTCTTCCTTGTCTACTCAGTGCTTGCTAACAAATTTGACTTTTTTGCTTTTTTTGAGCAATTTTCATGTAAGTTGTTTAAGGAGGATAATTATACCAGGGTAGTACCTGTTTGCCGTGACCTTTTGGTGCCTAAGAAGAATAGAACAGTCAAAGTCAAGCTTTGTTTTTATCAACAGCGCTATTTTTACCTCTGGATGGACCTCTATTACACATCACTTATTTTGCATTTGGATAAAAGGAAAGATTTAGGAAATAATGTTAGCCAACATTACAAGGATTTACCTCAGCAAGCTTTTTATAAACTAAATATGAGCAAATTGAAGATAAGTAAATAATCCCTGTTCCCTGAGGCAGTAGAAGTCTGGTGAATCTTATTTCAGAGAAACCTTCTGCAGAATCAGGCTCTGTTTTTTTTTTTTTTTTTTTTTTAAAGGCAGTGCTATTGAAATTGAATTTGGATTATCCAGCGTGAAATTCTCCAGACTGGAGACTGGAATATTTTTTTGAAGTTGGCATGTGTGCATGTCCTGCAGGGGAAGGAAGCAAAGCCAGAATTTCACACTCATATCTGAAATGGTTGCAGAGATGTTATAAATGTGAGTTGTCACCAATATTTTTGTCTTCAAAGGCACAATTTAAAGCTATTTAAACTGTCTCTCTGCAACTGTGACACACATCATCTTGTTTTAAAGAGAAATATCTTTACATGTCCAGATAACTTGAAATTAAGGATTCCTTCATTCATATGACCACCTGGCTGTCCTAGTTTTGAAAATGATGTTTCAACCCATTCATCTTCAAAAAAAAGTTCTCATTTCCACAGTTCTTTGCAAAAGTATTCATACCTCTTGAACTTTTCCACATGTCATGTAACAACCACAAGCGTCCATGAATTTTAATGGGAACAGAAAGTAGTCCATAATTGGAAAATGGAGAGAAAAGAATACATAGCTTTCAAAATGGCTCGCAACAAAAATCTGAGAGTGTTGCATGCTTTTTTTATTCATCTGCTTTCACTTTGATACCTCTAAAAAAATCCAATGCAAACTATTGCCTTCAGTAACCACATAGTTAGGAAATTTGATGAAAGGAAAGCTTGATGAAAGCTGACCGAGGGGTTTATTCTTGTCACTGGTAGACACTGACACCTATCAGTTTTCTAAATAAAACTCAGCCATAAGGTACAGTTTCAATACATATCTCTGTGAATTTTGCCATTATTTGAAAAAATATTTTTTTTACTAATCTACGTATGTCGCTTTTAGTTCCTTTTAATGATTTTGATTTGCTTCAACACATAAATGATTTTTCTGCACAATTCTGTCACTTAATAATGTGCCTAAAGCTGAATTGGGTTATTCTTATCCCTCAGTGTGGCAGCACACAGCAAACAGAATCTGATGACCGTGGCCAACCTGGGTGTGGTGTTTGGTCCCACGCTAATGAGGCCACAGGAGGAGACTGTCGCTGCCATCATGGATCTCAAGTTCCAAAACATTGTTGTGGAAATCCTCATTGAACATCATGAAAAGGTAATGCTGAACATGGGTTTATTAAAGACTTATAGTAGCATTTTATTTTTATGGGATGTGACTTCGGTTCTGAAAATATTTGATCATTTTCTGATATGACAAATATATTCAGTCTCAGTTTTTTATGGTAGTTTAGCTTCAATGTGAAGAGCTGAAAATTCATAAATGGCACAATAAATACATGCTGAACATGTACAGTATATCCCTCCATCCATCTTCAGCCAATCCAAGATCGGGTGCTGGAGGGACATTTTTGAAGACCCATCTTTGATCTCTGTTCAGTATTTTGCATGTGGAGTGAGGAAGGTTCTTGTTAAAAAACAAAAACGTTATGTTACATGGGCCCATCTATTAACCCCTCTGTGCTGTGAAGTCATCAAGTACCCTTATAAGAGAAATGGCCCCAAATCATAATGTTTCCCCATCAATGCTTTACTCTGAGGTTGGGACTGCAGGATTTCAGCAACCTGTTCGATCTAATGACCATTCTCACTCTAAAAGGCAAGATCTTGTATGGAGCTCCAGACCAAGAGCTATTGATGGTCATTTTACATTTTTCTTCAGTTTCACAATAATCCCTGAGACAACTGTTGGTCTCCTTCTTGCCATGTTTCTGGCTGATGATCTTAGAGTCCATCCCAGCCTTGTGTAGATCTACTATCTTGTCCCTGACATCTTTTGGCAGCAGTGTGGTTTGACCATGGTGGTGAAATGGTTGGAATGGAAGAAATTTGACAGGTATGCTGTGTATAGTTAAAAAGTCAGGAACCCCTGTAATTGATTAATTTCATTAGATAATATGTGTGTCATATAGGCACATAGCCAAACTTTGATAGCCAGAACTGTGCCTGGGTTTAAGGGGATTAAATATTTATCTCACTCAGTGATATGCATGTCAGAGATGCACTAGTGAGAGTTCTGGGGCCAACTTCCAGTCGTGAGTTTTTGTAAAGCTTTGACCCGGTAACTCATTCATACACCTAAGGGGAATTTAGAGAGACCAATTAACCTAACAGGGTTGTCTTTGGACTGTGGGAGGAAGCCGGAGTACCTGGTGAGAACCCACGCACGGGGAGAACATGCAAACTCCTTGCAGAAAGACCCGCGGCCGGGAATCGAACCCAGGACCTTCTGGCGGCAAGGCACCAGTGCTACCAACTGCTCCACCGTGCAAAACTTATTTTAATAAAATGACTGAATTTAGCATCTCATAGCAATTAATGTGGTTGGCATTACTCAAACAGTCTCTGTGTGTATCCCTAAAGAATGCAGACCCCCGCCTCAATGCAAAAAAATTCAAAAAGCTGCCACCACTCCTAAATTCACCATGTTCCATGACAGACGGGTTTAAGACTCTAAAGGATAAAACAGGCCAACTGTTCAGCACTCAGGTCCAATCAAGCTGAAAATCTACCTATTCCAGTCACCACCACATTTCCTGCCGCAGCCCTTGAGGAAATGCTAGAATGGAAGAAACCGATTCTTTGGTCAGATTTGCTTTCGTAAACATAATTAGGTAAGGTCAGGGCTATCTGTAATATCCACATACATTGATTGATTGCAATATGTGTGCTACAGGGGCTCATAACCAATCTGGGAGACAGAATTGTGGCTGAGCTATAAACAATGACCAAACTTACAAAATCAGCAGGGGATCAAATGGCTAGATCTCCCACTGTACGAAAGTTAGTTGACTTTGATTAATTCTGGCAGTGTACAATTTTCTTCATAATTGCATTTCCACTTAACATCAAAAGCTATTTTTACTTAAGGCAGTGTGTCCTGTGGAGATAAATGAAAATGCAGAAATATCAGGTGACAAACAGAAAGCAGCATGAGGCGGCTACATTCACCACCTTTTGTGACATATAATTACATGATACTTAAGGCTAACGAAGGTGCAAGCAAAGCAAAAATATGTTTGCAAGTCTTGTTTTATTTTTATCATGATCTTATTTTTTACATTAGCTCTTTCTGGTGGTAAGGAGAAACACTAAAGATTCTCAGGTTATATGTGATGCTCCTGTGTTCTGTTCGCGTTATTGATGTCAGCGCCGTATATTTATATATGAAGCTTGCTACTTTCAAAAGATGTTCAAGAAGTGTACATGGATTATGTCAAATATTGTACATTCTGGTTAATTTTACTATATATTTATTACATTTATTTATTGGGTATAAAGTGGTATAAAGATTCTTAGCCAGTAAAACCCCTGGCACAGTAAAAAAGAGGCCAATTTAAGTTCCTAAACTTGCATAACTTTTCAATCTGGCCAATAGGGGGAGCCCTAGGTGCTTAAACTTGGCTTGTACACCTGGCATTCTGTTAGTTTGATTAATGATCAGAATATTGTGTGCATTTTTCTGTATTTCTAAAGTTCTTAGTCTGCCTGAATGCTTTTATTTAAGTTATAATTTGGTAAAAAGCATTTTTAGTTTATGGCATTATGTGATCTCCCAAGGAAGCCATTTATCTGTGTCGATCATCAAAAGGGGATAATTCCCTGTGTCAAAGCAGAGAAGGTTCTGAGATTAGGTTTCTAATCTGTTTGGAGCAGCAGTGTACCCTGCTTGGAATCAGATGAAACCAGGACCTTTAGAAAGTTTATTTTCCTCCTTCCAGCTTCATTAAATTGAAGACGGTATGTGTTGTGAATAATATTTCTACCAAAGCTCAAAAATCTTATATTCTTTTGTGAAAGAAGAAGGCAGCTGAAAACCAGCAGGATATATAAATGTGCTGAAGCAAGAGCAGCAGCCCTGAGTATCTATACAGCTAGACTCTGAATCTGCCCAGTGTGCCTAACACCGGCCTGGTGATAAAAGATGTAGTGTTAGAATGCAGCAAGAGCATTTTGGAAAGTACAGCATGTTAGAGCGGGGGAAAGCTGAGCAGACAGACAGACAGGCATTAACTTTCCTCACAGCTGAGTCCCACTCCAGACTGTTGATACCCCCAGATACCAACACTAGACTCTGTTTTACATTCACCTCCATCTGCAGAGCGAAGTAGCAGAAACTCTCAGCCATATCAGATTTCTCACTTTTTTCTATCTGCCTCTCTTCTACAAACTTTCTCTCTCATGCCCTCCCCTCCTCTGCATCTCTCCGGTTCACACTCCATCTCACTTACTCTGCCACTTTCTCTCTCTCCCTCTCTTCTCCCTTTCTCTCTACACCCCCCCACCCCCTCGTCTGTGATCCTTTCCGAGGCTCTGCTGAGACTTCCTCTCCTCTGTAGCCCTATTCTCTTTCAACTCCACATCTAAAGTTTGTATGTAAACACGGTCCAGTGTAAACAGACTGCACTACTTGGCCTACCCTTCTCAAGTCCAAAAGCATGTTTATTTTATTTCTCGCTCTTTTACAGAGTGGGTCAATTTCTCTGAAGGGAAAAGTCACCTTAAATTAGACCAAATATTTTGGTATAGGGTGTGATTTATGGTCTGTGTGGAGCTGTTCTTGTTCTTTGAGAGAAATAAAATCTTCTTAAGAGCGGGATTTTTTTGGCCAGCCAATGTGCTTTGCAACTTTCTCTAAGAGCAAAAACTGTAGCTGCAAATACTTTTTCCATCTCCCAAATCAGAAAGACTGAGTTTCCAAAGTTGTCAGGTCAGTTGAGGACGTGCTATTACTAACCGTTTCTAGTCTATGCATCTTGTCTAGTTTAGAGACTTACTCACTTGTGCTTTCAGATCTTTACAGATTCTCCAGAATTAAGCCCGATGTCACCTGCTGGCCTGGTGTTATCTGCTCCCACAAGGCAGTCCAAGAAAATGAGTCGACAGAATCGGCCTTTAGCCGTGT